>CM056557.1:1200000-1800000 GCA_029721515.1 Synanceia verrucosa | reverse complement strand
GACTGTGTATAAAGAATAGACTGTATATAAAATAGACTGTAAATAAAACAGACTGTGTATAAAGAATAGACTGTATATAAAACATACTGTGTATAAAGAATAGACTGTATATAAAACAGACTGTGTATAAAGAATAGACTGTGTACAAAGAATAGACTGTATGTAAAACAGACGGTGTATGAAGAATAGACTGTGTATAAAACAGACTGTGTACAAAGAATAGACTGTATATAAAACAGACTGTGTATAAAGAATAGACTGTATATAAAACAGACTGTGTATAAAGAATAGACTGTATATAAAACAGACTGTGTATAAAGAATAGACTGTATATAAAACAGACTGTGTATAAAGAATAGACTGTATATAAAACAGACTGTGTATAAAGAATAGACTGTATATAAAACAGACTGTGTATAAAGAATAGACTGTATATAAAACATACTGTGTATAAAGAATAGACTGTATATAAAACAGACTGTGTATAAAGAATAGACTGTATATAAAACAGACTGTGTATAAAAAGAATAGACTGTATATAAAACAGACTGTGTATAAAGAATAGACTGTATATAAAACAGACTGTGTATAAAGAATAGACTGTATATAAAACAGACTGTGTATAAAGAATAGACTGTATATAAAACAGACTGTGTATAAAGAATAGACTGTGTATAAAGAATAGACTGTGTATAAAACAGACTGTGTATAAAGAATAGACTGTATATAAAACAGACTGTGTATGAAGAATAGACTGTGTATAAAGAATAGACTGTATATAAAACAGACTGTGTATAAAGAATAGACTGTATATAAAACAGACTGTGTATAAAGAATAGACTGTGTATAAAACAGACTGTGTATAAAGAATAGACTGTGTATAAAACAGACTGTGTATAAAACAGACTGTGTATAAAGAATAGACTGTGTATAAAGAATAGACTGTGTATAAAACAGACTGTGTATAAAGAATAGACTGTATATAAAACAGACTGTGTATGAAGAACAGACTGTATATAAAACAGACTGTGTATGAAGAATAGACTGTGTATAAAACAGACTGTGTATAAAGAATAGACTGTATATAAAACAGACTGTGTATAAAGAACAGACTGTATATAAAACAGACTGTGTATAAAGAATAGACTGTATATAAAACAGACTGTGTATAAAGAATAGACTGTATATAAAACAGACTGTGTATAAAGAATAGACTGTGTATAAAGACTGTGTATAAAGAATAGACTGTGTATAAAACATACTGTGTATAAAGAATAGACTGCGTATAAAACAGACTGTGTATAAAGAACAGACTGCGTATAAAACAGACTGTGTATAAAGAATAGACTGTATATAAAACAGACTGTGTATAAAGAATAGACTGTATATAAAACATACTGTGTATAAAGAATAGACTGTATATAAAACAGACTGTGTATAAAGAATAGACTGTTTATAAAACAGACTGTGTATAAAGAAAAGACTGTGTATAAAACAGACTGTGTATAAAGAATAGACTGTATATAAAACAGACTGTGTATAAAGAACAGACTGTATATAAAACATACTGTGTATAAAGAATAGACTATATAAAACAGACTGTGTATAAAGAATAGACTGTGTATAAAGAATAGACTGTGTATAAAACAGACTGTGTATAAAGAATAGACTGTATATAAAACATACTGTGTATAAAGAATAGACTGTATATAAAACATACTGTGTATAAAGAATAGACTGTATATAAAACATACTGTGTATAAAGAATAGACTGTATATAAAACAGACTGTGTATAAAGAAGAGACTGTATATAAAACATACTGTGTATAAAGAATAGACTGTATATAAAACAGACTGTGTATAAAGAATAGACTGTATATAAGAATAGACTGTGTATAAAGAATAGACTGTATATAAAGAATAGACTGTGTATAAAGAATAGACTGTATATAAAACAGACTGTGTATAAAGCATAGACTGTATATAAAACAGACTGTGTATTAAGAATAGACTGTGTATAAAACAGACTGTGTATAAAGAACAGACTGTATATAAAACAGACTGTGTATAAAGAATAGACTGTATATAAAACAAACTGTGTATAAAGAATAGACTGTATATAAAACAGACTGTGTATAAAGAATAGACTGTGTATAAAACAGACTGTGTATAAAGAATAGACTGTATATAAAACAGACTGTGTATAAAGAATAGACTGTATATAAAACAGACTGTGTAGAAAGAATAGACTGTGTATAAAGATTAGACTGTATATAAAACAGACTGTGTATAAAGAATAGACTGTATATAAACCAGACTGTGTATAAAGAATAGACTGTGTAGTAAACAGACTGTGTATAAAGAATAGACTGTATAAAGATTAGACTGTGTATAAAGAATAGACTGTGTATAAAACAGACTGTATATAAAACAGACTGTGTATGAAGAACAGACTGTGTATAAAACAGACTGTGTATGAAGAATAGACTGTGTATAAAACAGACTGTGTATAAAGAACAGACTGTATATAAAACAGACTGTGTATAAAGAACAGACTGTATATAAAACATACTGTGTATAAAGAATAGACTGTGTATAAAACAGACTGTGTATAAAGAACAGACTGCGTATAAAACAGACTGTGTATAAAGAATAGACTGTATATAAAACAGACTGTGTATAAAACAGACTGTGTATAAAGAATAGACTGTGTATAAAACAGACTGTATATAAAACAGACTGTGTATAAAGAATAGACTGTATATAAAACAGACTGTAAATAAAACAGACTGTGTATAAAGAATAGACTGTATATAAAACAGACTGTGTATAAAGAATAGACTGTGTATAAAACAGACTGTGTATAAAGAATAGACTGTATATAAAACAGACTGTGTATAAAGAATATACTGTATATAAAACAGACTGTGTATAAAGAATAGACTGTATATAAAACATACTGTGTATAAAGAATAGACTGTATATAAAACATACTGTGTATAAAGAATAGACTGTATATAAAACAGACTGTGTATAAAGAATAGACTGTATATAAAATAGACTGTGTATAAAGAATAGACTGTGTATAAAACAGACTGTGTATAAAGAATAGACTGTGTATAAAACAGACTGTGTATAAAGAATAGACTGTATGTATAAAACATACTGTGTATAAAGAATAGACTGTATATAAAACAGACTGTGTATAAAGAATAGACTGTATATAAAACAGACTGTATATAAAACATACTGTGTATAAAGAATAGACTGTGTATAAAACAGACTGTATATAAAACAGACTGTGTATAAAGAATAGACTGTATATAAAACAGACTGTGTATAAAGAATAGACTGTGTATAAAACATACTGTGTATAAAGAATAGACTGTATATAAAACAGACTGTGTATAAAGAATAGACTGTGTATAAAGAATAGACTGTATATAAAATAGACTGTGTATAAAGAATAGACTGTGTATAAAACAGACTGTATATAAAACAGACTGTGTATAAAGAATAGACTCTATATAAAACAGACTGTGTATAAAGAATAGACTGTGTATAAAACAGACTGTATATAAAACAGACTGTGTATAAAGAATAGACTGTATATAAAACAGACTGTGTATAAAGAATAGACTGTGTATAAAACAGACTGTGTATAAAGAATAGACTGTATATATAAAACAGACTGTGTATAAAGAATAGACTGTGTATAAAACAGACTGTGTATAAAGATTAGACTGTGTATAAAGAATAGACTGTGTATAAAGAATAGACTGTATATAAAACAGACTGTGTATAAAGAATAGATTGTGTATAAAGAATAGACTGTGTATAAAGAATAGACTGTGTATAAAACAGACTGTATATAAAACAGACTGTGTATAAAGAATATACTGTGTATAAAACAGACTGTGTATAAAGAATAGAGTGTGTATAAAACAGACTGTGTATAAAGAATATACTGTGTATAAAACAGACTGTGTATAAAGAATAGACTGTATATAAAACAGACTGTGTATAAAGAATAGACTGTATATAAAACAGACTGTAAATAAAACAGACTGTGTATAAAGAATAGACTGTATATAAAACAGAATGTAAATAAACCAGACTGTGTATAAAGAATAGACTGTATATAAAACAGACTGTGTATAAAGAATAGACTGTGTATAAAACAAACTGTGTATAAAGAATAGACTGAATATAAAACAGACTGTGTATAAAGAATATACTGTATATAAAACAGACTGTGTATAAAGAATAGACTGTATATAAAACATACTGTGTATAAAGAATAGACTGTATATAAAACATACTGTGTATAAAGAATAGACTGTATATAAAACAGACTGTGTATAAAGAATAGACTGTATAAAGAATAGACTGTGTATAAAGAATAGACTGTGTAGAAAACAGACTGTGTATAAAGAATAGACTGTGTATAAAACAGACTGTGTATAAAGAATAGACTGTGTATAAAACAGACTGTATATAAAACAGACTGTGTATAAAGAATAGACTGTATATAAAACAGACTGTGTATAAAGAATAGACTGTGTATAAAACAGACTGTGTATAAAGAATAGACTGTGTATAAAACAGTCTGTGTATAAAGAATAGACTGTGTATAAAACAGACTGTGTATAAAGAATAGACTGTATAAAGATTAGACTGTGTATAAAGAATAGACTGTATATAAAACAGACTGTGTATAAAGAATAGACTGTGTATAAAACAGACTGTATATAAAACAGACTGTGTATAAAGAATAGACTGTGTATAAAACAGACTGTGTATAAAGAATAGACTGTATATAAAACAGACTGTGTATAAAGAATATACTGTGTATAAAACAGACTGTGTATAAAGAATAGACTGTATATAAAACAGACTGTGTATAAAGAATATACTGTATATAAAACAGACTGTGTATAAAGAATAGACTGTATATAAAACAGACTGTAAATAAAACATACTGTGTATAAAGAATAGACTGTATATAAAACAGACTGTAAATAAAACAGACTGTGTATAAAGAATAGACTGTATATAAAACAGACTGTGTATAAAGAATAGACTGTGTATAAAACAAACCGTGTATAAAGAATAGACTGTATATAAAACAGACTGTGTATAAAGAATAGACTGTGTATAAAACAGACTGTGTATAAAGAATAGACTGTGTATAAAACAGACTGTGTATAAAGAATAGACTGTATATAAAACAGACTGTGTATAAAGAATAGACTGTGTATAAAACAGACTGTGTATAAAGAATAGACTGTATATAAAACAGACTGTGTATAAAGAATATACTGTATATAAAACAGACTGTGTATAAAGAATATACTGTATATAAAACATACTGTGTATAAAGAATAGACTGTATATAAAACAGACTGTGTATAAAGAATATACTGTATATAAAACAGACTGTGTATAAAGAATAGACTGTATGTAAAACATACTGTGTATAAAGAATAGACTGTATATAAAACAGACTGTGTATAAAGAATAGACTGTATAAAGAATAGACTGTGTATAAAACAGACTGTGTATAAAGAATAGACTGTGTATAAAACAGACTGTATATAAAACAGACTGTGTATAAAGAATAGACTGTATATAAAACAGACTGTGTATAAAGAATAGACTGTGTATAAAACAGACTGTGTATAAAGAATAGACTGTATATAAAACAGACTGTGTATAAAGAATAGACTGTATAAAGAATAGACTGTGTATAAAACAGACTGTGTATAAAGAATAGACTGTGTATAAAACAGACTGTATATAAAACAGACTGTGTATAAAGAATAGACTCTATATAAAACAGACTGTGTATAAAGAATAGACTGTGTATAAAACAGACTGTATATAAAACAGACTGTGTATAAAGAATAGACTGTATATAAAACAGACTGTGTATAAAGAATAGACTGTGTATAAAACAGACTGTGTATAAAGAATAGACTGTGTATAAAACAGACTGTGTATAAAGATTAGACTGTGTATAAAGAATAGACTGTATATAAAACAGACTGTGTATAAAGAATAGATTGTGTATAAAGAATAGACTGTGTATAAAGAATAGACTGTGTATAAAACAGACTGTATATAAAACAGACTGTGTATAAAGAATAGACTGTGTATAAAACAGACTGTGTATAAAGAATAGAGTGTGTATAAAACAGACTGTGTATAAAGAATATACTGTGTATAAAACAGACTGTGTATAAAGAATAGACTGTATATAAAACAGACTGTGTATAAAGAATAGACTGTATGTAAAACAGACTGTAAATAAAACAGACTGTGTATAAAGAATAGACTGTATATAAAACAGACTGTAAATAAAACAGACTGTGTATAAAGAATAGACTGTATATAAAACAGACTGTGTATAAAGAATAGACTGTGTATAAAACAAACTGTGTATAAAGAATAGACTGTATATAAAACAGACTGTGTATAAAGAATAGACTGTATATAAAACAGACTGTGTATAAAGAATAGACTGTATATAAAACAAACTGTGTATAAAGAATAGACTGTATATAAAACATACTGTGTATAAAGAATAGACTGTATATAAAACAGACTGTGTATAAAGAATAGACTGTATAAAGAATAGACTGTGTATAAAGAATAGACTGTGTAGAAAACAGACTGTGTATAAAGAATAGACTGTGTATAAAACAGACTGTGTATAAAGAATAGACTGTATGTAAAAAATACTGTGTATAAAGAATAGACTGTATATAAAACAGACTGTGTATAAAGAATAGACTGTATAAAGAATAGACTGTGTATAAAACAGACTTTGTATAAAGAATAGACTGTGTATAAAACAGACTGTATATAAAACAGACTGTGTATAAAGAATAGACTGTATATAAAACAGACTGTGTATAAAGAATAGACTGTGTTTAAAACAGACTGTGTATGAAACAGACTGTATATAAAACAGACTGTGTATAAAGAATAGACTGTGTATAAAACAAACTGTGTATAAAGAATAGACTGTATATAAAACAGACTGTGTATAAAGAATAGACTGTGTATAAAACAGACTGTGTATAAAGAATAGACTTTGTATAAAACAGACTGTGTATAAAGAATAGACTGTATATAAAACAGACTGTGTATAAAGAATAGACTGTGTATAAAACAGACTGTGTATAAAGAATAGACTGTATATAAAACAGACTGTGTATAAAGAATATACTGTATATAAAACAGACTGTGTATAAAGAATAGACTGTATATAAAACAGACTGTGTATGAAGAATAGACTGTGTATAAAACAGACTGTGTATAAAGAACAGACTGTATATAAAACAGACTGTGTATAAAGAACAGACTGTATATAAAACATACTGTGTATAAAGAATAGACTGTATATAAAACAGACTGTGTATAAAGAATAGACTGTATAAAGAATAGACTGTATATAAAACAGACTGTGTATAAAGAACAGACTGCGTATAAAACAGACTGTATATAAAACAGACTGTATATAAAGAATAGACTGTATATAAAACATACTGTGTATAAAGAATAGACTGTATATAAAACAGACTGTGTATAAAGAATAGACTGTATAAAGAATAGACTGTATATAAAGAATAGAATAGACTGTATAAAGAATAGACTGTGTATAAAACAGACTGTGTATAAAGAATAGACTGTGTATAAAACAGACTGTATATAAAACAGACTGTGTATAAAGAATAGACTCTATATAAAACAGACTGTGTATAAAGAATAGACTGTGTATAAAGAATAGACTGTATATAAAACAGACTGTGTATAAAGAATAGACTGTATATAAAACAGACTGTGTATAAAGAATAGACTGTGTATAAAACAGACTGTGTATAAAGAATAGACTGTGTATAAAACAGACTGTGTATAAAGATTAGACTGTGTATAAAGAATAGACTGTATATAAAACAGACTGTGTATAAAGAATAGACTGTGTATAAAACAATAGACTGTGTATAAAGAATAGACTGTGTATAAAACAGACTGTATATAAAACAGACTGTGTATAAAGAATAGACTGTGTATAAAACAGACTGTGTATAAAGAATAGACTGTGTATAAAACATACTGTGTATAAAGAATGGACTGTGTATAAAACAGACTGTGTATAAAGAATAGACTGTGTATAAAACATACTGTGTATAAAGAATAGACTGTATATAAAACAGACTGTGTATAAAGAATAGACTGTATAAAGAATAGACTGTGCATAAAACAGACTGTGTATAAAGAATAGACTGTGTATAAAACAGACTGTATATAAAACAGACTGTGTATAAAGAACAGACTGTATATAAAACAGACTGTGTATGAAGAATAGACTGTGTATAAAACAGACTGTGTATAAAGAATAGACTGTATATAAAACAGACTGTGTATAAAGAATAGACTGTATATAAAGAATAGACTGTGTATAAAACAGACTGTGTATAAAGAATAGACTGTGTATAAAACAGACTGTATATAAAACAGACTGTATATAAAACAGACTGTGTATAAAGAATAGACTCTATATAAAACAGACTGTGTATAAAGAATAGACTGTGTATAAAACAGACTGTATATAAAACAGACTGTGTATAAAGAATAGACTGTATATAAAACAGACTGTGTATAAAGAATAGACTGTGTATAAAACAGACTGTGTATAAAGAATAGACTGTGTATAAAACAGACTGTGTATAAAGATTAGACTGTGTATAAAGAATAGACTGTATATAAAACAGACTGTGTATAAAGAATAGATTGTGTATAAAGAATAGACTGTGTATAAAGAATAGACTGTGTATAAAACAGACTGTATATAAAACAGACTGTGTATAAAGAATAGACTGTGTATAAAACAGACTGTGTATAAAGAATAGACTGTGTATAAAACAGACTGTGTATAAAGAATATACTGTGTATAAAACAGACTGTGTATAAAGAATAGACTGTATATAAAACAGACTGTGTATAAAGAATAGACTGTATGTAAAACAGACTGTAAATAAAACAGACTGTGTATAAAGAATAGACTGTATATAAAACAGACTGTAAATAAAACAGACTGTGTATAAAGAATAGACTGTATATAAAACAGACTGTGTATAAAGAATAGACTGTGTATAAAACAAACTGTGTATAAAGAATAGACTGTATATAAAACAGACTGTGTATAAAGAATATACTGTATATAAAACAGACTGTGTATAAAGAATAGACTGTATATAAAACATACTGTGTATAAAGAATAGACTGTATATAAAACATACTGTGTATAAAGAATAGACTGTATATAAAACATACTGTGTATAAAGAAAAGACTGAATAAAGAATAGACTGTGTATAAAGAATAGACTGTGTATAAAACAGACTGTGTATAAAGAAAAGACTGTGTATAAAACAGACTGTGTATAAAGAATAGACTGTATATAAAACAGACTGTGTATGAAGAATAGACTGTATATAAAACAGACTGTGTATAAAGAATAGACTGTATAAAGAATAGACTGTGTATAAAACAGACTTTGTATAAAGAATAGACTGTGTATAAAACAGACTGTATATAAAACAGACTGTGTATAAAGAATAGACTGTATATAAAACAGACTGTGTATAAAGAATAGACTGTGTATAAAACAGACTGTGTATAAAGAATAGACTGTATATAAAACAGACTGTGTATAAAGAATAGACTGTATAAAGAATAGACTGTGTATAAAACAGACTGTGTATAAAGAATAGACTGTGTATAAAACAGACTGTATATAAAACAGACTGTGTATAAAGAATAGACTCTATATAAAACAGACTGTGTATAAAGAATAGACTGTGTATAAAACAGACTGTATATAAAACAGACTGTGTATAAAGAATAGACTGTATATAAAACAGACTGTGTATAAAGAATAGACTGTGTATAAAACAGACTGTGTATAAAGAATAGACTGTGTATAAAACAGACTGTGTATAAAGATTAGACTGTGTATAAAGAATAGACTGTATATAAAACAGACTGTGTATAAAGAATAGATTGTGTATAAAGAATAGACTGTGTATAAAGAATAGACTGTGTATAAAGAATAGACTGTATATAAAACAGACTGTGTATAAAGAATAGACTGTGTATAAAACAGACTGTGTATAAAGAATAGAGTGTGTATAAAACAGACTGTGTATAAAGAATATACTGTGTATAAAACAGACTGTGTATAAAGAATAGACTGTATATAAAACAGACTGTGTATAAAGAATAGACTGTATGTAAAACAGACTGTAAATAAAACAGACTGTGTATAAATAATAGACTGTATATAAAACAGACTGTAAATAAAACAGACTGTGTATAAAGAATAGACTGTATATAAAACAGACTGTGTATAAAGAATAGACTGTGTATAAAACAAACTGTGTATAAAGAATAGACTGTATATAAAACAGACTGTGTATAAAGAATATACTGTATATAAAACAGACTGTGTATAAAGAATAGACTGTATATAAAACATACTGTGTATAAAGAATAGACTGTATATAAAACATACTGTGTATAAAGAATAGACTGTATATAAAACAGACTGTGTATAAAGAATAGACTGTATAAAGAATAGACTGTGTATAAAGAATAGACTGTGTATAAAACAGACTGTGTATAAAGAATAGACTGTGTATAAAACAGACTGTGTATAAAGAATAGACTGTGTATAAAACAGACTGTATATAAAACAGACTGTGTATAAAGAATAGACTGTATATAAAACAGACTGTGTATAAAGAATAGACTGTGTATAAAACAGACTGTGTATAAAGAATAGATTGTGTATAAAACAGACTGTGTATAAAGAATAGACTGTGTATAAAACAGACTGTGTATAAAGAATAGACTGTGTATAAAACAGACTGTGTATAAAGAATAGACTGTATAAAGATTAGACTGTGTATAAAGAATAGACTGTCTATAAAACAGACTGTGTATAAAGAATAGACTGTGTATAAAGAATAGACTGTGTATAAAACAGACTGTATATAAAACAGACTGTAAATAAAACAGACTGTAAATAAAACAGACTGTGTATAAAGAATAGACTGTATATAAAACATACTGTGTATAAAGAATATACTGTGTATAAAACAGACTGTGTATAAAGAATAGACTGTATATAAAACAGACTGTGTATAAAGAATATACTGTATATAAAACAGACTGTGTATAAAGAATAGACTGTATATAAAACAGACTGTAAATAAAACATACTGTGTATAAAGAATAGACTGTATATAAAACAGACTGTAAATAAAACATACTGTGTATAAAGAATAGACTGTATAAAACAGACTGTGTATAAAGAATAGACTGTGTATAAAACAGACTGTGTATAAAGAAAAGACTGTGTATAAAACAGACTGTGTATAAAGAATAGACTGTGTATAAAACAGACTGTGTATAAAGAACAGACTGTATATAAAACAGACTGTGTATGAAGAATAGACTGTGTATAAAACAGACTGTGTATAAAGAACAGACTGTATATAAAACAGACTGTGTATAAAGAATAGACTGTTTATAAAACAAACTGTGTATAAAGAATAGACTGTATATAAAACAGACTGTGTATAAAGAATAGACTGTATATAAAACAGACTGTGTATAAAGAATAGACTGTATATAAAACAGACTGTGTATAAAGAACAGACTGTATATAAAACAGACTGTGTATAAAGAACAGACTGTATATAAAACATACTGTGTATAAAGAATAGACTGTGTATAAAACAGACTGTGTATAAAGAACAGACTGCGTATAAAACAGACTGTGTATAAAGAATAGACTGTGTATAAAACAGACTGTGTATAAAGAATAGACTGTATATAAAACAGACTGTGTATAAAGAATAGACTGTATATAAAACAGACTGTGTATAAAGAATAGACTGTGTATAAAACAGACTGTGTATAAAGAATAGACTGTGTATAAAGAATAGACTGTATATAAAACAGACTGTGTATAAAGAACAGACTGTATATAAAACATACTGTGTATAAAGAATAGACTGTTTATAAAACAGACTGTGTATAAAGAACAGACTGAGTATAAAACAGACTGTGTATAAAGAATAGACTGTATATAAAACAGACTGTGTATAAAGAACAGACTGTATATAAAACAGACTGTGTATAAAGAATATACTGTATATAAAACAGACTGTGTATAAAGAATATACTGTATATAAAACAGACTGTGTATAAAGAATAGACTGTATATAAAACAGACTGTGTATAAAGAATAGACTGTATATAAAACAGACTGTGTATAAAGAATATACTGTATATAAAACAGACTGTGTATAAAGAATAGACTGTATATAAAACATACTGTGTATAAAGAATAGACTGTATATAAAACATACTGTGTATAAAGAATAGACTGTATATAAAACAGACTGTGTATAAAGAATAGACTGTATAAAGAACAGACTGTGTATAAAGAATAGACTGTGTATAAAACATACTGTGTATAAAGAATAGACTGTGTATAAAGAATAGACTGTTTATAAAACAGACTGTGTATAAAGAATAGACTGTTTATACAACAGACTGTGTATAAAGAATAGACTGTTTATAAAACAGACTGTGTATAAAGAATAGACTGTATATAAAACAGACTGTGTATAAAGAATATACTGTATATAAAACAGACTGTGTATAAAGAATAGACTGTATATAAAACAGACTGTGTATAAAGAATAGACTGTATATAAAACAGACTGTGTATAAAGAACAGACTGTATATAAAACAGACTGTGTATAAAGAACAGACTGTATATAAAACATACTGTGTATAAAGAATAGACTGTATATAAAACAGACTGTGTATAAAGAATAGACTGTGTATAAAACAGACTGTGTATAAAGAATAGACTGTGTATAAAACAGACTGTGTATAAAGAATAGACTGTGTATAAAACAGACTGTATATAAAACAGACTGTGTATAAAGAATAGACTGTGTATAAAGAATAGACTGTATATAAAACAGACTGTGTATAAAGAATAGACTGTGTATAAAACAGACTGTATATAAAACAGACTGTGTATAAAGAATAGACTGTGTATAAAACAGACTGTGTATAAAGAATAGACTGTGTATAAAACAGACTGTGTATAAAGAATAGACTGTGTATAAAACAGACTGTGTATAAAGAATAGACTGTATGAAGAATAGACTGTGTATAAAACAGACTGTGTATAAAGAATAGACTGTGTATAAAACAGACTGTGTATAAAGAATAGACTGTGTATAAAACAGACTGTGTATAAAGAATAGACTGTGTATAAAGAATAGACTGTATATAAAACAGACTGTGTATAAAGAATAGACTGTATATAAAACAGACTGTGTATAAAGAATAGACTGTATATAAACCAGACTGTGTATAAAGAATAGACTGTATATAAAACAGACTGTGTATAAAGAATAGACTGTGTATAAAACAGACTGTGTATAAAGAATAGACTGTGTATAAAGAATAGACTGTGTATAAAGAATAGACTGTATATAAAACAGACTGTGTATAAAGAATAGACTGTGCATAAAACAGACTGTGTGTAAAGAATAGACTGTGTATAAAGAATAGACTGTATATAAACCAGACTGTGTATAAAGAATAGACTGTATATAAAACAGACTGTGTATAAAGAATAGACTGTATATAAAACAGACTGTGTAGAAAGAATAGACTGTATATAAAACAGACTGTGTAGAAAGAATAGACTGTATATAAAACAGACTGTGTATAAAGAATAGACAGGAACAGAAATAAGGAAAATAATTTCAAACAACCAGCCACTATTTTTTGTAGTCACAGGCTGTCATTACCAAACTAGTTTATACTGTGTTGTTTTATTCATATACGTATTTGTGTCCACTGTATACTGGTAGAGGGTTGATAACACAGAATTAAAGCATATGGTCAATGTGTATTTTCGTCAGTCTGTGTCTGTACTGATGAGCTGATGAGCTGAGCTGAGCTGCAGTTCAGTACTTCATCCATCCGTCAGGAGTTATGATGGAGCATTACAGAATCAGAAACAAGTACCTCTCACTGTCAGCAGACACTCCATCCAGCTCACTGCGCCACAGGATGTCTTCCTCTTGGCGGTTAAAAAACACAAGCTTGGTTTGTCTGTGGACATGCAAACATGATATGGATTAACAGACAAGGCCTTGGATTCATCATCACTGTTTTACTCTTTACATAACTTTTCCTCCATACAGTCCTGTGGATAGGAGAGGCTTCAGTGGAAAAGACCGAGGGCAAGGTTAGTCAGTGAAAGAGAGGTGCTGCTTTGGTGTGTGTTGAGGTTTCCTACAGTTTCATTCAGACAGAACAGGAGAGACAGCTTACAAGAAAATTTTACACAATTTGCAAAAGTTGGGATGATCAACCTTTAAGTTGACATGCTGGAAGTTAAGAGTTTGACTGAGAAGCTGAGACCTGTGGCTCTAAAAAGCCCACTTCTATTAATTCATTAAATACCAGCCCTCTAATAAAACAGAAAGTGCATTGTGCCAGTGTTTTTGGTCATTTTGAGTCACCTTTCATGACCCACAGAATATTCTGTACTATGACTCTGAAAGCACTGAATGAAAGGGGAGACTATTTCATCATGAAAAAAAAAAAACACCTTTGTTTTTACCTCGTTCCATTCTTGTTTTATCAGAGGTAGAGTAGAGGACACTTTCACCAAAATCACCACTTTTTGTCCAGTTTGTTTTACTCTCTAATCTCGATCGTCTCCACTTCCTGCTGTATTCTCTGTGATGTATACCGTCTCTTTATGCTCCGACTACAAATCCCAGAAGCCCCATTATTACTCACAGACTGCAGGAGACCACGATCGCCCACCCGAAAGAAGGAAAAACATTTATATACACATTGATGGAACTCAAGCATTCTATTTTCAAGAACGAAGAGTGTCTTTGGCACTCCAAGAGTTAATGTGTGGTAATGTTAGTCATAGTAGCCTTGATGTCACTAAAGGAAATGAATGTTGTTATGACCACTAGGATGATCACAACCTCGTGAAACTTTACTCACTAAAAACCTTCAGAGGATGGATGACACCAGCAGCATCATTTCACTTTCACTGGTCTCTTTCTTTCTCACTGAGTTCCCTACTCTTCACCATGTAGTAAGAAGTGAATCCAGAATAACAAACAAAAACGACAATGGGAGTCTCTGGGAGGTCAAATTTCATGTATGCAATGTCTAACTGATAGTTCCCACCTGATGGTGTCAGCGTCCTGCAGGGCTAGCTGGATGAGTCGAGCCATAGGCGTGAACCCTGTTCCTGCTGCTAATAGGTAGAGATGTGTGACATCACGGAGGGGGCGGAGACTGAAGGTACCCTCTGGACCACTGACGGATATACAATCACCTGGAGTCACATGAGGTGAGTGAAGAAAAACAGAATATGGAAATGTAAATACAATGTATTTTATCACATTTTTGCCTTTCAGCTGCATTTATTCATCTCTTTATATACTCTGATTTATTGCTCGGTGTTCATTGTGGATGCCAAAGGAATTATTTCCTTGTGCAGGGAAACAAACTGTCTTATTGTATATCAGTGCCTGTACATACAGTTCTGAAAGAACATCATAAAGAAAGGTACAACTCCACCAGCCCAGCATGGCTCCTGATGGAGAGCTGATGAAGGTGGAGCAGGAGAGTGTCAGGTCTTTTCTGAAGGAGAGATCTAATAGATGATAGATAGATGTCCTCTGGTAGAAAGACAAGGATAAACCACTTCAGCAGTTCTTCAGCTGGTCACAACATGAATGGAAAGTGAACGGACCGGTGTGCAGGCTGTGGAGGTGAGGGCTGAGCACTCCATCAGGGTACACTTTGATCATGAGGTGGAGGTCTGAGTCCTGTGAGCGGAGCTGGGAGGCTGCCAGGCTCTCACCAACTGGAGTGTAGGGCCTCACGACCTCAGAGTCTGCAGGAGGACACAAAGAAAACATCTCATTACTCTGTTCCTTCAGAGCAGCTTCTGTCCTCCTCTGTAAAAGCATTAATAATGCTCTGATAATGATGTGGTGTTTAATGTAATAAAATAAAAACCTGCTTTATGCTGTTTGGTGCCATCAAAGTAAAAAAAAAAAAAATTTAAACAAACGCAACCAGCTGCTATTTTAACTCTTTGAGAGACGTAAAAGTACTGTATGTCTTTTAAAATCCAACGCTTGAGTGCCATTGACGTATATATACACTATATTGCCAAAAGTATTCACTCACCTGTCTTGACTCGCATATGAACTCAAGTGACATCCCATTCCATGAAGCTCTCTGTGCACTGTTCTTGAACTAATCTGAAGGCCACATGAAGTTTGGAGGTCTGTGGTGATTGACTCTGCAGAAAGTTGGTGATCTCTTCACACTGTGCGCCTCAGCATCCACTGACCCCGCTCCATCAGTTTACGTGGTCTACCACTTCATGGCTGAGTTGCTGTCGTTCCCAAACACTTCCACGTTCTTATAATACAGCTGACAGTTGACTGTGGAATATTTAGGAGTGAGGAAATGTCACGACTGGATTTGTTGCACAGGTGGCATCCTATCACAGTTCCACACTGGAATTCACTGAGCTCCTGAGAGCGACCCATTCTTTCACAAATGTTTGTAAAAACAGTCTGCATGCCTAGGTTCTTGATTTTATACACCTGTGGCCATGGAAGTGATTGGAACACCTGATTCTGATTATTTGGATGGGTGAGTGAATACTTTTGGCAATATAGTGTATGTCTTTTGTTTTTTGGCAGCTGGCACAAGAGGGTGCTCTCACACAGCCTACGAGTAATTTTGGGGCTTCTGGGAGATGTAGTCAGAGCATAAAGAGACGGTATACGCCAGAGATCAAAGCAGGAAGTGGAGACGATCAAAATTAGAGAACAAAACAGAATCTGGTCAAAAATTTGGTAAAACAAGAATGAAACAAGGTAAAAACAACCATTTTTTTCATGATGAAATAGAGAGTCTCTCCTTGACTCTCCTTGGACACTTTCATACAATTCTATATGTATTAACTGTTGTTATGTGGAGTGTTAATGTGATTTCATTGTTGTTATTCTGTACACATGGCATCTATTTCATGTTTGTCCATCCTGAAGAGGGATCCCTCCTCTGTCGCTCTTCCTGATGTTTCTTCCGTTTCTTTTCCCCTGTTAAAAGGTTTTTTTGGGGGGAGTTTTTTCTTAGTCGATGTGAGGGTCATTTGAAAAGGTCAGAAGGTGTCATATCCTGTACAGATTGTAAAGCCCCCTGAGGCAAATTGACAATTTGTGATACTGGGCTATACAAATAAAATTGACTTGATTTGAATTTGTTTTGCAGTCCAGATGTGGACTTTAAGATTGAGCCTAGGTGTTTTTCTTTGGACCCCTGCAGTCTACTACTGCAGTAGTTTGACTGAAGAGGTTTAAACTGGGATCATGTCCAGCTGAGCTTTGCTCTGAGCTGCAGCTTTACTGTGACCTTGACACACTGACCCCCACACACTGTTTGTTTCACCAGTGACTGATTTCTGTCAGTGGTCAGTCTGGTTGAACCACTGGACAGTGATTTGTTCTCTATGATCAGTAACATTCAGACATACAGAGCAGTCCTCTCACTACTCTGACTGACACAGCCCAGTTCTGGGGCTCAAACATCTACTACTGCAATAAACATCATATCATATCGAAGAGATCTATTATGTATTAAAAAAATAATGTTTAATAATAGATTTATTGGTTGGATCCCAGCTTTGTTGCCATTTCCTTCTCCTCTCCACTGCTGCTATACGTGTCAAATAAATGTGGAAAAAAATCCAAAACAAAGGTTTACTAATAGTATAATAGCAGGAGCAATAATTTTTTTCCTGCAAATGTGCAATAACATTTTTGTATCTTATTTCTTACAAAACTTTGTCTTTTCTATTTTATTTTTAAGCTTGACTATCTTTGACATTGCACTAAGCACCATGTGGAGCAGCACTCCTAATTTCGTTGTATATGTTGTCATATAATGACAATAAAGACTTCTGATTTATGTGTTATACACACTCCTGATCAAAATTTGAAGACCAGTTGAAAAATTGCAAGAACTTACATCTTGCACTGTTGGATCTCAATAAGGGTCTAAGTTGTGTTTCAAAATGCAAAGAATTCAGAAGAAATGACACATTTTCTGATTTTTCCTGTTGACTTGGTACCAAATATTGGTTCTCTAGAGTCTAACAGTCCCTTTTCCTACCAGCTCAGTGTACATGACTGGACCCTCACCACTGAATGAACCTGTTTATATGTGGATATTTATTCACTGTGTTCACTCACTACAGTGGCGTCACTCTGCTTGCTTCCTCACCTTGAATGAGGGCTTTGAGGTAGACATGTTTTCCAACAGGCACATGCATCACAGTCCCTCGTGGAAGTTGCAGTCTGAACACAAAGGTGTTATGGTTCACCTCAGTCTTAGACACCAACACACAGTTCCGATAGTAGACAGCTGGAAGAGGGAGACCATTATTAGCAAATGTCTGATGTTATCTGATGAAAGAGGTGGTTTGACAAACTTTACTTCCCTTCCTGTATTCACTTTGAAAGCAGACATCATTAAAACCATGCTATATTTCTTTAATGGTTTCCTGATTTCCTGTACATATAAGTGAGTGACTGGTGTGACAGAAGGTTGAGAAATTCACAGAGGAAATCTCTGATCTTGGCTCTTACCTCTGTCTTTTTTGCGTAGAAATGTGTTGTGAAATTCCAGTGGTTGACCAAGATTTGTCCATTTCCCTTTAGCCTGTTTACGTACACTGACCTGGATCTTTCCCACTGAGGAGGCAGTGTGTACTGTTGAAGAAGTGACAGTTTAGAATATGAACATGACAACACACATTTTATAAATGTTTCTTTACTGAATCAAGATGTCTTACCAGCAATGTTTCCCTCGACTTCATCAGCCAGGCCTGAAAAGCATGAAATGACACAGATTTCACAACCAAAATCATCATCATGCTGTGCGCAGTGAGCCCTGTACTAAACAGTGTGGTTGGTGCGACGCTGTGCTGAAACGCTTGCAACATCTTGCAACATAAGGCCGCTTTCATAAGCCAACATTTCATTTTTTATTTTTTATTTTTTTTTAAAATTAAGCCCTGGTGGTTCGTCTGGGCAGCTGTGAACTAAAGGCTGGAATACACTTCTCCGACTGCATAATACATCATCTAACTCCGTAACCACGGAAACCCCTCAAGCCCTCGCAGATCTCTGTCGTGGTGCGTGTTGTGTAGCACTGCCGTGAAATGAACTCCCTCGGAAAGTGAAGCAATTCGCTGTAATATCACAGACAAAAGCAGGGGAAAATACTATTTTATGATTTAATTTGTGAGGGAGATAGAAGAGAAGAACATCGATTGCTTTCAGTCTTTAAAGATCTTCTAAAGAGTGCAAATAACAGATGTTCATCTCAACACAAAATCGAGTAATAGCAAACGCAAACCAACGACTTTCGATATATTCTGTGGAAATATACCCCAGCTATAATTACTAAATGAATTAAATGGATTTTTTGAGCAAGTTGAATGTATTTGACTAATTGATACTAGCTCCTGTCCTGTCCACGCTGCTGCGGAGGCGACCTTTTTCTGTGTAGGGCTGTGTTGCATTTCACATCTAGTGGTGAGGTTGCAGATTGCAACCAGATGAAACTGTGTACCAAGCAAGACTAAAAAAAATATTTAATTATTTTATAGATAAAATCCCTTTCTTTCTTCTTCCCTCTTTCTTTCTTTCTCAATTTCAGATTGATATGATATTGATTTATTTTTGCTTGAGCAATTTTATGTGAGCTGATTGCACCATACGAAATGTGACGGTCTGTCACTTCTTGTCACTTCTCCTTTAGAGTTTTTGAGCTTGTTCATGCTTTCCTCAGATTGAGCTCCCTGAGACTCCTGGCTATAAAGAAATGTGATGAGTGTCTCATGAATGGGTTCTTTTGTTCATGTGTGTCTTTAGTGTGTTGGCTATCTTGATTTCTAGCAGGCAGACTCACTTCCTGTATTTAACCCAGCAGCAGTAATACTGCTGCTCTGCTGTGGACTGTTCTGGTTGTTGTGGATGACTGGTTGTTCAACAGTGACTGAACACATATTATAAATATGTTATATTTAGGGATGTCCCGATACAGCTTTTTCACTTCTGATACGATACTGATATTGCAGCCTTGAGTATTGGCAGATACTGATATTGTTCCGATACGATATCAGCACAAATCATGCATACTTTTCTTACCTATTTTGTAGTATGGAATGTGAGAAAATGCTTGATCAAGTGGTATTACTCAAACAGAGAACAATAGTCAGCAACAGTAGGTCTGAGAAACACTGACCCATTTATTAGTAACCAATGGGTTACATAACCTTTTAAACATAAGAATATTCTACAACTGAATAAAATAAATGAAAAATAAATTAGACACTGAAAGATAACCTCAATAAATCCAATAAATTGAATAGAATAAATAGTACTATAATTGAATAGAATAAATTAAAAAAATGAATTAGAAGACCCTGAAAATATTCATGCTGTTTTTTGTGATGCGTGTTGACTAGAACAACAGTTATTTCGGTAGCCGGGTAGGTAAGCGTTGCGCGCACACAGCATTTATTACAGTAGCTGGGGAGGAAGTAGAAAGCCTGAAGGAGCATGTTGAGGGTAGACCAGTAGAACAACAGCGATTATCTTTTGTTGTGTTTTATTATTTTATTCTTTTTGAATCCTGCATCTCACAAATAACCCAAACTATGAAAAACTAAAACTAATATTAAAACAAAACGAAATGTAATCATTTAGAAAAGATGAAAACTAACAACAACTAGCAAATCTGCTCTAAAAACTAATTAAAACTAACTGAATTAGAGGGAAAAAAATAGGCAAAACTAAACTATAATGAAAATCTATTATATCCTTGGTGCCCAGAATGTCAGAGAACTAGGGTGGCCCACACCAGACATCACAACGTCAATCTCCCTGACTAGAGTTTGCTGTAGAACCTGACAGCAGCAGGAAAGACTGGTGGTATCTCTCCTTCACACACTGAAGCTGAAGCTGTTCAGGGTGTCCTGCAGGGGGTGGGACAGGTTGTCCAACAGGGATGATAGCTTAGTTTTTTCTCATCATTTTCTTCTGCAGACAGCTAGAGTTAGAGCTGTGCGATATGGACAAAATTGTATATCCCGATATAGCCAATTTTATATCCCGATAAGGATATATATACGATACAGTATTTTTTTTCTGATGTAACGTTACTGCTAATGTTATATTCGCTCTCCTCCATCTCCTCCTTTGTGGTGTAATCGGTGTTATATCCCCAATATGCTTTTACTCTGAAGGCTTACTTTGAGAGCGATCGGAAGTCCAGCTATGTTTGTGCTGTACATTTCCTAATCTAATAATAACTTGTCGCAGGAATCATTCACACTCATCTTGACATCCTCCATGCTGCTTTACCTCTGTTTACTCCCAAGCTACAACTTTTTTTTTTTTACTCCCGCAAACGAGTCTTTGCAGGTGACATAAACATGCTAGTACAAAGCAGTGGCGGTGCTGCAGTTACAGTAGCCTTCATACCATCATGTCTATGCTTTATACAGTGAACATTTGGATTATCCAGCGGTCATTCCGACATTGAGACGTGCTTTACACAGCAGAGTAATTTACCAGAGTAATATAACTTAAGTTAGCAACAGAGCTAATCAAGTAGCCTACACATTAAAATTAGGATATAAACAACAGAGGCTTATATCATACAGTAAGGTAGACAGTTTTATACTGCACTACGGTATACTGTATATTGTAATATTGCACAGCTCTAGCTACATTCATTAATTGTGCCTCCTTAATCCCACTTAATTGTGTCTTGGCACTAACTAGTACAATATTAAACAGTTTGACAGAAGGAGGAGTAAACTAAAAGCAGAATGTGCTGTTAAATGCAGAAAGCCACAGCTCTACTCACGTAGATGTATCATGTAGGACATTTTCCCCAGCAGCACTTCCAGTCGTAGAACACCTGACTCCAGGTCTACAGTGGTACAGCCTGAGCTGGGGATCTGACAGGAAAGAAAAAGCAATATAACAAGAAGTAATATGTTACTTTCCATCACTGATCAGTCTTTGTCATTGGTCAGTTGGTAATTTTCTCCCTCACACTCTTATTTAAGTATAAGCCCAATTTACACCACCCGCGTAACTGCAGTGTTCCCAGAGTGTACCACGCTCAGCTTCGCAAGAGATACGCACTGGTTCTATTTCCAAGCCATGTCGTGGCCAAAACGTGACAATCGCCACTAGCTAGATTGAGCAGACAGGAAGTTAAGCAGCAGAATAAAAGAGTTTGATGTCAAAAGTGAACTCTGGCTACTACATTTTAGCAGCACAACTGGTGGAAGACCAAATAATGAACAAGGAAAGATTTATCGTTGATGTGGAGAAACACAGTCCAACATGCCTTTTATAAAGACAGCAACAGAAAACAGAATGCATGGAGAGAAAGTGCAGAGGTGGTAGGAGTACTGTAGCCTATGTGTGTGCAATTGAATGAGTTTTCAAAAACGGACAAAGGAAGAACAAGGGAGCGATCAGCTGTGAAGTAATGAGTGTCTGTGCATAGTAAACAGGAAGTTCACTTCATTATGTTGTGAATTTCCCCAGAGTGTAAAGCAGTCTCACATGCAGCGCTATGCTGTAAAATGCTCCCTGTGTAAAGTGATTTTGCAAGCAACACGTCTGTAATACGCGCGAGAAATGCTGTAGTAACACGAGCGGTGTACATCGGGCTTAATTCTGTCCTTCAAACTACTATCAAATAGACTTGTTAGAGGATTAAAAGCTTTAATTAAAGCTTCTTAACAAAAAAACTTCTTCTTTAGGTCGGGACTGCAGTCATCTGTGAGGAGGTGGGTGGGTGAAGGGGTCCTGACTACTGACACAGATGAGGAAGAACCATGTGTATCTGGTGGTGCCCATTTCTCCTCAGCTAATATCATATTCACAGTGGCGGTTTTTGATATGGGCGAAATGGGCCGTTGCCCAGGGCGGCATTGTGGAGGGGGTGGCATCATGCCTATCGGGCATTGGCCAAATGTTCACCAATCGGTATTGTACTGCCTATTTGCAGAGAGTAACTTGCCGCACAGGAGAGGGAGGGGTGGGAGGTGATGCCACAGGAGGTGTTCGCCCAGAGCACCAAATATTCAGCTGCAGTTTCCACTGAAAGTCAACAGCTTGGTTACTTATTTGATGTCTCATGGTTGAGTGTTGATTACCTTCCTTTTAGCATAAACCACCAGATGAACCGTCACATCAGTTTGGAACCAGTCATATCTGCACAAACAGCACAGAGCAGAAACAACAGCACCACTGAGTACTGATGAACTTGAACTTTGACATGCTCTGCTTCACTATGTTCTTTCCTACCGAGGCCGAGGGTCTTTGTCTGGGGGTGCAGCTACTGTCATAGGTGGGGGGAGGTTAGTCGGTGGTGCAGGAGAGATGACAGCTGACAATAAAAAAACAATGAATTAGAAACAGTTAGTTTGGTTAAATCATTTTTATCTTTCATATCACAAATTTGTCCACAAGGTTTTCAAAGGAAATCAAGTGATTAATAATCCTCAGTGACTCATGTAAGGTTCTGATATATTAGATATTTATAGTGTTGATAACCTGAAGCTGTATGGAGAAACATTCTGTGGTACAACAATGAGCATATTAAAAGATACTGGTTTGCATTGTGTTCTTTCTCTTTTCCTTTCCGTCCATTTCATGTTGCAAATTAATACTTTAACGATGATTATTTGTTTGCTGAAGCAAACAAGCAGAAGCATCTCAGAAGAGATGGTTAATCTAATTTTATCAGAATGTTTGATCGTTAGTTGCAACTGTGTTGTTGTTTCCTTGATTTTTTGAATGGAGTTCTGCTTTATGGCTTGCTTTAATTTTCATTAGTTGTTACACATTTCAAGCAGTTTGTCCAAGTAGAGTTACCGTTGTGCAAATTCAGAATTAGTACTGATTTGGACAGCCCTAATAAAATGAAATCATTTTTTGTGACAGACCTTGTGCAGCACCCATCAACAGGGTCCTCTTATACTTTATGGCCACGGGGAAAATGAAGATTTGAGCCATGATGAGCACAGAGAGCCATCAGAACCTTTTTGTCAGATAGCTAAAGGACAGGTGAAGGTTCTTGAGTGGTCTAGTCTACATTGCAGAACATCTGTGGATGGATCTAGACTGCAGTCCATCACCACTGGATCTGACTGACCTCCAACAACTACTGAATTTTTAAGCCTGTTATTCTAGGGCTCCAGTGTTAAGTGTTTTATTCATTTTCAGAAACGTTTAATATTATGAGGCAAAATTATAAATACAGCCAGATATATGAATAAAATATGTATTTTATGTATTATCATGCAAGGCTGTAAGACAAAATAGACTACTAAAGAACATTATTTCCAAAGTGTAGGATGATTTTCTACAGGCACTGTAGATCTAGCACCCAGCCATACTTATCAAAGTCGGAACACAGCAACATTGGAATTTTATATTAACCATGTGACAACCCCTGTTTCTATATTATTAAAAAGATAGGAATTATCTGGAGTAGCCAGCCAGTAGGAAATAATAGGGAGCTTGGGGTCATTTAAGTCTAAATTCAGCTCCTCTTGCACATTCTAATGTCATTATTTAATCATAAAAATTGTCAAATGAATTTGCCCTATTATAAAGATATAGTGAATTATTGTAAAGGAGACTTAGCACTGTCTTTTGTGTGTACATACCTTTAACCATTGTGGTGGCCATCCTACCCACCAGGCACTCTTTCAACATGGACTCATAATTCACCCAGCGATGGACCTGTGCACAAACACATGCATGTTACCATAGCAACGCAACTGATTTTTATGCTGGTGTATATTTTTCACTAAGGTGACAGTTACATTTTTTGAAACTAGCTGTAAACATTCCAAAGAAGTTGAAGAAACTTTACTGACACTGCCAAAAGTCACTATTAACGCTTTGACTGCCACTGATAGCTGTTGCCGTCAAAGTGTTTTTTTCTGCAGTGGGTCACTGATCACGTTCTCCTGTAGCCTGTGAGTAATGTTGGGGCTTCTGTGATTTGATTTGACATTCACATTTAAAAGCAAAACGGATGGAATCTGGAGAAAAAGTGGTGATTTTGGTGAAAGTGTCCACTACTCTACCTCTGATAAAACAAGAACAGAACAAAGTAAAAACAAATGTTTTTTTTCATGATGAAATAGAGAGTCTCTTCTTTCATTTGAGCTACTCTCAGTTTTCAGAGACATGTTACAAAATATTCTGTGGGTCTAGAAATATGGCTCAAAATGGACAAAAACGCTGACACAAGGCACTTTTGGTTTTAAAAAATGGCTGGCACTCAAAGAGTTACGTAAATGTGCACAGCTTCAGCACTGAACACAGTGACAGAGAGATAGCAACAGCACTCAGCAGGTCAAGCTGTGCCATGGCATCATCCACCCATCCATCCATCATCTACCTCTTATCCTCATAGGGTCTTGGAGGGGCTGGAGCCTATCCCAGCTGTCTTAGGGCGGAAGGCAGGGTACACCCTGGACAAGTGTCCAGTTCATCACAGGACACATAGAGACAGACAACCACTCACACTCACATTCACACCTACGGTCAATTTAAATTAACCAATTAACCTAATCCCCATGCATGTTTTTGGATGGTGGGAGGAAGCCAGAGTACCAGAGAGAACCCACGCAGACACAGGGAGAACATGCAAACTCCACACAGAAAGGCCCTGGGCCCGGGATTCGAACTCAGTACCTTCTTGCTGTGAGGCGACAGTGCCATGGCATCATGTGTAGTTTAAATGAATTTCAAGTTCGATGATACTGATATCTGTCAAGGGCCATTATCAGCTGGTAAAATAATATTTAGGTACTTTAAGGTTTGAAGAGTAACACAGAACCAGCCTTGATACCTGGTCAAACAGGGCAGTGCCATCCATCCCGGCTGCCTTCATCAACTCCTCTTCCCCACCAGGGTGGTAGTCCATATAGGGGGTCACATTATAAACCATACCTGAAACACACAGAGGAAAAAACAGTGTTGTGTGTCATGTTCCAGTGCCCTCTGCTAACACACAGTGATAACTCCATAGACTTTAACATATCTAATATTACCACAACAGAAAACCCATGACTGCTAATTTTGG
Organism: Synanceia verrucosa; assembly: GCA_029721515.1. NCBI lineage: Eukaryota > Metazoa > Chordata > Actinopteri > Perciformes > Synanceiidae > Synanceia > Synanceia verrucosa. The sequence continues at coordinate 1,773,642 of CM056557.1, read as the reverse complement.
GAGTTTTAATTCAAACACTGGGCTAACCTGCACATAACCACCTGTCCCCCTCACAAACCCCCTCACTACCGCTGTGCTTTCTTTATGTATATATTATATATAATGACCTGAGACCACCGCTCTGGTAGAATCACCCTATTCGCCTGTCCACGTTTCTTCTATTACTCCTTATTTTATTTCTGCCTTATCTGCTATGCCAATATGTCATTATTATCATGAGAATCTGCACATTCCGTTATTTGTTTGTTTTTTGGTAAATGTATATACAGTGTGTGTGTGTGTGTGTATATATATATATATATATACACGTAAGACTACTACACTACATACTAAGAGGCATTAAAAACGCAACAAAGTCAATGTAAAATAAAACTGGATACAACTACTTTGTACACAAAAGCATGTTTTGTTTACTATCACTCGTGGCTATTGAAACTATGGAGCTACATTTTTCAGCTCAAACAGCTCAAATAAATTAACGTGGCAGACGGTACCAATCCTGTTTTTGCATGTGTGATTCGTTAGGACATTGTTTGAAAGCTTTCAGTGAGTTCTTTTGGTGATTTGAGCTCAACTGGTCAAGGCTTTAAAAACCCGGAGGAAAAATGCAAGCTGTCACAGACGGTCACCATGCCACGCTTAGCAGCAAACATGAGGGGGCAGGCCATTGGTATGCTGAGATCCGGAATGACCGAAGCAAGGGTAGCCAGGCATTTTGGCGTCCACAGATGCATTATCTCACGCCTGCAGGCACGTTATGCACAGACATAATGTGCAGGTTATGGACTGGCCGCCTTATTCCCCGGATATGAATCCGATTGAACACCTTTGGGACAATCTGGATCGCCGTGTACGGCGTCGTATTCCACTGCCGGTGACGGTTGCTGATCTCCGTACTGCACTCTTGGAAGAGTGGGAAGCGATTCCAGTGGCTGAAATCAATGCGTTCATCATGTCTATGCCACAACGATCACACAAGATACTGACATTTGTAATCCATGTGGATTAATTTTTCTACTATTGCTTTTGTTCATTCATGTTCAGTATCATACCAAGTGAAGTCGCCCAATAAATTATGAAAATTCAAATGAATATCGAAAAAAATACAATGTTGCATTTTTAATGCCTCTTAGTGTAGTTATATTCTTATTGGAACTCTTAACTTAAAGTATGTTGCCTGTAAAAAAAAAAAAAAAAAAAAAGTGAGTCAGTCAAATTTACAGAATATATGCACGTCATGGTACATGGTCAAGATGGTACCACCTCTGCCTCAATTTTTGCCAGGAAAAACCCTAAGATTAACATTAAACATCATATTATTATTATTATTATTATATTGTGAGGATAAGCAATAAACAATCAATGGATGGGTGGATTATTATTATATGTATTGTAGGTATATATTATTTTCTGTGCAGTAACAGGTAACAAATATATATGTGCAAACGTGCAATAATTTAATTCCTGTGTCAGCAATAATGTCAAATATTTTGTAGCAATAACTGTAAAAATTATCTTTTTTTTTTTTTTTTTACCAATGTTGTTTATTGGGGTTTTTTTATTTTATGTTTTAATCTTGACTATCTTTGGACTAAGCACCATGTGGAACAGCACTCCTACTGTCGTTGTATGCATTGTTATATAATGACAATAAAGGCTTTTGATTTGATTTAAAGAACTGAAATGTTAAAGCGTGATTCCATTACTTAACTGTCCAGCAGATCGAAAATACCTTTCAAGATATTGCCAAAAGTCAAAGACTGCAGCCAGGAGAGTGAAACTGAACTGAAACTTTTAAACGTGTGAACTTGGTGAAGTCATTGCTGTAGACAGCGACAGAGCAAACTGCAGACCCCGGATCAGTGTTGTTCTCTCCTTGGCATGCAGATCGGATGTAAATCACACTGTCCATGCATAGGTGAGTCAGTGACATGAATATGTGAGGACTAGAAAGCAGCAGCTTGTAAGACACACCATCTCATCTGTCAAACCAGGTGGAGGAACTGGTGTTACAGCTTGAGCATGTATGGTTCAAGTAGAACTGGAGGAGCTCGACAAAGTCATATAACAGAGTGTTTGCCATTCATTGGAAGTGTTAAGTAAAAAAAAAAAAAACAAAAAAAAAAAAAACATGGGCCTTGAACTGTCATTATTATCACAACTAAAGACACTAAGTGTCAGATGAAGTGCTTTTGAAGCTTGACTCATACTAGGTCCATACTAGTGCCTAAGTGCCACCAACTCATCTGGTCATCTTGTTGTCTTATTGTCTGACATGATAATACATTGAGTCCATATTTGTCCATATTCATACACAGTTTGAAAAAAAGAAATTTCACTTGTATGTTGACAGAAAAAATATGTGAATAAAACTGGAAAAAATGGATTTTATGTATATCATTTCAGTCTGTAAGGCGATAAAGTGACTATTTAAAAATGTTATGATGCCTTTCTGTAGACACAATCTGCCTTACAAGTCCCCCAACAAGTGCAGTACTCACTTGCCAACATTCAAAAAAAGTGTCAAGTCTGGCAATTTAAGCTTTTTCCTCCAGGAAGAATTACAGCATTTCTGATTTCTGATCCTGATTTTGAGGCATTCTCCCCCCCTGCACTGTTAAAAGAGGACCACCTCATTGATCTGGTGGACCACTAGCCCAGAGGTGTTGTCCTCCCTCTAAATTCCTCTGTATTCAAGTCAAAATGGGATCGAGCACCATCAAGCTGACATCAAGTATCCTCCACCCTGACAAACACTACAGCCACCCTGCAGCCTCACCTCTTATACAGGTCCAGCAGTCCTCTCTTGTGTTGTGTTTCTGCAGCTCCTCCTGGGTCACTTCAATCAGCCGTCCTCTGAGTCCTGTCAGGTCTTTTCCACTCTTGGAAAACCTAATCCAGTCCATGAGACTGTGGCCAGGCTTCAAAGCCACCTAATAAACAGAGAAGAGCCATGTCACAGAGGACGAGCTGCTTAACTTATGCTTAGATTCTGTCACTATTATTTTGAATAATTTGGCTAGTTAACCTCTTTTTATTTCGAGACAACTTTGAACTGTCAGGTTAGGGAAAGGTTGGGTGTGACTGTGTACAGACAGGAGAGAAGCTGTCTTTAATCCTTACCTTGTTCCTGCCGGACTGGCCGGACGGTGCTATCCGCTGCTGGGAGCACGGAGCAGGGAACGACTGGGTCGGGATGTTCAACATGTTGTGACCGCTACGGAGGCAGCCCCAGTGTCGAAGAAAACCTATTTAACCAACGGGAGTTAACCTCAGCAGCATGAAGGAGAGTTTGGTAACTCACACTCACACTGGCGGCCAACAGATGTTTCCGTTACTGGCACAAGTTCCTGCTTTAGCAGAGAGGCTAAGCTAGGCTAAGCTAACAGGATATAACGCGCCTTACAAGCTAATGACAGCAAATTATACATCGTCACATTACACGTCGATTAATATTAATATCTACCGTGTTAATCAACTTCATTTGTCGCTAGCTATATGGTGATGAATTGCGGGCTAAAAATCTAGCCTCCGTGGCTTCACCACCACGTAAAGACTACACTTGTCGCACAATATGACGACGACGTCAACAAACAACGTCATTACAATGCGACGGACCTCCACCGTTAACAGCGTCACCGTCACACAGATTAGTTCCCTCAGCAATATGGTATTTTTCAATACGCAGATATTTTGGAATGTCAGAGCAGAAGTAGAAGGCACCAATAATAATAATAATAATAATAATAATGATAGCTGCATTATTTTAATGTATACCACTTCCAAGGCTTTGATGCTGTGCTGGTGGTTCACAGACACGGTTCAGACACAGTCAACATTGACAGAATTAATTATTAGACCTATTCATATTGAAACTGATTAACTGACTCAAATGTTTACCTACCTGAAATTAGACTAGTGAATATAGAGGTGAAAGAGGATCCACTCTCACTGTCATCCTCATCATCTTCATCCTCCTCCGAATCTCTCTGGTTTTCATCAGACATTGTGAAAACATGGCAGCACGTTTCACACTGACTGTCGACTGTCAGAAGCCTACAGTGTAGACTACCAGAGACTGCCACTGAAGAGGTTTTCAGGGTCTAATCTGCTAAGAGGATTCAAGTACAAGAGCTCTCTGACTTCTTTTCAGTGATCTAGCATGCACAGTGTGATCACAATTTCTATTAATGTCATTAAAGATAAAAACACCTGTGGATTTCCTGCTCTGAAAAAAGGTCTACATGCTACAGCTACACTAGGCAGATAACAGTGGAGGTCATTGTTGATGAGTTTAATGATCCATAAGCTGTTGCACCACATAATGAGCAATAAACTCTTTCTCTAGCTCAATGGAAGCACGTTGTTATTTAATTATCTGCCTCCTAACATTAGCAATTTTAGAGACCAGCACAAAACTCAGATTATAATTCAAACCCTGCTCAAAACAGCGCATCCCTTTACATCCCATCCAAGTCCTATTGGCTCAATAGGCACCAAAACATTAATAAAGTGTGTGCAAGTGATGGACAGTAAGCATTTTTTATTATTTTATTCCCAAACAAATGAACTCTGTCAACACTTACATCTGATTTCATATTTATTTTCCGCCAGATGTGCAAAATAATCCTTCCAGGCATGCAGAACATCCCTCCTACCCATGTTTTCTTTGTTATACAATCAATAATTTAACATGTTTAATCTTGATGCCAATCTTTTCTGTCTAAAAATGTTTTTTTAACAGGAGAAAAGGGCTGATCGTGAACATTTCATCTGGAATTGCCATGTACACCCTGTATGCTGCCTCTGAGGTCAGTACAGCATCACGAGAGCACCTCAACTTTTCCTAAATCACACGTGTTCGTGCTCTTTCCTGTAGGTGTTTGTGGAACAATTTTCACAATGTCTTCATGCTGAATACAAAGATAAAGTGATTATTACACAGGTAATTTGATTCTTATTGAGACACCACCTGAAGGACAATGGTAAATCAAAGGAAGAGTGAATGAGTGATGTACTTAGGCAAAACTTTTCTCAGGAAGTGGCATATTACCAGAAAACTGATGCTGAGGACTTGGTAAGAAGCTCCCAGCTGTACCTCAGAGCTGGAGACAAAACACACATCAGTGTCTGACACATAGTTCTGGTAAGACATAGGCTACTGCCACAGCCATATGACAATATTACCATGTAAAGTGACAAGAGACTGATTTGTCTCTATGATTATGAATATGTTTCTGCATACAGGGCTGGTTACTGCAGTCTAGTCCTCTGACAGGTCTCTGTGCAGAGTCAATGCAGCGCAGCCTACAAGACTATGAAAAGAGGAAAGCAGCACAGAAGATGATTCAAATGGTATTATCAAAACATGACCAGGAACATCAATGTAAAAACTTTCTGATCAAATATTTCTCTCTGTGAATCAGTGCCACCCTTCCCTAAATGCAGATCGTGCAGTCTGCGTAGGGCCTCATCCTTCATAAGGGGCCACGAGGGGAGACATTTGCATAGGCTATATGTGCAATGGATGCACATATGAGCGACCACGAGACATGCGGCGCGTACAGCATCAAATCAGCTTGAGGAAGGAGAGAAGAGAGCTGTAATCAGCTGCAATGATTAACAGTACTCAATATCTGACCAATCAGAGAGGAGTGAACGTATTATGATAGGAGCAGTAGTATGGTATTTCTATTGTTGGGAATTGGTAGAGTCAAATTTGATTATTAATAAAAATATTGAATAAAATATTAAATATTAATACAATTGTGAATATTAATATGACCCATTAATATACATAGAAAAACGGGGCACCACCCTGTGGACAGGGAATAATAATCGATTTGTTATTACAGTCTCAAGAAAAAAATTTAACCATAAATGTCAATATTTAAACACTATTTTACATTTAAGGAGTTAAACAGTGAAGGGTTGACTCCAAGCACTGACTTTCATAACCAGCTGTTATTATAACACAGGTACACAATCAATGACAGACAACTGCTTGTTAAACTACAACAGGCTTTATTTAATCCAAACAATAACAATCAGTGATCAATAATAGGCTACTTGAATGGAATAAACAAATCTATCCTAAAACTAAACAAGCAACTATCAGCATTATAACTACAAAGCAACAAACCAGCATATGTGGAGGTAGGTGTGTGTGTGTGCGTGTGTGTGTGTTTGTGTGTGCGTGTTGGTGTTTGTGTGTGTGTGTGTGCGTGTGTGTGTGTGTTTGTGTGCGTGCGTGTGTGTGTTTGTGTGTGCGTGTTTGTGTGTGTGTGTGTGTGTGTGTGAAGGACAGGAAAGGAAAGGGGGATGGGGAGCAGGCATGACCACTGCGGTGGCTATGTCACGCGAGCGTTCCTGGAAATGACCAAGACCAGGAGGGGTTTGATCCATAGACTGTAAAAAGAATGGATGTAGCACCCGTGACATCACCCATTGGTTTGGGGGAGTCCGTTTTGTGCTCCTATCATGGATATTTGAACTGCGCCATCTTGGATTTCAGTGGGCGTGTACTTTCCATATTTGGAGGAGAGGTAGTAACTTTACGGGTCAGCCGGCCGAGATGCCGCCCACTGAACTCAAGTTAACCGCACTGAACTGAGCTAGCCTAAGGCTAATCAGCTAGGCTAGGCTAACAAGCAGCTACCGGCAGCAAAAACAGATCATAATGCTGCTGCTGTGTTTTAAAAATCACCTCTTCAAATTGAGAGTTTTTAGGTGGAACTGCAGGGTTTGGTGGAGTTGTGGGGGAAATTCATTTGTATTATTTAACTGTGAAACGATCATTTAACATGTTATTTACCGCGTTTCAACACTGACTCCATCCACTAACATTATCCACAGCAGCTGATCATTCGCTAATTGAGGGAGGATTCAAGATGGCGGATTGAGCAGTCGCACTCTCAGCAGGCGCGTAACTTAAACTTTATTTTGTCCTTTAATCGTGAGTCTTTAGTGCAGTGACTTACTTTTGAGCAGAACCAACCGCTTGTTAAACTACTTGACCTACTTTAAGTTCGTCTTGAGGTCTTCTACGAGTTTCTTTTTTCAAACGCGTGCTGAGTCTGCACCTACAAGTATGACTGATCACGAATATAGCTTGCAAGTTTTTACGAGATGAGGTATGTGATGACAGCGACATTGAAGAGATGGAAAGGGACCTCAGCCCTAAAAGTAGTAAAATAAATGTGAGCCACACTCCAATCAAGGGTCCAAATCCGAAAAAACACCGTGGTGATGGGAAGAAGAACGAGGACCCGAGTAACAGCGTCGCCATCCTCCACGCCATCCAAGCCTTAAGCAGTAAGGTGGATGATCAAACCGCACTCCTAAAAAACATTGAAAAGAAGATTGAGATGAATACGACAGCTATAAACAAGAACAAGGAGGATATTGCCGCACTGCAAAAGCAAGTCAATGATCTACGGAGGGAAAACAAAACCCTCAGAAGTGCATGTGATGAACATGCCCGGTACAAAAGGAGGTGGAATTTGAGGTTGACCGGGCTGCCTGAAAAGGAGAGCGAGAACACGAGGGAATCTGTTATTGGAATCCTGACGAGAGTGGTGCCACTGTCTGTGGATCGACTTCGTGACTCTGTGGATACGGTTCATCGCCTGGGAAAAAGAAATGACCTGGCAACGTCAAACAACACCCCGAGGGCAATTATCATTCAGTTTGGGATGAGAAATATTCGGGATGAAGTGTGGAAAAAGTCGCGTGATGCAAGAGTATGCAGTGAGATGCACATCCGCTTTAAAGAAGACTTCTCCAGTGAAGACCGGGTGGCTCGAGCTAAACTCTGGCCGCTGGTGCAAGAAGCCCGGAGGAGCGGAAAAAGAGCGTTTCTAAAGGAGGGATACGCTCTGATTGACAACAAGCGTGTGGACCCTGATTAAGCACTGACAGTACAGAGGTACCTCTGGTTCTGTTCAATTTGACTGATATGGTGCCTGAGTTATTTTTGACTTTAAGGTTCAGTTCTTAAAAATATTGCACAGATTCGTTGCTCAGATACAATGTTAGAATGTTTACAAGGACAACTTAAATACAGTCCTGCTTTTCAAGCTACTGATACATTCCTAAGGAATACCTTATTTTGGTAAATGTTATCTTTTCTTTCCTTAAATTCTAGGGGGTTAAAGGACAATGTTAAACGCAAGGCAACCTTTCTTTTTTGTAAAGAGCAAAAGTTACATGTCTTTTTTTTGCAAGAAACTCACTCTACAGAGACAGACGTGAAATTCTGGAAACAACAGTGGGGGGACTCTGTTTTCTTCAGCCATGGGACGGCACACTCAGCTGGTGTGATGATTCTGCTAAACAGATTTCCTGGGACAATTATTGACCATGTAAGTGACACAGAAGGGCACTGGTTAATGGTTGTGATAAACCTTAATGATGTATTGTATATTCTGGTAAATGTATATGGCTATAATCAAAAAATACTGAACAGACAGCTTTTCTCCTCCTTGAGGAGGATGATTGAGAGATGGAAAGGCTTATATTCTACTGAAAAAATTATAATTGGGGGTGACTTCAATTTGGCCCCTGACCTTTGGTTAGATCGTCTTCCACCCAAAGGGCAAAGTCATAATTACGATGAAACCATATTTGAATTTATATCACAGTTAAATTTAGTTGATTATTGGAGAGTAAAGCACCCTTATACCTCACAGTTTACTTGGTTTAGTTCAGCGTCAAATGGCCAGTGTTCAAGGTTAGATTACTGGTTAATCTCCAACAATCTCATCAGTGATGTTTCTAGTTGTGAAATCTCAGCATCACCTCTTACTGATCATTGTATGGTTACTTTGTCCTTGCAGTATCAAAGGATTGAAACAAAAGTCGTCCCCTTGTGGAAATTTAATAACAGTTTAATGGAAAATACTGAGTTTTGTCAGGAAGTGAAAGAAATGGTAAGAAAAATCTCTGACCTGGATTTATCTCCTTTAAGTAAATGGGAGTGGTTTAAGTTTAAAACTAAAGAGTCTGCTATTAGATTAAGTAAACGCCTCAACAAATTTAAAAAGCAAAGACAGCAGAGTATTATAAATGAAATTAATAAATTTGGAAATATTAACAAATTGAATGCAGAAGAGCATCTCCAACTTAACAAGCTTCAAGTTGAACTGGATAACTTGTATCTAGAAAAAGCAAAAGGGGCTTATATTCGGTCAAGAGCCCGCTGGATTGAAGAGGGTGAAAAAAATTCTTCCTACTTCTTCAGTCTGGAAAAACAAAGACAGACAAAAAAAAAGATTCAAAGATTACTTATTAATGATGTCATTATAGATAGTCAAGAAGCAATAAATGAAGAAATAAGAGCCTTTTATGGTAATCTGTATAGATCAAAATTTTCTGAAGAGAGTTAAGTCCTTATTTTTTGGAATGATCCAGACACACGCCAAGAAATTGGATGATGATTTTATGCAAATTATGGAAGGGGAACTAAAAATTGAAGAATTGGATAATGTAATCAAACAGATGTCAAAGGGGAAGTCACCAGGTCTTGATGGGTTATCTGTTGAATTCTATACTTTTTTTTGGTCTGATATCAGAATGCTGCTGTATAATGCCCTGATAGAATGTATATCTAATGGTCATTTATCCCCTACAATGAAAAGGGGACTCATTACTTTACTACCAAAGCCCAATAAGGACAAACTTTCACTTGAAAATTGGAGGCCAATTACTCTTTTATGTAACGATTATAAAATGTTAGCGCATGTTTACTCTAACCGCCTGGATTATGGCATAACAAAACTTGTTGATGAATGCCAGTCAGCCTTTATAAAAGGAAGAAATATACATAATCACACAAGGCTGATACTTGATATGTTGGACTATAGAGATTATATTGATTCGGAAAGTCTGGTGCTCTTTTTGGATTTTTACAAGGCTTTCGACAGCGTTGAACACATCTTTTTGCTGGAAGCTTTAGACTTTTTGGGTTTTGGTAAAAAATTTTGTAATATTGTTAAAATGTTTTATACTGATATAAGTAGCTGCGTATCTTTAAATCCTGGTATGACGCAGAGGTTTATGGTAACGCGAGGTATTCGACAAGGTTGTCCTATATCCCCAAAGCTCTTTATCTTGGCCACTCAGTTACTAACTACTTTAAATCTACAATCCCCTGAAATTAAAGGTATTAGTATCTTTAACAAGGAGTATAAATTGAGTCAATTCGCGGACGACACAGCCATTTTTTTACAAAACAAATCAATGGTAAAAAGAGTGTTAGAAAAAGTATCTTATTTTTCTAATGCCTCAGGATTGTCTCTTAACATTAAAAAATGTGAATTACTCTCCATTCATGAATGCTTTGACTCTACTATAGAAGAAATAAATGTTGTATCTGAGGTGAAATATTTGGGGATAACTTTATCAAAAAATCCTATTAGACGGGAAGATGTAAATGTTTCCTGTCATATATCTGATATGAAGAAATCACTAAGCCGATGGCTAACAAGAGACCTTACAATATTTGGTAGAGTTATTTTGTCAAAGGCTGAGGGAATATCTAAATTGACTTATCCTTGTCACTCCTTATATATTTCTTCCAATAATATTAACAAAGCAAACTCTGTTATTTTTCAATTTTTATGGAGAAACAAGACGCATTATCTTAGAAGGTCTCAGCTTGTTAAAGACTATGATAAGGGTGGTGTGAAAGCGCTTGATTTTGAAGCAATGCTTGGTACATTCAGAATTAACTGGATCAAAGCTTGTTTGTCTCAGGTTGACTCTATGTGGTTTCATATTCCACGATCTTTGTTTAGCAAATTAGGAGGCTTAGAATTTCTCTTAAAATGTGACTTTGAAGTGGGCAAAATCTCTGTTAAATTGTCAAATTTCCACAAACAGATTCTCAATTTCTGGACGTTGTTTTTCAAGCATAACTTTTCACCTCATAGAGCAATGCTATGGAATAATAGAGCAATACTAATCAATAGAAAATCTATGTTTATAAAAACTTGGTTTGAAAAAGGGATATTGTTCGCCACTGATCTGTTGGATGATACTGGGAATATAATTGGTTTTACATCCTTCTTGAACAAATATGATTTAAACTGTCATGTAGAATTTATGAAGATTTGTAAAGCAATTCCCTTACCACTTATTCATTTGATTAAAAGTGCCCTGATGTATGGTGATATTGAGATAGCATTACCTGTATTAAATGTTGAGGAATATGGGTTACTGGACAAAAAATGTAACAACAAGTTTATAACTTCTGTCTTTAAATCGAGACTATTCAATGATTATCATAGAAGGTTATTTTCTGACACTTCACTGACATTAAATTTGTCTACATTAGAAAAAGCCCACTCACATTACATCAAATGGCCTATTTCCCCCAAAATCAAAGAAACACATTTCAAATTAATTAATAGAATTTATCCGACCTCTGAATTTTTAAGAAAAAGATTTAAATTTGAAGTTGACCCCTGTGTCTTTTGTGACGAAGCTGAAGAATCACTTGACCACATGTTTTTTTCATGTCCTGTCACTCAAATCTTTTGGCGTGACATTAGAAATTGGATATCCTTGAAAAATATCTCCATCCCAACTTTACAAATCTCAGATGTTATTTTTTATATGGATACTCTCAACAAATCAGTGTCTTTTCTGGTTAATGTCATTATACTGTTGGCCAAATACCACATCCATTGTTGTAAATGGAGAAAAATGAAACCCTCTTTTCAGTGTTTTTTGAATGACTTCAAAATCTTTTTTGTCTCTATAAAGAAAGTTAAATTGATTAATTCTGCAAAAAGACTGTCAGTCGACATATCTAAGTTTCTTTTGTTTTAATTTATTACCTTTGACTGTCGATGCTCTTTGCCATTAATTGCCTTGCTTGTGTTCCTTATGTTCTCCTTTCTTCCCCCTTACATTGTTATGTGATCGGTACTTATTCCTTTTTCCTTTGTACCATGTTTTTCATATCTGTATTGTAACTCCTCAACAAGTGTTTTGTATATAACTTGTAATAAAAAAAAAAAAAAAAATTATCCACAGCAGCTACTTCCTGACGGAGCATCTCTGTACATGCAATGTCAGACTTTTTGAACAGAACAATGATACGACATAAGGATGTGTTCCTGTATGACTCAACATACTCTGGTCATTTGTCTGTATCAGCAGGGACCATAAAGTCATTATAAGCCAGCGGAAAAATATGCCATACATGCCAACAAGTGCCAACATCCAAGTAAACTCTACTTTATAGAGTCAGATAGTACTAGATATAATATCTAGTGTGTAAATTTACACCCTGAAAAAAATGCAACACAGGATCTTTGACGGTCGGTTAGTACAGTTAACAGCTCAGCACAACACGCCATCCATCGTTTCTCTACCGCTTATACTCACATAGGGTCGCAGGAGGGCTGGAGTCTATCCCTGCTGTGAAAGGCAGGGTACACCCTGGACAAGTCTCCACTTCATGACAGGGCACACAGAGACAGACAACCACTCACACTCACACCTACAGGCAATTTAAGTTAGCCAGTCAACCTAATCCCCATGCATGTTTTTTGGATAGTGGGAGGAAGCCAGACACGGGGAGAACATGCAAAATCCACACAGAAAGGCCCCGGGCCGGGAATCGGGTACCTTCTTGCTTCTTGCAAAGAGCTAACTGCTGAGAGCAGTCTGTGAACCTGTCACTCAGCGTAACCAAGCCCTAACTTATGCAAGATTTTTAAGTCGAAAATAACACTAAAACGGTTGTTGTAAAAAAAAAATTCACCCCCCTCACAGTGTTCACGGAGGTGGAAACTATCGGTAGAGACCAAAAAATTAAAATGTACCAGGCTGTAAATATGTTTTTTAGAGCTGTAAAGTCGGCAATTTTAACATGGCGGTCAATGGAGAATTGCTCATTTCCGGAGCCAGCCCCCAGCGGCCGGATGGGAACTGCAGCATTTTGAACACGGAAGCGGTCCTCACTTGGAGAACCCACAACTGCCCTCTGCCCCTTCGATCAAGGATGTCACATGTGCTATGTTGTGTAGGCGCACATGTGTGCGTGTGGAGTGTGCGTTAGTAAAAAGAGAGGAGGAACGGTGCGTTAGCGCACGTAAAAGGAGGAAATCTCCACCGTGGAAAGACGCAAAAACTGCTCTTTATCACCCAGACATCAAGCCAATGGGCTGGCGCTCATCAGTCTGAAACTCGTCTTTTAACTGATAAAATACAGTTATTGGCTTTGCGCGGCGGCAACAGCTGACACAAAACTCACTTGAAGCGAACACAATCAATAACGTGAATTCAAAACACAAGCAGCAGCAGCATGCAGTGAATGAATACCTCAAGCGGGACTCGCGGTCCGTTGCAACTAAACAGCAATCAAACAGTAAGCTGATGCATAATAACGCTCTAGCGACTGGTGTGTGCGTTCTTGTGTCCGTTAAAAGCCTGGTTTATGCTTCTGTGTCGCGGCAACGGCGTAGCTCCGGCGTCGACGCGGACCCCTATGCGGACCCTACGCCGTAGCCTTCTTCTTCTTCTTCTTCTTCTTGTGGGGTTTTATTGGCGGTTGGCAAACAACGTATTGGTGCATTACCGCCACCAACTGGTAAGGAGTGTGAATCAGGATGACTACTAATACCCCTTCAAAAAATAAATAAATAAATAAATAAAAAATAAAATTATATTCTATCAAGCAGCCTCGTTGCTTTAAGGAACTGGAATATAAATTTGTAACTCTTGTGCCCTGAGCTCTGTTGTAGAATGACTCTGATATCCAGTGGTATTTTAATGTTCCTGAGATGTGTAATTAAACTCTGTCTTTCTCTCTCATACTTCTGACACTGAAGTATTATGTGCTCTATTGTCTCTTCTTGGCCACAGTAGTCACAGTTCCCTGTCTGGTGTTTTCTAATTATGAATAATGTACTGTTCAATACAGTATGTCCAAACCTGAGCCTTGATATTATTGTTTCTTCTCTTCTGTTCCTTCCTGCTTTTCTCATTTCTCCCACTTTTCTTTGTATTCTGTAAAACCATCGTCCCGTCCTCTCTTCCTCCCATTGTTTTTGCCATCTTTCCCTCAGTCTTTGTTTGATGATGCTCTTAGTTTCAGATTTAACTGATTAACTGTCAAATCGATAGATGTCTTTCCTGCTGCCTCCTTTGCTGCCTTATCTGCCATCTCATTTCCTCTGAGCCCAATATGTGCTGGTACCCACACAAAAATCACTGTCAGCCCCATCATCTGAATTCTGTATAGGGTTTGCTGCACTTCAATCAGTATGTCTGGTCTGCTGTGTGACTGACTGTCCTGTAAAGTGATTAATGCTGAGCTGGAATCAGAGCATATAACTGTTCTTAGTGGTCTTGTCTCCTCAACCCATTGTACTGCCAACAGTATTGCTATCATTTCTCCAGTATAAACTGACACTTCTCCACTGATCCGCCTCCCCACTGTGACATTAAACTCTGGGACAATAAAAGCTGCTCCTGCCTTATCTGAGCTCTTTAAGGCATCTGTATAAATCTGGACGTAGCTGGAAAAGTCCTCAATATATGTCTGTACTGACTGCGGGTTATAAATGAGTCCTCTATTCTTGTTTTTCTTTTCTAATAACGTGAGATCAACTGTGGCGTTTGGAAGTATCCAGGGTGGTATAACTGGTAACGGTACTGTAGGACTGATGTTTAGTTGTGCTATTCCCAGTTCTGTTGCGTTCTGCGTACTTGACCAGCCAAAGCTTTTGTTGTCCCTTTTCTCCTTTTCCCAACACGGTTTTAAAGTGAGTTGTGTTGGATGCTCTTGACTGTGCCCCTGTACATTAACCCAATAAACTGTTGAAAGTTGTAGCCTCCTCATGTCTAATGGCATCTCCCCCATCTCCACCTGTAGTGCTGCTGTTGGAGTTGTTTTCAGTGCTCCTGTGCATATCCTCAGTGCCTGATATTGAATATTGTCCAGTTTTTTCAGAGATGTGCCTGCTGCAGATCCATATACCACACTCCCATAGTCCAACACTGATCTGATCAGCCCACAGTATATGGCTTTTAGTGCACTTCTGTCTGCCCCCCATTCACTCCCCACCAAACACCTCATCACATTCAATACTTTCTTACATTTATCCTCCACCTTCTGAATATGTACAGCCCATGTGACTCTTTCATCAAACCAAATCCCCAAGTATTTATAGTGTTTCACTCTCTCCAGTTCCTGATTATACAGTTTTAGTTTCATAGTGCTGCTAATTCTTTTCCTTGTGAAAAACATTGTCTTTGTCTTATCTACTGAGAATTTAAAACCCCACTTATATGACCACTCCTCTATTTTAGTGATGGCACCCTGAACTTTCTTCATAATAAATTCCAGATTATTTCCCCTCTTCCAGATTGCCCCATCATCAGCAAACAGTGACACCCCCATCTGATTTTCTATACCTGTAAACACATCATTTATCATAAGGCTGAACAATAATGGACTGATTATGCTCCCTTGCGGTGTTCCATTTTCTATGGCAGATTTCCCAGAGTACTTCTTCCCTACTCTCACCTGAATGAATCTGCCTGTTAAAAAATCTCTAATCCATCTATACATTTGACCATTAATGCCTAATTTTCTGAGTTTGATTAATAGTCCCTCGACCCACATCATATCACAGGCCTTCTCTACATCAAAAAACACAGCTACCACACTTTCTCGGTTTACCTGTGCTTTTCTGACCTCATGCTCTAGACAAACAGCAGGATCCATGGTGTTTCTCCCTCTCCTAAAGCCATTCTGATATTTAGATATATAGCCTTTACTTTCTGTATAATATGTTAACCTGTCATGTATCATTTTCTCCATTATTTTCCAGATATTAGATGATAATGCAATTGGCCGATAATTCCCTGGGTTTGTACTGTCTTTTCCTGGTTTGCGTATTGGGACTACAATGACTTCCTTCCAGCTCTGTGGTAATTCTCCCTCTTCCCAAACTTTCTTATATAATTCTAATAAAATGTCCTTGGCTGATCCACTGAGATGTTTTAACATTATGTAGCAAATCTGGTCCTTTCCTGGTGCTGTCATCTTAGTTTTCTTTAGTGCACGGTTCAGTTCTGCCTTTGTAAATGGTTGGTTTAATGGGTCATCTGTGTCCTCATCATCCTGTAACAGCTCTATATTCTCTGCTCTTGTGGTTACCTGCCCTTCTTTCCCTTTTTCACTGATGTTTGCTGAACTGTGAATTTTAACAAAAGTCTTTGCCAGCATCTCAGCTTTTTCTTCGTCCTTCAGTGCTGTTACCAACAGAGTTACAGAATGCCCTCCAATATTCCCTCTTTGCATTTTTTATAACCCTCCTAACTTTTGCTTGTGCTCTCTGATACTCAATGAGGTTCTGACCACTGTGGTTCTGTCTCAAGACTTTGAATGCTTTATTTCTTGCCCTAATCACTCCATCACACTCCTTTGTCCACCATGGAACAGTCTTCTTTTTGTTCCTACCTCCTCTCTTCTGAATGGCCTCCTTTGCTGCCTCTAGAAGTGCATTACACAGAGCAAGGTTAAAATTATTAACATCATCATTTATATTGATTTTCTTCATTTCGCTGTCACATATGATCCCAAATTTCTTCCAGTCAGCACTGCTAAAAGCCCACCTCTGCTCTCCCATAGAGTCATACTCCTCTACCGTTACTCCTACTGCTGTGATGATGGGATAGTGATCACTGCCCACAGTTGTCTCTCTGTTTACCCCCCATGAACACATACCTGCCACTGAGTGTGAGACCAGTGTCAGATCTATTGCAGATTCTGTCCCCATTCTGATATCAACTCTAGTTCCACTCCCATCATTCAAACACACTAGGTTTTTACTCTCAATTATCTCTTCTATTACCACACCATTGTTATCAGTCCCACTGCCCCACAGTGTACTATGAGCAATAAAGTCCCCACACCATACTACTTTCCCTTGTATTTGTGCTGTCAATTCATTCATTGTCTCAATTGTCAGTCTACTGCATGGATTGTAAAAGTTAACAATTCTAATGTTTCCTTCTTTTGTCCAGACTTCAATTATTGCATATTCGAGCTCTGATCCTTTTCCCATCACTCTGTACTGTATCCCTTGTTTGACAAATGTTGCACACCCTCCTCCACTGCCCTCCCTCTATCTCTGCGGACGCTATCATAGCCTTTTATTACAAAGTCTAGTGATGGTTTGAGCCAGGTTTCTTGAATACATATGATATCTGGTTTCTTTTTTATTCCCTTAATGAATCCCTTAAATTCTTGACCATTTGCTATCAGGCTTCTAGCGTTCCACTGTAAAATAATCAGGGTCCTTTTTCACCTGAGCTCCCCACTCTCCCATCTGCCTCAAGGCTTTTTGTAATCTGCTCCCAGGACACATTTTTTATCCCCAAAAACTTCTCTGCTCCCCTCACAATTATCTTGATCTTTTCCGTTTTGTGTTTGACTTGATCAGTACAGTTAATAACGTAGGCCATGAAGAGAATCAGTTTATCTACTGCCAATGCTGTGTTAGCTTCCTCTGTTTGCTCTTCCTCTGCTCTTTGGACCTGATTAATTTTTCCTGTTACATTCTTTCCCCTTTGACCATCTACCCTCTTCACTGCCTCTGCATAACTGATGTTGTTTGTTGCTTTCACCTGCTCTATTTCCACTGCCCTCTTCCTGACCTCACACTGACTGTATGTCACCCTGTGTTGTCCACCACAGTTACAGCATTCCTCCTGACCCTCAGTTTTGCACTCCTCTATCCTGTGCTCCCCTCCACATTTGGGACACCTCTGCTTGCCTCTGCAGGCTGCTGCTATATGCCCATACCTCTGACACTTATAACAGCGTAGTGGGGGAGGGATGTAGGGCCTGACTGGAAAGCACATATATCCTATTTTAACTGTTTCTGGGAGTACAGTGTCCTGAAACTCCAGCAGAACAGACAGACTATCCACCCTTTCTCCATTAACTGTCCTCTGTAGTCTCTTTGCTCTGCTCACTTCGCCCCAAAATGCTCCGTTTGAGTTTGTCCAGGTCCTCATCTACAGGAATCCCTGTTATCACTCCCTTTATCACCCTGTTAGCGCCCATAATCCTTCTTTCATTTATCATTTTCTTACAAATGCTTTCTATTTGTAGTGCTTTGTTCTTCTGTTCCTCTGTTTTACATATTATCAACAGATTGCCATCCCTTAGGGTTTTTGCCATCTCCACCTCTCCTAGCTTCTTTCTCAGCTCCCTGCTCAGTGTAATTGGACTCAGTCTAACCTCTTCATCTTCCTTTCTAAATTTCAGAATGACTTTAAATCCCTCTCTCATCACTTTTTTCCGGACTATTCTCTCATCATCACCTGAACTGTTCTCTTCGAAGCTTCTCTTGCTGAGTTTATTTACGTCGTCTCGCCTGTTTCTTCCTCTCCCTCTCCCACTAGAAACTGGCGTCCATCCGCCAAAATCCATATTACCTTCCTCCTCATCGTCTACCTGAGTCGCCATCCTGATCCAGTCACAAACCAGTTTATGCCAACTGCCAGTTCCGAGGGTCGAGCCTTTGGAACGACGATCTTTTGTATCGTTGATTGTTTGTTTGTTTGTTCACCTCTCTCTTGCGGCCAGGGACCTGCAGATCGGTCAGAAGCTGAGCTAGGACACCGTCGTACCGTCGGCCGATATCCCACACACAACTCCCCACTCAATCCACACGCACCTAACACACAATCCAATCAAAAAAAAAAAACCAAAATTCTCGCTATTAGATCCGTTTTCTGTCTCTTAGTGTCCGCTGGTTTAAACTCACGCTCCCGCCAACCGACACTTCCGACTTCCCGACCTCTTCCTACGCCGTAGCCTGACGCGCACCTCCAGAAAATACTGACTACACGTTGCGTCAACGCGTTGAGACACAAACAGCAAGGACTGTGATTGGTCCGCTCAGAACGTAATTTCCGGCGGTTGCTTTTCCGGTCAACAGCTCAAAAACACCGCTATTTGTGGAGCAACACGAGTGGTATGGAATGGTCGGACAGACCACCTCCGCAAACGTCTTCTGTGCTTCAACATTTGTAGTAACTAAATAGTTGTGTGGCTAGTAACCAGCCACACAAAGACACAGACACACCCCCCTAGCAGTTTAGTGGTGAATTGCAGAGCAACGCGTTCCCTAGACGCAGAGCTTCGAATGCTCAGCGACGGCGCTGGGTCTACACCGTAGCTCCGCCGTCGCCGTGATGCAGAAGCATAAACCAGGCTGTAGTCAGGATTTTTTGGAGGTGCACGTCAGGCTACGACGTAGGGTCCGCATAGGGGTCTGCGTCGATGCCGTGGCTACGCCGTGCTACGCCCATGCCCTCACCTTGAAGTGGTGACGTCACGTGTGAATTGCAGTGCCGAGGCTTGAGGTACAGCCGTCTGCGTTCATGTACCCCTGGCTGCAGTACGGAGCTCAATGTGTGGCTCAATGTGTGGCTCAATGTGGGGCGAATTCAAAAGTTTAACTCTGCGCACATTGAGCCTACCCCTTAGCTAGGGTGTTAGGGTTAGAGGATCACTTTGGGTTAAACATATCATTCTGATGTTCAACGTTGAGCCACTCCCCGATCTGCGGGCTGCAGCCAGGGGCTACTCTCTTGGGAAGTGTAGTTTTGCAGTGCCAATTTGAAGTGGTGTGCCTCAATTACAAGTAGCTTGGGGTGTTCCACTTGAGCTTGAACCACTTTAGTGGCTTTTGCAGCCTTCCCCTTCTCTCCACCTTTTAATGAACTGTATTAATAAAGATTAATTTGTGTATTTTTTGTAAACTTGCATTTCTGTGGTTACTTAAGGTTCCGACCCTGTGGCAGTTTTTGCCATGTACATTTGGATAACCCACATTTATTACAATATTATTTCATAAAATATTATGTTAGTATGTCTGGACGCACAGGTCAAAAGTTAACAAAGCAGAAGTGGGTCGTTTATGTGGATAATTTGAAGTAAATGTATCCGGACCTTTTCTATTCATTATTAATTATATTATTTATAATTATTATTCATAATCAAATCAATTTCAAAACTGAACCAAAGCATCGTGACAGAACTGTATTGTGTGAGGATGAGGGAAGGAGATTAATGGTGCACAGGCAGAGATCACACAATCAGCTTGTGCTTATGTTGAATATGTTAGAATTACAGTCTTTCAGTCACTTTGGTGCTTTTCTCACATCACTCTTTACATTTGCACAACAGTTAATGCATTTCTCAAAAACAATTAGTACAAACTGCGAAACCTAGTGGATAACCTCAAAAGGAGACCTTTTGAGTCCTGACACTATTGTTTATGAACAGGATAGTCAAATGGCTTTGTCATGTTTTCATTGTGACAGTTTACTCTGTCAGTGTTTTCTAATGCAAAAAAAGTCAGATCTTGGTGACACGACCTGAGAATGCTCAAGACACTACAGACTATTTACACAGCCATTTGAAAACTACAGTAAAGTTATTGTATTTAGTGAGGTAACTGAGTACAGAACACTGAGTGTTTGATGTTTCACATTTTTACTACATGTGCTCTTTGCAATTCTAAAAAAAATAAAACCACCCTTATTTACATCAAACATAAACTCTCTTTGTATAGAGCTGTACACAATATCCATCCATCCATTTTCTACTGCTTATCCTCATAGGGTCGCGGGGGGGCCGGAGCCTATCCCAGCTGTCGTAGGGTGAAAAGCAGGGTACACCCTGGACAAGTCTCCAGTTCATCACAGGACACATAGAGACAGATAAGAGAAGAAGCTGGAGTACCAGAGAGAACCCACACAGACACGGGGAAAACATGCAAACTCCACACAGAAAGGCCCCGGGCCGGGAATCGAACCTGGTACCTTCTTGCTGTGAAGCGACAGTGCTAACCACTACACCACTGTGCCGCCCCCAGTATGCAATATTGCAGTACATATTGGAACTGAACATACAACATACAGTGATGGTCAAATGTTTACATACAGTTGTAAAGAACATAATGTCATGGCTCGCTTGAGTTTCTAGTTATTTCTAGAACTCTGAAGTTTGGTTCTTTTATGACTTTATTATGGGTCAACTGAAAATGTGACCAAATCTGCTGGGTCAAAAATATACATACAGCAACATAAATTAGCAATTTTGGTGACTTAGAAAGTTGTGTCAATGAAATGAGCTTCATAGCATGGCCTCTTAACTTCTTGTGAGTGATCATGAGTGACTACAGTTGGTGACTTCTCTGAAAAGCGATTCATTCACTTGAACAAGTCAGGAAAGTCACTTGGAGCCATTTCAAAGCAGCTGCAGGTCCCAAGAGCAACAGTGCAAACAACTGTTTCTAAGTATAAAGTACATAGCACTGTTTTGTCACTGCCACGATCAGGAAGAAAATGCAAGCTATCACCTGCTATCATTTATTCTTGTATGATCACTCCTTTCTCCACCACCTCGCCAACCTTCGCCGTGCTGTCCAAAAACATCACAATCACTGTTTGCATCCTGTTTCAGAGTCAACATTACTTACGTTTTTTCCACTTTACCAGGACCAAGGTTGTTCCCAAACCTTTATCAATTTTGATAAAAAAAGCTATCTCTGTTTACCACTTTCAACCTAAAACTACCTGATCGAAGTCACTGAAAAATAACTGATGCAAAAAATACCTTCATTAAATTACTGGAAAATATGTTTTTTTTAAATTTTTGTTTTCTGATTTTTTTTTTGTTTTTCAGAAAATATGAATAGAACACAAATAATTTGAATAAAAAGAATGAAAACTAAACTATTGAACTATTGGAAAATGTGAAATTTCAGAATTTTATTTTTATTTGTATTCATTTTCTGAATATTTTTTTTTTATTTTCAGAAAATATGAATAGAACACAAATAATATAAAACAATATTCAAAATGTATAAAAAGAATGAAAAAGAATAAATGAAATAATAATAATAAGTAATAAGTAATCTGAGAGCTTTGCTCTTCAGACTGGAGGGAAGCGTCACTGATGTTATAAATGACCTGATCTCCTCCTGATCTCCTGACCTGATCTCCTCCTCTCACATGGGGATCCCTCCTCCTTCTTCTTCTCTTTCTCTTTCTCCTCCTCCTCCTCCTACTCTCTCTCATTCTCCTTCTCTTTCTCTTTCTCATTCTCCTCCTCCTCCTCCTCCTCTCTCTCATTCTCCTTCTCTTTCTCTTTCTCATTCTCCTCCTTCTCCTTCTCCTCATCATCAGCCCTTTTCCTTTTGTTTACATGACTGACCCGGGTCATGCTGGACTGGGCTGTTTCTGTGTTCAGATATTCTAAAAAAAGGGCGTTTGATTGTTCTCTGAACTCCTATTGGTGAAATATCTCACCATATAAGATCACCAAGTCTGACCCCCTCAATAAATTTATTCCTATAAAATACCTCCCATGATAAATTCTACTGAGCACTTCTTATAACATTTGATCAAGTCAAAAGAATGATTTAAAACAAGTTGATCCAAAGTGTGTGTGTGTGTGTGTGTGTGTGTTGCCATGGGTGAGCTTACTTTTGAGGTTTTGCAGCAGCTCCTTTTTGAGCCTCACACTGGTCTTTGCTGGGGATTTACCCCCTGGGAATTCTTTCCTCTTTTTACTTGGTGGGATGGGGTGGGATAAAGACATAGTTAAATAAACAATTTAGGAAATACACTTACTTGTTATCTTTCTGAGGGTTAGAAGAGATGATTAATGCTGCTGTTGTGTGTTGGCATTAACTAACGAGCCACGCTGGAGCTTAGAAGAGGGACCACAGCAGAGGGTCATTATTATCAAACTTTCAGCAAGAAAGCACATGAAAGTATTTCCCCAAAAAAAGTAATGCCCTCCTCTAAAATAGCAAACACCTGTTGCCACACTCTGACTCATCACCCCTCTTCCGTTTCTTCATCAGAGTGTTTGGGTAAAGATGGGCAGTCAGCCCAGCGGTGCTGCTGGAGGTCTCCTCCTGAGCCACATCCTGATTCTCATTCTCTTTCTCTTTCTCCTTCATTTTCTCTTTCTCTTTCTCATTCTCCTCCTTCTCCTTCTCCTCATCATCAGCCCTCTTCCTTTTGTTTACATGACTGACCCGGGTCATGCTGGACTGGGCTGTTTCTGTGTTCAGATATTCTAAAAAAGGGTGTTTGATTGTTCTCTGAACTCCTACTGGTGAAATATCTCACCATATAAGATCACCAAGTCTGACCCCCTCAATAAATTTATTCCTATAAAATACCTCCCATGATAAATTCTACTGAGCACTTCTTATAACATTTGATCAAGTCAAAAAAGTGATTTAAAACAAGTTGATCCAATGTGTGTGTGTGTGTGTGTGTGTGTGTGTGTGTGTGTGTCAGAGTTACAGAGTTGTAAATATAAATTTAGACCCCCCCTAAAGCAGCATTTCTCAAAATTCTAAATGTCAAGCTCTGTCCTTAACTCTGACAGTGTACAAATGGAACAAAATTTGGTTCCATTTGTACACTGTCAGAGTCTTAAAGCATTAATCAATGTTAAAACAGGCCAAATCAATGTTAAAAAAAAGTTTTTTTTCCAAATGCATCTTGGCACTCAAGCCTCACTCTTGTCGTTTTCTGTAACTTTGCAGCCCTGGATGTATCGAATATGCAGCCCTGGATTTGTGAATATGCAATATTTGGACAATTAATGCAGACAGACTAACAAATAAAACTTATCATCTTAATTTGATAGCCTCAAGCTCTTTAGTATGTGATACAGGCTTCTACAATCAAAGCAAATACACTAATGTGAGTTATTTCTTCTTCTTCGTCTTATTATTATCATTTTTATCCCTTATTTGCAAGGCAGTATTAAGCATAGCAGAAATAGCTTATTTCTTCTGCACTAGTTAGTGATGGTGGAAAAATCTTGATCAGTCAATGGTTGGAGATTGGAAGCACCTAGGAGCCTTTGAAGTTTGATTAAAGATGTAACATTTATTGTAGATTCTGATATCAGGAGGAATATGAACTTTGTCGAGTACAAGCAATCAGTCCCAAGTCCGCCACATATTCCTACCCTCCCCTGTGGTGCTCAGCCTTATAAACTAACACCCAGTTAAGTACAAGTATATTACCTTACATTACTCTTGAGTAGTGTTACAGTCAGGACATGCTCATTCTAAGCTCTGAACTAGCAGTGGCGTCTGTTGTCCTGCTGATGCTCAGCCATTGGCCTTATCAAAGGGCCAACGCTGGCAGACTCCTCTGACCTTGGTGACCTAGTCAACTTAGAGATAACTAGCCATCTGTTTTCCTTGAGACACTGTGCTTCAACCCTGCATTCTGGAGGAACAGTTTAAAAATTTAGTGCTGTAAAAAAGTCACTAGCTAACCCTGGGAACCCCTAAATTTAGAAGAAATCCTAAATAGCTTGGCCACATGGTGGTGTAGTGGTTAGCACTGTCGCCTCACAGCAAGAAGGTACCGGGTTCGATTCTCACCCTGGGCCTTTCTGTGTGGCGTTTGCATGTTCTCCTCATGTCTGTGTGGGTTCTCTCCAGATACTCCGGCTTCCTCCCACCATCCAAAAACATGCATGGGGATGATGTTAATTGGCTAATTTAAATTACCCGTAGGTATTTACTCGAGATGGCATTGCACCTGCCTCTAGCACCACTGTAAGTAATCAAGGGGTCATGGGGTCAACATCCACAAGAAACAAGCAGCTAGAACTGCTTTTTTCCATCTGCGTAACATTGCAAAAATCAGTCATATTCTCTCTCAAAACGATGCAGAAAAATTAGTCCATGCATTTGTAACTTCTAGGCTGGACTATTGCAATTCCTTATTATCAGGCTGCCCTAATAAGTCTAATGTGATGGAAATTTAGCTGATTGTATAAGCTGTTATGTCTGAACTCATGATGATGTCGCTGGAAGTTATCTTGTTTTAGTTTTCACAGAGAACAGTGTGTGTCTTTTCCTCGCCATCAGGCCTGATAGACTTGTGGACTCTGTCTACAGTAAAACATACAGCATGTTCGTTTATCACTATGACGGTATTGCTTGTCAGCAGGAACTCACGTAAGCATGTATGTATCAGTAGTGCATAAATATTGTTTTTCCTTACATTCAGGATGGGCATTCACTCGCAAAGCTCTGTGCTGTGTGTCTGAATTCTCATCTCTGTTCTGCAGACAGATATTAAAAGCAACTCTTTTGGGCAACTGAATCAGTGAAGTTACTCATTCCTTGTGTAATTAAAGAACCCTGTGGATATTAGACCATCCTGACAGAATATTTCCACAACAATTTTGGTGTCAGAAGTGGGATCGTTCGAGAGTCCGTCCGGACCCCCGGGTCGTTGAGGGGCTGATTTTTGACCTGGGTTGACGAACCCGTTCTCGCCTCACAAAAATCCGAGGACGAGGACCCGGCGTCCTGGGGCCTGTGACTGACTCTGCTACGATTTGCACAAGGACAACATTTGGTGAGATGGTTTACATTCCATTTATCATCATCTCTTCCTGATTCTGAGGTCCAGTACTGTTGCTCCTAAGAAAGAGGTAAATTGTGGGACTAATTTTAAAATACAAACTAAATCACCTCTGTTTCTCTTAAGATAATTGTGGAATAGAATTGTGTCTATCTACAATAAGTGTTGAATACCGAGTCCAGGACTCGAAGACGGCAAAACAAGAACAGGTGTTTCTTTTTCTTTGTTCTTTTTATTATTTTGTCATTTCTGTGAGTTTTGCGCGTAATTGTGTGAGCTTTTTTAGCAAGAACACTGAGATAAAATTGTGTGAGCTTTTTTAGCAAGAACACTGAGATAAAATTGTGTGAGCTTTTTAGCAAGAACACTGAGATAAAATTGTGTGAGCTTTTTTAGCAAGAACACTGAGATAAAATTGTGTGAGCTTTTTAGCAAGAACACTGAGATAAAATTGTGTGAGCTTTTTAGCAAGAACACTGAGATAAAATTGTGTGAGCTTTTTAGCAAGAACACTGAGATAAAATTGTGTGAGCTTCGGCAAGAACGCAGGTAAAATTGTGTGAGCTTTTCAGCAAGAACACTGAGATAAAATTGTGTGAGCTTTTTAGCAAGAACACTGAGATAAAATTGTGTGAGCTTCGGCAAGAACGCAGGTAAAATAAAGTGTGAGCTTTGGCAAGAACGCGGGTTAAAAGTGATAGTTTTTTTATCTATCTATTAAAAAAAAAAAAAAAAAAACCTTATGGGGAACCAACAACCAAGCGGGCCTCCTGCTGAGGTACCGGCAGGGCCTATTGCGGAGACCATGAAGAGAAAATATGGGGAAGATAGTGTGCAGTATCTTCAATGTTGACTGAACATTTAGCAGAAATCAGTTGTTACAAGTTAAAAGGAACTTGAGAAGGGTAAAGTAAAGCTGCTTTGAGAACAAAAATGAATCAAATGTGTTTTTCTCAAAAGGTTAAAGGAGTCCGGAATATCACAACGTTACCCTCATCTACCCAGACATCACAGGCGCCTGGAAAGCTCAAAAGGTAAGCACAAACCTTTTCAATAGAATTGTGCATATTGAGTATAACTAAAACGATGTCTGGTGTAGATGATGTTTAGTCTAAAGTGAGTCAATAAATATTATATTAATGGTAAAAGAGAAATTAGAGAAATAAGAGAAATGAGAAAGGGAGGCTGAAGTCCTCACCTAAGAATATCATGCAGAAAAAGAGGAAAAGAGAATAAAATACACGTGTTGGGTTTAAATTATGTGGGCTGGGTCTTTCTTCAAGAGTTAAAAGAAAAGGAGGCCGAAAGAAAACTCTGAAGACTGAGTGTGAGTATTACTCTTGGGGTGGTTTTGGTGCATAATTTGAGGTGTATTAAAACTGTTAGTGAGACTGGGTTAGGACCCCCAGTAGTCAGCCGCAGTATAGTCACCAGGACTTTCTGTAGAAGCTTGCTGACTAGGTCTCCTAACAGGGCATTGCGTCCATACACTTGAAATTGTGTGCGTGTATAGTGTTTTATGTGTACAACCGAAGTAAGTCCATAAATTATGGCAATTAAAGGAGCAGGCAAGTTCAAAATTTGTGAGAAGGAGTAGCTTTGTGTGTATTTAGGAGGCATTAATCCCAAATACCATAAGAAAAACAGGAAATTAGTGGATAAATTGAAACAGAATTTTTTTGTTTAAAAAAAAATAAATAAAATAAAATAGTTGATTTCCAGGGGATGATGCTCTGCTACTTTTGAGAGAGTTTAAGTATAACTTGATACAAGACTCAGACAGACGACTCTGACGAACACAGACACAGAGGGAGAGACAGAATGACCTAGAGAAGATAAAAATACAGAGAGGAAGCATAAGCGGTCGCAGACTTTTAAACTAAATGCTAGACCCTCACAAGAAATCAGTCAAATTCAGACTTCTATACAAGGGAAGAATAACTTAGACCCTAAACAAACTAATGGTATGAGAGAATGGTTAACTCACATACATTTTCCACATTTCCATTCACATAGCCATGAACACAAGATAACACACTCCACACCTAGCCATCCTCCTCTTTCCCATGATAAAACACTCATTTTTCCCTCTGCCTAGTGAGAAGGATAACTATCTATTAATAGATTTGATGGCCCAACTTCAGGCCCAATTGTGAGCAAAACTAAATGCCAAAAACAGGAACCACAGGTCAGCATTTGCCAGCACATATGCCTCTGATTGCTCAAACTTAAGGCCCCTGATATCCTCTCAGTTGAGCTAATAAATAAATAAATAAATAAATAAAAGGTTTAGCTTTTGTATATATGAAATGAAATCAATCACTACTGCATTGTTATCATTTCCACATGCATGTGCAATGAAGAATTGCTTGCTGCTGATACTTGCAATGAAGACCAGCTTACACATAGTCGCTCACATACAGGATGCTACTGAACATGCAATGAAGAACTGCTTACACCTGTGATTTAGGTCTCTAAAAAGGGACACCACACTGTCTCCCACCTGGTTGTGCCGTACCCTAAAAGGTGGTGGTCACTTGCAGTTTGGGGGCCTGCAAAGTTGGTTACAGCCTGATGGATGCTGCACAATGCAGGATTTACATTTCCTACTTCTGTTGATTGATATGGAGAAACCATGTCAAAAGGGGAAATGTTAAATTGAATATGATTCTATGATGGTAATGTTAAACATTTTTCTGACTTTATGTGCTCTACTTCAGTCTCAATCGCTGGCTGTTTGTTTTAATTAATTATAAATAAACCGACCTTGATAGGTGATAACAAGCAAAAGCCTTTTCTGTCTCCCACTCGAACCTGAGATTAGAGATGTGTTCTCATTCACATTCAGAGGTCAACAGTATAGATACACTTGATTATTCGGTACCGTTTCATTCGGATGTTTCTGGGGAAAAAAAAAAAAAAAAAAAGGGACAAAAAAAAGGGGCGAGAGGCAGGTACTGATGTATTACAGTACAAATCAGACACTGTAGAAAACAGATAACCACCATGCACACGACATGCTGAAGGAGCAAAAGCCATCACAAAAGACAGAACACATAATCATGTATCAGTCACTGACTGTACTGACAACACATAACATAACATTAAACTGAGAGCTGATTTACAGAATGAGCCCTTTAATCATACAGACACAAGAACTGTATTTACTGATGGTTGTTGTTTAGGGCACCCACAAAATGGACTACAGACAGGATATGCTGTATTTGAGTACCAAACAGGAAATGACTACTGTATGTGACGGTGACCTCTGACAGACTACAGACTTCACCCTCAGCACAGAGAGCAGGACTGAAAACATTGACTGAAGCACTTAAAGCAGCTCAGGGACAGATTGTAGACTTAATATATGCACACTGTAAGAAAAGACACACACACTGTTCTATTTACTCAATATAAATGAGGTAACAGACAAGCAATATTGTTCATTAGATTTCACAAGGTTCAGTATTGAGTAAATATTAATTAAATGATGCCTTTAATAGTTATCCATTGAGTAGATTCAAATACAAAAACAGTACATAATAGATTATAACCTCAACAAGAACATTGAGTTGATTTGAAAAAGATAAACTCCCTAATGTGGAAATACTACTAATAGAATTAATTCTATGTGTCAGTGATATATATAATTGTGTAATAGTCATCTACATTAATCTGCACATTGATTTGAATGTAATAAATGCACTGAATTTAGTCTAAATATTCTTCCCCTCTAAGAATGTTCAGTCTATGGCCCAGAAAGTACAGAACTTAAGAAATACTCAAATAAGAATTTTATTAGCAATTCATTTTTGTGCTTTAGACGCGTTGCTCCACATCCATGTACACGGCAAATATCTGCTTCAAAATCAAAATCACAATCATATTGAATGTATTTTA
Source organism: Synanceia verrucosa (assembly GCA_029721515.1). Taxonomy (NCBI): domain Eukaryota; kingdom Metazoa; phylum Chordata; class Actinopteri; order Perciformes; family Synanceiidae; genus Synanceia; species Synanceia verrucosa. The sequence continues at coordinate 1,744,284 of CM056557.1, read as the reverse complement.
CCTAATACATTAATTCAAATCTGCATGACCACAGAATCATTTCTTACAGTGAACTGACTCTTTTTGCTTAATCAGCACATTATGTGCAGTTCGTAGGTTTTTTTTATGAATCACTATCTACCTAGGTTTGGCAGGCCCAAGGTCAAGTTGAAAGAGTAAAACTGGCAAAAATCTGCGCAGATTCCAAATTAATCTGAGTTGAGGCCTTGCTTATTGCTTTGATGTCTATCAGAGCCTCCACCAACAACAGTATAGGGTTTTTACTGTTCGAACTTTGCACAGTACACGCTTGAGGGTCCTGCAATAGTGGGTCTCAGGGGGACGCCTCTAGACCTCACAAAACTTGGTCATGTGTCATACTACGGTGCACTAACTGTACTGGTAGCATCTCTCCATACAGGTACAGGAAAAGAGTGACAACAGAGGGTGACGACGACAACATTCGGGTAAAGGGTGTGAGACCCTCCGATTGGATAGAGGACACACGAGGTACCACCTGAATCAGTGTGCTAAAGCCTCCATATCCGCTAGAACAGGGGTATCAAACTCCATTTCAGCGAAGGCCACATTAGCGTTATGGATATTATTGGGTTTTGTTAATGACTTTGAACTCTCCATATGTTTTAAGTATAACTAGGCTAAATGTTTCTGATATACAACTGTAGTGTTGAAAGCAGCAAGGTCACTATATCTCATTAATATCTCACAGGCGAGATGTTGGTGAGGTTTACAGAGGACTGAAGTTTGAACGCAGATATCAGTACAGTTGGTCCTTCAGAATAAACTCTATACATCGGGCTGGCTCATTGTCTTTCTACATGGGGTTAGTTGGGTTTGCACTTGGGTATTTATTCTTATACATACGGCATGTCAAAGTGAAGGTCTCATGTTGGTAAACACAGTTCTATCAACAGGCAAAAACACCTAAGGGCTTTAATTTTGAAATTAAAGCAGGAAAGTCTTGAGTAAAAATAACACTTAATGGATTGTTTTATCTATGTTTGCTATTGTTGCTTGTTGTGTTGTTTTGCCATTATTGTATTTTGCAGACACACTGGAGGCAGGTGGAAATGAGACATCCAGGATACAGACAGCCAGTTTAACCAGTGTACCTCAAAAGGGGTCAGATTGATTTCAACTGTAGGAGAAGATGGCCCAGCGTCCAGTTGAAATGGAGGGATTGTCCATCCTACCACCAGGATCTGACGACGAGCAATGATGTCAAAAGGGGAGCCATCACTGAGACAACAAGTGTCTGCTGGAAACACAGACGCTGGCAAGGACCGTTCCAGATCCTCCTCATGACACACAGCAGTGAAGGTTGCAGAAAGAGCAACATGAATCTACACGTCCCACTGCAAAAGTACCAGCTCCAACTGACCCACCAACTGGAGATCCACAATATCAGGAGGAGGTAAAAGCGCTCCCTGCTACATGTGACGTGCCAAGTCACCACCTGAACAGATGGTGAAAGCAAACGCTCTGTTCCAACGAAACCATGATGCCAGAACAGCGGACAAGAACCAAAGAAATCTAAAGACATCTGCACCAGCATACAGTCAACTTTTCAACATTTTCATAAATATTCATGTGATTATAATGCCTTTATGATGATTCTAATGTCTGTTTATTCTGTGTTACAACCAGGTTCACTGCAAGCCGAGAATGGTGATCGTTCCCATGGAGACCACGGAGGTGTTTTCCCCTCATCTGACACGAATGGGGTTTTTTTCTCCTCTGGGCTCTATGGGAGGGTCATTCAGGAATTTTTCCCTAGAAAAGGGTTTTCGCCTTAATTTGCGGTGTAACCATTGATAGGTGTGACCTCTGAGAAGAACTGAGATGCATTGAATCTGTTTGTTTTACAGCATGGACATTTGAGAATCATAAAGTTATAATGACTTGGGAGGCGACTGCCCGATGGCCTGTATAGGCCCGGGAACAGGTTCTCACTGTGAGTCTTTTCTTTCAATCTGTTTTATGAAGATGGTTGTTATCTGTACTGAGTAATATACAGTAATAATAATAGTAATATCACTTGTGTAATTCTACAATCCCTGTTCTGTCTGTCTCATCTGTGCTATAACCAGAGAGTTCTATTCTCGCAAAAACAAATGCAACTGTTTTCCTGTTACTGACATCTTAATGATGTTTGATCTTAAGACCATGCAAAAGATTCAATCTGATGTTTGATGCTTTCAGTAAACTTTGTATTTACTTAGTTGTTCCTATAGGAACAAAAGGAGGGAATGTGATGGAAATTTAGCTGATTGTATAAGCTGTTATGTCTGAACTCATGATGATGTCGCTGGAAGTTATCTTGTTTTAGTTTTCACAGAGAACAGTGTGTGTCTTTTCCTCGCCATCAGGCCTGATAGACTTGTGGACTCTGTCTACAGTAAAACATACAGCATGTTCGTTTATCACTATGACGGTATTGCTTGTCAGCAGGAACTCACGTAAGCATGTATGTATCAGTAGTGCATAAATATTGTTTTTCCTTACATTCAGGATGGGCATTCACTCGCAAAGCTCTGTGCTGTGTGTCTGAATTCTCATCTCTGTTCTGCAGACAGATATTAAAAGCAACTCTTTTGGGCAACTGAATCAGTGAAGTTACTCATTCCTTGTGTAATTAAAGAACCCTGTGGATATTAGACCATCCTGACAGAATATTTCCACAACACTATCAAGACTCTCCAGCTGGTCCAGAACGCTGCAGCACGTGTTCTGACCAGAACCAGGAAAAGAGACCATATTTCTAAGAGACCATAAAATCCTCCTTCTCACCTATAAGGCACAGAATGGTCAGGCACCATCTTATCTTAAAGAGCTAATAGTGCCTTATAATCCAGCTAGAACTCTAGCAGCTAGAATGGGAGCTAGAGCTTTCAGTTATCAAGCTCCTCTTCTGTGGAACCAACTCCCTCTTTCAGTCCAGGAGGCAGACACCATTTCCTTATTCAAGAGTAGGCTTAAGACTTTCCTTTTTGATAGTGCTTATAGTTAGGACTGATCCAAGGCAACCTGAGTCAGCCTTGGATCAGTCCTTAGTTATGCTGCTATAGGTCTAGACTGCCAGGGGACTTCCTCTGACACACTGAGCTTCTCTTCTTCTTTATTTGTATGCTTCCATTAAGTCATTTTACTAACTCATCTTCTTCCCTGGAGTCCCTGTGCTCTCAGCTCCCAGGTGTCTGTGAGTTGAGGCTACTTGGTGAGAAAGAGGTGGTGTCATCCAGGCTTTATCTGTCATGATGGCGGTGAGATGGAGAAGGAGGACGTGTTGCCCAGGCTTCTTCTTGTTGGTGTGGTGGAGAGGAAGACGTGCTGCTCATCTTTTGCTGATAGATTGATGATGCTCTTCATCTCCTTGGACACTCTTATACAATTCTATATATATATATACACTGTATATTAGCTGTTGATATATTGAGTTAGACATTTTCATACAATTTTGTATGTAGTGTTAATGTGTTTTCATTGTTGTTATTCTGTACACATGGCATCTATTGCACGTCTGTCCATCCTGGAAGAGGGATCCCTCCTCTGTTGCTCTTCCTGAGGTTTCTTCCATTTCTTTTTCCCTGTTAAAAGGTTTTTTTTTGGGGGAGTTTTTCCTTAGTTGATGTGAGGGTCATTTGTAAAGGACAGAGGGTGTCATATCCTGTACAGATTGTAAAGCCCTCTGAGGAAAATTGGTAATTTGTGATATTGGGCTATACAAATAAAATTGACTTGATTCATCCAGAAGAAATTCTTTTACAAAAGTTGCCATACACAGTTGTAAAAGTAAGAGGATTTAAAATGTATGCACAGTGCAGCATAGTGCAAAAAAATGCAATATAGTACAAAATCAACAATATAAACAGTATAACAATATAGAGCTCCAGGAGTGACACAATCTCGGCATGCAACAGTCAAAATCAAAACATCGCCATGTTGGCAAGAAAGTGCCCTGTTCAAACTACTGCCAGGGATCTCACTGCTTGTTGTTAATCAACTTTCACTTGAAAATTGGAGGCCAATTACTGTTTTATGTAACGATTATAAAATGTTAGCTCATGTTTGCTCTAACCGCCTGGATTATGGCATAACAAAACTTGTTGATGAATGCCAGTCAACTTTCATGAAAGGCAGAAATATACAAAATCACAAAAGGCTGATACTTGATATGTTGGACTATAGAGATTATGTTGATTCGGAAAGTCTGGCGTTCTTTTTGGATTTTGACAAGGCCTTCGACAGCGTTGACCACATCTTTTTGCGGGAAGCTTTAGACTTTTTGGATTTTGGGAAAAAATTTTGTAGTATTGTTAAAATGTTTTATACTGATATAAGCAGTTGTGTATCTTTAAATCCTGGTACGACGCAGATGTTTATGGTATCGCGAGGTATTCAACAAGGTTATGTCCCCAAAGCTCTTTATTTTGGCCACTCACTTACTAACTACTTTAATTCTACAATTCCCTTTGCTCATATACTCTATAACTTTTTCCCACAAGGGGAGGATCTTAGAACATTCCCACAATGCATGGATAAATGTGCCACTTTCTGCTCCACACTTCCAACATAGATCATTATTAATTAGTCCCATTCTGTGAAGTCTTGATGGTGTGAAATAATACCTATGAATTATTTTATGTTGAATAAATTTGCCTCTGGCTTCTCTTATGTATTCTTCAGTGTTGGAAAGAATCCCCTCCCATATTTTTTAATCCGGTGTACAAGATAGATCTTTCTCCCATATCATCCTGAGATTACTACAACCATTATTATTTGTCCAAGGACACATCTCATACCATCTTGAAGCTTTATGATGTATTTTGGGTTATTGTAAGTAGCATTCAATCGGACTTCTATCCTGAACAACAGGAACCACCTCTTTAATACAGTGTCTAATTTGTGCCAATTAATGCAATAACCAGACACTTTAGAATATGCTTCAACAGTTTCTAACAAAACTGACACAGAATTGACTGGGTCCTGACTCAGTACCAAAATATCGTCAGCATAAAGAAATAATTTATGCTCCCTACCACCTCCAATGACACCCTTAATTCTTGACTCTGCTCTAATCGACGTGGCCAAAGGCTCCAAAAAAATTGTGAACAATAGTGGACTTAGACTGCACCCCTGTCTAGTTGACCTGGTTATACGGAAAAACTGAGATATTATCCCATTAGTAAAGACTGCAGCTTTAGGGCTGGAATATAAGACTTTTATCCACCTGCAGAAACTATCACCAAACCCAAATTTTGAAAGAGTTGTGAATAAAAAGGCCCATTCCACCCTATCGAATGCTTTTTGAGCATCAAGTGATATGGCTGAAACAGGGTGAGAGTTAGTTCTGTTCATCCAAATTAAATGCAACAGTCTCCTCATGTTATCGGATGAAGATCTATGTTTTATAAACCCAACTTGGTCTTTGTGAATAATTTTAGGTAGAACCTGATCTAATCTTAGTGCTAATGTCTTGGAGAGTATTTTACAATCAGCATTTATTAGGTTTATAGGCCTATAATTGGCTGGGTCCGTTGAATCTTTATCTTTCTTTGGTATCAGTGATATAATAGCCTGGTTAAGACTTTCTGGGAGTGAGCCATATTGGAACGCTTCATGGAAAACCTCTGTGAGAAATGGACAAAGAATATCAACATACTTCTTATAATACTCCACCGGGAAACCATCTATACCAGGTGATTTCCTGGCTTTCATACCCTTAATTGCACTTCTAACTTCAGCTTCCGTTATGGGAGCATCCAATTTATCCTTTTCATCTGAAGACAGTTGTGGTTGCTCAACCTTCTGGAAGAAAGGGTTCAAATCTTCATCACTAGCCGAACATGTAGTTGTATAGTAGTCTTCATAAAAGTTTTTGAAAACTTCATTAATTTTTTTAGCTGAAGTGAACAGTTTATCATCTTTTCTAATTGCTGTAATAGTTTTATTTGAATCTAGGCGTTTTAGATATCTTGCCAATAATCGTCCAGTCTTTTCCCCACTTTCGTAAAAATTTGTTTTAAGTCTAAATAGTGAATACTCTGCCTTTTTATTGTATAATTCATGTAATTCAAATTTTAATTTACAGATTTTTCTGAAGTATTCTTCATCATATTGTTCAGCAAGTTGTTTCTCTAATTTACCTATTTCTTTTTCCAATTGTTGTACTTTTTCTTTATTTGCCTTTTTCTTCCATGAACTATAAGCTATACATTTTCCTCTGATAAATGCCTTGAGTGCATCCCAAACAGTAGCTAGTCTTTCTGTTGTTCCTCTATTAATATCCAAAAACACCCTAAAATCCTCACCAAGTTTTGTAGCAAACTGTTCATCCTGCAATAAACTTGTATTTAGTCTACACCTCCCATGATTACCATTAGTAGAGTGTAAATTTACATGCAATTCGACCAAAGCATGGTCTGTTATTGCTATAACTCCTATCTTGCAGTATATTACTCCAAATATCTGTCAGACCTAGTTCTTCCTGTAAATTATCTAAAACTGCTCCGTCTTTGGGGCATGTCCCTGTTCTGACATTACTGCGATCTAAATAATCATCTAATGTTTGATTGAAGTCTCCCCCTAAGATAATCTGACCATCTGTATCGGCCAGTATTTTATTGACCTTATGAAAAAATGATGTGTTTTCTCTGTTTGGCGCATATAAGTTGCAAAGTACGACTTTGACTCCATTAATAAGTGCTTCCACAACTATGATCCGTCCATGAGAATCCTTATATTGATTTACTATAGCAAAATTCAGTTTTTTATTGATGAGGATAACAACCCCACAGCTCTTACTCGATACTGAGTTATGAAAGACATGACCAACCCAGTCACGTTTCATTTTTAAAGCTTCATCTTGGTCCCTGAAATGTGTTTCCTGGATATATGCAATATCTGTGCCTTTAGATTTAAGGTAAGTGAGTATTTTTTTGCGTTTAATTGGTGTGCTACAACCATTAATATTCCATGTCACTATATTGATATGTCCACTATTCATTATTTCCAAGGAATAGACATTAGTCTTACTTTACCCTCTTCCATAACACTGTTCCTCACTATCTCTACACATATTGATGCCTCACTCCTGCCAGCATAAAAAATTAAATGAAAATGCCTCCATAACCAGTGTCCCAGAACAGGGACATGTATAACACTAAATAACAGTAACTCAAAAAACACTGCCTTTAAAACAAACATGACAGTGTAGTAAGCCTTGGGCTCAATATGATTCCGGTCCGTGTGAGTCCTATAGACGGTACCTTCTCCTCCTCTCACCGTCCGGTAACAGCAGCATCCCAGAGTCTCCGTCTCCGCCGTGCCTTCAAAATAAAGTTCCACTCTCCGTCATATTCATGTCGTACAGTCAGTCGTTCCCCGTGCTTTGAATGTTCTCCCGAACATAGACCTCAGCTTTCTTTGGGTCAGTGAAGCTCAGTCTCTTCCCCTTCCATGTAAACCTCGGAACTGCCGGGTGTGCCAGTGTGTTTCACCTGATGATCCCACAGAGCTTTCATTATTGGGGAGAACCGTCTTCGCAGGTCAGAGCGCTCCTTGGTCATATCTTCGTAGATTGAGAGAGTGCAGTCCTCCCACTGTATCCCTCTCTCTTTTTTCATGGCTGCCAGAACTTTCTGCCGAGCCGTGTAGCGTAGAAATTTCACCAGTATCACCCACGGTGGCTGGTTGTCACCTGGCCTGGGTCCCCCACTTCTATGGCTCCTCTCGATCTCATACTCTTCCCCCTGTAGCCCCAGTCCTTCGTTCAGTATTTTCTTTATGTAATCATTCATTGCATTTCCCGTTTCTTTTCCTTCTTTCAGTCCAATCAGTTTAATGTTCTTACGTCTCCCTCGGTTTTCTTGGTCATCAACACGGCTCCAAAGTTGCTCCACTCTCTGTCTTAGCACTTTGTTTTCATTCATCATGCTAGCGTTGTTATCCTCCACATCAGACACACGACTTTCCACCTCTTCAAGCCGTGTTTGCAAAGCACTTACTGTATTTTTGAGTTCTGTTGTGTCCGACTTAATCGTCGACACATCACTCGCCACTATATTCAGGGTCGAGCTCATCTTTGAGATTTCTGCGAGGATATCCCCCATGTTGTTCCTTTGGCTAGCTTCGCTGCAGGTGGGGCTAACAGGGTTAGCTTGTATGGTAGCTGAAGTCAAGCGCGTTTGTACACTTCGTTTCCCCTGGTTCATTATGTGGGTTAGACCTGCGTAGCTTTGTGTAACTTTGACTGTACAGGAGTATCCACTACTTACGACATTAATTAAACTTCCACGGAGAGTGTACATAGGTTAATTGTTATTAGTTGTCGGCGGAGGACGGGAGCTTATCTAACATGCGGCCATTCCCCAGGTCTTCCTCACGTGACTCACTTCAAAATGAATTTTGGTACCTATTTGTTGGGGCATCTTTTGAAAATTAAATCTTAAATGTCATTTTCTTTATAATTTTAATTAAGTTACAAAATGAGCAGTGTAGAAGAAGAAAACGAAAATGCAATTGGGATGATTTATTACTCATTTTATTTCTGAGTCAAAAAAGCAGCTATATTCTGAAAATGAAAAAGCATTTCTGATAATGCATTTTAATTTGAATTATGGTACAGATTTGCTTCCATAACTATGTTGTTACTAGACTATGTTGTTAGTAGACTACGGGTCTGTTTCACAAAGCAGGTTTAGTGAAAACTCTGAGCCTGTTAACCCTGACATGAGAGAAACTCTGGGTTTTCCATTTCAAAAAGGGAGGCAACTCAAACCAGAGAAAGAGGGCTAACTCTAGCCTGTTTCACAGAGAGACCTAACTTAAGCTATCGGTCAGTTACCGTAGTAACAGACTCTATGAAACTAACCTGGTCGGGAGCAGGTTTTTCTCAGTGAACCTCGAGTTTCTTTCTGTCTCCGCCCTCTTTCAGCTACACATTATTTGATTTCCTCATTAATTCATTCATTCATTCATTCAGTCAACGGGCGAGTTTTAGTGTCTGTCAAAATGTCCTTTCATCATTAACGATCCAGTGGATGAAGGAGCAGCATTACTGCACAGAGAATTAAATATTGGTCGGTAGATTGTTATCAGACTACGCATAGATGTTCTTTCGTTTCTGAGCAGTACCGTTTCACGTCACAGTCCATAATCTACAGACACAACCTAATCCATCCTTACATTTGCAATATTACCAACCGCAGTCAGTGTGCGAAATACCCGTCAATATTCGGGGGATCCCCATCTCAGAATTGTTGCGCAATACAGATATATACAGTACATACAATACAGATTTTCTCAACATGCAGTAGCCTATGCGAAGTTGTGCATTACAATGCAAGGAAACAACTGAATAAATGTCAGGTATCGACATGCAATTAGTGCACTTGTTAAACTAGGACTGGGGACAGAGACGTGCGTACGGTGCAAACTGCACATGGCTGATTTGCATACGGGCACGAGGTAGACTGGCTCCACATGGCAAAAAAATATTTTGTGAATATTGAATTGAATTGAATATTGGACATTGCGAGCTTAGAAAACATTTTAGTGACCATTAAGTCAGAGATCAGCTACCATTCAAATAGTTTTCCCCTGTAATATTATTGTGATTCAAAGGACTACATTTAAACTTTACGCACTGATCCGAGCAGCAATGTTCTTCCACACCGTCTTCCTCTCTTTTGCAGCTGCAGCGTGTTTCACTTCTTTCTAAAAACATGTTCAAACTCGCCATATGATCACATTAAAATTTCCAATTCAAGTGAGGTGAAAAACGCAGCCCTCCACTTCCCCCTTTGCCATGGTGACTCATCGAATCGGGGCTCCATTGATGCTGGCTTTTTACATTTATGGCACACGCGCTTAACTCCGGGTGAAACTACTCCGAGTTGATCAAACCAACTCAAATCAGCTGTTCTGGAACCAGAAACGCAGAGTTTCCTATCTCAGAGGAGATCAACTCAGTGTTCAGGGTTACACTCAGAGTTTGTTGAACCTGCTTTGTGAAACGGACACTACATGTTGTTAATAGACTACATGTTTTTACCAGACTATATGTTGTTACTGGACTATGTTGTTAGTAGACTATGTTGTTAGTAGACTACATGTTGTTAGTAGACTACATGTTGTTGTAGACTACATGTTGTTAGTAGACTATGTTGTTGTAGACTACATGTTGTTAGTAGACTACATGTTGTTGTAGACTACATGTTGTTAGTAGACTACATGTTGTTGTAGACTACATGTTGTTAGTAGACTACATGTTGTTGTAGACTACATGTTGTTAGTAGACTACACATTGTTAGTAGATTATGTTGTTAGTAGACTACATGTTGTTGTAGACTACATGTTGTTAGTAGACTATGTTGTTGTAGACTACATGTTGTTAGTAGACTACATGTTGTTGTAGACTACATGTTGTTAGTAGACTACATGTTGTTGTAGACTACATGTTGTTAGTAGACTACACATTGTTAGTAGATTATGTTGTTAGTAGACTATATGTTGTTAGTAGACTACATGTTGTTAGTATACTACATGTTGTTAATAGACTATGTTGTTAGTAGACTACATGTTGTTGTAGACTACATGTTGTTAGTAGACTACATGTTGTTAGTAGACTACATGTTGTTAGTAGACTATGTTGTTACTGGACTATGTTGTTAGTAGACTACATGTTGTTGCTAGATTATGTTGTTACTAGACTATGTTGGTAGTGACTATGTTGTTCGTAGACTACATGTTGTTGCTAGATTATGTTGTTACTAGACTATGTTGGTAGTAGACTATGTCGTTAGTAGACTACATGTTAGTAGACTACATGTTAGTAGACTATGCTGTTACTAGACTATGTTGTTAGCAGACTATGCTGTTACTAGAATATGTTGTTAGTAGACTATGCTGTTACTAGACTATGTTAGTAGACTATGCTGTTACTAGAATATGTTAGTAGCCTATACTGTTACTAGACTATGTTGTTAGTAGACTATGTTGTTAATAGACTATGCTGTTAATAGACTATGCTGTTACTAGACTATGTTGTTACTAGACTATGTTGTTAGAAGACTATGTGTTGTTAGTAGACTATGTTGTTAGTAGACTAAATGTTAGTAGACTATGTTGTTACTAGACTACATGTTAGTAGACTATGTTGTTACTAGACTACATGTTGTTAGTAGACTATGTTGTTAGTAGACTATGTTGTTCGTAGACTACATGTTGTTAGTAGACTATATGTTGTTGGTAGACTATGTTGTTTGTAGACTATGTTGTTAGTAGACGACATGTTGTTAGTAGACTACATGTTGTTGGTAGACTATGTTGTTAGTTGAATACATGTTGTTAGTACACGACATGTTGTTAGTAGACTACATGTTGTTGGTAGACTATGTTGTTAGTTGAATACATGTTGTTAGTAGACCACATGTTGTTAGTAGACTACATGTTGTTGGTAACTATGTTGTTAGTTGAATACATGTTGTTAGTAGACTATATGTTGTTGGTAACTATGTTGTTAGTTGAATACATGTTGTTAGTAGACTACATGTTGATAGTAGACTATGTTGTTACTAGACTATGTTGTTCGTGGACTAAATGTTGTTAGTAGACTATGTTGTTACTAGACTATGTTGTTAACAGACTATGTCGTTAGTAGACTACATGTTAGTAGACGACATGTTGTTAGTAGACTATGTTGTTAGTTGAATACATGTTGTTAGTAGACTATGTTGTTAGTTGAATACATGTTGTTGGTAGACTATGTTGTTTGTAGACTACATGTTGTTAGTAGACTATATGTTGTTAGTAGACTATGTTGTTAGTAGACTACATGTTGTTAGTAGACTATATGTTGTTAGTAGACTATGTTGTTAGTTGAATACATGTTGTTAGTAGACTATATGTTGTTAGTAGACTATGTTGTTAGCAGACTAGATGTTGTTAGTAGACTACACATTGTTAGTAGACCACATGTTGGTAGTAGACTATGTTGTTAATAGACTCTGTTGTTAGTAGACTAGATGTTGTTGGTAGACTCTGTTGTTAGTAGACTATGTTGTTAGTAGACTATGTTGTTAGTACACTACATGTTGTAAGTAAAATATATGTTGTTAGTAGACTATGTTGTTAGTAGACTTTTGATACTAGACTATGTTGTTAGTAGACTATGTTGTTAGTAGACTACACATTGTTAGTAGACCACATGTTGTTAGTAGACTATGTTGTTAGTAGACTATGTTGTTAGTAGACTATGTTGTTAGTAGACTACACATTGTTAGTAGACCACATGTTGTTAGTAGACTATGTTGTTAGTAGACTATGTTGTTAGTAGACTACACATTCTTAGTAGACCACATGTTGTTAGTAGACTATGTTGTTAGTAGACTACACATTGTTAGTAGACCACATGTTGTGAGTAGACTAGATGTTGTTAGTAGACTACACATTGTTAGTAGACCACATGTTGTTAGTAGACTATGTTGTTAGTAGACAACATGTTGTTTGTAGACTATATGTTGTTAGTAAACTATGTTGTTAGTAGACTACATGTTTTTAGTAGACTACATGTTAGTAGACTATGTTGTTAGTAGACTGTGTTGTTGCTAGACTGTGTTGTTAGTAGAGTATATTGTTATATTATAATATTTGTTTCAGAAAGATTAAAAAAAAAAAAATCAAGGTGTGCTTTTTCCACCGACCGCTGTTCACTTTAAGCCGAAGTCGCCAAGTGACTGCACTCTGACAGATGTACCCCCAAAAATAACCCCAGAAGTCTTTGTCGTCATTTCCGGTTCAGTGTGGTATTATTTACAAATCAAATGAAACGTTTATAATGAAAAATATCTATCACTGATGTGACAGGTCAGCTCCCTCCTGGCCACTATGTGGCACACTGCCAACGTGCGGCGCGTCTTGATCTATATATAGAGGTGCGCACACACCTGTCACTCCTTTTCCTCTGCTTCTTTCCGGTGGCTGTGGCCTGTTAAGCGTGGCCATCGTGGCTGTTGGCGTGGCTCTTTGTAACGGCACGATATTCCTCATTCAGGTAATGCATTTTGCTGGTCTTCCATTGTGTATGGGTGCGTAAAACAGGTGGTTTGGTGACTTCTTGCTCCGCCAGAAGTCCTTCCTGGGTGTGGTTCCTGCTTCTTTCGGTAAGTCCACCATTGTCTGCTGTCCTATGACTCTGTCACTCAGTTCCCAGCTGATTATTGCCTTGTGTGTTTTGTGCAGCTGGGTGACTGAACGTGGCTCGAGCCGTTTATTCTCCGTCCCTTTTTGGGCATCACTCTGGCATTGTGGAGTGGTATGTATAAGTTTGTTTGCTGCAAGTGTTAGGCTAATTTTATAAATTGCACATTAAATTATAGTTGCGCCTTTCTTGTAGAGGCTGTGGTAAATTGTGGGCCCGGATTCAGCCACCTGTCCCTGGATCCATGCTGCTGTTTTGGCTCCCCTTTTGATCTGCATATTCGACACGCTGTGGTGATTCCAATTGTGTGGGATCCAGCCCCCTGTTCCACTGGGTAGCTGCCAGTGAATTGGTCCACAGCTGACGCATTTTATGTGTTATATTAAATTGATGTAGTTGTATTATTGTTAGTTGTTTTGTTTCCTACATTTGTTTATTTTGTTTAACTGTTTGTTTTGCACCAGTACTGTGCAGCATCTTTGGCGTGTGTCTAATTTGTTTCTTGTTTTTGGTTAGGTGCTGTGGCCCAGAGGCGGCACTCCAGTCCTTGGTGGTGGTCCCCTTCACTATTTAGTTCTTTGCTGTGTGAGTGCGGTGTCACGGGTGTTTTAGTTATCAGACCTTCTTACTTTCAGTTGTCCCTGCCGCCTGGTAAGCCTCAGCCCTGCCCTTTAATTTCTGTTCCTGCCTGGTGCTGGTTTTATGACTACTATTACTATTATTAGTATTGTGTGTGTATGTGTGTGTGTGTGTGTGTGTGTGCATGTATGTAAATTGTTGACTTGGTCATTGTTATAAATTAGATTGTGTAATAAAGTCTGTTAACTTTGAAAACCCCTGTGGTGTCAACAAACCTGTGACCTTAGATGTGCAAGTGGAAATTTAGAACTTCCTGTGGGTGAAATTACCCCAGGTGGCGTTTTTGAAACACTACACACTTTAAACATCTACTTAGACCATATACCACTACCACGCCACACTAACATACATAACAGTGGTGTGAAATAACGAGCCTTTGTGTGTAAATTATTTTTTTCAGAGCCCATTTTCAATCTTGAAAACAACAACTATAGTCAGGAGCTAAGGATCTTTCTACTGATTCTCTTTGAACACCACATGAGCATACAAAGCCATACAATTGGACATTGGCAGAGCATATGATGGGCGCAAGATTGTGTGATTGGACACTGACTTGGCCATCCAGCTGACGCACTTCCATGAACCCGGAAAACAACACCAGGTATGTTTCAGAAAGGCTGAAGTCTACCCTTTTCAACAAAAAAAGTAAGTCATTATTTTGAGCTGTTCTGGTGATATTCGCTGTTATGCTGCTATAGGTCTAGACTGCCAAAGGACATCCTCTGACACACTGAGCTTCTCTTTTTCCTCATTTGGATGACTGCATTAAGTCATTTTACTAACTCGCATTCTTCCCTGGAGTCCCTGTGCTTTTCTCCTCCCAGGTATCCATGAGCTGAGGCTACTCGGTGGTGTCCTCCAGGCTACTTCTGGTTGGTGAGATGGAGAAGAGGCAATGCTGCTCAGGTCATATGTGTTACAGCAGTGGAGAAGAGGATGTGTTTCCTCTCGCTCCATTTAACACATGTTGCAGATTAGTTTTGTGTCTTGTAGTCCCTGTGCATTCTCATGTCACAGATATCCATGGGTCCAGTTTACCTGGTGGAGTAGAGGATGGACAGACCAGGCTTCCTCTTCATCTTCTGGTACTGAGTGACATGGTGATTATGAGGATATCTTGCTGAAGCTTCTCCTGTTTGGTGTGGTGGAGAGGAAGACGTGTTGCTCATCCATTGCCGACAGCTTGATGATGCTCTTCATCGCCTTGGCTATATATATATATATATATATATATATATATATATATATATATATACATATATGTGTGTGTGTGTGTGTGTGTATATACACTATATTGCCAAAAGTATTCACTCACCTGTCTTGACTCGCATATGAACTTAAGTGACATCCCATTCCTAATCGATAGGGTTCAATATGACGTCGGTCCACCCTTTGCAGCTATAACAGCTTCAACTCTTCTAGGAAGGCTGTCCACAAGGTTTAGGAGTGTGTTTATGGTCATTTTTGACCATTCTTCCAGAAGTGTATTTGTGAGGTCACACACTGATGTTGGACGAGAAGTCCTGGCTCTCAGTCTCTGCTCTAATTCATCGCAAAGGTGTTCTAAAGGCTGAGGTCAGGACTCTGTGCAGGCCAGTCAAGCCCAGCTCCTGAAAAACAACCCCACACCATAATCCCCCCTCCACCAAACTTTACACTTGGCACAATGCAGTCCGACAAGTATCGTTCTCCGAGCAACCACCAAACCCAGACTCGTCCATCAGATTGCCAGATGGAGAAGCGTGATTCGTCACTCCAGAGAACACGTCTCCACTGCTCTAGAGTCCAGTGGCGGCGTGCTTTACACCACTGCATCCGACGCTTTGCATTGCACTTGGTGATGTATGATTGGATGCAGCTGCTCGGCCATGGAAACCCATTCCATGAAGCTCTCTGTGCACTGTTCTTGAGCTAATCTGAAGGCCACATGAAGTTTGGAGGTCTGTAGTGATTGACTCTGCAGAAAGTTGGTGACCTCTTCGCACTATGCTCCTCAGCATCCACTGACCCCGCTCCGTCAGTTTATGTGGTCTACCACTTTGTGGCTGAGTGGCTGTCGTTCCCAAACACTTCCACGTTCTTATAATACAGCTGACAGTTGATTGTGGAATATTTAGGAGCAAGGAAATTTCACAACTGGATTTGTTGCACGGGTGGCATCCTATCACAGTTCCACGCTGGAATTCACTGAGCTCCTGAGAGCGACCCATTCTTTCACAAATGTTTGTAAAAGCAGTCTGCATGCCTAGGTGCTTGATTTTATACACCTGTGGCCATGGAAGTGACTGGAACACCAGATTCTGATTATTTGGATGTGTGAGCGAATACCTTTGGCAATATAGTGTATATATAAATGCTCCTTTCACCCTTGTAGGGTGGTATCCATGTTATCCTCAAGCTCGGGTTCTCTACCAGAGTCCTGGGAGTTTGAGGGTTCTGTGCAGTATCTTTGCTTTCCTAGGACTGCGCTCTTCTGGACTGAGGCTTCACATGTTGTTCCTGGAATCTGCTGGAGCCATTCTCCCAGTTTGGTGGGCACCACCCCGAGTGTTCCTGCCACCACAGGGACCAAGTTGGCCTTCACCTTCCACATCTGTTCCAGCTGTTCTTTCAACCCTTGGGACTTCTCAACCTTTTCGTGCTCCGTCTTCTTGAAATTGGCATCAGCTGGTACCGCCACATCTATCACTCTACTGTTGTAGATCCTGGCCTCTATAGCCCTCGTGCTGCGGGCCTGTTCTTGTGCTGCCATGATCAGTGCCTCTGTGCTCTCTGTCAGCCCAGTATTTTCCAGCCATTGGTAAGTCTTCTTGATATCAGCCACTTCCTCTATCTGACGGTAGTACATGCCATGTAGGGACGTGTCCCTATATATATATATATATATATATATATATATATATATATATATATATATATATATATATGTATATATATATATATATATATATATATATATATATATATATATATATATATATATATATATATATACTTATATATACTGTATATAAAATGTGTTTATTCTGTACACGTGGCATCTATTGCATGTTTGTCCACCCTGAAGAGGGATCCCTCCTCTGTTGTTCTTCCTGAAGTTTCTTCCGTTTCTTTTTCCCTGTTAAAAGGGTTTTTTTGGGGAGTTTTTCCTTAGTCAGTGTGAGGGTCATTTGTAAAGGACAGAGGGTGTCATATCCTGTCCAGATTGTAAAGCCCTCTGAGGCATATTGGTAATTTGTGATATTGGGCTATACAAATAAAATTGACTTGACTTAACCTGACTTGGATGGATGGATGGATGTATAGTTCCAGCTTTCTAGGGCTCTCTGGTGGACTCCATCGTTCTGCTGGGGGGGGATTTTAACTAGGATAAATCATGGGATGGGGTGAATGTGAGGTTTTCATCTACAAGGTCTTCAGTCTCCCACCTCCTGGCAAATATTTCATTAATTCTTGGGAATGCTGGAGACATTGTATTTGATTGAGCAGGTCAGAGATCACTGTTACTGTTTTTATCAGAGTGAAAGACGGGTGGTTAGTCATTTCTAGCAGTAATTTATGTCAGTTAATAACGCTCAGAAAAACAGTTCTGTGCTCGTGCTGGACAGCATGGCTTTGAGTTTATTCATACAGTTTTTCATTCAGTAGGCCTGTCACAATAATCAATAAATCAGTTAATTGCACGATAAATGAATGACAGGGTCTATTTTATTATTTTTAGTTGTGATTTTATTCAACCCTATACGTATTTTTTTTATTTAGGATATTTAAGATTCAAATTGCAATGTGAGAAATGTAAGTTTATTGTTGCATTATTATGCTGTATTAACATTACATTAGTGGAAAAAATGGTCTCAATATAATGTTGACAATAATATAGTTTTTGGCAATAAGTGTTGGGACATTTATCGTCCAGCAAAATTTGTTATTGTGACAGGCCAAGTCTTACAGTGTATTTTATAGGGTAGCAGAATCACTTCATAATGTTTCATTTCTATGAAAACAACTGTTCTTTGTTATTATTGCTTGGCTATGGCTATTAGTGTATATGCAACAAATATAGGTGATTTCATTTCATTTGACATGACTTCATTCATTCATCCATATTCATTCATATTCATGCTTTCTACAGATTTTTTATTTGTGCCTGTACTGTATCTGCTTTGTGCTGGAAGAGCAGCAGGCAGTGAAACATGCAGCTTCCTGCAGATGGCAGCACAGATCAACAGCAGTGATTCAACAGCCGGTAACATTTTTATGTCCCGTTGTTGTTACAAATGGCACACACACACACACACACACACACACACACACACACACACACACACACACACACAGAGTGCGCTATTTAAATGTAAAATTTACCAATTTTTTTTTTTCTAAATGCTCTGCCAGCAATGTGATCTAAAATGTCATGTTTGTTGGTTTTTATAATGGTTCCTATAATAATGTACTCTACTGTCCTACTCCATCCATCAGGTCTTGTCTTCTCTAACTCCTTTGTCACTCTACCCATCTCTTCCTCTTTCTGTGTGGACACATAGGGGCAGATAATTATTATTTCAAAACCATTTGCCAGATCATTACCAGCTAATCCTGTGTTTGGCCTGATGAGTCACGCGCCTCATTTGCCACGGTGAGGTGCAGCGTGGGGCTCTTTCTCAAACACTGGCCAAGGACCACCAGCTGTCCTGTGGGGCCACCACATCACTGGGACTGGTGATGGAGTTGGAGCTGGGGGGTGGTCTGTTTCTCTGGGACAAGCAGGAATCACAAGCCCCAGTAGAAAGAAAATAAGAGGACACACGTTTAATCATTTAGACTTGTGCTTGCCTCGACTCCACTAATTGTCATCATTATGTTGTCTAAAGCGTTCAGTCCAGCAGTAGTGATGAAGACTTCTTCTATCCAAAACTGTCCAAAATCTTTCCCTCACTCTATCCCCCAAAAATATTTATCCTCATCAATTATTGAATTCCAAAGCATTTTTGGCATTTTCTAATACAAGTCTTACCTGGATAGTAATCTCACATTGTGTAATTTTCTTGAAATAACTGCAGTTATTTGTTTTATGTTTTGTTTGAATTGGGGAAATTCTATTGTTCTATTTATTATAAGTGCATGTTAAGGTGCATGACACATGAAAAACTGAGGTTTCGTGCCACAGCTGAACAAACATCATTCACGGTAAATTTACAAACCATTAATGATAAACAATTTGATGTTGCTTTTCACCTTTTTCACCTTTATCTAAAAAGTTGGTTTGTTGGATTTCAGTCTTCTATTCTATTCTATATTAGAATTTTAGGGGAGTTTTTCCTTTGTCAGTGTGAGGGTCCTTTGTAAAGGACAGAGGGAGTCATATCCTGTATATATAAATAAAATTGACTTGGCTTGTCACAACGTCAGCCTGATTTTAGCGCCACATTTCTGATCTGCTCTCTCCCCTAGTTATATACAAATACTGTGCTGCAATAACACCTGTGTTCCTGCTGTTCCCATCCCCTGACCTCCCACAAGCCTTGCCTTCCCATTGATTTTCAACCTGCTGGTTTCTTTTGGGTCCACATCTACAGGTAAAACTGAGCCAATGCGGTACTAATTAATAATTTTATAGTAAGAATGGATTAAATAGCTTTGTGTTGTGTAAACCCATGGACATTAATTATACAAGTCTGCAGGTCCCCTTTTGGCAGTTTTACATTTACTAAGTTGATATAGCGGATGCAGCAAATTATTTCTTATACAATTATGCAGGGTAGCATTAGCATTAATCTCAGGATTTGTTTCTCTCCATCTGATGCATAAAAGTCCAATATCCTGTCTCTTTATATGCTAAATGCTCCACTCTGATCACCAGCTATAGTTTCTAGTAACTGGGCAGGTTCACTGGGATGTTAGAGTTTTTTATTGAGCAGCTTCCTGCTGTCTGCAACCAAAGAGAGGGAACAAACAGTAACATTCACACAACTACATGTGAGCCATTGTTCCTGTAAAAGTACTGATTATCGATTTGCATAGGCCTAAGAATCAAAAACATTCGATATTAAAACTGTCATGTCTCTGTGGTTTCTTCTCATCTTCTTACCCCAAATACAGGAAAATAACTAATTTCCCCTAAATCTATGACCACATGATGAGAGAGTGAAGTAGGTAATCTCATCTATGTTCAGCTTTCACATTTATTTTAGCAACAATTATTTTAATGTTACAGCCAGTAGTGCAGTTGGATTACTATATGCTTGTGCACAGTATCCAGATATGGAATAAAGCTGCATTACCATATGCAGGGAGTTTCTCCTGCTTTTCATCTCCAATCAAAATGGTGTTTAACATGTGTTTGCACAGTGTCCTAGTAAAAGGAACAATAGTTTCCTTTGACTCTCCATCTGGGCCAGAGCGTTACAGTTTAGCCATGAAGACAGGCAGCATGAGAAACACGGTCTTACCAAAAGCAACATTAGACCTTAATGTCCATCTGCTTCCTGCTCTATGTGTCCAAGCCTTACGGCCAGAGTCCTCTCATAAACATTCACACCCAGCGGACTGTTTGCTGTTGTTGTTGACGGTGGCATACACACTACCATATGGTTGCATGTGAGTAGTACGCCGGCCATTTCCTTCACTGGGTTAGTTGACCAGACAGCTCGTGATACCACAGCACTCTCAGTTTCTATGGCAACAGATGAGACTGAGGTGGGTGGATCAACAAATGGCTCTAGCAACCATTTTGTTTAATGTGCTGCACACTGCCGTCGTCACTTGTGCCATCGTCACTCCACCGCTGTTAATAATATTTTCCAAACACATCAACTGTTACTGTTGTTACTGCAAGAACTCTAATTTATCTGTCATATCAAAGTCCTAATTACTGCATAAAGATTTGTCTGTTTGTTAGATTACTGGAACAGTTTTAAACACATGGTTAACGCTATGAACTGAAAGAGGGGGCTAGATCATCACTGTTGATCTCAATCTGTGGGTCTAATTCAGCCAGCTCACCAAACTCCAACAATCAAACAGTTAAAGGAAACTGCGAACAAACTGTGAACCAATATTCTGTTAATGTATTTCCTATCAGGCCTAAAACTTTTTCATTAGTTCCCATTCTGTTCAGCATAAAACGAAAAAGTTTATCAAGCTTCCATGATGAGATCAGTCAAACCAACACCAAGCACCATCCATCAGCCAGAGAGAACCAAACTAGTGTTGGGCTGTAACAGATGTGCCATCATTGACAGGTGACCAAATAAAGAGACTGTTACCATTAAAAAACTTTGCTGGGTTTGAGTATACTGTATACATAATATACTGTTGGTAGAGTCAGAATCAGCGCGATACAAATGCAACACCGTTTACCCTTATTATTCAGTTTCATACGTAAATTCAGTTTTGAGTAGATTTTGGTTTGACTCTAAGAGGGGCTGTATAATCGATATATGGTTCTCTGTGGGTCCTTCATATCACATATCATTTCACCCATTGTTTTTATAAGGATATTCATTAGTGCATTCCTGGGATGACAAAGGACTCAACAGTAGGAAATAAATAAATTAATAAATCCTTCTTCATCTTGGCTTTAGCAGCAGTAGCAGCCAAATAAAAGACATGGACAGAGCATAGTTTTCAGGTTCTAAAGTCTCTGAAACTCATACATGTCTGTGTCTGATCTCTGACCAAACTCTGCTTCCCAGCTTCTTCCTGGCTGTCTTGCTGACCCTTGACCTCTGACCCCAGCCCACTCATCACTGAACCCTTAATGTTGAACCCTAATGCTGACTGTCTTACTCAGATCCACAGCAGGTCAGCAACCAATAAATCACCCAGACCACTCTGAGATGTTTCTCTTTTCATTCACTGTGAAATG
Organism: Synanceia verrucosa; assembly: GCA_029721515.1. Taxonomy (NCBI): domain Eukaryota; kingdom Metazoa; phylum Chordata; class Actinopteri; order Perciformes; family Synanceiidae; genus Synanceia; species Synanceia verrucosa. Next base: position 1,722,577 of record CM056557.1, on the reverse strand, counting down.
CAGTTCACCAAATTCCTTTTATAGCCAAATATCCCAGTTAAATGCAGAAGGATGTTGCAGTGAGCAGTTCATGTACTAAGGCTCAGTGAATAGAGTGTGTGTAAAGCAGATAATTTCAGTCTCTGTAGCAGTTTAGCTTGTGGTTTATAAATGGTCAGGAATGTGTCTGCTGGTGTCCCCTGAGACTCAGCGATGTCACTACAACCTAACTGCCATTCACCACGGAGGGTCAGTGTGAGGGTTATATGAGCGACTCTGTAATGAAACGCTCAGCATGACAAAACCAACTGAGACCAACATTAGAGCTGTGGGACGGCAGAGCCCTGCTGTTTCTCAACGATGTCCACAGGGTGAGAAGTTTAGTGCAGCCTGACACTGTTAAAATATCCACAAGTCATCTCTTCCACTTCCAACAGAGCCTAAATTTGAGCTTATTTCTACAGCATTTCAACTCAATACAATACAAAAAAAATCATGTAGTTATACATACAAAATGACATAAATGACAAGGATATAAGGATGGATTTTTGATGTGATTCTGCTTGTTTGTCAAGCTCTTGTGTTTAAACATTTTGATATTTTTCCCCGTCACTGGGATCCATTGTACCTGCCTAATATAATAATACATATTATAATATAATGTAAAATTGCCTTTTGAGCCCAATTTGAGTAGTTTTTGCTAAAAGCTACAGTGGTTTGTTTTAGTGCTGCATCTAAACATGTATATTAGAAGTTGCTTTTAAAGATGTAGGCCTTCATCAGTGAGCTTGGAGCTGAGAGTCACAGAGTAGTCAGAAAGTCAGGAAGCATGATATGTTTTTATTTTTACAAGAAAATCTAAAATGATACTAAGCTTATCCTCATGCTAACAATCACATCTTGTTACACTGACCAAAAGTGAGGCATGAATTTTTCACATGTACCAAAGTACAGTACCAGCAGGGGGCGACAGTACCACAAAACGTCATGTTTGGGCTTGAATAAACAATGTGAAGGAGAAAAATAAGTATGAAAATAATGTCACAAATTTCACTAAAACCTTCCTGTACTAAAATAAAGATAAAAATGATAGATAAGAGACTGACTAGATTTCCTAAGATAAAAATGATCTATAAATAAAGAGTTTAAAAAAACAAAAAAAAAATGTCACTAAAAACACAGGATAAATGTCAGTAATGTAATTTATAAAACACAACACCTCCTGGTTAACAGTCCTGTCTTTGTTCAAAAAGGTACTGTATTATGAATATGTGTGGCTTTATAACGATAGTTATACAAAGACATAAGCAGATTATAACACATTATGTTTATAATGCACCATAGACAGTTATATGAAATCCAGGTGGTCTACAAGGGTCAAGACACCGACTCAACTACAAGATCCCTGGTCCTGAATCAGCAGAGAACCTATAAATGTTATTTCAGCTCCTCAAGCACCATCAATCAAAGTCTGGCTACGTGACATTTTAGGTCTTCTGAAACTGGAGAAGATCAAATTCTCACTTAGAGGGTCATCTAACAGGTTCCATACTCATTGGAGACCTCTGCTTAACTATCTAGATGGGCTGCCAGCTCAGGAAGTCTCTTTGTAAAGTCCCACTGTGTGGGTATAAACATACAGTATGTAAGTCCCCCCATGATCTGTTCACCTTAAGACACTCCAACATAGCAAAATGCTTTGATGACTGAGGAAAAAGCAGCCATTGATACTTTGTTTGTACACTTAATGATCAACACTAGCGCCTTACATTTGTATTACATTACATGTATGTTATTTTATTCATGATATACTTTAATCGTATAGTCGGGGGGGGGGAATAAAATGCTCCAACATTGTTTATCCTTTCCCTAACTAAAACACACTGATCACCAGCATAAAGAACTTTTGCTCAGCTTCCATTGATGTCTAAAAACACTGTGGTCTAGAAGATGGTCTGGTGGTCTACAGTGTATGCAATATGACTGCAAGGTCTTTGAATGCATCTTGGCAGCCTTGGGAAGCTCTATATCTGTTCATTGTTTTTATTGTTTAATCCATATATGCCAAAACTATGTGTTTGGATCATACAGTGAAACTGTATTATCAATTGTGATGCGATTCTGAGACAAACATGTTTAATCCTGACAAAAACTCAAAAGTCCACATAGGGAGAAAGTCCAGGTGGAGGAACAGGACACACAAACACAACCACCCACAGACTGCTGTTCATGTGACTTATGACTGATTTTAATATTTTATGGAGCTTAAATAATGTAACAAACATACTTATTTAAGGCAAACCATGATGCTATATTGAACAAAATCCAGTCATTTTGTTGCACTGTTTTGTTTATTGTCGTTTAAAACTTTGACTGAAAATGTGTTTTCCTTGTAATGTAATTCAAAATCGAGTTTAGTTGTATGGAAATGTACTATTGTAGGAGACAGGGTTCATTCTTTTGTCATAATGAGTCTGACCTTTCATAGCTTCTTAAATGTTCTGCTCTTGTGGTAATTAATGGAGGTAGCATGCTTGTACTAATTGCTCCGTGCCTTGTTGCTGACAGGCCTAATAAAGTGGAACAGGGTTTATTAATTGGTGCTTACTGGGTGCTAATGATATCACATGCAGCCCTGGGAGGTCAGGTCAGGACGACTAATCACTGCTGGACAGGTAAAGGTCCACCTCTGGCAGAGTTGACTCTCACATGGAACAACTGGCTGAAATATGGCCAAAGATTCACAAAAAAAATAAAAAGTCATGAGGGTGAGGTGAGCTTTTACACACTCTCTCCTGAAATACTGAATAATCTTCAGTTATTTCTCCAGATGTAGCTCACTTCTTTGTTTCTTGTTAGACGTGTCTCATGCTACAGTTTTTGTTAGTAATACGTACTATTTGGCTTTGATTCCAGCAAGGCCCATGTTTACCAGCAAGTGATGGTGAAATTTCTCACCTCTCAAAAGGCAAATATGTACTCTCCCACACTTCACTATCACAGAGTGAGATACAGAGGGGTAAGGAGAGACTGATAATGGTTTAAAGAGAGAGAGAGAGGGGCCAGATTAGGGGTGTAAACAGTGATTGAATAAGCTGACAGTGTGAGCACAGCTGATAGTGTTTAAGTCCCAGTCTCCCTTCGTAGGCCCTGCATTGTTCTGCCTTTGCCTCTGGCTGTGTTTTACAGCATAATTAGAGTTTATTTCACTTGAAAACACCCACGTGCTGGACATTCCAGTCTGCTCGGCTCTCACTTCCTCCATTATCCACAAGCAAAGAAGAGATGTGGTTGGATTTCATGTCATTTTTTTCCATGCTGCCATAAATCAGCAGGACATGTTTCTGTTCTGTTTGTCGATACGACTGGTCACAGCAGCACAGCACTGTCTTAGCCTATTTTAACCATCCAGTGGAACTTTCACGGGGAAACTCCTCCAGCCCTCATACTCAGTTTACACATCGGGTTTGTTGAGGGTAAATAGAAGTGGGTGGCTAGCATGGCAAGTGATCTATGGGAAGAGCAGGGCACAAACATAACTGCAAAGGGGGTCAACATTTGTTCTTCACTGGTTTTGTTAGTTGTTTGGTTTTGTTAAATTTAATCATCCATTACTACTTGTTAAGGTTAGAAAAAGAAAGCAGTCATGTTTAAAGGAAATAAACACTGTCTGGTGTTAAAAGCAGACACTGTAAGACCTTTTGTGCTATACAGCAATAGTTTTTCATACACTTGCATGTCACAATATGTGATTTGTTGCTGCCTTCCAAAAAGACAGAAATTGTTAATATTTCTGCTCTTCCAACACCTTGCTCAAGGTTTGGATGGAAAAAAGCACCATGTCATTGTTCAGATAAACCATTATTCTGAACCCCAGAAGTCCAAAAAATGTCCCATTGGACAGGAAGTCCATTTGTCTGATAGTTTGTTAAAAACCCAACAATCCAAAGATCCATTGCAGAAGCTCATGGTGACTCTCTTGGTCACAAGGTATTATTTCCTGCTGTGGCAAATGATGACACGGCGTACTCTGGTTGGCTTACCCTGATGTTCTTAAACCTAAATAATGTAATTCTTCATGCCTAAACCCAGCCAACAAAACCAATTGTTAAAAGACAGAGTGATAATGTCATTCTGCTGAAGAGTTAACTGTTTCTGCTCTGTTAAGTGTGTCTTTTCAGCCTTCAAACACTAGTCATTTGATTTTGGGATAACATGCTGGTGGGACAAATGGCTGTTGGTCCAATAGGACATTTTTTGGAGTGTTCAGGTTTCAGACTAATGGTTTGTTAGAACACTGGGCAGAACCCAAACCTCCTGGTTGAGGATAGGGAAGGATCATAACCATGGTTAAAAGAAACCATGGTGACTGTTTTTAAACAGGAAAGGTAATGTTTCAATGTGTTCAAGTCACACTTTGTTGAATCTACCCTTCAATTATACAAAAGAACTGTTCAAATATGATGTTTTAGGCATTCGAAGAAACAATAAAATCTTTGGAAACACTCATTAGAAAGTCATGATTTAAACTACAAGAGGACATTTAGCAGGATGCTGCAAACATGGATAGATGTTGGTCACTGTGTCTGTCCTGTGCTGAGCTTTCCTCCACCAAGCCTTTGGGAGTCTAATCATCACAACACAAACATGGCCTGTGAGGTCAGCAAATTGGATGACATGGCTTAAAGCACCTCTTCAGAACCAGGCCAACAGGACCAGCCTGTGCTTGTGGAAGAGTGTATGCTGGATGAGTTAAGACCATCATCCCCTGATACAAGTGTGTACAAAAACATTAAAACATCATCACCTCAGACTGGCATTGACCAGTACATTCATTAACCCTATGTGTGGATCAAATCAACACGTGTTTCTATGTAATTCAGGCAGGTGGTGAGGGACCCACACCCAGATGTGCAGATCCACTGAGTGAACGTAGTAAAATATGGTGTCTTGCCATGTTGTGTGAGGGTGTGTCACTGGGTGTTGCCTTTATATACACTTACATGAATCATTGTGGTGCACAAAACCTGCACCTGATTCAAGCACCGGATTGGTTAAAGGAGAAAGGTGAAACTTACACTAGTATATCTGCTTAGAATTGACACTAATGGAGATGAACTGGTTGATCAGCACCTTTGTCAGAGTATTCAAGGCTGCTCTGGTGTGGCAGAGTGCCAACAGAGCAAAACCAACCATCTGGCATCTTTCAGAGGAAGAGTTAATCTTCATCATCCAACATCCCCTTAGCTCCATCATCTTCCCTTTTCACCATTATGTTCAATGCTGTAAATGTCAATATCAAGGGGGACTGACAGATGATGTCAGCCCCCCCACCACCACACACAAATAAACATCAATAGCAAACCCATGCTTTACTAATCAGCTTAGCATTCTCTCACCCAGTCTCTCACCCCACTTGTAGTAAAAGATTGATATCTGATTATGTCTTGTCACTCATCCAGATGGACCCACATTCAGACACACACCCACCCCACCCTACACCACACCTGACCTATAACCTCCTTTAGTGTTGCCTTGGAAACCTAGGATGGAGAGGTGGGGATAGCCCATGAGGAGGAGAAAGGGGGATGTATCTGTGTTTGGTATTCTGGGCCAATCTCACGGCTGGTTAAGATCCATGAATAGAGAGTGAGCTGGTCGTGAATGTCTCGACCCCTCCTCCCCCCACATCCCTCTTCTCTCCACCTCTCTCATACGCCAGTGTCTGCTCTCTTTCTCTGAGTCCCTCTCTCTTTTCTCTGCTCTGGTGCCAGACAGATGGTTCACAACACAAACATTTGTCTGAAGTTCGGAGAGCATCCTTTGGTTTACCATCTTAATAAATAAACTGGGGGAAGCAAGAGACTTTGTAAGTGCGACATGTACGGATGCACTTATTCACGGCATGTGCACATAATAACTCACACTCTTAACAATAAGGTGTGCTGTGTATATAGCATCATTTCATTGCTTAGATCTGGGGAAATGTAAAAACCTACTTAGTCTGACGGGGAAAAAAACATGAGCACAGATGATCAGACAGGTTGTAAACAAGCCAGCAGTTTAGGCAGATTATCTGAACCACTCGTCCTCAGCAGGGAAACTTGTACCCCAGGAGGTGCTGATGTAGCATGCAGCCAGGTTAAAAGAGCTTGTGTGGAAAAAGAGAGAGATATTATGCCTAACACTAACACTAATATTCAATGATAACGCTGTCTTGTATGAAAACAAGACTAAAGCCCCTTCACTGCAACCCTGATTCCAGGGCTGCCCCTGACCGAACTGGGGCCCAAAGCAAAATTTTATTTGGAGGCCCCCCACCTCTCCCCATCACAGATGTATCACAGGTCCAAAATAACCATACAACGACAACATGTCATTTCACCTGACAACCTTTATTAGCAACAACAAATGTAAGTGTAGTTTGTATGAGTAAAATCAAACAAAAAAACTGAAATAAATACATATTAAATAAAAAAATGACTTCAAACTTAAATAAATGCATTTTACAGATGCACATGTCTGCGTTTTCTGGATGTGAAGTCATACAGGCTAAATATATTAGCTAAAGTTTATAGCCTATCAATATATATGACCACCATCCATTTCATCTGAGGTGAATGCAGAGGGTATTAACAAGACGTTCAATAAATGTTAATTGAGGCTGCTGGGAAAAAAAAAAATCAAGACAGAGACTGGAGACAGAGGCAGAGATTCCTCTCTAATGAGTGGCAGCTCAGGTAAACTGTGCAACAAAGTTTTATTTCAACAACATATCCACCTTCAAGAGAAGCACCAGTTTCCTCATGTTTTGCTTTTTTCCCTCTTATTCGCTCTGACTCATGATGTCTTTCGGATGACATAAGAACTGTTCACTCTGATTGGGGAATGTGAGTGCTGTCAATCATTACAGCAACGCATGCTCGGTCAGATTACAGGTCTCTTCTCGGCACCTTCCATGAGCTGATTTGGTGACAGTAGCACATTCATTGCATCCTCTTGTGCAAAATGTGGCCCCCCCATGGAGGATGAGACCCTGCCCACAGTGCATGTTCCGCATTTATGGAGGGCTGGCCCTGCCTGAAGCCATCTAGATATTTCCCAAAGGAGCTACTAGCTACGTGAGAACATGTTTGTATGATGATGCAACATCAGAAGGAACCGATCATCCAAGGTTGTAGAAGACATTCACACAAACACTCCAACAACAATGAGATTTTGAAACATCTAAACGATCTAAATCCTTATGTAACACCTTCAGGTGTCTTTTGCATCATGTAATTTAACTTTATATTTTAACACTTTCTAGCTGATAAATCATGTTTTCTTTCCATCACCTCAAAAGCTTTTAGTGTGGAGATGTGGTGATTCCCCATACACTCAGTTCAGTTCAGTTTCCTGTTAGAAAGGAGAAGGAAAAGTTTGTCCGACAGTAAGATACAACAGGGAACATATTCTAAATGCAGCGCACTGCATTACTTTGCTCTTATGTCAGTACTCTTGTATGTTTCTTTCTCTCCTCTCATGTGATGTAGAATAAATGGCTGTAGTAGTCCCTGTGATAGAATGCAACTGAAAGCTGCTGATTGTCTTATCAGCTTTATAGACGCTGATCAGTGGATACTGTCCAAACAGAACTGTGAGCTCTGTGATTTGTGCTCCATGCACAACATGAACGTGACTTTTACTTTCAGACTCGTTTATGACTGAAATAACTCTATTCTGTCATGTTTCATCAGACTTTTTAAGTTAAGTTACCTTTTTTTCCTGTTCATTCATGTTGTCTTGTCATTTCCTGTTTTATTTTGTAGTAAGGATATTCTCTCGTGTTTCAGACTACTTCCTGCCCTCATGTTCTCCCCATGTTTGATGATTGTCTTCCCTGTCCTGGTTGTGATTCCCTTCCTCATGTATAAAACATATTGTCTTCCCTTATTCTGACAAAGTTGTCTGATCCATACATCATTCAACCTTTTAGAGTTCAACCTTCAAAGTCCTGTTCAGTCTAAGAAATTTTAACTTTAGCTTATCTTGTATCTTTATTGATGCTGCTGTTCCTTTTGTATCATCTATTAGGCATTATGGTTTCCTCCTTTATTCCTTAGTTTCGTCAGGTGTTTTTTTCTCCCTCTTGTCTGAGTGATCTTCAGTCAATACTTTGCTGGTTAGTGTGTATTAATTTACTTGATTTGCATTGTCATTAAAAGTGTTTTTATTCTGAAACATATTATTGATCTGAATGTTGCTATAAACTATGAAAACAAGACCCAAGTTGTATGAAACTAAGCTGTTCCTTTAAGAGCCTTTAAGACGTTCATAGCACTGAGCTGGTTTGACATATGTAGAGACTCCTTTGATCATATACAGTAATTGATCCAATTTAGGAGTATTTGGTGTTAAAACATTTAGAAAACCACAATGGCGTCTTTATTGTGATTTCCAGTGTTGTTTTTGATCTCAAACCACTGAAGTTTACTCACATATACTTTTGTCCCTTTTTGAGACACAGAAACAGGAAAATATTGAAGGTCAGTAACTACTTATCATATGACATCAATTACACCCGCTGATACACACATGCCTAAATGGAAATACTTATTTACTTATTTTATTAACTAGTATATGACAGAATAAAGTCTTTGTAAAGATGAAGAGTCTTGCATGAACTCAGTTGTGAATTAAAGCACATGAAAACAACACAAAACAAAGGAGATGAGGCGTTTTAAGTGTAACCAGAAGCAGCTCCTCCTCAGATAGGCCTGCCAGTTCGTCCCATGCAGTGCACACATGGAGGTGGCTAACAGTAACAGAGAAGTGTTGACAGCAGCCTCCTTGGTAAATATTTAGCCAAGCAGGCTCAGTCTAATCTCCCAGCATGCACTGGGCTGATGCTCACTTATCCAGATGGACAGCTTTGCTGGGAGTTATTTGGTAAACAGTTCTCATATGTTCTGCTATGTTGCAATCCAGACAAATACAGGAAGAACTCAGCCAAGAAGTGGAGCCAACAACTGTCTCTCTCCCTCTCAGGTCTGGAAACATATCTGCATTTATTTCACTTGTGGCAATACGGAGTCGTTAAGTACAGAACTGTTACAATGTAGTAGTTATACTTGAAAGAACACGGCAGACTAAGATGATGACTATCAAGCCACTCATCATATCTAAGCAGGCAATGCTTCAATATCACTACAGCACATGAAGAACGAACATCTGAAAGTAGAAGTAGCTGGTCACTCATGGATATATATATATATATATATATATATATATATATATATATATATATACGTATATATACACACCAATCAGGCATCACATTGTGAGCACCTGTCTAATATAGTGCTGGTCCCCCTGTCTAACCTCTGACCCCTGAAGGTTTATTCTGTGGTATCTGACTCCTTTCTATCTTCAGCAACATTAAAGGGGAAGAGCCGTTTTTTACAAATTGAACCTTATATCTGGGATAAAATACTGTCGTTTACTCACCCATATCACTTTGGAGTCAGTTGGAGTATTTCTGATGATATTTGGATTTGATTATATCCATTGAACAGGAGTGAATGGGGCACAGAAATGCAGCCAGTAAAAGACACAAACTTGACCATTTCTCAAATAACAGATGTTTAATAAGATGGGCTCCACTATTACTAGTCTCATTCTTGACTCTACTTCCTGTGTATCGTAGGACGCCTAAGGACACCTAGTGCTCACCTATGGGGCCTTCACGGTGCCTGAACTAAAACAAAGCATGTATGTGTATGTGACAACATCACAAATAAGTATTTTTGGACATAAAGGTGGGCACTAGGGGTCCTTAATAAACTATGATACACAGGAAGTAGAGTCCGTTTACAGATTGAATTTTCAAGTCAGGGACAACTCCAGACTCAAATGAGAATAGTAATAGTGTCTTAAGTGAATAAGTGAATCTTATTAAATGTCTGTTATTTGAGAAATGGTCAAGTTTGTGTCATTTACTGGCTGCATTTCGAAGCCCTGTTCACTCCTGTTAAATGGATATCATCAAATCCAATTGTCGGAAATACTCCAAATGACTCCAAAGTGAAATGGGTGAGTAAATGGCAGTATTTTATCCCAGAAATATGGTCCAATTTGTAAAAAACAGCACTTCCCCTTTAATTTCTCTGCTCTGTTGGATCAGACCACCAGGACCAGCCTTCACTCCCCACTGGTCCTTCCTTGGACCACTTTTGATAGATCCTGACCACTGCAGACCAGGAACAGACCACCAGAGCTGCAGTTCTGGAGATGCTCTGATCCAGTCCTCTAGACATCACTGTTTGCTTCTTGGTGTCAAACTCCTGAAAAATCCTGATGCTGGAACATTTTTCCTGCTTCTAACACCAACTCTGAGGACTAAATGTTCATTTGATGCCTTAATTCATACTCGGGCGGAATGGATGCGTGTACTCAAAGCGTACATCCGCAAGGTCCGTGTGCAAAGCTCAAATTTTACGGCCGTGTGGACTCTGCTCTGCGCTGGTGTCACACAAAACACTGCTCCACATGTGTTTTTTACACCGACCCGCATTTAATGTGACCGATCGTCTGATTCACAGGAAACTAGTGTGTGGCTGTATGCTCAACTATGAAAGCCCTGAGCGGAGCAGCAGGGGCCAAGCAGTGTGAATTGGCCTTTGTTCACTTCACCTCTCAGTGGTCATCATGTTATGATTGATTGTACCTGCCATGTGTCTGTAATTGTGTCCTTACTACTATTGTGTCAGAGTTGTAATTGTCCCACATTTCCAGGTTCATGCTTGTATTTTTCTGCTGTGTTTTCATGATTTAATGTTCAAAAACATATTATTTTTCTCATGCTGTGTGTCTGAATATACCTGTATCTGAAAGAACCCCTCCTGAAAAAGCTTGGTCTGATTGGCTGGAGAGAAAAATATGTCTCACCTTTGCACACGTAGTTCTCAAGCTGTGGGTGGTTTATTCTATTATTCTGACCTAGACACAATAAACTGGATTGTCTTACTAAACAGTTTCTAGGTTGGTAGGCAGTTTTCAGGATTTTCCCCATCCTCTTCTGTATGATCAGTTAATAACAGATTCCCTTGTTATTATTATTTTCAGGCTGCAAGCTTCCTCTGATAACTTTTCGCATTTTAATCTGACACTTTCTTCAGCGGTGACATGACATGTTGTATAGTATCTAGCAGATGGAAAACTTCTGTTATAATGATGAGTCATATTTCTGTCATCTGTCTGCTTCCACTCCAATGACAGATTTGGAATTTAAGATTTTAAAAATGACATTTAAAAAATGTATACTGCAACATGTCTTTTCAACATCAATGTCCTCGTTCCTTTTTGCACAGTTTTTATGTGAAATACAGAAAATGAGGATCACATTACTGTTGAATTTATTGAAATTAAGTGAAAGTGAAACTACCTGCAGGAGGTACGTGAGAAAGCAAAACATGCTTTTTAATTGTTTCCAATTTAGTGACCAGCACGACTTCAGTCAGACTTTCTGGTCAGGATCTACAGAGTAAAACATCCATCCATCCATTATCTACCGCTTATCCTCACATAGGGTCTTGGGGGGGCTGGAGTCTATCCCAGCTGTCTTAGGGTGAAAGGCAGGGTACACCCTGGACAAGTGTCCAGTTCATCACAGGACACATAGAGACAGACAACCACTCACAGTCACATTCACACCTACGGTCAATTTAAATTAACCAATTAACCTAATCCCCATGCATGTTTTTGGATGGTGGGAGGAAGCCGGAGTACCAGAGAGAACCCACGCAGACATGAGGAGAACATGCAAACTCCACACAGAAAGACCCCGGGCTCGGGATTCGAACCCGGCACCTTCTTGTTGTGAGGCGACAGTGCTAACCACTACACCACCGTGCCACCCCACAAAAAAAACGTGTCAAGTGTCACTGACCACAAGTTTTTCCATTCAGTAAGGAGTGAACTGTGAACTTAAAGAGAGAGGGAAGAGAAACAACACTCTGGATTAAGTAAAACAGTAATTTTGGCCGAGGTTTTCTCACATCGCCTCTCTCCACACTGCTTGCTCAGGGTTGAGAGAAAAAGCAGATTTGTGCAGCAGCATTATGTACTGCTTCAGTCCTGCCAAGGTTGAAATCTCCATTGCTAATATGAACTTTGCATAAGTGCTTATGATGGTAGCGTCGATTCAGCCTGGTTATTGTTTTTCCACTAAAGTAAAGCAAAGCTGAGAAAATTCCTGAGTAAATATAAACTTTGCTTAAGTACTTATATGGCTGTTTTCTCTCTCCCATATGGCGACCAAAGGCACAAAGCCTCGGGGGGAATGCCAAGCAGCTCAGCTAAGCCCCCATCCTCATCCACAAGACAAAGAGAGAGCTCTTCAAAGCAGCGCCGGCCCTTTAAACAGTTAACAGCAGCAATCGCTTTTAAACGTGATGCTGTTTGAGAATACTTTGCACCGTTAAACCCCTGAAGATCTCCCACACTGCTCACTGCCATCCATCAAAACATGAAATCACGAGAGCTATAAGAGCTGTACGACGTTCATGCTTCTCTGTAATATTGTCTTGTTTCCCTCCTGACAATTGATTTTACTCACCTGCAACTCAAACCTCAATACCTTTGTGCTATATTCATGTATCAATATGTGCGTATTAATATATACAATTGTGCATTTTTATACATTTTCCAAAACAACAGCTTTATTTAGAATAGAATAGAATTACTTTATTGATCCCAACCCAATATAAAGTATAAGAAAGGCAATAGAAGTGTCAAAATGTATATACAGATAAATAATTATGACCTGTGGTAAAATATTTATAGTCCAAATAAAACATTAAGGTGCAATGAACTGCAGATGTATAAAGTGTCATAACATTTATGGACCTCTTCTGTAGTAATACATATCTGAAAAAAATAATAAAGGCCATAAGGTGGTGTAAATAGTACTTTTGAAGAAAAATATGTGAGGTATCTATGGTGATATACTGTTCATGACACAACAGTGAATTGTATTTCAGGAAACAAGAGCCAGTTAGAAAGCCTGGATAAACAGATTGACGAGCTTTCAAAAGTGATGACAGTAACGGGATTTAAAGTTAAATGGAGCACACGTGTGTGTAAAGTGTGTGTGTGTGTGTGTGTGTGTGTTCGTCCAGCAGAAACACGCACAGGCATCAGACGTCGCTGTTTATGTGAAAGAATAATTGCTGCGAGCTGCAGGGAGACTAAAGAGTGTGGGTCCTGCTGCTGCACGACTTTATGGCTGGAGTGTGAAGTGTTATCATTAGTAATGTGATTAACACCTTCTCCACAGGGGCAGTGGGGGGGCCGACAGAAAACACACAATTAGCTGGTGGGTTAGGAGGGGGTGGTGTATCTTTTGTCGTTCTCACTCAAGCCTGTAATATCTAAGAATGATGGTGTGTTGCATTTGTTGCAGCAGGCCACCTCTTCCACAGCGCTGTAATCACCTTGTTAATATATTAGCGACCAGCATTGATTACCTGGCTAATCCGATCACAGAGCCTCCAATTGATCCCTCTGCAAGCAGCCCGACAAAAAGCACTTTGAGCAAAGAGACGCTCAATAGCACAGCCACAATTGGCTCTCTCACAGCTTAATTGGCTAAAATAAGCCAAACATTTTGGTTTCCTCCTCAACGGTAGGATCAATGGAAGGAATGACGCCTGAATTCAGATGACTTTCTTATCCAGCTCAGCTCAGTCCTCTAGAGGCTCCAGAGCCACAGCAGCCAGGCCTCATGCTGCCTGCACCTTTTCATCAAAGCAAAAGCACTGAGGTGAATTATAAACCAACACAGAGACACATCAGGACAGAGACAGTCTGGTCCAGAGACACACCAGGACAGAGACAGACCAGGACAGAGACACACTGCTCCAGAGACACACCAGGACAGAGACAGACTGGTCCAGAGACACACCAGGACAGAGACAGACCAGGACAGAGACACACTGCTCCAGAGACACACCAGGACAGAGACAGACTGGTCCAGAGACACACCACTCCAGAGACACACCAGGACAGAGACGGACCAGTCTGTCTCTAGACTGCTCTGTTTCTGGACCGGTCCAGAGACACACCAAGTCCAGAAACAGAGCAGTCTAGAGACAGACTGGTCCAGAGACAGATTGCTCCAGAGACAAACCAGGACAGAGACAGACTGGTCCAGAGACACACCGCTCCAGAGACAAACCAGGACAGAGACAGACCAGGATAGAGACAGACTGGTCCAGAGACAAACCAGGACAGAGACAGACCAGGACAGAGACAGACTAGTCCTGAGACAAACCAGGACAGAGACAGACTGGTCCAGAGACACACCACTCCAGAGACAAACCAGGACAGAGACAGACCAGGATAGAGACAGACCAGTCCAGAGATAAACCAGGTCAGAGACAAACCAGGTCAGAGGCAGACCAGGACAGAGACAGACTGCACCAGAGCCAGACCGGACCAGAGACAGACCAATCCAGAGACAGACCAGTCCAGAGATAAACCAGGTCAGAGACAGACCGGTCCAGAGTGAGAGTGAGATTTAGAACAGAAAGCCTGCTTCACAATTTGAAAAAAGTGAGTTGTAGTTGCATTGTGGGAATTGTAGGATTCACTTGTTTTTGGAGCCTGACCCCTTACTAGGGACTGAAAGTCTCCACTGATTCAATTTTGCACATTATTTGAATAATATTTCTTCATTGCCCAGCTTTATGGACCTGGATCAGTAAACAACAGTCAAACTCGTTTTGTATTGTTTTGTTTTTTATTACTCAGTAATCATCCACACATCATAATCTATTTCCAGATGTTGCCTGCATGTATGAAAGTACAGTCGTTTAAAGTCTTGGAGCTGTGGGAAGTCTAAAGACTACGGTAGAAGAGATCTGGAGGGGTGAAGTTAGACAGATGTGATGTGACACCTGTCCTCTGTACTCCTAGCTGGTAGCACACAAACACATCCAGATTCAGACAAGGAAGGAGTGTGTGGTTTTTCAGCATCAATTCTGATATGTTTTGGGGAGGGTGTTGCTTGTGATCAGACGACATAGGAACATTTATTAATATGTAGCTGACCAACACACCTCATTTTCTCCTCATTTTCACACCTTTCTTCGTCATACTGCAGCTCTCTTGCCTAACTTGTGTGCCTCCTTGTCTGCATGTGTCTGCTTCCCTGTGAGGCCCATCTAAAGGCCAGCTGGTGGCTGACAGCAGCTGAGGACCATAAATCACATGCTGAGGCAGAATTCCTTACGCTGCGTTGGCATTCATTTTGTCAGCCATGAAATAAAGATGTAGCGGAGCAGGAGGTCAAAGCACACAGAATGCACCCCCCAAAGCAACAGCACCCTCCTAAAATCGTTATCCTTCCTGTGTGACTTTCTCTCCACAGGTAGCTGCTCTCTTCATTTGTGTGGTCTTCCTTGTCTGGGCATAATTTACGATTCTCTTACGAGTTTCTGACGGTGAATAGAAGTATCTCTGCAAGCCCAGTGAACACAGAGCTGAACAAATGTTATCAGAGCAGCAGCCTCACCCCCAGCATCATCTCCTTCACTTTAACTGGACTCTTTCTTTCTCACTGAGTTCTCTACTCTTCCTCATTTTGAACAGGAGTGAGGAATTCAAACTGAATTCACTTTTTTAGACCCACATTTGATCCAGAACACTGGAATTCACTGAGAAGTCAGAAATGAATCCAGAACAACAAACAACCACTAAAACACATGTTTCTGATCTCTATCAAATAATAAAATAATGCCCTTTTTTAAAACAGTAAACAATGTTATTGTGATTAACAATGTGAAAACAATGTTAATCAGTAATAGTGTTAACTTAGTAAGCTTAGTAAGCACCTGACACTGGTTGGAGGTCTGATACATTTGCTAATCACTGTTTATGTTAAACTCTCAAAGAAAACAATGTTTTGTTTGCGCTCATATTTATATTTTGAAAGAATCTATTTATCTTGTGATGTCAAACAGCCAAACTGTATCTCATCATCACAACTTTAGACAGATATGGATCTGCATTTTTTTTTATTTTTATTTTTTTCCAGATAGATCTGGATCTGATCAGATATGGATCTGTAGATTATTGCAGGTACAGTATGTGTGGAGTTGATCTAAAGTGAAACACATGCTATAGTCTACTACAGTGACACAGAGTGAGAATGACTGTCTGTAGCGTCTCTCAGAGTTTTGTTTACAGCTTTTTCTGCTGTATCCAAGCACACACTCTCATCTAACACTGCTTTACATATGCAGATTATTACACACACATACTAACATGTAGACACACACACACACACACACACACACACACACATCCACTCCTACATGTGAAAGAGCTCATTGTTGCAGCACACCTGCCTTGTCTCCATCATGACCACAGCAACATAAAGGAATCCCATGTAGGATTTTGGCTTAATCCACGTCCTGCTTGTTCCTGCATTAGTCTGCGTGTCATGGTGACATGTAGCCCTGCTTCTGCCAGGCTGGCCGGGGGATTGTGTTCAGCGGTATGTGTGTCAACGTATATAACACATGTACAACATACAGCCAGCGGCAGGAATGAACAACTGAACAACAGGAGGGATCATATCAGTTAATGTGTGAGGATGTAGGGGCCAAAGGTCGACTGTGCGCCATTATATTTATTTTGTGTTTACAGGCCCCCTCTGATTTGACTAGACTACTAATAAGAACCAATATTAAACATCTTTGAGGTGTTTTTCATATTAGGGAGTACAAGAAGTGACAATTACTATGTTTCTCCACATTTCAGTCGAATGATGATGGAAAAATTGGTGAAAACAAAGCAATAATAATAATGGATGTCAAAATAATGCTTTATAATAATGATTTCTAATGCTTTATTCATGTAATTATAAAATAATAATTTGTATAAAATAGTAAACTTTAAAAATATTGCATTTGTAATATAATATAATATCAAATGCTAATATTGTATTTTTTTCAGGGCCCCTAATATTATTTCTTATTTACTACACCATCTGGACATATGAAACACCAACGATCTCACAATCCAAGAGGTAATTCAAAATATACTCTATGTATTCAAATAAAATTTGATATCTGAAAATGTGTTATCAAAAAACAAGATACATTTATGTTTTATAACATTTTAGTTCATTTGAGTCTCTTTGTTTGTGTGTGTATAGTTTTCTGGCCTGAGTTTATTTCATTTTCTTTGTCTTTTGAAAAAGTTATTATTATTATTATTATTGTTGATGTATTTTTTTATGTAAAAGTTTCTAATCTTTAAGTTAAGTTCTCTCAAAAGAACATTAGTTATTTTTTGTCCAGTCAATCAGTGTGTGTTTATTAGCCCGTGTTATCATCATGAAGTGATAAATTCAACATAATCATGATGCAAATGTCAAATCAGAGCTTTTCCCAACACTCTTCAGCTCCCGTCCACTGTTCCCTCTGTGCCTCTCTCTTTGTTGCTGCTGGTCAGGGTTGAAGGCCGGGCAAGGTCAAAGGTTAAACGGATAGCTCCATGTTTGTCTAGTTGTATTGTCATGGCCTTGGTCCTTCTGACCTCCAGTGTGCTGTGCTCAGATAAGGGCACGGGGTGAAACTAGCCATTATGAATGACCATGTGTCTGAAGGTGTGTGCCTGCATACATGCAGACTGAGCCATATAACTGTCTGAGTTATTCTAAGAAAACTAAGGTGAGTAAAAGTAGAGAGAAAAAACATGAAAGTGAAAGTGTCTCCGGCCACTGAGCACATTTAATGGACTGGAGTGGATGGAGAGTCTGGTGAGGGCACTTGTCTGAGGGTTAACTCTGGTTGTAAAACCTGAGGTGGATATTTCTCTTTCAAAGATCCTTTGAAGAGGAACAAAGGGCTGAATCTGTCCTGGAGATTACCGTGTTAAAGCATGGCCGGCCTCGCCCACCCAGGATGGCTGTAGACTGTACGGAGCTGTCGTATCAGTGACAACATCCGCCCAGCATCACTGTCTGTGGGTTAGAGCACCGTCAGGCTGTCTCTGTATCATGTAACAACAGGTCATTTCCCTTTGTGGAAACAGGTTCAGACAATAGAAGAGACGACAGTCCAAAGGCAGAACACAAGTATGATAAATAATAAAAAATAAAAGCTAGCAGTGTTCATGTGATCAAAAGTGTTGTAAAGAATGAACTGTTCACAGCTCATGACTCTGTTTGAGATGTTTGAGAGCAATGTAGACATGTTGACCTGATGGTGGCGCTAAAGGGAAGGGTGCTGTGTGAACAGGGAAAGGATCAGGACCCCAACAGACTGACACAGTTCACAGATCTATTGTTAAAGTTGGAGCTACATTATGGAGTATAATGAGGCATGAAAGGCTCAAAACCAGAAAGGCCGTTAAAGCAAGCAAACAAATCAGAGGGACAGACGGGAAACTGCAAAAAGATCAGGTTCAAAACGGGCTGGAAACTAGTTTCAGGTTCCAGGTCTCAGATAACACAGACTAACATGTAAAGACTAGAAGCAACGACCCGGCTGAGAAAAGAGGGGGTGGGCTGTATGTTAGGCCTGACCAGGGAGACTAGATACAGGTGAGAGTGCAGGTGGGGAAGGTGAGGTGGGAGGAGGCAGTAGCTGGATGTGAGCGACAGATGGGAAAAGAGGGCACCTGGTGGAGGGAAGGGAAGGTAAAGATGGCAGGGTGATGTCAGACTGAGGCTCACAGACAGAGCAGGTAACACTGAGGGAAAGATCTCCTCCAGCACTGGGCCACTGTGAGAACGAGTCTGTAGACCAGATCCTGATGGCAGGTCAGCCTCTGCCATCAGCGAATGAATGAGTGTGAATGGGTGAATGTTGACATGTATAGTAAAACAGAGCAGACTTATTAATGCTAGTACATTTACCAAGAAATGTCTAAGAAGACTGAGCAAAAAGTGAAGTGAGGCGGACAGATGGACAGTCACCTAAAATAAAAGGATTCATCCTTTGGTAATCGTGATTATTCAATAACCATAACCTTCTCATAGTAGTTTCAGAAATAGATTTTCATTAGCAAAAACAAGAGGTCATCAAGTACAAGTCAGTTTTATCCACATAGCCCAATATCACAAATTAGAAATTATCCTCTGTCCTTTACAACCCTCACAGTGACTGAGGAAAAGATCTCTATGTATAGAGACGCACAGTTCAGTTAAGTTTAGTACCAAGTTATGAATTGTTTGTCATAATCATACACTGTTAGTGTGCTTGTTAAACTTTTAAACTGTATATGATGAAAATCACATGAAAAGAACACAAGTGATTCCTGACCTGAACTATCTGCTACTTCTGAAACTCCACCAATGTCTGCTCAGAAAGATGATTTATACGACAAGTTCGCCTTACTATGGTTAAGGTTTGGCTTAAATTAAAAATGACTTGTTTGGGAAAAGATCACAGTTAAAAGAAAAGATCATCCCAATGTAAGGGTGTGAGTTCATATCTGCAATCTTTTACCGAACAACACTATCATTCCCATGTGTTCATCATTCTTATTTGCTCAGTCTTCTCTCCCTTCTGTCTCATCTTCATCAGTTATAAATACACTCTCAGTCATACACATAAATATGTGTGCTACAGAGCCACCCTCAGTAAAGTGCTGTGGTTAGGCCAACAAGTGTCAGAACATGCCAGACAGGATTTAATTCAAGACTTGAGCTCCCTCCATTAATAGAGATAATGAAAGTCAAGAGAGGAGTGAAATATGTGTGAGAGGATGTACAGTATGCAAGTTGGCAAGATGAGAATGTGTCCATCTTGCTGCTCGTCTCATGGAAATTTAAGATGTGTGGAAATGTCCTGAGCGGAGAATGCAGATGATAAAATGTCTGTGACAGTTTTATTGTGATCCAGGAGCATCCTCAGCCAAGACATCAGTCAGCCCGACTCGACAGGCTCTCACAGCTGCTGTTATTTAGACGACAATTCACGACCACCACACCGCCAGGGACATGTGATCTGACTGCCTGGGTTACTGTGTGGGGTTCAGATGAGCATAAATAACTGAGCTTAATGAGGCCCATGATTTTAATATCTCCCGGCTTTAAACCGTCACATCTGTGCAGCCACAGTGTGCCTGAAACAACACAGCTTGGTTTACCAGCAGCATGCCCAGCAGGTCTGCTCTGATCGGCTGCAGCCCTGCTGGGCGACGTGGACTGGTCATATTTCTGGTGACAACTTGAGAGGCTGGCTGTGGGTCAGACCCTGCTTAACGTCTTATTCCTGTCAATCCGTTCTGTTTTCCTTCTACTGAGTCTTGTTGTTTCCACGAATAAGTCGTTTCCACAATATTCTCTCCCACTTCGACTGAGAAGCATGAGGTAGCTAGCTTTGTTCAGGATGTTTCTCTCGGCTCAACTCAGCAACTCTGTCAGTGTTTGAAAATTTTAATTTACATTAATCAATACTTTTTTATACTAAAGAGGGACTTGACATCGGTTTTAGACATCGATGTCTGCCCAGAATCTTTTAACTAATTTCCCCTCGGTCCATCTGACTGGTCACATGTCAGTGTAGCAGTGTAGTCGTGAGTATATTTTCAGTAATGGTTAATCCACCAGTATGTGCAAGCTCTTTAATCACAATGACATATTTAATGCTAAAACACAGTAAACATAGTAAGTATATATAAAATAATAACAATAATTTCATGTAAATGTTCTGGGTTCATTTCTGTCTTCTCAGTGAATTCCAGTGTTCTGGATCAAATTTGGGTCTAAAAAGGTGAATTCAGTTTAAATTCATCACTCCTGTTCAAAATGGTGAAGCGTAGTGAACTCAGTGAGGAAGAAAGAGTCCAGTTAAAGTGAAGGAGGTGATGCTGGACGTGATGCTGCTGCTCTGGTAACATTAGCTAATCTCTGGATATCAGACAATATGTGGCTCTTTTTAGGTGGTGTAAAAAAATTGAAAATAAGTGAAAATGGGTCATCCTTAAATTTGTTGTTGAACAAGATTTTAGAAGAAGACAGCTGGAGAATATATTAGATAGAAAATAAGATGTAGGCTCTATGCAGGGGTGTCAAGCTCATTTTAATTCATTGGCCACATTCAGCCCAAAGTTGGCCGGACCAGTTTAAGCACTGCATATTAACCTGACAAAATAAGACCTCCAAATGTCTTTTTCTGAAAATGTTCGCAATTAATGAACAAACAATCCATGCAAAATTTACAGAACAGATGAGGAGTTAATCTTCTGACTGTTTGATTGCTGTTTCCTCCAAATCTGCCAACAAATTGTGTATCACTTTTGTCTTATGAGCTTGTATATTTTCTCATTATTACTCTGATTATTATTAATATTATTGTTACTATTGTTGTTGTTGTTCCAATGCTGAGCACACTGGATTCACTTATATTCACTAAAGAAATTGATCCATTTTTTCATGGAAACCCTTCACTTGACAGTGCTGTGTCGTAATTTTATCTAGTCATCCAGTGGGCTGGATTGGACCCTTTGGCGGACCGGTTTTGGCCCTCAGGCCACATGTTTGACACCCGTGCTCTACAGGCTCATGTTTCCCCAAATCATGTTCAGAGCTTTAGATGTTTTATTATCTCAAATGTTTGAGAAATCGTTTCCCTAGACTTGAGCAGACACTGTCTGACTGCCACTGACTGGAAAACAAACATGAGTCCAGTGGGATGATGTTCATGATAATGTTGCTCTGTATAAACTGCTCAGCATGTTACAACTTTAACACTATACATGAGATGGATGTTTTGTCCTCTGTTCACTTTTCATGTATCTTTGCCCCGTGGCCAAAACACAGTTAATGTACATACTTATTTAAATGTGTTAAGTTTCTCCTTCCGCCTTAATTCTGTTGGCAAGCTGACACTGTGCTCAGTAGAGGCTAGTTGGATAACGGTCTGTGGAGGATGAAAGTTAATGTAATCAGAAAAAATCAGGGCACACATAGTATATTTCTAGTAGAAATATTGCTGTACCTTCATACTCTGTGTCCGTTATGAAACCAAAATGAAAGCTCACTATGTTCCCTGTGTTATTTAGACGATCATGACCAGGCCTCTTCTGAGTTTACCCAAAACAAGAGGGAAATAGTCTGTGCATGCAAACAGCACTGATACAATGACAGATGGCTTAGAGTCTGACAGTGTAGCAGACATGCAATCTCGACAGGCCTAGAATAGACACCCTGTGGCACTAAATTAGTGCCTCCTTTCTCCACCTGACCATCCACACACCACATGTGTCAATCCTGTCACCCTCCGGCATCCCCTGCTCTCTGGTAACCTGAGGCCAGGGAGAAATAAGCCTGCTCTCAGGTGAAATATCAGCTGACACTTCCCGCTCCAACAGGACAAATATGACAACTCCACATGTGTTTGCTTCACCAGAAAGCCAAGCCATCAGACTGAAAGTTCAAAGTGGAGCTTCAGGTTGAAAAATAATGTGTGATTGATCCAGAGCCTAAATTAGACTGATGGGTCTGGCCTTGGGATAACAAACAGAGAAGAGTGAAAGTATGTTTCATTAATAAAATAACATATAGAAATACAAGGGTGCTACTAGCAGCTATTTTTAGTCATCATTTACTGTAGGATTGGTTAATGTGCCTGGCTCAGTATAGTTCTTGTATAGTAATTTAAAATCGGTGACAGTAAATATTTTCTACTTTATTTTACAACAGTATGATACAATTATGCAATTTGAATGGTATGTGTGGGGCTCCACATGATTTTATATTCATATAACTGTAGCCAAGTTATATGAAGCTACCCAGTAGCCTAATTAACAGTCCTGGACAACTTACACATTAGTCCTGGACCACTGACCCTAATCCTTAACCTAACTCTAAAAACTTTGACATTTGTCCAGGACTGTTAGGTACTTGGTGATATCAGACCATCCTAAATACTCATATTCAACACTTCTGCTGAGAGAGTGCTGCGACTCTCATAATATACCTAATGTACAGTACATGTACAATGGAAAAAGAAAACGATGAAAAAGGTAAATGAATAAAAGTGATATTGCACATTCAGTCAGTCCACTTTGTTCACTCATTTTGTCCACTTTTTATTCACTTATCTTGTATATATATGATATTTTTTCATTGGTTGTTTTTCTACTCCTTATGTTCTATTTATAGACCCTTGTTGTAATGTTGCTCTATCCACTTGCTTCAAATATGTCTGTTCTGCTGACATACCAGAATAGACTAGCACAGTTTGGAGTATACGTGTGTTGAATTATGATGACAGCTGGAGTGAATGTCCAAAGACATTGATGCATTATTATTGCAGGTTTTGATGCAGTGATAACAACAGTAGTGTCTGGTCGCTATCTGAGCACCTTTCTCTGTGGAGCTACACAGACCTGCAGCTACTGCCTGGTCTGATCTGGTCTCTTGGTATTTTGCTGTTCAGGAAGTTTCTGGACTTGAACATCAACATTTTAATCCTCTGATTCTCTGCTTTGTTCTCTCTCACGCAGCTTTGAAAGTGAACTACTACACATTTAACGTTCTGCTTACACGTGTCAGTGCATCAGTAAAAATCATCCAAAATATAATGTATAAACATAAGACTAAAAGAGGGCGTTACCAACAATGAGTTCTTTTCTTTTGATACTTGACATTTTGTAAATTATACTTTTGCTCAACTAATCTGGAACCGCAGAAAATGTCAATTTTTGTTCTTGCCTATATAAAAAGCATTATTTAGAGTGAAACTCACCCCTGGGTCATGGTCCAGTAGCCTGATTCAAACATGAAGTGGTAATGTAAGTATCTGATGTGTAACTGTGCCAAAGTAGATCGTAAAAGGGTGAAGTTGAACAGTTAACGAGGTGTATTAGTACAGCTATGTCCAGAAGAAACCACCAGTTGTGTCGTTTTTAACCTCTCTCATGTACCAGTGATTCCACCCAAATTACTGTAGGTTAGAATAGATTAGACAAGTTTCATTAATAAAAAACAATGACAATAGAATAAGTAATAATAATAGTGATAATTAATTACAATATGTACGAAATAAAAAAGAAGAAAATTATATTACATTGATATGTAAGTATTATATAAGTATATGAGAATAGAGTGCTATCTATGCTTCTCTTAAAGTAGAAGAGAACTTTTGGCTTCATTTTTTCTTAGGAATTTGTACTCTATGTATATGTTTTTTTGATTAATAATGTATGCCAAGCACTTCATCTTCTTGATATAAGCCTGAGGATCAGTCATCACATCACTGACTGTAACATCCAGTGACACATCAGTGCCCAGCTCTCTGAGTGGCAAATAGAAATTGTCAGTGACAGTGGCGAGAGCAATGTCAAAGAGCTGAGGAGAGGCAGTTATGAGTGTGAGGACTGTTGTTGATTGTTGAGGGACAGACGACGCCGTGGCGGCCCGTTGGGATATTTTGTGAGTGATAGATAAGTGGGGCGTCAATGACAGAGTGATGTCTCTATCCATAGCCAAGAATTTGTCAAGTTCGTCACCCAAAAAAAGGAGCATGGAGCAGCAAGCCGGGCCTCAATATTAGCCTCCACACACACTCAGCTGTGCAGGCAAATACAGCAGCTAGCAGAGAGGGCAGAGACTAATGGAGTGTGAGAATGTGATTTTCCTCCTTTTTTATTTACTCTGGAAGTTATTGTGGTCTAAATATTTGTTCTGCACACCATCTGCATGCTTGACATGCTTGTCCAGTGTTACCACATATTCATGTATACATATGCGGATATGTTTGTTATTTTAAAATGCAACAGGTGTATGCATGTAAGTGTATGCTTGCATGTGTGTGGGTCAATCCAAATGACTCCTGGCTCCTAACCCCTCCACCGTCCCAGTCATGCAGACAGGCAGTCTAAAGGCGGCCCTCCCCCCGTTGACCTTTTTAACACCTCCAGGACCTCTGCAAGCATCCGGCCAAACAACACATTTTACAGCATCCACTGAGCTACAGGAGAGCAATGCTCATTTGCTCCAGCATTCCTCTACAATTACTAAACAGAGTGTCATGTAAGTGTGAAATTGCCTGTATATTGGATATTATGATGTTGAGTCATAATATCCAAAAAAAATCAAGTCAAGTCAGTTTTATTTGTATAGCCCAATATCACAAATAATAATCTGTTCATGATGTACAAATGATTAATAAAACATCATAATATAAGGACACTTCAAATTAAGATGAACAAAAAGATTATTATCATTATTTTATCATTATGGTATTTGCTTTTATATTTGTGAATGTACAGACAGGAAACAACCTGTATAAAAAAAGCTCCTAAGCAGACAGTAGAGCCACACATCCTGTATAAGTACATTTCACTATGTGGTTGTTGGAGTTCAACAGCTTCTGAAAGTCCATTAAAACCACAAATGAAGAAAATAAACACAAAGCAACACTGAAACACCTCCAAAATACCACAATAAGATGTCAAGTTTCAGAAAATGCTCTCACTATGTGGGATGTGTCATAATAACATCATGAGAACATACAGCTGAAATCACTGGATCACTGTGCCAGTCAACAGTCTGACCATTATGGGACCCCAGTATGGAGAAATATTGAATGCCATTGATGAATTTCAACGTCAAAGTGTGTTTTTTTTGGCTGCGGGTCGCGGATCACAGTCTCCCGTGGCCTGTGAGTAATTTTGGGGCTTCTGGGAAATGTAGTCAGAGCATAAAGAGTATATCTACACCACAGAGATCAAAAGAGGAAGTGGAGACGATCGAGATTAGAGAGCAAAACAGAATCTGGACAAAAAGTGGTAATTTTGGTGAAAGTGTCCTTCACTCTACCTCTGATAAAACAAGAATGGAACAAGGTAAAATAAAATAAAAAATCATGATGAAATAGAGAGTCTCTTCTTTCATTTGAGCTATTCAGTGTTTTCAGAGACATAGTACAAAATATTCTGTGGGTCATGAAAAATTACTCAAAATGGCCAAAAGTGCTGGCACAAGGCACTTTCTGATTTACAAAACAGCTGGCACTCAATGAGTAAAAAAGCGAAGATGACACATTACAGCATTGATTAAATATACCTGCCTTTTACTCCAACCTTAACGCACTTGTTCACATAACTTAAGCTCAGATGTCAGGAGGTCTCTTTGAAAACGTCCTCCTTCCCTCCAAGTGAGTTTCTTCTCTAAAAGTGTGCTAAAGCCTCTGCAGGGTTTTAGTCGACCTATCGATCCCTGACCTTAACCATACCATAGCTGCCATGTGTAAGCTGGATCTGGTAGAAAGTATTAAAAAAACATTCATCGTTATCATTGGCCAGGATTTCACCAAATAATCCAAATGTAATGTAACATTTTGGAAACATTTTCCAGTTATATTTAGAAAAAATAACTGGAATCACGTCCAACTCTGTATCTCTGTTAGTTTTCAGTGGATGTGACCAAAGGCAGCAGTGACCCTGCAGACTGTGGGGCTCACAGACAGAGAAACATCTGCTTTACAGGACATGACAAATTTACACTGTCAACTGAATGGAGGTGGCTTCACCACCACTGAACTGCTTGTTTTGGGTTCAAAACCTATAAACCTCAAAAATGCAATGCAATGGTCTTCAAGGTAAAAGTAAAAGACAGTTTGAGGACTTTTTCCAACCTGCCGTGCAGCATCGTGTGTGTGTCTGCTGTGTGTGGTTCTGCAGGTCGTGCAGAGGCTGTGTCCAGAGCTGCAGGTCTTGTTAGCACAATGAGCAGCAGTCAGGGACAGTGTTTGTGCAGGTGGAAGCCCCTGCTGTCAGAGCACACATAAATCTGCCAGGGGTGGGAGTCCATGTGCACGCTGCCCCTCAGCCAGGACAGACATGTTTACTGCCACAGAGAAGCAGCGCCGCTGACCACACTGAGTCTGAGGTCGCACTCAGGTTAAACAGTTTGCATGGCCCTCATTAACCTGTGCTTTCTCAACAAATTGACTGCTCACCAGGTTATTCCCCTCCTTCATTTACTGTGCTCTTCTAGCTTAATATTAAGGATCCAGCAACCCTCCTATAATCACGAGCAGGCTATATAAATTAGGTGGAACCCTAAATGTGACAAAATCTGTGAATGAAAGCAGGTTTAACAAACCCTGACTAAAAGCCTGGATTCTGAAGTCTGAGCTGATTTACAGTGAGATGAGAACAGGACAGCTCAGTCTAGTACAGTCTATGTATTTATTCTTATCAATATTGATGCAACAACAGTGAAAGAATGAATGACTCAATAAGTTATCTCTGTTTTATTAAGTGTAGTCCACACCAGACTGTATGATACACAAATGGAAATTGATTGAATTCATCATGCAGGTAGAGAGAAGAAGAAAAAGAAAAATAATAAGTTTATCATAATAGTCACAAAGATAGAGGCACATGAATTTATCCCATCCTTAGGCTTGGCCTTTCAGGAGCAGAGGGCTGCTGAGCTGAAGACGAAACACATAAACACATTTTGTGCATTTCAGTAAAAGTGATCTGGGCATCTAGTAAACATCTAGTAAACTGAAACATAGCCACTAAACACAAAAAGATTTAAAGCAGTTTATTTAAAAAAAATGCTCCAT
The DNA here is from genome assembly GCA_029721515.1 of Synanceia verrucosa. Classification (NCBI taxonomy): domain Eukaryota; kingdom Metazoa; phylum Chordata; class Actinopteri; order Perciformes; family Synanceiidae; genus Synanceia; species Synanceia verrucosa. Next base: position 1,695,014 of record CM056557.1, on the reverse strand, counting down.
TTTTTTCAAATCTCAAACATGATTACTATGAGCAAATGTGTTATCAGTGATGATAAATTTGATGTGACTCCTTGAGTGGAGCCTTTTCGTGTGTAAGATAAGCTTTGTTTGTGTCCTGTCTGTCCATCCTGAAGAGGGATCCCTCCTCTGTTCTTCTTCTTGAGGTTTCTTCCGTTTCTTAGTCGATGTGAGGGTCATTTGTAAAGCACAGAGGGTGTCATATCCTGGTCAGATTGTAAAGCCTTCTGAGGATAATGTGTAATTTGTGATATTAGATTATAGGCTACAAATAAAATTGACTTGACTTGCAGTAAAATGTGTCAGTGCAGGCAACAACAGCATATTAAGAGCCAGGGGGAGGGAGGGTTTTGTTCTGTCTAAAAGCTGAATCTGCAATTCAAGTCAGGATGTTTGGAGCACAAAATCAAAATGAATCTAAAATCAAAATTCTTTGAGATTAAAAAGTCCTAAATTCAGAAGGAAGTGCAGGAATGCAGATAGATGTCCCTCTCATCATCAAAAGTCAAGGACATGACCCATGACCTATGGTTTAAATGTAAACTGGACAGAAGAAGTCACTGTGATGCCATCACCTCCATCCTCTGTGGCACCTCGGTTACTGCAAGAGGATGGAGCAAAGCACAACCTCATGAACTGAAAGCACTGTCTGAAAGTTCAGGTCAAAGCATCAGTGTGTAACTATGGTAACACATTGTTTTTAGAGTAGTGTCTCAGTGGTTTTTAACTATAGCCCACTGACATACAAGATGCATCACCTTTGTGCACTCAAAAATAAAACTTTTGTCACTAATTTTCCTGTAACTTCTACAATATTGGTGTTTAATTATGTTTGTAACAGAACACAGAAAAATACATGAAATAAAAAAAGTTTTTTCCTTGCTTGGAGGGCGTCCGTCAGAGATGCAGGAATAGTTTAATATTTGCAGCCATTTCACTTGTTAACAACGCTACATACCAAGAGCTGAGGCATTTCACCCACACATGATGTTTTTTGACATCATCAGAGATGTGAGTGTTTATCTTCTTTTAATTCTGGAACACAACTTACTTTGACCTTGAATATCCGGCCAGTATTTTGAGCTCTGCTAGTGGGAACCTCTGAGTGCATCAGTATGGTGCAGCTCTGGAGCTTCACAGTGACAGCCTGACAGGCTGCTCAGCGACTAAAGCAGAACACGCAGATACATTAACACCATTAACACGACAGGCAGATACATTAACACCATTGGGTAAATGATGGGTAGACACGGCTAGAAGCAGGTCGACACGACTCGCCTCACACTGTAGCCGATCCGATCCTAGCCGATAAAGTCCCGGGTCGATTGGCGGGTTGTTTGACCCGTGTCAAAATGCTGCATCGACCCTTTCATAGTGTACAAGTTTTTTTGTGCAGTGTGAAAGGGACTTGGGAGAGCTCCTTCAGGCTGAGCAGGTTCGTTAGAGTCAATCTGCCAGTGAGCAGGTTAAATTGACAGAATGAGAGGTTTCACTATAACCAGTGGAGCGACCACAACAACCTTTGATGAACTAATGTGCAGACTGTATTTACTGAGACACACATTCAAGCTGTGCTTTACAGCCTATTAACACAGAAATGCTTCACTGACCACTCAAACATCTACGAATGATTGTGTTGTGTGGTGTTTTCTGGGAACATATTAACATTGAACTGTGTGTGTGTGTGTGTGTGTGTGTGTCACACTGCTGTGCTTTATTGAGGAAAAAGTTTAGTGAGTGTTTCCGTTATTTAGCAGCCAGCAGGCCTCAGGGGAGTCACTTCAGAGTGTTTGAGTGCCCCTGTTCTTGTGAGAAGTGGTTTGACTTTGATCATGATCCACACACACTATCGGTTGATTCTCTATTTATGCGTCCTCCATGGCTGAACTTCAAACTGACATTTTCACAGTAGAAACAGGACAGATGAGCCCCAAAGTTTGGTTTAAGGAATAGTTTTGGGAAATACACTTCGTAGCAAGATTTAAATGACAAGGGCAATATCATATTCATAGCTGTATGATAAATATAGAGCTACAGCCAGCTAATTTAGCATAGCACAGAGAGTGGAAACAGGGAAACGGCTAGCCTGGCTCTGTCCAAAGGTAACACAATCCAGTGTCCAGCACCTCTAAAGCTCACTGATTAACATGTTATAACTTTATCATTTTTTTTACTTTATGTATTCAACCAAAGAGAAAGCCTGGTGCTAATTAATGGGCTTCAGAGGGTTAGCTACCTGCTACCTGCACACAGACATCATGATCGTGGATTAAAGCAGCAGTCTTTTGTTCTGAGGCTTAAGACATTCTGACTAAAATCTGTCTTAAACAGCACATCAAGTTCATTTATAATTTACAATATAAATTACATTCTGGTTGCACCACAGTCTTGACTAGAATAAATCACAGTTTGCTCAGCAGTAATTCAGGACTTTTTTTTTCAGAAATTAGCTGACTTTCAACATGTAAGGTTAAGCAGTGGGATAATTTGTCATTTGTTTCAATGATGCTTCAGTGTATTGACCAATGATTCAATTCTATGGGCCATATATGGCCCATTGGGCTTTTTAATCCAGTCTAGTGAACTTGTCCAAATTATATCATTAAATTATATTTTTATATTTCTATTTATTATATTCTATTTAGGGCTGCCACCGTGGATCGCATTAGTGTGGCGGCACGTGAGGAGGTGAGTCTAACTGAACAAACTGCCTAAAATGTGTAACAGCTAAAGAAAATTAAAGCAGGTCATGAAGCAGAACTCCATTCAAAAAATCAAGGAAACTAACAACACAGTCATAACCAGTGATTAAACATGCTGATAAAATCAGATCAACCATCTTTTCTGAATCTGTCCAAATTTCTCATGTAATTGCAGACGAGAAGGTGTGGATTGCTGATGTTCACATGACTAAGACTGGTTGCTCACAGATGTTACTACCAGTAATCTATTTCAGCTCAGACTTGTGTGCTGATTGTGTGGTGAAGTGAAAGGACGGAGTGGCTGCTTGGCTTGTCCCATGAGAACCACCTGCTTCAGAGGACGTTAAAGTGTAATCCAGCCTGCCTCTCTACAGCCTCACAAAGAAAGCAGTGTGGAGTAATCTCCACTGCCTAATCTCTAACCTTAATCACTGTGGAGAGAAAAAGACCACAGTCTTTTTGAACAAGCACCGCCAAATGGTGTGTGCAATTAATCTCCAATTCAACCTCACAAAACAGCCAATTTGTATGTTAAAGAAGGTTGTTGGAGGCAGGAGAAAGGGCCAGTTGTAGTTGGACATTAATCTATGTGGTCTCCTCCAACAACAGTCTGCTGCCTGGTTAATAGCTGTTCTGATGCTGTCCCATGTGGTGGGACCAGGACAGGATGTAAGGCCTTTTGGGAGATTTCTGATGGAAGCACAGGGACAGACAGCGGGAGCAGGCTGAGAGCATGGGATAGGTACATGGAGAGGTCAGAGGCCAGAGTAAGGCATGAGACATTATGGTTTCTCCTTTGTTTCCCAATATCTCCTGAAACACACAAATTGTTCTGCCACACTGCTGTCACTCCATGGTGGTCCAGCAGCAGACAGATGGCCAAGAGCCCTGACTGTGGTTCAGTCACACATCAGCCTTTCTTCTCTGTAGAACAACATGGAGAACATGAAGTTAATCACCAGATTTACTGCAAACTGGCCTGGAAGAAACACGCCATTTTGCCGCAGAATTAACAACAGTGGTGTGGTCGTTTTGGCCTGAATCCAATGTCTCTAGCTCACACATGGGCAAACCATGGCCCGTGGGCCATATACAGCCTATGGCCTATTGGGCTTTTTAATCCAGCCCACTCAAATTGTCTAAATTATATTATTAAATTCTGTTATATTTAGTTCTACCATGGCAACATGTGTGATGGTAAACCTAACTGAACAAACTGCGTAACAACTAAATAAGATTAAAGCAGGTCATGAAGCAGAACTCCATTCAAAAAATCAAGGAAACTAACAATGTAGTCATAACTAACGGTCAAACATGCTGATAAAATTAGATGAACCATCTTTTCTGAATCTGTTAAAATTCTCCTGTAATTCAGCAAACAAATAATCCAGCAAAGAGCATTGTTAAAGTATTAATTTATAATGTGAAATGGACGAAAATGAAAAGAGAAAGCAACGTTCTTTTCATAAACAGACAGCAGTTATTATAGTTAATGTGGTGTCGCTACACACACACACACACACACACACACACACATATTTAGAACGAACTCCATAACTGATGTTCGGCATTGACCTACATTTGATTATTTTGCAGATTTTACATAGAAAAGCTCATGAAATACATTTTTTTCCTCACTTTGTCTGCATTGTTCTCATTGTTAAACATAACAAAAAGTGTCAACCTTTTATGAGATTATGCAGTTGCATTTTAGTCTTGCAGGAAAATCTATTAATATTTGGTGTATGTCACCGGCCCTCCCTGGAAACTAAAGTATCAATCTTTATTGGTATTTCCTGTTATAAGCCAGAGAGGGAAGTGCTACACCTGTGTGACATGAGGGGGAAACAAATGACAGACAAGGAGATAAGACAAAAAAGGGGAGGTTACAGACAGGCAGTGCTATTAGAATAAAAGAGTGTAATCTGCTGTGTCATTCCTAACATCAACAAGTCCTGACAGTATAGAATAGACCACCGGTTGAACAAGAGTGAGAGAGGTATGTGGAGAAGACATGAGTTTAGTGAGGAGTCAGCACATTCTGGCAGGTCACATCAGTACTCAACAATGTGACTTGAAAGGAGCTGGTAAGATCTGGACAAAACATCCATGTGTGAAGAACACCGAAGCCCAGAGTGGTCTGGGTGTCCCCAACATCCCAGAGAAGTGGGAGCACCGACGATGCCAAACCCAGAGAGCCACCTGGGCCACGAGAACCACACAGATCCAACGACCTGGAGGAGATAAGAACCACCAGCCCCAAGGAGGCCAGGACAGGCCCAAGGGGCGAGGGCCCGCCCATCCCCAACCACCCCACCATCCACCCCCATCCCCATCCCCCACCCCATACATTAAACCACTGGTTAGAGACCTTTTTGACTTTGTACCAAACCTTGCACCAAAAAGAGTCTTTACTTCAGCAGCCCAGTGTTAACTCGATCCATCCATACATTTTCTACCGCTTATCCTCATAGGGTCGCGGGGTGTTTAGTCTATTGTTTATTTATAACAATGTTCGAACCAAAGAAATCCTGAATACTTTGCTCCAATCACAAGCATTCACTTTCTCACTGATCAACATTGCCAGCCAATCAGGATGTGCCTGTCTGATCCCACACTATATAAGGCAGTGACGGCAAAAAGCACCCAGCTGTATGACCTTCGACCTGAGTGACGTCGTCCAGTTAAGGTGAACAAAGGAGGGATTAGGAGGAGTAGAGGAGCTGCTCTCACCATGAAGCATGAAACCGTGGTGAAAAAGAAGGACGGTTAGTTCATGTGGTCTGTTAGGTGAGGTCAAAGCAAGCCACAAAGCTGTCCTGAATGATAACACCTTCAAAGAGGAACACTCTAGACACTGAAAGAGGACCTTCACCGTCGCCCCACGCACCTAAAGCAGGGGACTGGGCTCTGCCTGCTACCTGTTGATGGAGGCCAACATGGCTAACATGTCTCCTTCACCAGGCCTGAAGTTCAGAGAACATGGTCCATTTTCTGAACTCTGTGAAGACAATGAGGGCTTTGAGATAAAACATGTCAGTCAAGGTTAAAGTCAGTCAGCTTAGTCAAGCATAAATATATATATATATGGTGTTTGTGTTAGTATGAATTATTCGACAACTATTGCTGTCACGTCTTTTTAGTGAGTGATCGCTAAACTGGTGCACCCACCTTGGCATTAGTATGCATGAATGTTGGTCAGCGAGCCACTCAGCAGACAGAAAACAATCACAGCAGCCAACTCCAGATTAGATGAATTATGGAACATATTTTTCCCAGTAATTACCCAGCAATTGTGGAGCAGTATAAGTCTGATTTGCTGCTACTGCAACATAGAAAAATACATGGGAATGAACAGACACACAAATATTGGTGTTTCTTCTCTTAATCAGCTTTGGAAATGTTTTGATTTGATGCACTGAGGCACTCTATGCTGTCTGACAAGATAGAATTAATAATAGTTTATAAAGTTGTTACTCAGTTTATTATTTATGGAGCCAAACAAGTCTCTCCATTCCAACGATGTTCTGCAAAGATTTCACATTAAAAGCATTGTGTTAACAAATGAGAAGATTCTGTCCACTGAAAAAAGGGGGCTTTTATTTTGTAAAGGAAACAGAACATGTTGAGTCAAAAATGTATGTTTATATTTGTATTCCACATCTTTATTGACATATTTCAGACAGTGAGTCTGTGACTGATGTCAATATACAGTCAAAGATCATTTTTAATTGGAACGTTTCAGTTGCCTTAAAATGTGTTTTTCAGCTTCACCCTCTGGTCTAATTTCATTGACAGCCAAAATTCATGGCTTCAATAACAAAGTCTAATTTTATGTATGGGGAGATGATGTTTTTAATTCTTTACCTTTGTTCATTCAGGAGGGAGTTTCACTGACAGTTAGAGCTGTCCTCAAATTAATACTCATACAATAATAACACCTCTGTTGAGAAATTGCAGCAACTCTTTCATAACATGCAATATTTATTATCTATAAATGTGCAGTACTCACTCCTATTATTTTTTCTATTCTATACTCTTTAATCACCATTGTGTTCACTATTTTGTTCATTTATGCTATTATTTATGTAAATATGATGACTTGATGACAGTGTCTATTGAGTCCAACACATACTTTAAAGGTACATTTTTTGTTTATTTTCCTTTGGTTCCTACTCATTGTGACACATTTTTCTACTTAATCTACATCTTCAGTGATGTCACTGCATCTTATTGTTGCTCTATGTTGCTCTATCCAATTTGCTGCTGTATCAATGCAAATTTCCCTTTTGTGGTACTAATAAATGATTATCTTATATTATCTGAGAAAAGTCTTAGATAACTAACACTCAGTTTTGTGGACTACTTTTGTTGAGTTCCTTGAGTTTCTTCACTTTGTTTATCAGAGATGTTCATAGGTTTCATTTAGCATGAAAATACAATAGTCAGCTAATAGAGGGTAGGCCCCCTGAGAGCAACGGTCTCTTTCTGGTCACATTCCCATCTGGAGGCTGTCCAGAACCACAGTCTGCTCTGCTGGGCTTTGCTCAAGGGAACCTTCCGGTCATAAGTATGCTTTATGCCAAATATGGAGCCACATCAGATAAAAGTGTGACAGTGTGTCACTTCAATCTACTGTCCAGTGTAAACACACCAGGAAACACAGTGGAGCCAGACATTAGCACGTTTTGAGCGAGCTGCCAGCCTCGCCCTGAGCCTCGTAAAGATGCAGCCCACAGTCCAGGAGGGGCTTTTCATAGCACTTTGATGAGGGAGATTCAGAGATAAAGCTGTCTTTGCCTGGCAAAACAGACACACATGCAGCAGGAAGGAGGAGAGGGGAAGGTGTTCTGTTTCAGGATTCACAGGAATTAGTGGTGAAAGGTTGTGAAAATAACACCGAGGCCCAAGCTGTGCGTGAAATTGTGAACAGAGGGATTAATGGGACTGTAAAAAGAGCATAAAGCCCACCCCCATAGCACTTCACATAGGTTTGACTGAGTGTGGCACGACACACAGCTCTGCAAGGACTGGTGTGTGAGCGTGTGAGAGAGATGGATAGAGTCCATGATGACTTTAATTAGGAGAAGACAAAGATGTGGCACTGTAGCCATGTTTGAGGCCATGATGAAGAAACAGCTTTTACATTTGGTGTTCTGCTTAGTGTCTGATAGAAAATACCTCGTGGTAGATGAATTGGATTTACATGTTCCATGTATGTAACATGAAATGAGAGGGAACCACAGATGTGAGTGAACATGGTCACGTACACATCTGTTGTTCCCTCTGTTTTTTTCATATCATGTCAATGTAGTTGGGATTCAGTGAAAAAAAGACACACAAATAAACCATGTTGTAACTGTGTGAGTTTTTGTATTACAAATGTTGCTTCAGGAGCTGAAATGACACCAAAGTTGTCATAAGTCCTTGAACACGTTAATAAGGTGACTTTGTACAGACTCTACACAGCTCTAATAAGCTCAATGTCTCAGCATCTGAAACATTCTGGTTTCTGTTTGTCAGCTGAGTAGTATTGACCCATCATATTTGAGCAGATTTTCTATGTGCGGAGAGCAAAAGATTCTGAGAACCCACCAGCCATCACCACATTATGATTTTGCTTTTAATCAGCTAAGTGTAATCTGTAATCATCTCACACAGTGTAACTCCAAGTCCAGTCTGTCATCTCAAGTTTCTAATTGATCTGTGAACAACAGGTGACGTATGGAGGAAGGAGCATTGTTGTGTTTTCATCGGGAGCATGAAGCGCTTCTGTGCTGACTGCTGTGACATTTTCTGACATTTGAGCATATGGACTGTGAGAATGTGAGGATACCTAGTGTGGAGCGAGAATCGAGATAATCCCAAAAACTAACAGTGAAGTCTGTTGTCTGCTTTTCGGGATCAATAGCACAGACATGCTGCTCAGGTTCTCAGACAGAGAGCAGCTTTAAAGGCCGACAGGACGCCGTCACAGACTCATGGCCTTTCCCTGCATCAGTGCAACTGTGGTCAAAGCTTTGCAAGGAGTCCTTTATTGTGAGGGTTTACCCAAATAAAATGTGTTCATTCATATTTATATGTTGCTACTATATTGGTATTAGCATTATGTAAAAATATTTAAGTACCTATCTTTGATTGAAAGTAGTGTGCATGTTTTATTACATTATTATTGCATTATTATAATGTATGTAAATGTACACAGAAATACAATAGTTTTATGATATTTTCACACATTTCTATTTATTTTTACAAACTATATATTGTGGTGTAAAATTATGTTAATAAAGAATATTTACAGCACAGGAACTCTCAGAGAGAACAGCACCATGACTAGAAAGAAATTCACACATATTTTGATATTTCATTAAATAAAATATAAATATTTAAAAAAATATATATATATATATATATTTTGCATATGCCTTTAAAATATAAGGTGTATTCATTCCTTCATCCACCAGCAGGCCCCTCACCTGTTTGGCTCGGCTACAGTGACGAGCTCTGGTGTCCTCAGCAGGAACGCTGCAAAGCTCGGTGGTTAACAGTACAGGATGGTGTGTTCTCTTACCTGGTGTATTTTTAGTCCTTGTCTCCCTTTGTCCTGTGCCAGTTCGTCTTGCTTCTTGCCAGCGTCAAGTCAAGCAGCGTTTTTCCTCAATAATCTGGTCAGAGTTCAGATTTTTGTTTTTGGTGGTGAATCTTTTTTCCTGGTGAATCTGGTCAGAGCTCAGATCTTAGTTTATTTTTTCCAAGTTTGTCTCGTGATTATTGTTGTGAAATATTGTAATTGCAGAGCTCATTTCTGACACCATCTCTGTCTGTCTAAATCATGCTGTTGAGAGTAACACAAACCTGCATTTGTGTTTTCTGTTGTTTCTTTGCTGTATCAAACTCCACCATTAATGTCCAACTCTAACTGTCTAAACTGGAAGTTTCAGGCAGATTATCATACATTTATCTAGTCATGATACGTTTGGTTCCAAACCCAGAATGAGTCTTTTGACATACAGAGGCAGATTATGGCTGTTTATTGTCCCTAATCAAGCAATCAGCCTGTTCCAAAGGGGCATGAGCTCTGAAATTTGGTAGAGCAGGTCATCCACCAGTCAGAAGGTTGGTGGTTCGAATCCAGCGTCCAACAGTCATGTGCAGTGGTGTCCTTGAGTAACATACCTAACCCTAAAATGCTCCCAATGCTGTGCATTAGTGTATGAATGTGTAGATTTCTGACAGTCATCAATGAGTGCATGTGTACTTGATGGCTGTATCCCACCATCAGTGTGTGAATGGTTCAATGTGATATGAGGTGTAGAAGTGATTTGAGAGGTTGGATGAACTAGAAAGAACCTATCCAAGTAAGGGCTGTGACGGCATGAATTTTTTTTTTTACCACAGTGATAACGCACACAATCAATGTGGTATGGTGGATTACCGTGGTATCCCATGATCGCCACAGTCCTGCCGATCACTCGTTGTTCTCTGGCATAAAATGTGCCCCAATTATCAACACTGTGTATGGCTTTGTAACAAGATTTGCAGCTTTTGTTGAATAAAAAAAATTAAAAACAGTCAACAGAGCAGCGTAAACAACTATGGGCAGTACTACATAAGAGGGGTGTGTCTGCTAGAAGCACTTACAGCTGTTTACATTTCATATCAAACACTATATGCACTCCAGTATCTTTCAACAGCAAACATATAGAGATCTATTTTTTGCGGTGATGACAGTAATGAGCTCAGCACCGCAGTAGGCATCACATGCAGTGTTGTGGTGATGCGGTGATCTTCCCAGCCCTAATGCAAATACAAATACATCTTTTAATGAGACAAATTGATTTTGCCTATAAAGCTTATTTACGAGTCTCACCACAAACACACTGCTGTAGCTGATGAGCTAACCGTTAGCTTCCACAGCCTCTACTGTTGTGTTTACTCAGGATCCTTTTACCCCCTTTCACACTTCCTTCCATTCAAGAGCAACTCACTTTAATTTTAGTATCTCTCTAACCATCTTGAAGAACTCTGTTATTTGTCATTAAGAAATGAATTCCCAATATAAACTATGAACTAATGATTCATAAACATACTGTACGTTGATAAGTCTGTTGTAATTGTCATTACCCACTACACACCATGTGCTGGACATGCTTTTGTTGACATATAGTTGATCTAGTTAGAAGAAACAAAAGAACAATTAGCACAGGAACTTGTTAAAGTTAGTTAAGTAAAGTACTATAGGCTACTGATTTAGTTTAACTTTAGATTTACACTTTCGTTAAATCGGTGTGGGTCATGCTTCAAGAGACAAATGCTCTCTGCTTTGAGCTGGAGGTTGATCTCAGGTCAGAAGTATCTGTCCATCACCTCCTCCAGACTTTGGTTTGGTTATTTGCCTACCTGACTCTGTCTAATCCAGTCCTGCTGGGAAAAGCCATTTCTCAGTGTTTGGAATTTAAGACATCATGCTCATTTCACAAAGCTGCTGTTACATGCTTGTTAAGTGCTCGTGTTGAGCTGAAAAGCATCTGTAAATGATTTGTCAGTGAGATGTCCTGGGTGTATGAAGCTGAATGGAGAAGGTCTTGCAAAACAAATGAGTGCAGAAGTTAACCCCATGGAGCCAGCATTAGACATGCACTGCTACCTCGAACTGCAGGAGGGCAACTTCTATCAGGAAACACTCACCAGTTAATCCAATTAGGACAACCAGTTGTTGTTGTGGATGCAGACAGTAGCAGCAGCCCTCAGGCTGCAGTGTTTCTACTCAGACATCTCTGGTTTATCACTGGACATCACTACACTACGTCTCTTTCAAAGGGCCTTGGCTGGAAATAGGTAAAGCTGTGCTGTCCAACAGTGTCTGTTCATGTAGTTAGTGTCTACTCTTTTAATATTATATAATAATATAACCCCATGCATGACATTTGGAAAATAAATATACATACTACCACATAAAATAGTCCCACGGAAAAGATCATTTATTTATTTGTCTGTCTGCAAATTGAAACAGTGTTGGTTGTGGTTCACACTGAAAACAAATGAAAACATAAAGCAATAAAAATTACTTTGGTTCAGGCAACAAAACTACAGGGTTAGGTTTAGGAAAGAAACATCATGGTTAGGATTAAACCCAAAGCAGTGCTGTCCTGGGGGAAGTCCGGTGTTTGTTTGAAACATCCACTTCCACCCCACCCCACCCACCACTGTTGGAATATCTTGCTCTTTGTATACCTGTTATTAATGAAAAACTTTGTTATTAAACTTTACCAATAAAAATCAATGGAGCAGTAAAACAGAGTCAAATGGACTTGACTTGCCTGAAGTTTCTCTGAAGATGTCTCCCCTCATCCAAAAAACTCTCTCTTCTATCTTGGGTGGTCAGGACATTATGACCAACAATACAGAATATGAAAATAAATTTAACTTCTGTTGAACTCTATTATGATCGTGCAAGAACATTGTATTGATAAATTACAGCACTCTTGTTCTTCCTCATACCATACCCTGATATTACATTTTCACACATTGATATTAATACTCAACTCAACAGTAGTAGATGATGAAATAGTAATACTTTGATATCACAGACTCAAGTAGATATTACTCCTCTATATCAGAAATAATATCCATAAGTTTCATGAGCATATTACATACTTTGTTGGAAGAAATTAAGTGGCTTAACGCTTGAAATTTACAGTTTTTTACAATTGCTTAAATATGATTTTGAAAACAGGGCTCGGAATTTCAAAACACGATACACATTTAGCACAACCACACACACAATGCAGAACACCTCAGATCCTGTGCAAAATGAAACACTCTTGTAAAAACTATATATGTACACATATAAAAATCATATTATGCTACCCCTGGCCTGGGGTCTTTCTGTGTGGAGTTTGCATGTTCTCCTCATGTCTGTGTGGGTTCTCTCTGGTACTCTGGCTTCCTCCCACCATCCAAAAACATGCATGGGGATTAGGTTAATTGGTTAATTTAAATTGACCATAGGTGTGAATGTGAGTGTGAGTGGTTGTCTGTCTCTATGTGTCCTGTGATGAACTGGAGACTTGTCCAGGGTGTACCCTGTCTTTCACCCTAAGACAGCTGGGATAGTAGGGATACTCCAGCCCCCCCAAGACCCTATGAGCGAATAAGCAGTAGATAATGGATGGATGGATGGATGGATATTACACTACCATAAGAAACACACACACATTTCTTTAGGCTTAATTCTGTTTGAACCAGTTACACACTGCTGTGTTTAACTTTTATCAATTCTACCTCTCAGTGATCAGATAGAAGTACACAGAGAAAGTGCAAATATACTGTACATGGTAAATTCACCAAACACGAAACAAGATCAAAAACTAAAGTACTGTAAGGTAAAAGAAGAAAACAAAAAGAAATCAGAATAAAATTATGTGTAAATACTACACATCTCTTCGTCTGGCTGGATCTGGACAGAGAATTTCATCAACATTGCAGGCAATATCCTTTTGGCCTCTTCCTCTACCTCGTGCTCATCCTCCACGGCTTCCCCCTCTCACCCTCACTCTTCTTCCTCTGACTTCTTCCATTTTGGTTGAAAGCAGGTGACTCACCTGCTGAATTTTTGTAGTGCTCAAACCTGATTGGTGTGTCTACAATAAAGCAATCATGTTCGCACAACTGCTGTGTGTGTTTAATCAACTGGCTCATGGGTGTGGTGATTTGTCAGTCAGTGCTTTGGAATCACAAGCACACATTGGACAAATTCACATAGGCAAAAGCATGCAAAGACTCCTATTGGTTTTGCAATTATACGAATTTCACATACATGTTGTTGCAAAGGAATATAAAAATTGTGAAACACATTCAAAGTATGTCACATGCTTTTTACTGTGCATGTGGAGCACCATTTTCACATCACAACACAACCTGTTTTAAAGTGTTTCTGCCTGTGTGAATTCAGTTGCAGCAGTCTGTTTGTGATTCAGAGTGATGATATTTTTCTTTCCTTTTTTGCAGTAAGTTCACTAAAATTTGCACAGGTTATGTGTGGCTGCACTGGCAAATAAAAACGCTGATGGGAAGCGATGTGGCAGAATCTCCAATTAAGCCTGTAGATTTGTGGATGTGTGCAGGTCAGAGATGAGGGCCAGTCTCCTCTCCAGCCTGATGGACATTTACTGTTTGCTTTAGTCATCTCAGTCCGCTCTCTGCTGGACTCTGCCTTGCCTTTTAACTCCACACTAAAAGCCTTTCTTCCCGGTAGTTATTCCTCACTTCAGCTCTTCTTTTAGCAGCTTCTCTCCTCTCCAATGACTTTTTCACTCTCTGTCAACGTAAGACTGCCCATTAGGTCCAAACACTGTTGCTAAGAAACCAGGAAGGAAGCAAGAAGCCTTGTCAACAGCTGGAAAGTGCTTCAGGGTTAGGCCAGCATAATGTTCTACAGATATCAGCCTTTTATTCTGAAAGCAGTCTGGTTTTATCATTCACATCTATAGTTAATTAATACAGACAATGTTATTAATAATGTGATAATGTGAAACTGAGTTTGAGTGGAGATGCAGCTCTGAGGTGTGTGAATGTAAAGAGAAACATACTGACAGCATCTGGAGTGCTCTTGAAGTGAGTTCACCCCTGACTGGATTAATGACACACCAGGTTTAACAGGTTCTTTTTCTTTAAATCACATTAACACCAGAGAAATGTGTCTGGGATAGGGCTGGAGAAGAACCTGGAACTTTGATGATGGCATGATAGTTGGTGCCAGATGGGCATATTTATTATTATTTATTATTAGTATTTCTTAAACCGATGATCTACTGGGTTATTCACTACAACCATCTCTAGAGCTTACAGAGAATGGTCAAGAAAAGACCATTCTTTCTCTGGTGAGAAAGATGCCTTGTTGATGTGAGAGGTCACAGGAGAATGGACAGTCTGGTTGGAGATGATAAAAAGACAACAGTAACTCAAATAACCACTGGTTCAACCAAGGAATGCAGAATATCATGTGTGAAGAACAACACTGGAGCCTTGAAGAAGATGGACTAGAGCAGCAGAAGAGCACACCTGGAACCACTGCTGTCAGCTAAGAACAGCAAACTGAGGCTACACTTCACACAGGATCACCACAACTGGACAACAGAAGATGGAGAAATGTTGGCTGGTCTGACCAGTCTCCATTTCAGCTGAACATTCAGATGGTAGATGGTCATGAAAGCATGGATCCATCCTGTCTTGTATCAATGGTTCAGGCTGCTGCTGGTGTAATGGTGGATATTTTCTTTAATACCAACAACCAAACACTGCAGCCTACCTGAGTATTGTTACTGACCATGTCCATCCCTTTATGACCACAGTGGACCATCTTGTGATGGCTACTTCCTGCAGGATAATGCTCCATGTCACAAAGCTCAGATCATCTCAAACTGGTTTCTAGAACATGACAAAGAGTTCACTGGACTCCAGTGGCCCCCACAGTCACCAGATCTCAATCCAATAGAACCTTTGGGATGTGGAGGAACAGAGATTCTCATCATAGATACTATCATGTTAATATGGAGCAAAATCTGTGAGGAATGTTTCCAACACCTGGTTGAAAGTATGACACCAAGAAATGTACTCGTAAAAAGTACCTAATAAAGTGGTGGGTGAATGTGTATACATAGAGAACATCACTGAGTTCCACTGGAGAGACAAGAAGCACCGATCGAGCCTTTAGAGAACAAATCCTGAGAAAAAACAACTTTGAAACAAATTTTTGTGAGATTGGTTACTGGTGTTTGCTGCATATGAACAGCAATAACTGAATGCTGTATTAAAAATATTGGTCATAAAAAACCATGACCCACCTCTGCAAAATGATTTTATTTGTCTTTTAGAATTTGATTCAGTCAAAAACACACTCAATATACAAGCAATCTGGATTTGATTTCAGCTATAATTTTAAATCATAAAGAAACATTTACTCAATAAATACAGTTTTCGCCCACGTGCCGAAAAGGTGGTGGGATTTCTTCTTTTTTTTGAGCATATTTACAGTACACTATAAATAACTTTAAGAGATGAAGCACATTTCAGACAAAATGAAAACACGAAAAAATCCAAACTTGTATAAATATAGGTTCATTTAGGACTGAGGAGGGCATGAAGAAAACCATCCAAGAGAAAACAGGAATCTGTTGGACAAACATGCCCTCATTACAATAATTAACAGTTGCTTCAGGGGTCAAGCGGCCTTAAAGCCAATTCATACTCTGGCAGAATGGACGCAGAACGAACTCCGCGGAGGTCCGTGCGAGCAAAGCTCAAATTTTACGACAGTGTGGACTCTGTTCCGTTTTTCACACCAACCCGCATTAAATGTGACACCGATCGTCCGATTCACAGCAATTTCACAGGAAACTACAGCACAGCAGTACACTCAACTATGAACGCTCTGAGCGGAGCGGACATTCTGCGCCGATTCCACTCCACTGACAGTCCGCCCGAGTATGAACTGACTTTTACCTGGCACGGCAATGGCTTCAATTGCATAATAAAATATGATCTGTCAGTCTTCCTCTAGTCACTCACACATGATCACCACAGACCTCTGGATGGGAAACAATACAAGAAGTCCCATATCTTCATACTTAACTACTAAAGGATGCTGTAGAATGAATACCAGGCATTTTAGTGTATCGCCAATCAAATACTGTACCAAATCAGCAGCAGGTGTCCTTTGACAATAATTAAAATACATTAAACCATCCCTTCAGTATCTGTGGTTCTCACTGTATAATCACATGACAGCCATCAATGTATCTGCCTTTTTCTTTACTGCATTTACTCCCTGCGAGATAATGAGACACAGAAAAAAGAAAGATCTAGAGAATGACTTTGCATATTAGCGTGTGAAGTTTAAAATGACCCAGGCTTGAACCCTGTCATTTCTCCTGATCAAAAAACAAGGAGGCCTTCACAAAATGTCTATAGTGCAAACGGTAACACACACCGGGACGGATGGTCAAGCAGAACCAAGCCCTGTTCGCCTTTTTTTTCCCCATCATACTGATCACTTTTGACCTACGAAGGAGGAAGTAATGTAGTCCATGTAGGGGGAATCAGGGGTGATGACCAAAGACTAATTAGTGTAGTTATTACTACACTACAACCCATGCTGATAGGTATGCCACATTAAAGAAATACTTATGTTAATCCAAACCATTTAACTCGGTGGGTTACAGTCATATCGTTGTATGTCAATGAGTCTAATACCCAGTGGATCCAAGCAGACTGACAATAACTCTTTTTTTAAAGCACACTGAGGTGGATGTTTGGGACAGGTGTCATGTTCCTCATATCTATTCAGATCAGGTCGAACTAGCTTTAGCTTCCTTTTGGATTTGGTCTCACTTTTTTTTTGAAAATCTATGAATGTATCTGGTTTAATTTTGTACCAGAGGAAGCAAATCTATTAATCAAAGTTACCAAGTCAATCTTAGATGAAAAGGTACAACATATACTCAACAACAAAAGAAACACAAGTTTTATGCAGTGAATTCTAGGTGTTGCTGTTTGTGTGAAAATGCTTGTTTGGATAAAAGGTTGTGCATGAATGGTAACATGTACCAAAAATGCAATAAGGTGTGGTTGACCCAGACGACTAGAGCACTGGTGTATGAAAATCTGCACTTTTGTTTGTCTACCCAACCTGCATAAAATGTTTTTTTTCTCTTTTTTTCTCTAAGTGCTTTTGTAATGATGCTACGAGTGACACAAATCCAACATGAACGTGCTGGAATGCTGAGTGGCGGCATGAGTGTGTCAGATGTTGTAAGGACAGTGAATGTTTATGAATCAACAATTAGTCGTCTCAGAACCAGATTCCACACCACGAACAGCACTTCAGATCGTCCACGCAGCGGCAGACCACGTGTGACGACCAACATTCAAGATCGCCATATCCGTCTTCGCCATCTCAGAGACCGGACACTTCCTGCCACCGTTACCGCTGCTGAGACACCTGGATGTCACCAACCTCGTATCAGTGCTCAAACAGTGTGCAGGCAGCTCAGAGAGGCTGACCTACAAGCACGCAGGCCTTACTTTTTTCTACCGTGAACTCCAATATGCCTTTTTTGAATAAATTTGATCCCTAGACATTATTCTTTTTGTGCATTTGTTGATGTAATAAACCAAATGTTTACTCATATTTAACACCTTTTATACGTAGTTTGGGGCCACTTAAAAAAAACTTGCATTACTTCTGTTGCTGAGTGTATTAGAATTATTTATAATTCTGTGATATTATTCACATAGCACCTGTTCAGAGAAACATGGATGATCTCCTGCACACCTCAGACTGTGTTTGTATTTCTGTAATGAAGCAGCCATTTGAAGACGTTGATCAGTATGATGGAAGAACAGGCTAACACTAATGATGGCTTCATGTTGTCAGGCTGTGTGAGCGCAGTCCCACTGCATGTTGGACAGGTGTTAGCTGCCGTTGGTGATAATGACTGAGGTGCCTTTATGTCCGGGGGTCTGCTCAGATGGTATGCGGAGGTGAGGGGTCACGTCATAGTGAGGGGGGCCCGTGCTGGCAGAGGTGCAGAAGCCCCGGAGGCTCTCTGGATCGTAGAGGTGCTCCAGAGTGTAACCTGTCAGGGGGTACGCTTTATGCTTGTCTAAGTAGGGCCGTGAGTGGGGGTGGGAGGGGTAGAGGGCTGGGCCTGAGCTGGGGGAAGCCGAGCATGGACCAGGCCGACCAAATGGGTGGTGTAATGGTAAAGACACGGGGGACAGGTCTGTTTGGAGGTAGTTTTTGGGTTTGTGGAGGCGCTCTGGACCTGGACTGCTGAGTCTGGACAGGGGGGCGGGACTTGGCACAGGGCTGATCACCTGACTCAAACCTCGACACACCACAGTCTGGAGCGGCAGGGCCCCCTGAGTGTACTCAGGAGTGAAGCACGGACCGGGGCCCTTGGGCAACCCGTTGGCTGGCCCCAGAGGGGCATCCAGGGGGCCCTTGTGCAGATGAAGTCGGCTTTCTTCCTCCTTAATCATCTGCTGTGTGGCCCGGATCAGTGTCTCGATCTTGCTGGGTTCTTGCGGGCTGCAGCGGTAGTGGTCCGCTGGGTGCCGATCCCCTGAGTCACTGGCCGAGCCTCCGTCTGGAGAGCTCACCACACTGTCCTCATCCCAGTGGCCCCGACCTGCAGGACGACACAAGATCACCACAGTGGACAGGAATTCAGTTTGGTGAGGTCAAACACAGCGACCACTTTACTTTAAAACAAGCATGAACATGAGGATCAGCACCACAACCAGCTATGCTATGGACCACTGGACTAACGCTGGTCAAGCATTTTGTCAGACACACACAGGGCAGGGCAGTGTAGTCCTTCCTGTCTGATTAAGATGACCAACCTGCATTGTATGTGAGTATGTGATTCTGATTCATGCTCAGTAATGAAATGTGACGCTACATGTAAACATTAGCCCCTCAACCTCATTTCCTGGGTTCATATCGCAGAAGCTAGATCGATCAACAAAGCCAATGGAAGTGTAGCACAACTTGGGTTGAGTGGATCATGAGGAAACATGAAGAAAAGACAAAGAGAGACAGAGCACCATGTCACTATAGGACAGAGTCATCTTCAAGAAATGAGCTGAGTAAATATGAACACACTGTTGTTAGCAGCCATGACTGATCTCTCTCTTTGTCTCCACAGGATCCTCTTCATGTGTTAACATTTACAGCAGCACATGCTGCATTCAGACTGTTGACTGTCATGGATAGAGACAACACACCAGTCGACAGCTCCTTCAGTCTAAATCTATCATGACTTAAACTGACATGGCCCAGGTCTTAGTCCTCACCACTGTAGCTGTGGACGGCTGTGATGTGCGACATGCTGCTGTCATATCCCTCGTGGTTCTCCAAGGAGCTCTTGCTCAGTGGTAGGACAGCCCGGGCGGTGCCCCACCATGAGTCCCTGCCAGGTGGAGGTGCTCCTAGGAAGTATCTCCCCGCCTCACATCGACCCCGCTCACAACTCTGGCCTTGACCGTGAGGGTGGAGGTGTGTATAGCCGTCAACAGTGGTGTGACGGTGCTCTTCAGACAAGCTGTAGCAGTGCGTGCGGGGATCAGGGAACTGCCTGTAGACACAGGAAGCATCCAGGCCTTCAGAGTGCTCCAGCAGCTGAGGGGAGGCTGAGTCTGTGAGGGGGCTGCTGCCCCACGGACTGTCCTGGTCTGACTCTGACCGCTCCGTCTGGAAGCTGGGATACTGCAGGTACAAAGGTGGATAGGGAGACATGATGAGATGAGGCACATTCATCTCAAAACCATCAGAACAGCCTTGGGAGAGCTTGCTGTCACATAACCCATATCAGAGAGGAATGATTTAAAAAGTATTTGACTTCATCTTGGCTGCCAAAACTAAGAATATATGGGAAAAGGAATCGGCATATAATGTAATAAAGACCTCTGGAATCAATGATAAATGGCTCTCACTGTCACCTTAGTCATATGGGTTTTTTTTCTTTGAACTGATCTGAATAGTTTTTGGACTGAGTATTTCACTATGTCCACTGTCCTTGGAGAAAATCTGCAGCCTTCCCTGTTGATTGTTGATTGATCACTTGCACTAAACTCTACACAAATAGATATTATTGCTCTTACTGTACATCCTTACTGGCAAGATGTTTCTTACTGTTACACTGGAAGTCTGCAAAATATCCCTCCATCTATCAATGCTTAAAGATACCACGTTTTTTCTAAAACTTGAAAAGATTAAATACACTCTAAGAGGATACTCGGACAAGTTCCACCACAAATGGAAACCCTTCATTTCTTATTTCATAAATTTGGAGATACTGCCCGACTAAATGTGAATCTGTTTCTGTATCTCATAAATCATGTGCAACTAGTGGTGTTAGTTATGTGTTTATCATGTTAGGCTGAGGTAGGGTGGGAGGTTGTTCTTTTCTTTTTCTTTTTGTATATTATTCTGTATTCTGTTCTGAATGTAAAATGAAAAAATTGTGAATGACATCTGACTGTCATTTTCTCACTATTTTTTTCAATAAAAATATTATATTTGAAAATAAAAAAAATACATGCATGTAATGCACAGGTGAAAAACTCAGGATGAGAATCAGAAACAAGTTTAATGCCAAGTGAGTTTGCACATACAAGGAAATGAACTTGGTATCTTGGTGCAGGACGTAGAAACTGTATCTGTATTTCTGCTCTGTGTTAACAAACGCTGCCCCAGGAGCTCGACCCTCCCTATGCACTTACAGCTGCTGCCTCTGTTTCTCCTGTTACTGGATCCCAGAGTGAGCCATCCTACAAGACCTTCTAAGATCAGCCAGAAATAAAAAAAAAAAATATTGGTCTCAAGTATATCAGTCAGCTCTGTATACTTACAAGTTATAAAGTCCTCTGAAAAAAAGCCAGGCTGTGAAATGGCACATAAATAAACGTTCCCACATTGAACCATTACAAAAATGTACACTGAAGAAAAATGTCCAAAATACTGTGAAATGAATTTGTATTCAACAAAGTCAGGAATGAAGTCATAAATAAAAATCACACAGACACCTGTCTACCTACCAATCAGACAGCTGGACAAACTTATTAGGAAGATAATATGAAGGCAAAGACATCCATCCATCAAAGTTTATAGATTACTTTATGGGTTTACCACACAGTTACCCTGTGAAATGAGGGGTTATTACCAACATTTTGGGTGCTTTCTACTGTGTTTATCAAATTCAGGGTTGTGCTAGATGTCCTTGAGCTGTTTCCAGGCTTTAGTGAACAAATAAACAACCTCTACTGACTCCAAAATCTCCTCCCAGGAAACGCTACCTAAATATGAAGTTTGAGACCACTGTGTGTAATCTGAGGCTAGATAACAGTACAGAGATTAAACCCTCACCTGTGTGTACGGTGAGAGTCTAGCTTTGGTCTTGGGCCGGGATCCTCTGCTCTTCTGGGTCCTGCAGGTCTCTGTAAGGCTGCTGGTGCTGTTGCTGTAGGGGAACGAGGCCTTGGATGTGGCCTGGTCCAGAGAAAGCTGGAGACCTTTATACTCCATCTCCCTGAAGACACAAGCAGAAATTCCATGTGGTGCATTCCCAGTAATGTTGTTTATGTTTTTGTATTTGCATGCCACAGATATAATGCGGTCCATAACTGCACAAGGAGAGATCCTAGTCCCCTGGAAAGGCTGTTTATTAAAGAGCACAAACAGCTCATGTGTACCTGAGGGTGCTAAAAACCCATTAACATCTGTGTAGCAATTAGAGCCTCATCATGGTGCTGTGGGGGCTAACATGCAGAGACGTGTGTGTGTGTGTGTGTGTGTGTGTCTGCGTGTGTGTGTGTGTCTGCGTGTGTGTGTGTGTGTGTCTGTGTGCGTGTGTGTGTGTGTGTGTTTGTGTGTGTGTCTGCGTGTGTGTGTGTCTGTCTGTGTGTCTGTGTGTGTGTGTGTGTGTGTGTGTGTGTGTGTGTGTGTGTGCGTGTGTGCGTGTGTTTGTGTGTGTGTCTGTGTGTGTGTGTGTCTGTCTGTGTGTCTGTGTGTGTGTGTGTGTGTGTGTGGCCTGGAACGGCTGTTGGGATGCTTGTTTTACCAGAAGGATTGCAGTGAGGCCTTGGACAAACACTCTGCAGAGGGAAAGCTGTCCAATCAAATATCCTGGCGGATTAAAGGCTATGTCTGGCTAAATCAGGCCCCTAGGAGAAGCTAGGATGTCTCACTGCTGGGAAATGGGAATTGATTTCCCGCTTAAGTGTTCTACACATCTCACCATGTATGATGAATCAAGTTTGAGAAGAGAAAACCTGGACAGGGTTTACTTGAGACAAACAGTGATCCATCACGCACATCTCCCCTTCTCAGTCTGTCTCTGCACTCACACACACACACACACACACACACACACACACACAACATTTGCATCAGTAGGATCTGGAGAGATGGATTAAAATATCATACTCGTTAAATACTGCAAGTGTAACCATGATGCTGGCAGCCCATACATGATCTTTGGTTGAGGTCAGCATTTTGTTGCTGTGAAGGAGATGTGCATGTTTAACTCTTTGAGTGCCACTGATGTATTTCAATGTCAAAGGGTTTTGTCGGCAGCAGGTCACTGATTGTGAACTCCTGCAGCCTGTGGAGCTTCTGGGACATAAAGAGACGGTATACACCACAGAGATCAGAGCAGGAAGTGGAGACGATCGAGATTAGAGAGCAAAACAGAATCTGGACAAAAAGTGGTGATTTTGGTGAAAGTGTCCTCTACTCTACCTCTGATAAAACAAGAATGGAACAAGGTAAAAACATGATGATATAGAGAGTCTCTTCTTTCATTTGAGTGTTTTCAGAGACAGTACATGAGGACAGTATGGTGTGATGGTGAAGCTTGTGTCAATGACATGTTGCAGCAAGCTTCACCATCACACCATACTGTCCTCATGTACTCTCATGGACATTTTCTCATTCCAAATGTGCCAAAGAGAAAATGTCCATCAAACCATCAGAGACAGCTTTATTGAAGAAATACCCAAGGCTGAACGACCCTTGATGAGCGACTACCCAGGCAGAAATATTCATTTACTCATTTAAAGTGTCTCAAACAGCAAGAAAAAAATATGCCTAAAAAGGTAATTCCAGAAGCCTCCTTTGGTTTTATGAAACCTGCAGTTATTACCCTGGAAACAACCAATGGAAATCCAAACAAACAACAAACCTGACTGAGAACTGAACTAAGATGTAACAGAGAGTGCTCTCCACAACTATCTTCACCAAAACAGAAAATGTGCACAGGAGCTGCTCTGATGACTCACCTTACTAAAGTAAAGCAGCAGCCAAGAGGAGGTAGTGTTAACTGTTACCTAATGACCTAATAAAAGCTGCCATTTCAATGTCATTTTTTACATAGAGAGTGTTTGCTCTATGAGCAGCTCAGCTCACACAGTGCTGGAGAAACACTGATTTTAAACTGCTTTATTCAGGGTTTTTAGTGCTTTTAATCAACAGGGCCATTTGTTGAATGATGAACAGTGGAGAAAAAAAAGGGGAGAAGCTGACTGACATGATGCCAGTGGTGGTGAAGACAGCAGCTTCCATGATCCCACCTACTTGACTAGGTCACTAATCTACATCTTTTGTGACTGTTTTGATTGAGAAAATTTTATACTGTATGTTTAAACCTGGGGCGGCATGGCGGTGTAGTGTTTAGCACTCACAGCGAGGAGGTACCGGGTTCGAACTCCTTTCTGTGTGGAGTTTGCATGTTCTCCCCGTGTCTGCATGGGTTCTACTCCGGCTTCCTCCCACCATCCAAAAACATGCATGGGGATTAGGTTAATTGGTTAATTTAAATTGACCGTAGGTGTGAATGTGAGTGTGAGTGGTTGTCTGTCTCTATGTGTCCTGTGATGAACTGGAGACTTGTCCAGGGTGTACCCTGTCTTTCACCCTAAGACAGCTGGGATAGACTCCAGCCCCCCCACGGCCCTATTAGTATGAGCGGTAGATGATGGATGGATGGATGTTTAAACCTCAGGGAATAATGACCCATAATGTCATTATTTCACATTTTCAAATTGCTTGTTTAGTCCAACAGCCAGTCCATTACTCACATATTTTCAGTCCACTATACAGAAAAAGCAGTAAATCCTGACTGTCAGTGCATTTTTGGAGTATCTGCTTGAAAAAATACAGTTGATTGATTATCCTAGCCTAGAAATCTAGACGCACCCTAGTGGCAAAACATATTTTTTCCTAACAGGATGGTCTAGTCTAGATGGTCTAGATGGTCACTCACATCATCCGTTTTAAAGAAGGATGTATTTGCTGTTTTACTGACTGGCTACAGCAAAAGTCTAATATACCAGCTAGCTCCGCTGGTAGCGTCACATTGTCCGTTGCTCTGATTGGTCATAGCACTGGCCTATTACATGCAGAGGCAGTTTCAATGACAACGGTTGGTCCCACCCTCAGGCTTCAACTCTGCCTGTGGACTGCCCCCAGACTATACATTTCATGTCATAGTCTGGCTTGTCAGACTGTGATTATCCAGAATATTTGCTCATTCTCTGCTCTTGCCTCTTATGTATACACACAGTGACCATTGGTTAATACATTATTGATTTCAGTCTCCTGGTGAACACACACACTAAAATGCCTGTGTGTGAGAGATCACCATAGCCACTGATTCAATAAAAAGAACTCTCTAAATCATTGGTTCCCAACTGTTGCTAGCTCTAAATGATCTTATTCTTCAGATTTATTCTCTCTCAAGTTATGAACCAGTGTTCTGAATGATTTTAACATAAAGGCAACATGTAGCCCTTTTTTTCTCATGTCTACATACATTGTTAAGCTCACTAAATGTCAATGAGTTTTTGGGTTGGGTAGTGATGTTCACATATGACAACAGAGTGAGGAGTTTGCCCTAAACCAAAACAGTAGGACAGCAGTAATTAAACAGATGGTTCAAACCGCTGTGGCAGTCGGACAAGTAAAACATGTGGCTCCGTGCTTCTGCTGCAGACATGCCTTTATTCACAGGATTGCTAAATCACTGCCAGGTTGTGGTAGAAGTGGCAGGTCTACAGACTGGACAGGAGGTGCACAGATTATCAGAGCTGAACACACAGTGGGAGTTCACATACAGGTGAAGTGGCCTTATCAGCCCAGTTATCTGTGGCTGTATCCACTAAAGCTACTGAGCAAACAGGCTCTGCTCCTGTCAGCAGCACCCCACAAAAGCACAGCTCCTGCCCACATTCAACTGTCCGTCTTCTGTCCCATGTGTGACGCAAAAGTAAAGAATCACACTGCCTCCTTTCCTCCATCACTGTGTGGATCAATCCATACAGCATCCCATAAAGATTTGCAAAAGCTTCATTCCCCTCACAGCAAGCCAGAGCCATAAACGCTCACCAAGTTTACAGCCTACCAATTAAAAGGCCATAAACACAAAGCTGTTATGGATTTGATGTAAGAGGTAGAGGAAATGTGTGTCAAGCTGCTCTGCGCCTCTGAAAGCAGCCAGCCGTGCTGCGTAATGGAGGCTTTTATGGGCCTTATTCATTCATGTGCCCACTTGTACAGCTGTGAAATATGCACATTAGGGGTAATAAAATAATTGGATAATAGGAAAGCAAATGGTAACCCTCACTTACTAATAAGAGTGTGACTCATGCTCTGCCATGATTACAGGTTTTGTTGGTAGGAAGTGAAAAATAGCAACTTGTAATGAAAATTTTAGTGTTGGTGTGTTTATGCAGCATAAAGGCTGATCCCAGGCCAGTCACATCCACTTCAGCACCTGCCTTTGTTTATATATTCTGCAGGCAGAGCTGGCAGGCTTAGATAAACTCTACTAGGTGACTGACACAGGTAGCAGCCAACACTAGAGCACACTTAAACGAAGTGAGGACTCAGACATTCTGACACAACCTGCAAACAAGAGAGCAGATGCTGTGTGATAGAGCAGGAATGTCAACTGCTACAGGTAGAAAGAGTCCTAAAAGAAACCACAATCACATTTTCTTTGTTTCTAATCAGCCTACAGCAACAACAACCAAAACTTTCTTCATCTTCAGAATCTGCAAGCCAGGCTTCATCAAACACATGCCATATTTCCAATTAACCTTCTGTTAATTGCTTGACAGCAACTGTTTGAATAAATCTCTAGCACCAACACTCATTATCTTCTCAAAGCAGGGGATGACCGTACAACAGAGAGCTGAGCCAACCCTCTG
Organism: Synanceia verrucosa; assembly: GCA_029721515.1. NCBI lineage: Eukaryota > Metazoa > Chordata > Actinopteri > Perciformes > Synanceiidae > Synanceia > Synanceia verrucosa. Next base: position 1,668,522 of record CM056557.1, on the reverse strand, counting down.
CCCTGATCTGACTGACAACCATCACCAACCATGTGCTCTGAGCCAGGTACACCACTACACTGCTACAACTCTACAAAGTACTACTACATCACTATACTGCAACACCGCTACAACTCTACAGAGTACTACTACACCACTATACTACAACATCACTATAATACAACACTGCTATACTACAACACTGCTACAACTCTACAGAGTACTATTACACCACTATACTACAACACCACTACAACTCTACAGAGTACTAATACATTACTATACTACAACACCGCTACAACTCTACAGAGTACTATTACACCACTATATTATAACACTGCTACAACTCTACAGAGTACTACTACACCACTATACTACAACACCACTACAACTCTACAGAGTACTAATACACCACTACACTACAACACCGCTACAACTCTACAGAGTACTACTACACCACTATACTACAACATCACTATAATACAACACTACTATACTACAACACTGCTACAACTCTACAAAGTACTACTACATCACTATACTGCAACACCGCTACAACTCTACAGAGTACTACTACACCACTATACTACAACATCACTATAATACAACACTGCTATACTACAACACTGCTACAACTCTACAGAGTACTATTACACCACTATACTACAACACCACTACAACTCTACAGAGTACTTATACATTACTATACTACAACACCGCTACAACTCTACAGAGTACTATTACACCACTATACTACAACACCACTACAACTCTACAGAGTACTTATACATTACTATACTACAACACCGCTACAACTCTACAGAGTACTATTACACCACTATATTATAACACTGCTACAACTCTACAGAGTACTAATACACCACTATACTACAACACCACTACAACTCTACAGAGTACTAATACACCACTACACTACAACACCGCTACAACTCTACAGAGTACTACTACACCACTACACTACAACACCACTACAACTCTACAGAGTACTACTACACCACTATACTACAACACCATTACAACTCTACAGAGTACTACTACACTACTATACTACAACACCACTACAACTGTACAGAGTACTAATACACCACTATACTACAACACCACTACAACTGTACAGAGTACTAATACACCACTATACTACAACACCGCTACAACTCTACAGAGTACTACTACACCACTATACTACAACACCACTACAACTCTACAGAGTACTACTACACCACTATACTACAACACCATTACAACTCTACAGAGTACTACTACACTACTATACTACAACACCACTACAACTGTACAGAGTACTAATACACCACTATACTACAACACCGCTACAACTGTACAGAGTACTAATACACCACTATACTACAACACCGCTACAACTCTACAGAGTACTACTACACCACTATACTACAACACCGCTACAACTCTACAAAGTACTACTACACCACTATACTGCAACACCACTACAACTCTACAGAGTACTACTACACCACTATACTACAACACCACTACAACTCTACAGAGTACTACTACACCACTATACTACAACACCACTACAACTCTACAGAGTACTACTACACCACTATACTACAACACCGCTACAACTCTACAGAGTACTACTACACCACTATACTACAACACCGCTACAACTCTACAGAGTACTACTACACCACTATACTACAACATCACTATAATACATCGCTATACTACAACACCACTACAACTCTACAGAGTACTACTACACCATTATACTACAACACCGCTACAACTCTACAAAGTACTACTACACCACTATACTGCAACACCGCTACAACTGTACAGAGTACTACTACACCACTATACTACAACATCACTATAATACAACACCGCTATACTACAACGCTGCTACAACTCTACAGAGTACTATTACACCACTATAGTACAACACTGCTACAACTCTACAGAGTACTACTATACCACTATACTACAACACCACTACAACTCTACAGAGTACTAATACACCACTATACTACAACACCGCTACAACTCTACAGAATACTACTACACCACTATACTGCAACACCGCTACAACTCTACAGAGTACTACTACACCACTATACTACAACACCACTACAACTCTACAGAGTACTACTACACCACTATACTACAACACCGCTACAACTCTACAGAGTACTACTACACCACTATACTACAACATCACTATAATACAACACCACTATACTACAACACTGCTACAACTCTACAGAGTACTATTACACCACTATAGTACAACACCGCTACAACTCTACAGAGTACTACTACACCACAACATCACTATAATACAACACCGCTATACTGCAGAGTACTATTACACCACTATACTACAATACCACTACAACTCTACAGAGTACTATTACACCACTATACTACAATACCACTACAACTCTACAGAGTACTATTACACCACTATACTATAATACTACAACAACTCTACAGAGTACTATTACACCACTATACTACAATACCACTACAACTCTACAGAGTACTATTACACCACTATACTACAATACCGCTACAACTCTACAGAGTACTATTACACCACTATACTAAAACACCGCTACAACTCTACAGAGTACTATTACACCACTATACTATAATACTACAACAACTCTACAGAGTACTACTACACCACTATACTACAACACCGCTACAACTCTACAGAGTACTACTACACCACTATACTACAACACCGCTACAACTCTACAGAGTACTACTACACCACTGTACTACAACACCGCTACAACTCTACAGAGTACTACTACACTACTATACTACAACACCGCTACAATTCTACAGAGTACTACTACACCACTATACTACAACACCGCTACAACTCTACAGAGTACTACTACACCACTATACTACAACACCGCTACAACTCTAGAGTACTAATACACCACTATACTACTAAACCGCTACAACTCTACAGAGTAGTTAACACATGTCCATCATCCATCCACCATTCTCCCCTCCATCTATCCATCCATCCATCCATCCATCCATCATCATCAACCATCATAATGTTCCATTCATCCATCATCCATCCACCCACTTATCTTAATTATGTGCTCACTCCATGAATTTATTTCAGATCTGTTTTTCCATCTCATGATATACATATCCATGTAAGTTGTGAGATCTCCATGATTGAAGTTTTACAATATATAATATACCTGACATATAATAGTATGGCACATAATCAATGACAGTCTTGTCTTGGTAATCTTGCAGCAGTCACACATTTTTATCATCAGACCACATTTTTATCAGACTTTATCATTTTCATTTTAATGTACATTAAAAATACAGCTTAACTCACATAGATATGGACTGTCAGGCTCTGATGCCATTATGGACAGTGGGGAACCCACAGTTTACAGATTATCTGTCTCATGCAATACTGTCAGAATATAGTGACAGTTTGAGCAAATATAACAAGTTATTTTTATTAAAGTCACCAAGTGTTATTTTTAATTCACTATATCACCCAGCCCTATGTGGATACAATATGTCACTAGCCTCAAACAAATGACACAGCAGCAAGCTCTAGCTTTTTGAAAGGTTTTGAAAACAGAGCCAGATACTCACGTGAGGACATAGTTGACACTAACAATGCAGTGAGGTCGGGATGAGCGGCTGTTGTGTACAATAGTTGCATAACTCTGAACCCAGACCCAGCCACCATGCTTGGCCAAGAAACGGTAGTACTTTGTGGTGACCTGACCTTTCACCAGCACTGCAACAGGACAAAACATAGGCGAGACTTTACAATAAGTGATGAGCACAAGGAAAAAAAATTAAAACATATGCTCAATTATATCACGTCAAAATAAAGCAGACAGAGGAAAAGGTGATAAATGATGAAATCTGGAGTGGTAAAACGGTGCTAAGTGTAATATATTTTATCTGATGGTATTGTCAAGAGGCACAAATGTTTGATATGAATGTATGGTATTTCAGCTTCCTAGACAAAACATAATATAGCAGCATAACATAAGAAAACATAATATATCAGATACTGTAGCTGGGTCCACTGTGTGTGTATTTGTGTGCGGGGAGAGATTTTGTGAGGTAAAACAAACTTAACTCACACAAGTGATGAGCACATCGCAGGTGGAAGGAGTCACAGCTGTGGACATGATGATACAGAGTCTTCTCAATTAGATCCTGAGGCTCATAGCCTGTCAGCTCTGCAACCCTGAGCAACGAGCACACAAACACACAGTCACAGGGTTCATTAAGCCATCCCACATTTACACAGTCACATCCTCAAATACAAAGCGCACATGCAAAATACGCAAGATAGAAGACATGTGGAAGGAGTCACTGTGTGGGTGTGACTCCTTAGTTAGTGTGGGCATATCCAGAACACACCGTGAGTCAAGGAAGATGAGCTTCATGTCCAGGCTGGCTCTGAACATGAACATGTTGCTGTGCAGTTTGATCTCAGTGACAGCGCTGGGAGGCAGGGAGTGACCAACAGCCACCAGCCCCACGTTCTGATAGCAGCCGTCAAACGGAGACATGTCCAGGCTGTACTGACGGATCTTCAGGTAGCCGCTGCAGTGAATCACCTGGGCCAGGAGGTCACAGATGGAAACAGAACATATGAACAGAAAGCTATGCATGTCCCATCATTAGTGATTGTGACTGACAGCTGCATTAGAAACTGCTCAGCTCTGATTGGTGTTTTTTGTTGAAAGGGACGCAGAGGTACATTATCTGTCTCATGCACTACTGTCCTGGATATACTGACAGTTCAATAAAAATAACCCTTTATCAAATTTGTTCAAAGTTACCAATTGCATCTTTAACGTCACCAATCAGCTGGGAACTTTTTTGGGTGTGTCCATTAGTTGTGATGTTTTCCGTTTAGTGTGATCTCTCAAATACAATGCAACATCCATAAATCTATTTGAAGCTGTTTCTTGTTTCTTGGTGCAAACGTACATCTGAGGATTCATCACAGATGAGTAAAAAAACAATTCCCAAAAATTCCACAGCTTCCAATTTGTCAATTAAAAAGTAAAAACATGAATTAAAGACGGCAGCACTGCTCTACTACCTTATAGCCTCCGCAGGTCAGACCAGCATTTCTTTTAGCGAGGACACATTTCATTCTCAGAAAGAAGGAGCGTTCCATCTCATATTCTGCAGACATTTTAAAGAAAACACGCAAAATGTATTGATGCTCCATGATGAATCCAGGTCATATACAGTACAACATGTCTGGGTGGTTGGTTACCATGAACAAAGTGTGAATGGTAAGGCTGGTGTGCTGTGAGGACCGCTGTCATTTCATCATGGTCTGCTGGATGGATGTATTCATAAATGCTGTTTCCCGTCAGCTCTACCTGCAGAAATGAACATTTATCTCAGAGCTGTGACTCATCAGAGCCAACGTAGCAGAAGCGATCACTGATTTTAACCAACCTGCGACAGGCCCAAGTGGACTGATGCTGTTTCTGATATGTACATTATTTTCCCATCTGGAGCGACCACAAAAATGAAGCCATCTAACGTCTGACAGGAGCAGCAAAAACAGTGTTGTTATAATACATACCAACATAATAAATAATGAATGAATGTCAATAATGACATTAATGATATGAATGTTTTCAATGTAGCTTTCAAGGAGCAGCTGAATTAAAAGCTGAGTTACCAGTTCAGAGGGCCAGTCTAGCAGACAACTGATGCATCCTAATGCAACAGCTCTGCAATAGGTTCTGTTCACACTGACACTGACGTTTGTGCTGCAGGTGAAATGTCGTTCACTATACTGAGCGGTTTTTATCCACCTCACTGTTCATATTAGTGGTTGTAACAGACTGCATTGGGTTTAGCTTGACATAAGCTAATAAACCATAGTGAGCAGAAAAGTGCTGATTTAGCAAGCAGCATATTTCCATAGCTGTAGCTTACAGCTACCACACCGACTGGCCAGTTTGTAGCCAGTCTGTCGCTCTGTAGTTCTGCAGCCCTATAGTTATGTAGCTCTGTCGTCCTGTAGTCCTGTACCCCTATAGCTCTGTAGTCCTGTAGCCCTATAGCTCTGTAGTCCTGTAGCCCTATAGCTCTGTAGTCCTGTAGTCCTGTAACCCTATAGCTCTGTAGTCCTGTAGTCCTGTACCCCTATAGCTCTGTAGTCCTGTAGCCCTATAGCTCTGTAGTCCTGTAGCCCTATAGCTCTGTAGTCCTGTAGTCCTGTAGCCCTATAGCTCTGTAGTCCTGTAGTCCTGTACCCCTATAGCTCTGTAGCTCTGTAGTCCTGTAGTCCTGTAACCCTATAGCTCTGTAGTCCTGTAGTCCTGTAGCCCTATAGCTCTGTAGTCCTGTAGTCCTGTAACCCTATGGCTCTGTAGTCCTGTAGTCCTGTAACCCTATAGCTCTGTAGTCCTGTACCCCTATAGCTCTGTAGTCCTGTAGCCCTATAGCTCTGTAGTCCTGTAGCCCTATAGCTCTGTAGTCCTGTAGTCCTGTACCCCTATAGCTATGTAGTCCTGTACCTCTATAGCTCTGTAGCTCTGTAGTCCTGTAGTCCTGTAACCCTATAGCTCTGCAGCTCTGTAGCCCTGTAGCTCTGTAGCTCTGTAGCCCTGTAGCCCTGTAGCTCTGTAGCCCTGTAGCCCTGTAGCTCTGTAGCCCTGTAGCCCTGTAGCTCTGTAGCCCTGTAGCCCTGTAGCTCTGTAGCTCTGTAGCCCTGTAGCCCTGTAGCCCTGTAGCTCTGTAGCCCTGTAGCCCTGTAGCTCTGTAGCTCTGTAGCTCTGTAGCCCTGTAGCTCTGTAGCCCTGTAGCTCTGTAGCCCTGTAGCTCTGTAGCTCTGTAGCCCTGTAGCTCTGTAGCTCTGTAGCTCTGTAGCCCTGTAGCTCTGTAGCTCTGTAGCCCTGTAGCTCTGTAGCCCTGTAGCTCTGTAGGTCTGTAGCCCTGTAGCTCTGTGGCTCTGTAGCTCTGTATGTCTGTAGCTCTGTAGCTCTGTAGCCCCGTATCTCTGTAGCCCTGTAGCTCTGTAGTCCTGTAGTCCTGTAACCCTATAGCTCTGTAGCTCTGTAGCTCTGTAGCCCTGTAGCTCTGTAGCTCTGTAGCCCTGTAGCTCTGTAGCCCTGTAGCCCTGTAGCTCTGTGGCTCTGTAGCTCTGTAGGTCTGTAGCTCTGTAGCTCTGTAGCCCTGTAGCCCTGTAGCTCTGTGGCTCTGTAGCTCTGTAGCTCTGTAGCCCTGTAGCCCTGTAGCTCTGTGGCTCTGTGGCTCTGTAGCTCTGTAGCCCTGTAGCCCTGTAGCTCTGTGGCTCTGTAGCCCTGTAGCCCTGTAGCTCTGTAGCTCTGTAGCTCTGTAGCCCTGTAGCTCTGTAGCTCTGTAGCTCTGTAGCTCTGCAGCTCTGTAGCTCTGTAGCTCTGTAGGTCTGTAGCTCTGTAGCTCTGTAGGTCTGTAGCTCTGTAGCTCTGTAGCCCTGTAGCCCTGTAGCTCTGTAGCCCTGTAGCCCTGTAGCTCTGTAGCCCTGTAGCCCTGTAGCCCTGTAGCTCTGTAGCCCTGTAGCTCTGTAGCTCTGTAGCCCTGTAGCCCTGTAGCTCTGTAGCCCTGTAGCCCTGTAGCTCTGTAGCTCTGTAGCCCTGTAGCCCTGTAGTTCTGTAGCCCTGTAGCTCCGTAGCCCTGTAGCTCTGTAGCTCTGTAGCCCTGTAGCCTTGTAGCTCTGTAGCTCTGTAGCCCTGTAGCTCTGTAGCTCTGTAGCCCTGTAGCTCTGTAGCCCTGTAGCTCTGTAGGTCTGTAGCCCTGTAGCTCTGTGGCTCTGTAGCTCTGTATGTCTGTAGCTCTGTAGCTCTGTAGCCCCGTATCTCTGTAGCCCTGTAGCTCTGTAGTCCTGTAGTCCTGTAACCCTATAGCTCTGTAGCTCTGTAGCTCTGTAGCCCTGTAGCTCTGTAGCCCTGTAGCCCTGTAGCTCTGTGGCTCTGTAGCTCTGTAGGTCTGTAGCTCTGTAGCTCTGTAGCCCTGTAGCCCTGTAGCTCTGTGGCTCTGTAGCTCTGTAGCTCTGTAGCCCTGTAGCCCTGTAGCTCTGTGGCTCTGTGGCTCTGTAGCTCTGTAGCCCTGTAGCCCTGTAGCTCTGTGGCTCTGTAGCCCTGTAGCCCTGTAGCTCTGTAGCTCTGTAGCTCTGTAGCCCTGTAGCTCTGTAGCTCTGTAGCTCTGTAGCTCTGCAGCTCTGTAGCTCTGTAGCTCTGTAGGTCTGTAGCTCTGTAGCTCTGTAGGTCTGTAGCTCTGTAGCTCTGTAGGTCTGTAGCTCTGTAGCTCTGTAGCCCTGTAGCTCTGTAGCCCTGTAGCCCTGTAGCTCTGTAGCCCTGTAGGTCTGTAGCTCTGTAGCTCTGTAGCCCTGTAGCCCTGTAGCTCTGTAGCCCTGCTCCATAGTGTTGCTGCTGATGTGAATGGGGCTGCAGGACAGATTGAGGCTGTGTGCGTGACCAGGAATGTGTTCAGCTCATTTCACCCTTAAAGCACAAGAATGAAGGCAGCAGGAGGCAGACTGCTCCAAACCACACACACACACACACACACACACACACACACACACACAATCAGTAACAATTATATCAGTGTCTTGTTATAGTGAATTTTAGAGCTAAGCTGTGCATGTTTCCAAATTCTTCATTCTATGAAACATTTGAATTTTTCAAATAATAACTGGTAGCACCTGTAAGAGATGGGAGCCGAGTTCCTGACTGACTCCATCCAAAGTGCTGCGGCTTACATGACCCCACGACTCCCCGAGGCCTGGCAAACAAATCACATACACACACAGGAAAAATATAATAATTATGAAACAACAAAAAACATCATATTTTACAATGAGAGCAAGACTAGGTAAATGTTTGAGAGGATCCCATTCTATAGTTTAGCCAATATGTCTGCAGTGAATAGCAGAAGTTCATCATAATTAGTTCACAGTTATTTGATATGCCTTCACTTCCCTTGAACACTCATCCTGGGTCTGACCACTAACTGAGTGATGTGTGGTATCAAATGAAAGTAGAAAAAATCCATTGTTACCAAGCATGGGTGCTACTCATGACACACTAACTTAAGCTAAAATGTATTCCACTGAATTTTGGCCTTGACCTCTGACCTCAAGATATGTGAACGGCACCTGGTTCTTTGGGAACCCACAGTTCTTCCCTTACACACCTGTCCACTTTATAATAAATACATGCAGTTTTGGGCAAAAACATGTAGTGTTATACAGTCACCTGTTCAAAAAATGGTGTATTTAAACATTTATAAACAGTTAAACATTTTTTTAATTGCATTGAAATGAGACTGAAGTGAGACTTTCCACAACAGAAAGGCTCATAATCCAATCACAGAAAAATGCAGGGCTGGCTGAAATCTCCAAATGTCAAAATCCAAATCACAGCGTGACACACAGTATTGAAAATTTAATGTAATATTTTAGAGGAATTATTGATCATTTTTAATTCACTCTTGAGTGGTAAAAATTATTACATTTAGCTCCAAATCTGCACATATAATAATAAAGCATCACAACACATTTAACTGTCACATATTCAACAAAGCTATTTAATTTCATTTTCCTTAAGTATAACATAAAATACTACATATACAGTTATACATATTTACTGTATATATATATATATATATATATATATATATATATATATATATATATATATATATATATATATATATATATATATATATGTATATTGTTCATGTTTATCCAGCTTGGTTTCACTGTCATTTGTATTTCTATGGGCTATATTGAGAGCAATGTAAAAAATGCAGAAATAAAAAGGTTATAAAACACAATAAAATAAAATAAATGAAATGTAAAGGGCACCAGTCTAAATCCAGCCATGTCTCTCACTCGGCAGCCAGCAGTTTTTATGGAATAATTGCAGATGCCGTAACGTGGAAATATATTCATGAGCCCCTCACAACAGTGACTAAAATAAAATAAGAGGAGAGATGTCGCAGCCCGTGCAGCAGTGATGTGTATCCAGTCTTTAAACCAGCTCTGCAGAGCAAACAGAGGACACTGCATGGAGCTCGTCTGACTGTGTGCACGAGAAGACACGATCAGGCCTGGTACTGCCATGTAATAACACAGCATGATATGAAGACAGGCGGCTCTGCTGCGCTTCTACACACTGCCTCTACACGCCTTTATTGTTATCATTATTAGTCTTATTATAACAATAATACCAATAAAAATAATCACAATAACAGTAATACCCACTTTATACAGACCGCATTATTGTTTGAATTATTCGGGTTAAATTCAAAATTCCTTCGGTTCATTTGATAAAAAAATTATGTCATAATACAAACAATTTAATCCCGAGATTTTATTCAAATCATTGAAATCATTCTAACATGAGAGTGAATGAAGGAGCTGTCCTTTAACAACGAGCACAATTTACTGCGTTTCTGCTTATTAACGCTTAAAAACTGAACTCTATTCGTTATGTCTATTGATATATTTATGCTACGTTTAGAGAGTATAAATTAAAATATTACTTGTTGAATAAAAAAAAATATGAAAGCGCGCTCAGGTCCGCCTGGTTTTAAAAGCGACAAAGGATTTAACCCCTCAATGATTCTCCTAAGTGTTAAAACGGTGATGTGTTCCGATAACAGATTATGATACAAATAAAGAGCCATGAGAATAGTAGCAATAATTATATATTCATTGTCAATAATAATATTGACAATAATATTAACGGGTTTGTTGCTGAGAGCACGTGAGCGACACCGTATTCATAGTTATTAAAAATAAAAAAGTCATAGTGACGCTTTCAATGCTCCGTTAAAAAGCTCCGTTTAGAATAATAAAACTTTATATATATATATATATATATATATATATATATATATATATATATATATATATATATACATTCTAAAGACACATTAACACACAAAACCAACAAGACAAAGTCTTACAAGTCCTTCTACTGAGGACTTGTGTTGTCAACAGTAAACAAGATGCAGCAAATATACAGTAAATGTGATCAATAAAAAAAAAAAAAGTGATTTCAGCCTTCCTCTCTGATTAGATCTCTTTCAGGGTGCAATATATTTGGGGGTGTCATGTAATTGAACCCTGGATGGACAACATGGCTGAGGTCAAAGGTTACCCTATGACCATAAATAATACCTCCTCCCCCACAGAAAAAAGTGGCTCTGTGTGCTCCAGCTGAAGAACACTTTCAGTTTTTCTTGTCCCACCGTGCAGAAGCACTGCAGCCTCCTCTTCGCGCCTAAACCACCACATGTGGCTGCTGCTGGAGAGCATGTGTGCTGCTATAAAGGAGTGAAGAGCCCGGCCTTTAACACCGCACAGAGCAGCCTTTATTATCATTATTATTATTGTTGTTGTTGTTGTTATTCAGAGAGCGGCACTGGCATGCTTCTCCCAGTGATGCATAAGCACTGACGTCTCTGTGCATTCAAATGGATTTCAGAAAGAGGAAGAGGAGAGCAGCACCACCATGTCCTGACTGAAGGAAATGTGAGCTGTCTGAGACCTCCATCCTCTTATCACTCCACTTCTTCCTGACTCCATGATCATATTGCAATGCTTCAATAATAAGATAATAACAGTTTTCTTTCAACACCACATATTTATAGGAAGCTCTCACTTTATGGGATACAGTGATGTGAACATGAACACCATTGATGACTGTGAGCTGACTGGACTCACATCATCATATCTGCCTGGTTCATTTGATTAAAGCACTTCTCACTATTAATAAGGTTTAACCTTTTACAAACATTGCTGACATGGTGAATATAAATTATAAATGATGCTTCTCTCCTGTTAACAGTGATTGTATTAGAACATTCATAATTAATGACGAGTGATAATGATGGGTCTCATCACTGTTCTCCAGGGTGAGAACACACAGTGTCTGTGTCTTCTTTGTCCTCCACAGCCTGCTTTACTCTTAGCACCTCCATATGTTGAGGCGCACACGTGCACATAATGCTAAATATCCGCGGCCCCGCAGCAGTCACGCAGGATGGAGCCTGATCTGATCTGCTGCGGGGTCCGCACATCCCCGCAGGAGTTAATCCATCTGTATCAATATTATTTATTTATATGAGTCTGTATGTATTTTATAGCATCCGATCAGGACGGATGGAAGTAACCAAATGAAAAATAGAGAATTAGTGAGCACCAGTCTGCTTTAAACCGCCTCTACATTTCATTCAGACAAAAGAAATAAAAAGAAATCCCGCATACTGACGTGTCATTTTCTAGTCTACAGATGATAATAATATGCTCATAATACAGATAATCAAAAAATAATACTCTTTTATTCTGTCAGTCAGATATTTGAAACGAGGAGAAAACAATGTTTAAATGCTGTAAAATTATTATTATTATTATTATTATTATTATTATTATTATTATTATAATTATTATTATCATTATTATTATTATTATTATTATTATTTAAAAAAAATGATTGAGTTTCAATTGAAAAACAAAACAGGACACCAGAAAAAAAGAAATAAATTCTAATTATTCTAAATGCTCGGGACTATTTAATATCAAGAAAATAGTAGGCTAAATAATAAAAAAAAGCACACAGGGATATAAAACATTATTTCTTCGATCACAACTGCAATTATAATAATAAAAATAAGAAGATTAATTGGGCTACGGTAATAATTAGATAATAGTTAAAGAGACACGAGCTTATTTTCTGATATTAATTATTAATTAATAATTACTGTAGGTCTACCGAATAAAGTGTAATAATTATTGTGGAGCTGATCACACATGACTAGACCCCATGGCGGTGTGAGCAGGTGTTACCTTCAGGGAACACCACCCTCATCTTCAGGTAGCTGGTGGTCAGCCGGATGATGGATGCTTTATCCAGCTGGGACGTGATGGCGGAAGGAAGCGGCAGCAGTTTAGCCAGCTCATAAAATTCACTGTTTTCCTTCTCCCGTCGAGTCCGAGCCGCGTTCTTGGATTTCTCCTTCATATTGTCGTGTCTGTGTCACTGCTGTCCTCTCACTGTCTGTCCCGGTGTCTCATAGCAGTGAGAAGTGGACTGTGGTCGGCCTCACATCCACAGCTGCTGCTCACCACTGTCCCATGTCTCCAGGTGTTCCGAGCAGGAAGCGGCTAATTCCTGAATTTCTGAGGATTACAGTGGCGATGTGGTCAGCCCATTGGAGGGAAGAGGACTCAGCGGGCACTGGGACACATCCTGCCTCTGCTCAGAGGGACACCAGGGGACACCAGGGGACAGACACCGGGCCCTGTAGGGACGGACTATATCAGGTGAGTCTGTCTAAGCACTAAACACTAAACACCAGTCAGGACACATGTTTGAATCCCTACACAGAAGTGTGGATGTTAAATATTCATATTTAAGCACGGGCTGCTCGCTTACCTCCAGAGAGACAGACAGCTAGCTAGCTAGCTACTGTGGCTGCTGCTGGGCTTCACCGGTCCGGGCAGAAGGTCCAGAAAGACCGGCTCTGGCTTATCTTCCATCCTGTCTAGGCTCCAGAAACTCCTCAGTGCTGCAGGCTCGAAGACCCGCCCATCACAGGCAGCTCTGCTCCCATTGGACGACTGGACACTCTGCCAGTCTATCTATTGGCTACTCTCTATGATGACGCGTTCCACGGAGAACGGGGATTGGCTGATGGTGAACATATTCACCTCTGGCACAAAATCCGAGTCCGTTCACTCTCCTCTGGAGAAAACTGCTTCTAAACACTGGCGCGTTATGAGATCTATTAAAGACTGTGAACAAAAATACAATCAGTAAAAAATCCTTTAAAGCTATTTAAGATCCTAAAAAATAAATAAAAATCGTATATTTTTTTAAATAACAGAAGTATTTTATTTGGCTTAGAATGGCCTTTGTAGCATTTATTTACATTGTCACAATCAGACATTAATTTTTGCCTCGTATAAAGAAAATATAGATTTGTACTAGTTAACTATAGGAAGAAGATTGTTTAATAGGCTATTTGGTACAAACATGCCTATTTTAAAACTATTTTACTATTTTTCAAAATAAAATTCGTAATGATCCACGATGTGAGAGTTTGTTAAAAGCTCCATTATGAACTAATGCTGTTCCTGTGTGGAGGCACACAACAGATTTTATTATAGGCCTGGCTGCTGTAGACCACGCCTACAGCCTGCATAATTTTAACTTAAACTGTAAAGTCAAATGTTAATAATTAGTTCATGTTCCCAGGGTTGGAAAATAACAATATAAAACTAAAGTACGACGCATCAACAGTTCATGATCCAGCAGCTTAAACAAAGGCTCGTTTTCAGTTTCTTGGTAAATTTTACAGAACAGAATACCATATATATATAGATATTTTAATAGCCTTAATAGATTAGCGTCCCATGGTGTCTTGAGTCAATTATGAAAGCAAATCTTTATACAATATTATCACATATATGCTATTTTTTTTAATTATGAGTCGTTATTCATTTAGTATTTTTAAATGAGTTCGTCACAAGTCTATCTCTCCTCTGTTGTCCCTGAACAGATGATTCTAGTGACAGTAGTAATGAAATATAATATCTGATGAAAATAGGCTCACAATGCAGAAAATGGTAGGCTACTGTAGCCCTGCAAATACAGGCCAACGGGCCTACTGGATACCAGTGGAAGCTCCCTCCTCTTCATCACTTTACCTGAACAGTGCTGGTTTAAATAAACTAAAATAAATGTGAGCATGAGGAATTATGAACATATTAATTCACCGTCTTCATGATTCACCAGATCTTTGGAAGTGTTGATTAGTCAGGGTAGGAGAGAAAGCTGCTGATGAAGAGCAGCTCCCTGCAGCAGGGCTCTCTCTCTCTGGTAATGGGATCCAGCCTGTGGTGAGGAAATCATCTGGTGTGCTGGAGGCACACAAAATGGTTGACGCTGGTTTAACCTTCATTTCAACTCCAAATGTTCTGGTAATTAGACGATGACTGTGGAAAATATGACTACCCAAAACACTCCAACTGAAGTGTTGTTCAGTAAGGAAAGCCTGAGTCCAGATACAAACAACACTGTGGCAGATCTGAAATGAAATGAAAAAGATCTGAACACATAATATAACATAAATTATACTTATTGTTATACTCTGGAATTGCTCCAGGTTCCCTTACTTTTCTTGATTTTACATGAAATTAAATTGTTTTTAATTTTAGAGTTTTGGGCAACAGACAGTGAAGGCCTTTTCTTTTAACATTTTCAGATTATTTCTACTTTTAAAAAAAAAATCCTTTCAAGAGATCATGAGAACTGGACAGAACCCCCCCCCCAAAAAAAAATGCATAAAAACAGCAAAACAACCGAGGAACCACAAGATGCTTTTATTTAGAAGGTGATCCACACATTCATCAGAAGACAAACTCACTGATTTCAAAACCATTTCTGTCCTCAGAAACTTAATTCAATCACAAAGCTAAATGACTCAAAGCTGTTTCAGGTTTAGAAAGAAGCTGATGTTGTCTTTGGAGGGCAGTCAGTAAACTGAAAGCTCGATTTCTGTCAGTTTTTCAGCAAACAACTAAGTGCAACAGCATCAGTGTCCATGAGGAGACTGATCACAGTACAGTTCATCATGTTGACACAGCAGGGCAGAAACCCTTCTGCTTTTAGATGTGGTTACATGACAGGTTATCATCTGAGACCTTTAGTGTCACTGAGGCAAACATAACATTTTTAGATTGAGAGGACTGGTTGTGTTTTGGCAAAAGGAAACTTTATTTCACAAGATGACTTCCCGTCCGTCAGTGATGGCAATCAGGTGTGGACAGAAGTGAATGAAATCAATAAAACATAAAAAAAAAATTCAAAGTGAACCAAAACCTTTGTCTTTCAAAGACAAACATGGTCAGAATGTTGTAGAGCAGTGAGTGGAAAGCACTGATGATCAGAGATCAGGGTCATCCCACTCATGTTTCTGACGGAGCTCCTCAGCGGTCAGACACCTCTGTGTTGACCTGAGCACTGATGCTGGCAGGTGTCACGTTCAGGTGGATGTCATACTGCTGGTCCAGGCCCAGGTAGCTGTCACTCATCAGGTACAGAGTGTAGATACACCTGTAAGCACAAGACATGGATGAGCAGCTCCAACATGAGCATGAAGGCACAAGGCTTGACTTATCTCCAGCTTCATCACTCCAGAAAATGTTCATTCTCTCACTTTGGTTTCAGGAAAACTATTCTTTTTTCACTCGATCCAACATACCCCAAATACGACAGTAACACTCAAAAATATGTCTGATCCATGTTTGTGAGTCATTTTTGTTCATCATCAGAATGAACCAGTGGGCTCAGGGTGAGAGACACATTCAAACACAGTGACAGACACTGAGATCTGGTCACTTCCCACAGTCCAGTCACAGTCCACAGTCTATCACAGTGACCCAGAGCACCTCTATGTTCTGCTGAAATGACAACTTTCTGATCTCTTTCACAAACACTTGCTTTCCCCTGATAACAGAATAGCAGACAACTCCGCATGCAAAACAGCATATATTCCAAATAAAATAGCTCTTTCACCAGTAGGGACCATGTTCAAAACAACATTGTCATAACCTGTTAAATACTCTTACTCTTATTCAACCAGTTGATCTATTGAGTTAATTTATGTTGTAGATTTGCTGACTTAGTTTTCCATATGTTCTACTGCTATTTGCACATTAGACACTGCGTACTTACTGTCTCTCTCTCTCTCTCTCTCTATATATATATATATATATATATATATATATATATATATATATATATATATGTACACACACACATATATATATATGTATATATATAACTTATCAGTCAGTGTCTAAGACACTGTTGTTTGTTTTCCTTGGTTACCTACTTATTTTTCTGCTTGTTCTTATTTCTTATATAGCCCCTTACTGTAATATTGCTCCATCCACTTTGCTGCTGGAAGAATTTAAATTTCCCAGTTGGCGGGATGAATAAAGGATTATGTTCTTATAAATGTAAAAGTGTTTGACTTTAAAGCCTTGTTTTGGCTATGTTCTGCTACTACTCCAGTGTGCTTGTGGGGTTAATGATGCAGGTCAGTGTGTCTGACCTGAAACCTGAGCTGTTTCCTTTCAGTCGCTGAAACCTGGCTACTTACTTCCCAGTCTTCTCTGGTGTGTAGAAGGCCACGGACACAGCTGAGCGGTGCTGCACGTATCCGACCCGTTTGACAGCCAGCAGCTCCCTGCGATCCACTTCTCCCAGGATCAGGAACCAGCCTTCATCCTTCAGCTTGGGGAACCTGGGAGACTGGGCCTTACTGTCCTGCTTCCTCTGAAAGAGCACAACACTGTACACTACACTGGGCTGCTCTCTCCTTTTTTATATGGAGAGCTAAGCTCTCAGAGATGAGATCAGCCTAATACCTTACAGAAACTGTGTGATGCTGTTACACAAAATAATACAGCTGGTAAAGATGACTAACTTGTTTACACTGCTGTGGCAAGTGAATTTCCCCCAGAGGGGGGTCAATAAAATATTTTCTTTTATCAGATTTATTATAAAATGTGAGTTCATGCTGAAGAACATTCTCCTCTTTATATTACTTTGCATTTGAAACGAGGATGGATGTAGTTGTGTGTAGTTAAATGTCTTCACATACAGCTGTCCTAGAACAGTCTGTGTCCCTGCACCAAACTGCAGCTACAGTGATTCTATTTGTTCATTTAGTGCCACATTTCACCGAACATATTATCAGTTTTAACACTAAGCTCCAAATGCAACACAGCCTGATTAGAACAAGGACGTCCTCTTTCTGCACATCTAATTATACCAGCAACAGACATGTTAACTCAAAACAAAAAGAAATGGGTCCGAGAATAAATAGATTAGAATGAAAACTGTTGATGTGACATTTGATGATGTGATGTTTTATTTGACCTAATGCTGTTTCTCTGGAATGGATGGAATTAGTTAAGAATTAAAAGGGAAATTTCAGTATTTTATAACCTGGACCATATTTGCCCATTATGTTGTACTAATATGTTTGATACTGGCCTAGTATTGAGGCATCATCCCTGCCGTCAATGTATGTCCACTAAATGTGCTTGTGTCTGTCACTGAACAACATTATGGAAATGACTATGTCTATGGAGACAAGAATTAAATATATTATGTATATTATATACATTATTATAGATGTATGATGTATATTTTTCCCACGGTCAGGAGCTGATGTGGGCCATACTTACCCTCTGCTGTCCCTGGTTGATGCGTCTCAGGGACACCTGCAGGACGTACTCCTGGTCAGCGTGGACATCCAGCCAGCTGCTCTGCTCCTTCAGCTGAGCTCCTGCTGCTGGGAGGCAGCGCTCTGTCTGCTCCTGGCTCTCCTCCCACCAGCCCTTCACCTTCATCTCCACCTCCAGCACAGGGAGGTGACTCAGGAAGGACCATGCCTGACAAGGGGTGAGAGAGAGGGGATGGGTCAGGAAGTCAGATCATTTCTATCCTACTAGATAGTCACACATTTTGCTCCTCTTGATCAGAGGTGATGGAGACTATCAGACATACTGACTCCAGAGCTGTGAAAACAGAACGGACTCTCGTTCCTGGGTGGATCATGGTTCCTAGGAACCAGTGACAGAGTATAGAGTGAGACTGTCACTTGAAACATATCAGTGATCAATGATATCATTCCACCGATATATAGACGGCTGAAGTGCTCCCAGACAGCTCTCATGAGCAGCAGATGTGTTTAATACTAGTCATTTTAGTTTAGTTCTTGTGTCCACTATATCAGAATCCTTTCAGACTAGAACTACATTACCACCAAATTCTTAATCAAATTAGTTATATATTGTTATGCTATATGTGCATATCATTTGTCAATGTGAATACACATATAAGTATTCACAGCACTTCACTTTTTTCACATTTTGTTGTTACAGTATTCGAAAATGGAAAACATTTTCCCCCTCAAATTTCTACACACCATGTTGTCATAACACCCCATTATGACAACATGGAAATATTATGTTAGCAAATCTATTGAAAATAAATACATAAATAAATAAAAAAAAACTAAGAAATCACATGTGCATAAGTATTCACAGCCTCTGACATGAAGCTCTAAACTGAGCTCAGGTAATTCCTGTTTCCACTGATCATTCCTACAGCTTCACTGGAGTCCACCTGTTGTAAATACAGCTGATTGGACATGATTTGGAAAGACACACTTGTCTATATAAGGTCCCTCACTGGACAGAGCATATCAGAGCACAAACCTAGCAGGAAGTCAAAGTAGTTGTCTGTAGACCTCTGAGACAGGATTGTCTGGAGGCACAAATCTGAGGAAGGGTCCTGAAACATTTCTGCTGCTCTGAAGGTCCAGTGAGCCCAGTGGCCTCCATAAGCTCTGAATGAAGAAGTGCAGAACGAGCAGGATTCTTCTAGAGCTGACCAACCGTCTAAACTGAGCGATCAGGGAGAAGGGTCCTAGTCAGGGAGGTGACCATGAACCTGATGGTCACTCTGTCAGAGCTCCAGTGTTCCTCTGTGGAGAGAGGAGAACCTTCCACAAGGACAACCATCTCTGCAGCAATCCACCAATCAGGCCTGTATGGTAGAGAGTCCAGAGGGAAGACACTCCTTAGTACAAAGCACATGGCAGCCCACCTGGAGTTTGACTAAATGCACCTGAAGGACTCTCAGACCATGAGGAACTAAACTCTCTGGTCTGATGAGACAAAGATTGAACAGTTTGGTGTGAATGCCAGGCGTCATGTTTGGAGGAAACCAGGCAGCGTTCATCACCAGGACAACACCATCCCTACAGTGAAGCATGGTGGAGGTAGCATCATGCTGTGAGGAACTGGAGACTAGTCAGGATAGAGGGAAAGATGACTGCAGCAATGTCCAGAGACATCCTGGATGAAAAGCTGCTCCAGAGCTCTGGACCTCAGACTGGAGCGACAGTTCATCTTTGAGCAGGACAACGACCCTCAGCACACAGCCAAGATATCAGAGGAGGCTTCAGGACGTCAACTCTGTGAATGTCACTGAGTGGACCAGCCAGAGCCAGACTGGGACCTGAACATCTGGAGAGATCTGAAAATGACTGAGCACCAACACTACCCATCCACCCTGATGGAGCTGGAGAGGAGCTGCAAATAGGAATGGACCAAACTGTCCAAAGAGAGGTGAGCCAAGCTGGAGACATCATGTTCAAAAAGACTGGAAGCTGTAAATGCACAGCAAAGGCTGTGAATACTGATGTACATGTGACTTAGTTTATTTTTAATAACTTTGCTAAGAGCTCTGGTGGTCTGTTCCTGGTCTGCAGTGGTCAGGATCTATCAAAAGTGGCCCAAGGAAGGACCAGTGGTGAACCAGAGACAGGGTCATGATGGACCACAAGGACCACTGATGCAGGTGGAGAGTGAAGGCTGGTCCTGGTGGTCTGATCCAACAGAGCAGAGAAGTTAATGCTGCTGAAGGTAGAAAGGAGTCAGATAGCACAGAGCAGAGCAGTTTGGTGGGTTTGGGGCTGATTGGGCAGAAAAAGGACCATCACAATATAAGGAGATGATCATACAGTAATGCTATGGCTGATCAGTGTAATATTTATGTAAACACCTTTTTTCACTTTCACTTTCATACATAACAATCCTGTCCTCTCTTTAGCTTTATTCATCCACTTTTATTGCCCTGGTGATTTCTATTTCTATGGAAGTACATTCAGAGAAATGAAAAAAGCAAAATGAAAGAGTCAAATTTCTTGCAAACGTGCAAAAAAAAAAGTATTTGGCAAGTTAAGGACACATTTGGCATTACTAGTAAAACACTTTACAAATAAAATGTGTTATTATTATGATTATCATAACAATCCAAATTAAAAACACATATATTGGCCACTCAAGCTGTATTTATGAGACATCAGCCTGCTCCTTCTGATGCTCTAGTAAGACATGAAAGTGGTGAAAGTGACGAATGCTAAGGAAAAAAGGAAATGAGAGGACGGGATCTGTCGACGCTCAGATCTGTCAGCTTGTGTACATGAAGTCTACCGTGTGCTGAAAAGCTTGATTATTCATAACAGACACTGTTCCTGGTCTCAGGTGCTTCTTAAGTGCTTTATGGAGAGTTTAACATTTGGCTCAACCCAAAATCCCCACCATGAGGAAGACACAGGGAAAACTGTGTGCTTGTGTGTGTGTGTGTGTGTGTGTGTGTGGGTCTGCCTTATGTTCACATTAAGGTCACACACTTGACTAAATACCAGTTGATTGGGGACAGCAACTGGGGACATAATCCATGTCCCCAATTGTTGAAACCTTGAATTTAGGTCAGTGGTTAGGGTAAGGGTAAGGTTGACATTAGGGTTTTAGTTGTTAGGGGTTTAGTTGTTAAAATACCTAAATACCCCAAAAGTGACTTAAATAAACCTGTGTGTGTGTGTGTGTGTGTGTGTGTGTATTGAGGGCTAGGAGGAGAAAAGCCTCTCATTCACCCAGCGAAAGCTATTTATGTGAGGATTACTCTCCCTGGGCAAGTCAGACAGGAACGCTGCTGCACATCTAATTATTTAATTAGAGAGGCCACCATACTGTGGTGGGGGGGCGGGGAAAAGGTGGGGAAGGAGGAAAGCAGCGACACTGATTGGGTGAAGTCACAGGGCCTGCCGTCGTGCCCGGACACTCTCATTACTGCTGCAATTAGCACCTAAATTGGAGCTGTAAACCTGATCAGTGCAGCTATAATTGGGGATCCTGGAGGTTTCTGGGCCCACAGTGGCAAGACAGCTCCTGGCACCTCACTGATAATGGTGTGTGTGTGTGTGTGTGTGTGTGTGTGAGTGATCTACATGCACTAAATGTGTGAGTAACTCCATTCTGAAGATCGTTTTTCATAAAAGCCTTCATTTCCTGTTGAATCTGTCATAAATCAAGACTAGTTCATCCTTCACTGGTTTTGATGGACACTCATGTTCCCACATCTGGATTCTCACCTGGCCAATCTGATTTGCTTGAAGCTCTTTACCAACAATAGCAGCGAATATGCTTTCCTTTCCGTTGCAGGCAGCAATCAGGTCAGGGAGTCCTTCGATTGGCCCGCTGAAGCCCCCCATGTCGCCCCACCCCATCCTGTTTGTCCATTTCCTGCAGAGTCAGAGAGGGAAGGAAGCATCACAACACTTTCTGTTTTACATAAAATGATTTGATGTGGTAAGATGCAGGCCTGGACATGCTCATTGCCTGAGTCTGAAAAAGGTATCCAGTGTGCTTTGAACATCCTGTATGTGTGCTGAATGTACAGAGCTGAACAGATCAGCATCATCTCCTTCACTTTAACTGGACCTGCTCTTCCTCAATGAGCTCTCCACTCCTCATCATTTTGAACAGGAGTGATGAATTTAAACTGAATTCACCTTTTTAGACCCAAATTTGATCCAGAACACTGGAATTCACTGAGAAGACAGAAATGAATCCAGAATAACAAACAACCACTAAAACACATGTTTCTGTTCAGGAAGGACAGGAAACAACTGCAATTTAACATCTCAGTCAAAATAATAAGAATAATGTGCTTTCATTTTTTTTCTGCTTTTTTGTAAAACAGGAAATTTCTGAAAATTCCTGGATAACAACAGTAAAAATGTTTTAGCATTAAAGCTATCATTTTGATTAAAGAGCTTGTACATCCTGGTGGATTATCCATGACAGAAACAATAGATAATTGGTGGAATAATAAATTTCTTAAGCAGAATAAGAACGAAACATTTCAGCACACAAAACAGAGTGCTGTTCATTGTCACAGCAGCAGAAATTAATGCTATAAAAGCATCAAGACCTGGACTCTTTAAAGACAGGTGAAGAAGCTGTTCAGACATTAGTGGAACATGACCAGATGTTCACTGACTAGGAGCACAGCTGGCAGAAGAAGCAAACAGCTGTGCAGGCGTTCCAGCTGTACCTGTGGTGAAGTGATGCTGTGTACCTGAACAGGTAGAGATGTTGTTGCTCTACATGTGGCAGTGTCAGCAGAGAGGAGTCGTGCAGCCAGCGGCCCTGGACGATCATCTGCACCAGGTTGCAGATACTGATGGCTGTAACTAGCCAGCCTTCATTGGCAGCTACATCCAGCATTGCCTGAGAAGAAAAAACACTTAAAACAAGCATGGTACAGAAAAATGCAGCCTGTGAGTAATTTTGGGGCTTCTGGGATATGTAGTTGGAACATAAAGACATGGTATACGCCACAGAGAACAAAGCAGGAAGTGGAGACGTCTGGATCAGAGAGCAGAGAAATCAGTACTAGAAAAAAGCAGTGATTTTAGTGAAAGTGTCCTCTACTCTACCTCTGATAAAACAAGAATGGAACACGGTAAAAACAAACATTTTTTTCATGATGAAATAGAGAGTCTGTTCTTTCATTTGAACTATTCAGTGTTTTCAGAGACATAGCAGAAAACATTCTGTGGGTCTTGAAAATGACTCATAATGGCCAAAAACGCTGGAACAAGACACTAAATGAGTTAACCACCCAGCTGGATGTGAATGAGCTCATTACATGTACACTGTGTGTACAACACTACTTGCTAACTTGACTGTGGAAATGTGGCTGTTGACTTTCCTGATTCAACTAAATTCTGATAGTGAAAGTTATTTTTCCAAAAGGTGAGAGCTCTGATGCTAGTGTGACGGTGTTTATATGATGTGAGGACAGAGGTCATACTGAGGCTGGCTGCAGTGTGTCTAACAGTTCACTACTACTGGTCACAATAAGTGAGCATTATGACATCATGTTTTAATCCCCCCTTTTTGAGCTCTTAATTTACATATTTAACATGGCAAAGTACAAAAACTATACAAACATGGGGGGAAAGTTGAAGTTAACTGTAACTTTAAGCTCATTGCAGTTTATTTTTTTTATTTTAGCATGTTAATGCGATTGTCATTACTTGGACAAACTGCCTGAAATATGTTGCCAGAGACGTGCTGGCAGGTCATGAAGCAGAACTCCATTCAAAATATCAAAGAAACTAACAACACAGCTGTGAATACTGATCAACCATGCTGACAAAATTAGATTAACCATCTTTTCTGAATCTGTCTGAAGCTTCTCCTGTAATTCAGCAAACAAATAATCCACCAAAGAGCATCGTTAAAGTATCAATTTGTAACGTAAAATAGACGAAAAGGAAAAAAAAAATTCACGAACACAGTGCTTACTAGAGCTAACGTGGTGTCGCTCTGATCTTAGCAGCTGAAGTGTTTTCAACTTTGTGCCTCCTTCTGTCCTTGGAAATAAGCTTTCAGAGCTCTCAGTGGAAGGACTCAAACAAACCAAAAACACTGTTTGGCTTTAGAAGAGTCCTCCACACATTTATTATACAGGAGACACATTTTAAAGTAGGGCTGGGCTCGATGTGGGATCCCGATAAAATGTGGATAAATTTCCAAACTGAAGTCGAGGACAGCGAAAATAATGTGGAACAACGTGGAAGCAACATCACTGCATCACCTGAGACCAAAGGCATTGTTGAAAAAAAGGTAACACGACGTCAATGCTATGGACGTGGTTTGGATACAGCAAAAGCGACCAGGAGCAGGCGAAGCCGGGCTGCAAAATCTGCTGACGGGTGGTGCCAGGCAGGACGGGGAACACAACAAATATTTCCCTTCACCTGAGACAGCACCACCCCAGTAATTACACTGAGAGTGAGACTCTGTGGGCTTAAGCTGGTACGACACCACACACACAGCCAAACAAGACCACTACCTGTACGTCTCCAGTTAGCATCGCTAGCGGGAGCGGCTCTTTTAAACAACAATCCATCCAGTTGTGCTTTACAGTCATTGTCCCGTATGAAAAACAATCAAAGTGGAGCGAAAACATAACGAGCCATATTACTGTTTGCCCCTGAGCTCAGTGGAAAAAGACAGCTTCAGGAAACTGATCAAAGTGTTAGACCCCAGGTACGTGCTCATTATTGGAAGGCATATTATGTTATTAAACTTTATTATAAAGTTTCAGTCAATCTCGTTTCTTCAAACTTCAGCATGTCCCTCACACTGGTAGCATCGACAAAAGCTACATATTGTCATTGTTTGACGGCTGCTTCTGCACACATGCTTGTTGTTTTCCTGCCTCTAAAACAACACACACATTTTAAAATCTAAATGTGACCAGTTAAATATACACATACAGTATAACCTGTTTTCTTTCCGATGATTTTGATAAAACTAGATGTCACACACACTCAGACTCTACTGTAGCTGAAGCTTGGCTACGCTCTAAAAGGCAGCAGCACTTTTGGCAATATAGTGTATTAACGTCAACATAATTTCCACTTGAGTGAAATAGGTTGCAGTGCGACCATGAGCGATGGTTTGTACAGAAGCAAAGTGAAATTAATTTCCCCAAAATTGATCAAGGCTGCAGGGACAGAGTGATCCTGGGGTTTACTGGGAGCCAGGTGTTCTTTGGTAGTTTGATCAACTCTAAATCTGCACCATGAAATATAAATATCAACCACTTCCTGCATATTATATCACCCTGTGGCAAAGTGTTAACATCTAGTTTTAAAGGCTGTATATTTTAGTGGTCATTGAAATGTGAGCTGTTCTGCACTGATCAAAATACACTGATCGTGCCTCCTCTTCCCTTTCTTCCTCTCCTCTGTCGATTCCTCTACATCGCTCTCCACCATCTTCTCTGCTTTCTCCCTCTTCTTCATCTCCTTTCTGTTCATTTTTCTTTTCATCTTGTCCACACACTGCATCTTTGTCCACAATCTCCTTTCTTCAATGCAAGATGCCCCTCCTCCTCCTCCTCCTCTTCTTCTTCTTCTTCATATAAAGGCAGAACTCCAGATCTGTGTTGTCCTCCTCCATCTCTTTAGCTTTTTCCTCCCTTCTCTGCTCTTCTTTAGCGAGGACATCCTCCATCTCCTTCACCTTCTCATTCATGTTCCTCAGTTCTTTCTCGAGGCTTAGTTGTCTTTGGACCAGATCCTTCTTCTGGTCCTCCACCTCTTTCAAACTGGTCTCCTTGTTCAGCACCAGAGCCTCCAACTTCTCCTGCCAGTCAGCCAAGCATTTTTGAATATCACATTCTTTGTGTGACAGCTGGCTGGACGTCTCTGTGAGCTTTTGACAGAGATCCTCATTCTCACAGGTTTTGGTCACCCTTGACCTGGATCTCCTCCTGCAGCTGGTCCACCTCTGAAGGTTGGATTAATTTGACCAACCACACATTCCAGAATTCATGTATCTGCTCCTGATGTAAACAGTAGCTCCATGTTTTGTTGTACGTCTGTAAGACTTGAAGAGCTGGGAGCACTAAACTTTGAGGTTAAGATGATCTGAGCTCCAAGTTCTGCATTTTATACAGTTATAGAGACAGAGAACATAATTAGGAGGAAGGAGTGCTTAATATAAATTAAAATTAAATGCTCTGTCCGTACGTAAGGAATGATGTCTTTTTTAAAGTAAGATGTAATGATTTGTTAAAAAAAAAACAACCAAATATGAAATCCATCCCTCAAATTGATTCAGAGAGTAAAGCAGAATTGTGCTATTGAGGTAAGAAACCTGACATGGGCTAATAAACACTCTGTGTCAAACTGGATCACATCATTTCCAAAACAAATCTCTTTGTAATTAATGTCAATTAATTGTTATCAAATCATTTTTGACTCATATCGTATCTTGAACAGGAGCGAATCGTATCGAATTGTATCAACGGGGGGTTCAGTGTGTCGTTAATGCATCGCATTGGTGGCAGCATATCGAGATGTAAATCATTAATGTGTGTGTGTGTCTGTAAAGCTTTTTTTAAGATGTAATTTATCTGTATTTTTTGCTCTTTCACTCTGACTCTCTGGCTATCTTTGGAGTTCATGTGTGCCACGGTTTTCAATTAGATACACCATGCTGAAGAGACAGAGTGTAGCCAATGTGATTGCTGACAGTAGGGAGGAAATGAAACCCAATCCGAGGACAGGGAAATAGTCACAGTCCATCTGACAGTTGCTTTCACTATGTATATTGCAAGTATCACTAAAAAACACATTTGTTCAATAAAAGCAACCATAAAGAAGCTGAAGAGCAGAATCCTTAGTAAACGGTAGCAGCAGGTTGCCAGAGAAGTAACCACATCCATGAGCCGTGCAGTATCACTGCCAGATACACGGCATGGAAAATCACAAGCACATGTACATATGCACACACACAAAGAGCCATCCTGAGCTGTGGACAATGGCTTACAGACCTTAAGACATGGTCCTAACTTCAAACAGTACCTACAAACACCAGCTAGCACGACACACCTCTGACACAGAATCATAATAATAATAATAATAATAATAATAATAATGTTATCAATGTTACTGACTCTAATACACTCCTGATCAAAATGTTAAGACCAGTTGAAAAATGGCTAGAATTTACATTTTGCACTGGCACAGCTACTCATTACGGAGTCCTTTTTTTTGTTTTTTGGAGATGTGGTCTTAAATGTTTGATCAGTCTATGAACAGCCAATTTCAGTTTAATGGTTGTTTGCAATAAATCGCTTCCTCAAATCTTTTTTTGTCTCACTCCCACTTCTTCTTTTTGCATTTTGAAGCACTACTTAGACCCTTCTTAAGATCCAACAGTGAAAAATGTAAATTCTTGCAGTTTTTCAACTGGTCTTAAAATTTTGATCAGGAGTGTATAAGCTGACCAGTACTCATCGACAGACTCTTTCCTCCATCGGAACACAGAGGAACCCTTGTGGATGCCAGACAATGAGAATCCTGGGTGTTAGATCTAAGAGCATCATGTTATTTATGAGACGGATCAGCAAGTTCAGCTACAAATCACCTACTAATGTTGAACATTCCCTTTATTCTCTGCTTCATGTACAGCACAGCACCTCTGCTCAAGCTGTGCTCTCTTTTCATGTGCAACACATGATTCAAATGTATTCCACTTTACCCTTCATACATCATGTTGCTATGATTAAATGACTGAGCTGTTCTTTCAATAGAAATTTAAGGTTGTGTTTATGCTCTAATAACTCTACTATTCGCTCCATACTATCTACATGAACAGTTATCCATTAAAACTATTTAATACCAACAGAGCAGGAAAACACTCAATGTTACTAAACTGCTTAAACTCTGAGACACTGTCAAAATAACTCACTATCTCACAGTCTTCATATGGCGTTGTGATAGAGTTAACCATGTTATTATTTTTCTACAGATACTGGCTCACTTACTGTTATGTTTTTATTTTTCATATGTTTTCATATCTGCCCTTATTGTAATGTTGCTCTATCCACTTTGAGCTGCACCACTGTAAATTACCCAGTTGGTGGGATGAATGAGGGTTTCTGTTAGCCATTGTTGTGTTCACTATACCATTAACCCAGGGCTATAGGCTCTGCGTACGATTTGATGGAGCATTTATTGGTTTAAATCCATTTTGGATTTAAACCAATAAATGTTTCGTCCTGCTCTCCACCAGGAGAAAATATGAATAATTTTCTAATTTCTGACACTTTTGGATTTTATCCAATAAACAAAATATCAAAATGTACATGGACTCTGTGAGGAGATGACCTGGGACTAAGTGGTTAGCATGCTCATTTAAGCAGACAGCTCTGAAACACATTGCCGTTAACCGCTTCACATTCAGTTGATAATGTTGTTTCATTTTCACAAGTTTTAAGAAAACTCTGATAAGATTTTACACATTTAACTAATACAACTATGAACATTATGAAGACTTAAAAACAATGCATCTGACACACAGACATAAAACACACTATATCGCCAAAAGTATTCACTCACCTGTCTTGACTCACATATGAACTTAAGTGACATCTCATTCCTAATCCATAGGGTTCAATATGACGTCGGTCCACCCTTTGCAGCTATAACAGCTTCAACTCTTCTGGGAAGACTGTCCACAAGGTTTAGGAGTGTGTTTATGTGAATTTTTGACCATTCTTCCAGAAGCGTATTTGTGAGGTCACACACTGATGTTGGATGAGAAGGCCTGGCTCTCAGTCTCTGCTCTAATTCATCCCAAAGGTGTTCTATAAGGTTGAGGTCAGGACTCTGTGCAGGCCAGTCAAGTTCATGCACACCAGACTCTGTCATCCATGTCTTTATGGACCTTGCTTTGTGCACTGGTGCACAGTCATGTTGGAAGAGGAAGGGGCCAGCTCCAAACTGTTCCCACAAAGTTGGGAGCATGGAATTGTCCAAAATGTCTTGGTATGCTGAAGCATTCAGAGTTCCTTTCACTGGAACTAAGGGGCCAAGCCCAGCTCCTGAAAAACAACCCCACACCATAATCCCCCCTCCACCAAACTTTACACTTGGTACAATGCAGTCCGACAAGTATCGTTCTCCTGGCAACCGCCAAACCCAGATTCGTCCATCAGATTGCCAGATGGAGAAGCGTGATTCGTCACTCCAGAGAACGCGTCTCCACTGCTCTAGAGTCCAGTGGTGGCGTGCTTTACACCACTGCATCCGACGCTTTGCATTGCACTTGGTGATGTATGGCTTGGATGCAGCTGCTCGGCCATGGAAACCCATTCCATGAAGCTCTCTGTGCACTGTTCTTGAGCTAATCTGAAGGCCACATGAAGTTTGGAGGTCTGTAGTGATTGACTCTGCAGAAAGTTGGTGATCTCTTCACACTATGCACCTCAGCATCCACTGACCCCGCTCCATCAGTTTACGTGGTCTATCACTTCATGGCTGAGTTGCTGTCGTTCCCAAACACTTCCACGTTCTTATAATACAGCTGACAGTTGACTGTGGAATATTTAGGAGCGAGGAAATTTCACGACTGGATTTGTTGCACAGGTGGCATCCTATCACAGTTCCACGCTGGAATTCACTGAGCTCCTGAGAGCGACCCATTCTTTCACAAATGTTTGTAAAAGCAGTCTGCATGCCTAGGTGCTTGATTTTATACACCTGTGGCCATGGAAGTGACTGGAACACCTGATTCTGATTATTTGGATGGGTGAGCGAATACTTCCGGCAATATCGTGTACGTGGCCTACCAACAATACTGGAAGTACAGATTTCGAAACCATGAAGTTTATAGCTAATGATCAGTTCACCTATGAACACTCTTCACTGTGTTCGCTTTGTTAAACTGCAAAAAAACAGCAGTACAGTCTATGATTGTTCAATAGTCTTATACATTGCTGTTTCTGCCAGTCCAATTTGCTTTTTGGTATTAACAGTAATTAGTTACCACATTGGTACATTAACATATTCTGCTGCCGAGTGCAGTGGTCATTTTTACCAAAGAAAGGGAATGCAAACTCGATGTCATGTAGCTAATGTTACAAATTTTGCCAACAGGTCACACTGGTGCATATAAAAAAATCCTGTGGGCATCCAAATTTTCACTTGCAGTGATCTTGAAAGCCTTACCACAGCAACTGTGCCTTCTTTGAGCCCAGTTTAGTGCCAGGCCACAGCTCAACTTTTACCACAGTGATCCACCAGATCCTTCAGGAACTGCTTTCTCCCTAAAGTCCACTATGATTGCAGGGTAAGTTGGAGAGAATCTGTATCCCTTGTACATTGTAACCTTACCACTGAAGGGTTCTGTTCTGGATCACTTCCTCTTTACATCTAGTCACTTGGCTCTACTAACCCCCTCTGCAGATCCTCCAGAATGCAGCAGTCTGGCTGGTCTACACCCTACCCAGGTTCTCCCACACCACCCTGCTCCTGGTGGCTGCTCAGATCTGACTCAAGACACTGGTATTTGGTGTGCTGTGAATGGTTTGGGGCTGTCCTACACCCAGGTCATGATCAATCAGTACACCCCCTGCCTATTCACTATGATTTGCTGCTGCCAATCAGCTTGCTGCTCACTACCAAGGAGGCGTGGCCTTCCATCTTGGAACTTGGACCATAAAAAACGAAAATGCCTATATTTCTCTCCTTATCGTATTATCTCTGAAAGCAGCACTTGAAACACTTGAGCATATTTGATGAAGCTCACGTACTTGCCTGATTCTTTTATGACTCGACTTGCATAAACGTGTCCACGAAATGAAGGTAACATTAGTTATTTGTTGCAGTTGTGTATCAGCTACCCAGTAAATCCTACCTGGCAGATTCGGATGGTATTATCCAGTACAGTCTTGGTATCTGTGGTATAGTCGCTGCATGGCAGTTGGGCGTGGCTGAAGTGGGCCTGCAGCAGCAGGTGGGTCTTGGTGTGGGCGCTGTCATAGGAGTGGGGGTTGACCTGCAGGGGGAGCTGCAGAGCCAGCTGGCTGTTCAGCTGGTCCTCATTGTGTCTGACGGGCAGCTCAGCGTACTCCTCTGCATCCTGCCAGACAGAGATCAAAAGTAAAACAGGAAGTCTCAAACATGTTGTGGTCAGACCTTTGTAACAGCTGCATGTACCTCCCCACTCTTCTGGTTTGGAAAAGCAGCTGTTCTCCTGCCCCACTAAGACTGCAGGAATCTTTTCACCAGACCTGATGACCCAAAAACTAAGCACACCTGCTTATGAAAATCTCAGGGTTGGGACGAAATCCTTCAAATAGTTTGATGTGAACTGTGCCCATGTCTGAGTAAAGTGACAATGATGATCCATCAGTGTCCTCTTTGTGCTTTTGTTTGTGGTTGTTATACAGAGAGATGCATGGACACGCATGGCTCCTCTCCTCTAATTCACTTCAGTTGAACTTGGGCTAATGTAGTCCCATCAACAGGCTGTGCTGAGGGCATTTGTCATAGCCTCCCCCTGGCCTGGACTGTTAAGGCTGCATCCATCACTGACTGAAGCCAGTGTTTCAAAAGCATGATGGACCTGAAAAAGGAACGCAGCAGGATGGGGGCTGGGATGAGGGATAGGAATAGTGATTTATCTTTCAGTGCTGTTGTGTCTGCATATGGATGTGCTGGATAGAGAGAGACTATAGATCTTTAAGCAGACATCATAAGCAACAACTCCACACTGCCTGACATCCTCTGATAGCAGCACTTATAGAAGCAGAGGAGGGAGAAAGTACAGGGAGAGAGTGGAGCTTAAAGACAGAAAAGTGAACAAGTGGAGCTCAGCAAACACAGAGGTCAGACCCACAATTCAACTGCTATAAAATATATTTTCACAAGTTTGTCTTTCATCTTAGCGCTGAAAGACAATGAATTAAATGTTGTGTGTGGGGCGTGTTTGACCTGGGAACATGATGCACAACACCTCTGTTAACATAGGTTAACATGTTAAAAAAGATGTAATAATTCACAAAACCCCCAACGTTTTTATGTGTCTTCAGTTATTTTTTTTTCTGCCTCATTAATGGCCCGTAGAATGATCCTTCTCCAGTGGAAGTCAGACAAACCTCTCCCCGTTAACAGCTGGATTTTCTTGTGTCCATCTTAAAATATTTGTATAACTTGATGTCAGTGCAAACTATGATGCTATACAAATATTACCACAGCATTTCCAAGTGTTAATAACTGAAGCATCATGAAGAAATTCAAAGACACACAGTCCAGAAGAAGCATGGCAGTGGTAGCAAGAGAAAGATTTCAGAGACTCTGGAAAGAAAACTCGTGAGAGATGTGTCTGAAGACCCCAGAACACCTGCAAATACACCAGTGCATCTGGAGGCTAATGATTTTGACCTGGAGGTTTTTTTTTTTCTTTTTTTGTGAAATGATTTCATTTCTGTGTGGAAAGTAAAATTAAGTAAGCATCCAAAATAAAACTGAGATGTTTGAAAAAGCTGTGTTTAACTTCTTTGCTATGTTTAACAGCACTTGGGAAATACTTTTAAAAAATGTCATTTTCACAGGGGTGCCAATAATTTTGTCTTCATGTGTGTGAATTTCCTTGTATGTTTACAGATTCATTCATTTCAAACTCATGGTGATAATACTTTTGAGTGCCATTTTTACTGCCTTTATTCCCCTTTTTATGAAGGGCAGGGTGAGTGGGGAAAGGGAACTTGTTTTCTATTTTGTCTGTCTGTCTCTGGCACAGGAGGATGTTTTCTCCAGTCCTGACGCTGCCTCTGATTGGCTCCTTTATTTCTCCTCTACAGTGGCAGATCAGATATGTGTTTCTTGCCCTGTCAGTCTTGAATTTGGTGATCTCTCATGAACTTGGTGAGCACACTGTCGTTACAGTGTTACCTTCTGCCAGATGTCTCTTAGCTCTTCAGCAGTTATTTTTCTGTGTCACCATTATGACGTTTTCCTCGACGAACTGGTATGTAAATTTGTATAATGCTGTTTGACTGTCTTCTTTGACAAACTGTGTCTGATGCAGTTTAGTAAGTAGAGGACAAATATAGCAGGAAAGAAAACAGAC
This sequence comes from Synanceia verrucosa, assembly GCA_029721515.1. Taxonomy (NCBI): domain Eukaryota; kingdom Metazoa; phylum Chordata; class Actinopteri; order Perciformes; family Synanceiidae; genus Synanceia; species Synanceia verrucosa. Next base: position 1,635,131 of record CM056557.1, on the reverse strand, counting down.
AAAGATTGAGTAGTAGTGCTGTGCAGAAAATAAGTGTGTGAGGTGGGGGTGCAGCAAGGTGTGGGTGTTGCTCATTACTGGCCACGCTGCAGCAATTAGGGGGGCTGGAGGAGCACGCTAGTGCTTTGTAGCTAACAGAGGGGGAGTGGACAGGGCGGCAGGGTGACTGGCCTATTGTATCGCAGCATGCTGGGGAGGGAGGCAGCCAGGCCCGGCATGCTTTGGTCTGCTTCCAACTACACGTGTGCAAAGCAGAGTGATGTTGAGAGTAGCCTCCCCTCCATATGTTATCATCATTACTGAAGTCAGGTTCAACCGCTGAACCCACTGAATGCACGTCCAGCTGTGTGTATAATGCCACAGTAAAACTAATTAAGACACAAGAGCTCTCTAGTGTGACATTTTAAAAATTCATTTTGGCCACACAATAAAAAAAACCCACACATATCAGACTACTGTGTTTATGTAGAAAGATAGAAAGATAAGGTATAAGTAGAAAGATAAGGCCCAATGCAGGGTTCAGGCATAATGTTTAGATATTTATCTAAAGGTACAGCATGCAGTTGTGAGGTTGTTTGTCCATTCTGGGCTACTGTAGAAACACAAAGAGAGGATCCTCTCCCTGCGTAGATAAACTCTCATTCTAGGGAAGTGAAAGCCCAATTATTCTTATCATGACCAAACACTAAACATAATATACAGAACCACAGTATACAGTCATGGAAAAAATTATTAGACCACCCTTGTTTTCTTTCTTTCTTGTTTTACCAGATATTCATTCTAATATCTGGTACCACTAAACATATAATACAATGAACACAACAAAAAATGCAGCTGGTCACATAATACTTTATGTCCTATTTGACATTCTTAAGCTTAATTGATTCCCAGGGTATATAAGAGGCCATTTCATGTCACAAGCAGCACTGCACATGCAAAGGCCTAGAGTGGTTTCCTGCTTACATTCAAGCCGTAGCACAACTCAGAAGTTGTCAGCTCTCACATAATGCCTAAAACAAAAGAATTATGTGAAGCAACAAAGGCAGCCATCTTGGCACTGCTGGAAATTGGCATGAGTGAGAGACAGGTAGCGAAAAAACTGAAGATCTCCAAGACAGCCGTTCAGTCCAACAAAAAAAAACAAGCTGAACATGGCACTACCAAATTGCTACCTGGCCGTGGCAGGAAACGTCTTTCTACCCCACGAGATGACCGTGCACTCATCCGTTCCTGTGTCAGGAATCGTCGTCAGACCTCCAGGGACCTTAAAAATGAGTGGGCACTGTCGAGAAATGTGACTTGCTCGGCAAGGACAGTTCGAAACCGACTTGTTGAAGCTGGTTTGAAGTCACACAGAGCACGCAAGAAGCCCTTCATCAATGAAAGGCAGAGGAAGGCCCGGTTACTCTTTGCTCGAGACCACAAGGATTGGACTGTTGATGATTGGGCTAAGGTTCTCTTCAGTGATGAATCCAATTTTGAATTGATGCCCACTCCAGCCAACTTACTGGTTAGGAGGAAGCCTGGAGAAGCTTACAACCCAGACTGTCTTGCCCCTACAGTAAAACATGGGGGTGGATCAGTCATGATCTGGGGTTGTTTCAGTCTGAGTGGAACAGGGCAAATGCAATTGTGTGAAGGCCGAATGAACCAGGTCAAGTACAGGACTACCCTTGAAAACAGTCTTCTTCCATCAGCTGGAAAACTCTTTCCTGCCTCCAATGACTGGATTTTCCAACAAGACAATGCCCCTTGCCACACGGCAAGGTCAGTTAAAGCCTGGATGGAGAACCACAACATTCGCACCATGCCTTGGCCTGCTCAATCACCAGATCTTAATCCAATTGAAAACCTGTGGAAAATCATCAAACTCAAAATGGAGAACCACAAGCCCAAAAACAAAGAAAATTTGTTTGAATTTGTCCAACAGGAATGGGCTGCTGTGACAGCAGAACAATGTCAGAAGCTGGTGGAGAGCATGCCAAGACGCATGGCTGCAGTCATCAAAAACAATGGTTATGCAATCAAGTATTAACTCTTGTGTGTATCATGTGTTTAAAGCAAACAGAAAAGAAAACATGGAATGCTTAAAAGTAGTGTTTTTGGCGGTACAATGCCATAGCTATTGATGTAAGAATTTAAGTAATTTTGGTTATTATCAAGAAAACCATGGAAAATGAATAATCCTTAGTTCTTAAATTAAACTCTCATGAGCTATTTTTGTTGTTATCATTATAATTGTCCAAACAAATGTACCTTTAGTTGAGCCAGGCATTAAAATGAACAAGAAATTGAAGAAAACAAGGGTGGTCTAATAATTTTTTCCATGACTGTAGATACTATAAATATTATGTTACATTTTTAAATGTTCCTTTAAATTTTGCCCACATTACTTGACAGACATAACTGGCATCTTGAAACAAGACAAAAGATCACTGCAATTCTACCAAAAGACTTGTTTTTTTTTTTTTACTTTTATTTTTCTTTAACTAAATTAGACATTAAAAGTCCATGGCAGCCTAAAACAATTGAAGAAGTGCTGAAATACAATATGAATAATTACGTTTGGATATTATAAATTGACTGAAAAACTCATGCCTTCATCAGTGAAAGGTGTGAAACCACCATGTCTTGTGTCAAGCTCTTCAGTCTCAAGCCAGGGTGTGGATGACCTTACTGCAGGGATGCAAGAGGTCAATCAGCAAAAAGAGGAGGGCAACACATCACACTACAGCACCAGCATGAGGGGAGTTAATGAAGCCCAGACAAAGGTGCTAATTTGGTAGGAAGTGTGTGTGTGTGTGTGTGTGTGTGTGTGCGTGTGTGTGTGTATCCGTTCCCTGGTGCATCTTCTACATGCAAACAGCAAAAAGAGAAAGCTATAATAAGGAATGTCTCCTGTCACTGAGCACTGATTGTCAGTGGATTTGTAAAAAGGTGAAATGTTCTGTAGAGAAACCAGAGATGTAATGAGTGCTAACCTGACTGATGTATTTATGCAGCACCAGGTTCTGTTCTGGTCTTTTTTCACATTACAGAGCCTTTGTCCTCCTGCTTTCTAGTTATTCTATTACTGTATTCATTATTGTGCATTAGGGCTGTCGAGGCATAAATCAACAAAGATAGGAAGTGTGTTACATCATAGAAAGAGTGAAGAGGTATCATACTGATAACTGCTCATTTCAGCCCATTCCAGCGCTGTCAAAGCAAACGACAGGAGGAAAGAGAATCATGGCTTCAACCAAAGGTTTCAGATCAAAACACACCTGTGGCCCATTAGAAACAAAGGAATCACAGAACAGATCACACCTTGGTTGCGTCTGAAATTCCATACTATACACTACATACTCAGTATGTGTGCTATCATTCAACATACTTTTGAGTGAATAAATGTAGTGTGCATATTTTCGGACGCACTGCTTAGTGCAGAAGTGACACACTTCCTGAGAGCCGACCTCACCTCTACCGGCACCTCTGTGATATTAATACATCTAATAATACATCCTTGATATGCATCCGATAAGAAGCCACACAATAATTAATTAATTAAGCCATTGTCTGTTGTGTTGTTGATAATTTATTCTGGCGTAGTGTCCAGTGCTTGCATACTGTAATACCGGAAAATAGTATGCACCTCACGTACTATTGGGTCCATACTAAGGTTTCTGACATACTAAAAAATCTTGCATATTCAACAGCATGTTAGTATGGAATGTTGCATTCAGTAAAGGCACAGCAGGTAGTTCTATCACTGGCCTGCAGTGTTGTGCTAGTTACTGAAAAACAGGAACTGGTATCTAGGTACATTTACTAGTTAATTCATTCAAAAAGTAACTTGATTACTTAAGTAATAGTAAGTAATACATTGCTGTTAAAAGTAACTTTTTAGTCCCTCTTTAGGACCCTGGGGAGTGATAGTTTGCCTTATGGTGTGTTCACTGGAAGTCAGAACTTGGAGGTTAAGATGATCTGAACTCCAAGTTTAGTGCTCTCAGCTCTTCCAGCCTTACAACAAGATGTACAACAAAACATGGAGCTACTGTTTACGTCGGTAGCAGATAGCATGAATTCTATGTCTAGTTGGTGAGATTAATCTGACTTTATGAGTTGGAGATCAGATTTCACAGAGGGTTCTGATCTGAATTCTGACTTGGAGCTTGGAAATTCCAATATTCATGTACAACTTGTCAGCACCATGATTCAAAACAAACACCAGGGTCCCAGTGCTGCTGCAATGACATTAATGCTCTGTTTTACCAGTGATGTTTGTCTCTTTATGCTGTGAAAGTGGGGGGACAGATCAGTGTCTCTATGAACCTGAAGGGGACATGTCCCCCCCATCCATAGAGACATCTGAGAGAAAGCAATCTGAATTCATCAGTCATGAAATCATTTACCAAGTAACGGACAAATGCATCATATTGTAACAGTAACTGTGTTTATTTCTATAAAAAGTAACGTGTAAGAGTAGTAGTTACTGTCAAAAATAGTGCTGTTACTGTCCAACACCGCTGGCCTGATAAGACATCAAAGTGTTGACTTGAGAGGAGCAGTGTATTAGCTGTATCAAGACTGGCCTTTTGTTTCAGTTGATGTCTGCATCACCTAGTTCAGGAAACCAGGCTTTCCTTACACAAGCAGCTGGTGTATGCACAGGTGGATTAAAAGATGAAAGCCACAGGATTTACATACATTTAAACAACAACCACAAAAGTGCACACACAGAGGGAATAATGTATATAAAACCTTGTGGAATTGCTAGACAGAGGTGACAGAACAGCTGCAGCTGCTCACAGTGGGAAACTCACCGTTAGAATGGAGAGCAGCTCGTGGATGGGCAGCTCAGCCTTCAGCCGTTCTTTAAACATGCCGATGGTCTGATGCTTCAAGTAGTAATAGGAGGCGATGCGACCATAAGTCAGTGGCTCGATGGTCTGATCATCCTGGAGCATGAATGGAGACAACAGTTTGACAAACTGAAAGACTTGACTCCATGTAAACCATGTGAACCCCCACACACACCTCTTGTATCTCCATGCAGTAAGAACACTCAAGGTCCCGCAGGCTTCTCTCCACCAGGCTGGACAGGTACTTGTTAATGGACTCATGGCTGATGTCTTCTAGGTTGTAATAACTAGATGACACAGAACATGGGAGTGACAGACAAAATCCATAAATGACCTTGTCCAAAATTACAGAAGAGATAATGGAGAACCACCTGTCATAACCTGCTTTAGCTGTGATGAACATCCATAACTCTGCTTAGTGAACCAGTCATGGGCAGTGTTGTGCTACCGAAAAATAGTGACGAGTTACAGTTACCAGTTACTTTATTCAAAAAGTAACTCAATTTGATTACTTTCACCAAAATTAATGCTTCACTGTTAAAAGTAACTTTTTATTTCCTGTTTTTTAAAAGAACCTTCTATGATGCTTACAGCTTCATTTCAGTGCTTGATGGAAAATAATACACTGCTTTCATTCATTTACACTGACATCACTAAACTCTGCTCAGTACGGTCGATACAAACACAAACCTTCCTCAAGGCAAGTAGCTTCTGTACGGTGACTGTTATTACATATATGTATACATATTTATATATATATGTATATATATATACATATATATATTACAGTTAGCTCAAAATGCTCACTGACACTTCATACTCAGCTACCATGATAACTGTTGCTATTGTCTAGTCTTCTAGTCAATCATAAATGTCGAGGACATTTTCAGGGACAGCTTTAACCAGGGACTGGTCACCCAAAACGGGGACTGTCCCCATAAATCATTTACCATGTAATGGACAAACACACGGTAACTGTGTTTATTGATTTAAAAAGTAATGCGTTAGAGTATTAGTCACTGTCAAAAGTGACGGTGTTACAGTAACACATTCCTAGTAAGGCGTGACTGCCCAACACTGGTCATGGGTCAAACATCTGTTACAAATATGTCTCCTGAATACACTGTAGGTTTCTTATCTGGTCACTGAGCAAGTTAGCTAGCACTCTCTAGAATTACTGTGACTTATTCGCAGCTAAGCATATCAATGACTAACTCTCCTACAGCATTGTTTCACCAAGTAGCCTAGCATTGTTCACTACATTACTGCACCAATTTTCAGTGCGATCAGGGGTTTGTCAACTTTGAACATGCGATCGCCCCAAGTTGTGCTAATTTATCTGTAAAACTAATGATGATCATTTCCTGACATAACAGTGAAGTGGTCAAAAAGACATGCATACACCACTCCTCAATGATGTAACACTGATGATGGAACCTCATTAGGGCCTAATGCATAACCCAGATAACAATGGTAAATGGTGAGTAAATGGTACAGTAGAGGAGCTTGCCACTACTGTACACAATGTTGCTGGACAGACTCTTGTTCACACTGTTGTGGTGTGAGGAAAAGCCACAGCCTGAAATTATTACCTGAAATCAGACAACCTGTGGCCAGCCAAAATGGGTTCCATGCTCTGCTGAGTAAGAGTTACCACATGACGCTCAGCAGAAAGGTAATAAAGTACATCCTCCATTAGCTCATAATGACAATATTTGTGCATGGTGTGAGCAAGTTGGATAAAAAGGTAAGGAAACCAGGCACACTTTCTATAAAGCTGGTACTTTAGATCCAAAGATCCTAAAGGTATGTTTACAAGTGGAAAATTGCACATTTATGATACAAGTAATGTCAAATATGTCTTGGTTATTAACCAGGATCCAGTTGGAACAAACACCGATGTACATGACCGCAGACTGAAAATTTTGGCCCAAGTGGGGTTTTAATTTGGAGAGAAAAGTAAAACTAGAATTACCACCTCATGGTTTTATGCCTCCAAACAGTCAGTTTACCTCCATGTCTGTTCACCAGAGCCACACAGCGTGTTGTTGGGATCCTCTTGTATTCTTTTCATACAAGATAAAAAAAAAGAAGCATAAGGATATTGTATGTATCATTCACTGTTGTATGCTGTACATACTAGTTTCACACAAAGGAAATCTCCTTTGTGTGAAACTTGTATGTAAAGCATACAACAGTGAATCCGGATATAAGATCCTTAGTAAATTTAAACAAAATGAAACTTGTATGATTTGGGTATTTATCAGAATAGTATGTGATACATACAATATCCTTGTACTTCTTTTTATTATCTTGTATGAAAAGTGGCCACTTTCAAGAGTAAATCATACACTATTCATGAATTTCAGCACATTTTTTAAATATTTTTTTCTTGTTTCTTTTCTGTATGGTATAGTTCAGTTTCAAGGTGTTACCAATCTTCTTGCAGCCTAAGTGAAGCTCAATCCTTTTAATTCTCAAATGCTCAGAGAGTTCTTTGCCATGAGGTGCCATCTTGAACACCCAGTGGCCAGTATGACAGCACTGTACCCAAAGGACAGTAAATACAGTATACTGTGACAGTATACTCTTACCTGAGCTGTACACTAACTACTCTAAGGCATACAAGTCATTTCTATGGTACTGTCCTTTGAGGAGATTTAATGATTTTTTTTTTGCTGAAATATGAGGGATGTACTCACTTTTGGGAGATAGTCAGGAGTGTCAGGAGTGAGGAATTTAAACTGAATTCACCTTTTTAGACCCAAATTTGAGTCAGAACACTGGAATTCACTGAAATGAATCCAGAACAACAAACAACCAGTAAAAAACATGTTTTTTCTGCTCAGGAAGGACAGGAAATAACTGGGTATTATTGGTATTAGACCACCCTTGTTTTCTTTGATTTCTTGTTCAATTTAATGCCTGGTACAACTAAAGGTACATTCATTTAGACAAATATAATGAACAACAGAACAACAATAGTTGTTGTAAGAGTTTACTTTCAGAGCTGTTATCTGACCATTTTCCATGGTATTCCTTTTAATAACCAAAGTCAAATGTCTTGGTGTAATAAATATCCTAACAGATGGACAACCTGAAAACATAATGTCTCCATCTATGGCTGGTGTCTTTGCAGAGGCATATAAAGCAATATTAGCCAGAATGACTAGCAATAAGTCAGTTAACAGGTGGAGGAGGATGTTAGATTAGCCAGTTGTCTACATAATACACGCAAAACTTTAACAATCGCCCACTTCTCATATTACATTAAAACAAATGATATCTTCATGATCATAAGACAATTATTTATTGTACATCTGGGAGCAGGAAAGAGTAATCACGGCCTCACTTGTGGGCTGGCAGCAGCAGTTGAGACGGGTAATGGTCAAATTTAATGTGTGTTTAATGTTAAGTATTTCTTTCATTCCCATCGCTCCACATGTTAACAGCACATGGTTCGAAGCGCTGAACGTGTTTATTACTGAACACATTTCACAGGTCTTTACGGGTGGCAGGGCCTGTCTGATTAAGTCACGGCCATTAGCATCATCACCATTAGGCTCCTGATGGCACAGGCTGCAGACGTTTACGACACCCATGGGACCCTGTGTCTGCGTCTGTTTGTGTGTGCGTTGTGGGAATCAAAGCCTGAAAGCAGTAGTGATAGATTGGCTGTTCACACATAAAACACAGCTGCACAGAGATAATGGTGTCAGGGGATCTGCACTAATTCAAGACAATGAATATCATTTGATGTAACATGAAGCTAAATTTAAGAGTGCCAGTATACAACTGTTGATTAAAAAGTATGCAATAAAGGCAGAATATGTTTGTCATGCTGGAACCAAATTCAGCTTTGATTTAATGGAGGACCTGTGGGTCTAACTTGCAAGTGATGTAATACAACAGATACCCACATATAGTAGTTTTCTTTCTTTGCTGTATTTTTAATGTTAACATCAACTATTAAATAACCACAGAATGTGTCACAACTACATGCTTCAGCCCCATCAGATGTGAACAACGTATCCATTAGCGATCCGTGGGCATGGTTTACCAACCTGTTCCCTCTATTTATTAAGGTCTTCATGTGGTTTATCAATCTGCTCCCTTGGTTTATTTATTTATCCACTGACACAGTTTAACTGTATGAAGTGAAACTGGGAAATTCTCCTGAAAACAGTGTGCCAACAGTAGCTACATCCTGGCAAGAGTCTTCATTTTTGGTTTTATTGAAGAAAGTCAAACATCCAGTCACAGGGTGATGGTACACCATCATGTTTCTTTTCTGTTACAAAATAGTAGTTAGTGTTTGTTTTTGTTTGACAAAACATAACGCGGTTAACTGCATTAATTGCATGCTTCGATCTAAAAGTGTTTTTGACTTCCAATGACTTGCAAAATAATCAAAATTTAAACATACAAAATTTTGATGAGCTACCAAAATTCTGTGATTAGTTTTGATTAAAAAAAAAAATCATCGCTAACAGCTCGAAAAAAGTTGAACAAATCCATTTTGCGAACTGGGAGCTGGATCCCAAATGAAATGGGTTGGTACTCTATCTCTAATGCAGCCGAGGAGAGGGGGACGTCCACTTTTGTGACTTTAGACTGCTGCTTTCTGCTGTCTTCATCAACCTGGAATAACCAAAGTAGAGGTGGAGGTGTAGGAAGTAGCCCAGGAGGTGAGAGTCTGGTACACTTTGCTTGGCTTGCTACCACTGTAACCTGGCAAGTGATTTACTAATGGTACAATCATGAATATGAAGGTAATACAGTAACACTGTAACTAGTAATAACACAACCTGGAGGTTATTCCAGCTGTTGGTGAGAGACAGTACAGTCTGGAGAGACACAGAAACCAGGATGTTACATGGTCCATACCAGCCAAAGAAAAACCAGAAGTACTGTGTGAGTCCTTCCACTAATCCAAAAGGAAAACTAAGTCATTGTTTTGCTGTAAATTTTCAGACACTGAATACTAACCTAAACTCATCCCAGTTCGAATCCAAGATGAAGTGTCTGGATTCACAGACGTGTGCTGGTACAACCCTACTGTAGGCCTCAGTAGTCAGGGACTGATGGTAAATGTGGAATGACAGCCGTGCAAATACCAACAGACTGGAATGTTCTGGAATGGTCTCTGTCTACACGGCAGATGTTTGACTGGAGAACATGGCTCTCCTCTGACCAGGTAGTGAGAGCAGGCCAGGAATGTGTGCATGTGTGTTTGCTTTAGCTTTGAACGGCAGGATCTGCCGCAGTTGGTCCTGATCATAGACGATGTGTAAAGATGGACGACAAGTCTCCACTTCCTCTCACTGTACAAAAATGAAGCCAAAACATCCTGGTTACAAGAGCCACCATCTTGAGATTTTGATGTCATTTGGAGAGTAGTGATTGATGGCCAATCACGCATTGAGGACAACCGCAGCTTGTTAGCATGAGCCACCTAGCTGCTACGTTAGCACCAGCGCAGCTTTTTGGCTGGAAGGACACAGCAATTAACCATAATATCAATCTCAATCAATATCAATCAATACATTCATAGACTGGCTATTGATGCAGGTGGGGAGTGAAGGTTGGTCCTGGTGGTCTGATCCAACAGAGCAGACTATATAAGCAGGTGCTCATAATGTTATGCTACATCTGTGTACATCAGCATGATTAAAAACTACCTAAAATGACAGAAATTCTTGGAAAATGTGAATTTAATTTGTAAATTTGACTCTTGAGTTTGGCCCATGTCCCATATGCTAACATAGAGGAGGTGGGACATAAGATATATACTGCAGTCAGCCTCCAGGGGGCGATCCATATGTTTTGGCTTCACTTTTGAGCTGCCATGTCGTCAATGTTTACATCCAGTCTATGGTGCTGATAATGTGCCTCACCTGGGGTTCATCACCAGCCTCCTGAAGAAGTACGTCCAGGTGATGTAGTCCATGGCATCCTGTTTGGATGAGATGGTTCCTGCAGTGATCTCAGCATTCAGATGGTCTGACAGCACACTGAGGAGGCTGGAGAGACAACACATTCAGTCACACATCAACACAGTGATCACCAGCCAGTCAAGCTGCATTTTCAAACTCAATGCTTTTTTTCTCATAAAAAGGAGCTGATCAACTGATTAACAACAAATACTTTGATGACAATTCTGATTATCAATTAACTTTTCAATTCATTTTTTTTAATTCACACTACAACTACTACATATTCATAAATGTATATATACAGCATATAATGCATGACACACTAAAATGTGGAACGTGCAAACCAAACACACTTCATGATCCCAGCACCAGACCCAGTGTGAAAAACTGTTGCATGGACTACTGGCATCAAATATGTCGCGAGAACCTGTTAATCCATTTCAAAAAATAGCTCCAGACGTGAATGTGGTTGCCAGTTCCAGACTACTGATGTTTTATTTGGGCAATTCCTGCTAATGTTTGAACAATAATTTGGCAAATACAAAAAGGGGATTTATAAAAAGCAGGTATGACAAAAAAGGACTTCTTTGGTTTCAGTATCGATGGCCATGGACTTATTCGTAGTGCAGGAACAGGTTGGTAAGATATGCTTCCATTGTCTTGACAACACCAGTCCAATTCTATATTACGTAGCAACAGTTACATTAAATCAAAAATAAAAAACTGCTTCCCAGTCTTTTCTCTGATCACTTTTAGGTCAAACCTTTTTTTCTTATGATGAATGCTACACTAATTGGAAACATTTTGAACCTGTCTTGTGTTCAGCCCCTGGTCTTCAACATCACAGACAACAACAGAAGGTGGTGGGAGAAGACAGCAGACATGTGACTGTTGCTGTACCTGGACTCAACGGGGAAAGGCTCATAGAGGAACTTCTTGTAGAAATCTTTCTTGATGTCATGAACCAGGATAACTGCTTTGCCCTGGTCATCAAACTGAGGCCGACCTGCTCGCCCCATCATCTGCAGAACATCTACACACACAGCACAAGCATTATGATGTTCCTCTGTTCTTCATGTAAGCGGCATCTATTCCACGACTCCATTCAGACTTCTCCAACACATTCTGTATATTTAGGGTAGCGTTTAGTGCTGTCGGCTCTTCTCTGGATCCTTGGCTGTACTGTGTGCACTACAGCAGATAGAGTTAGCTCCACCTTAATAAACAGATGAGCAGTATGCCACCAAGAATACCTGATGGACATTTCAGACTGTGTACCTGTAATGGGGTAGTCCACGTAGCGCCTGGATTTGCCGTCATAGTACTCAGTTCCCTTAACGACCACCAGGTGAGCAGGGAAGTTCACCCCCCAAGCCAGAGTACTGGTAGCGATCAAAACCTAAGACAAGACATGGAATTTGTGGAAGAACATACAGGAAATTCAATTTTTACATAATGAAAACAAGTGAGAGTAAGTTTTGAAGGAAAACATATGGATATGGGTAAAACGGAAATGTGCATGCAGTGTATCCATTGCATCCGTTTCAGTTTGAGGAATGATTGCATTATCATTAAACTGCTACACTGTGTCTGTTACAGATGTATAAGGCAGAGGAAAGGGAATATATTAAGCAGGGACAACAAACTGATTAATATGATCAACAGAATTAATATGTTGGCCATTCACTGTTCAATACACCTGTTATCTTTATTACACTAGTTGGTCCATTCTGTTCAGTTATCTTGCTCTCTTACAGTGTTGAAGTATACAGAGTTGAAGTACAGTTAACTTAACAGAAAATGACTCAAGTCAAAGTGAAAGTTTCCCATGAGAATTCGACTCGAGTCTTAAGTCTTAAATTATCTCACATTCTCTCTACTTAAGTATCAAAAGTCCGCAGGTAAATGTTCTCCAAGTAGTGAAAGTCCAAATCTATTTGTATTTTCTGCAAAAGTCACTTATGCCCAAATAAGCACACATTTCAGATGGGTGCGAGCAACAGCTCAGAAAAATAAATGGACACACAACACCATCACCACTGATCAGGAGAAACAATAGTGCATCCTCCCTACCCGCTGTCATAGTTACGAAGTAAAAAAAGTAGGAGTGAAGATGCTTCTGTGAAAGGTAGTGGAGAAAAAGTATACTTTTATTTTTAGAAATGTAGCCAAGTAAAAATAAAAGTTGTGGGCACAAAAAAAAAACTTCAAAATTATATACAAGTACTGTATTTTAAGTACTGGTACTTACTTACTATATAACACTGCTGTTTGTTGCTTATTTAGACATTTATATATTGTTTATAGGCTCTTATTGTCATTGTTTCTCCATCCACTTTGCTGCTGTAACATTGAACGTTAATGTTAAATTTCCCTGTTTGTGAGATTAATAAAGGATTATCTTATGTTAGCTAAAACTGTTAACCAGTGAAGCACTATTCATTTCTGCAAAAATATGTGTATTGGGGTGAGTGACGCTGGTCAGCACAAGGTCTTACCTGGATCTTACAGTTGACAAAGAGCTCCTCCACAGTCTTTCTGTCTCTCTCATGCAGGCCAGCGTGATGCATGCCGATCCCAAAGGCCAGCGTTAGCTTCAGGTTGGAATCCCTCACTGTCACGATGATCGACTCAATCTGGAGACAAACCATGGATCAAGGACAGACCTATTAGAAAATACAATATACAATCACACAGCACCAGGGGCGTTTCTTTAGCTAAATACTACAACTTCAAAATGTATTTAGTTTCAAAATTAATTGGGAATAATGTAAACAAGGTCTATAATCAGTATTAATATGAAGTGAAAACAGGATGATAAAATTAGTCAATAGGTAAAAGTTATTTTCATTTTTCTTTTACTGATAAGCAAATGTTAGCTCTCTGTCAATAACAGTTTAATGCAAAACTTATTGCAAAATAGTTTTTTTTTGTTTTTTTATGTATCAATTTTCAAATACTGGACAAATAGCGAAGTAGCAGACAGACTCATGTGCATGGCTCTCCTCTGCTTCCAGCAGGATGGAGGCATCTTGTCTTGTATTATACTGATCTAATATCTTCCAGCCTACACACACAGTTCCTGGGTTGAATAACAGAGGAACAGGGTCTGTGCCAGAGTAAACAGAGGCAGAGCCAGCGGAGCAGAGCTGCAGCAGTAAACAGACACGGACACAACAGTTGGCATCTCTCCTCATTATTTGTGTTCTTTGTATTTTGAAAATTAAATAATTTGAAGATGAAGAATGGAAAAATAACCTTAACTCAATGAGTGCCAGCATTTTTTTTGTAAATGAAAGTGCCAACGTCTTTCATGACCTACAGAATATTTAGTACTCAGTCCACCTTGGTTCAGTCATATATGCTCCTTCCCCTCTAACTCCACAAAGCCAGTTGTTTTCTAACCCAATTGTCCTCAATACAATGAAGATTTGGACACAATTTAGAAGACATTTCAACCTGTCCATGATGTGAATCCACTCTACCGTTGTCAATAACTACAGTTTTCCACCCTCTACTTTAGACTCAGACTTTAAGATCTAGAAGACTAAGGGCATCACCTGTATCTCAAATCTCTTTCTTCAGGGCACAACTCTGAAATATTTGATCTGCCTAAATCACACTTTTTACATATCTCAAAGCAAGACATTTTGTGCAGAAAAACTTTGTGTCTTTTCCACATTTGCCTTTGCAGAATGCCATCGATGATCTTCTTTCTTTGTTGATGCATCATAAACTACATAACACTATTTCAGTTATAATCATATCTGCAACATCTCCCCACAGTCATTACAAGGAACTAGACAGCTTTGGGAGAATGACTTTGGGGAAGTAATTAGAGATGATCAGTGGGAAACCTCTTCCCCCTGTGCTAGACATAGCTTGATTCAATTGAAAATCCTTTTAAGAGTACACTGGACGAGGGCCAAATTGGCCAAAACTTTTTCTGATGTTGACCCCTCTCGCCCATGTTGTAAAAGTCAACCTGCTGGTCATATACAGTACACATGTTCTGGTCCTGTCATCATTTCAGAACCTACTGCACAGACATTTTCCAGGCCTATTCTAAAATGTGTGGTGTAAACATCACCCTAAACCAATATGTGCAATTTTTGGTCTTGCTGATGAAACTCACTCTCTTAAAGGCAAATTCCATGTTGTCATAGCTTTCACCTCTTTACTTACTCGACGTTTGATACTGCTCTTGTGGAAGGAACTGTATTTGTGATGTGATATTTCATTGAAAAGCAATATAAAATGTTAAATATAGAATATCTTGTACTATCTGAGGGAGAGGACACTTTCACCAAAAACACCACTTTTTGTCCACATTCTGTTTGTTTTGCTCTCTAATCTCAATCGTCTCCACTTCCTGCTTTGATCTCTGTGGTGTATATCATCTCTTTATGTCCGGACTACAAATCCCTGAAGTCCCAACATTACTCACAGGCTGTGTGAGAGCGGCCTCTTGTGCCTGCTGCCGAAAAAAAGAAAGACAGGTATATACGTGTATGGCACTCAAGTGTTCGATTTTAAAAGACATACATAAACTGACTTCATTGATTTCCTCATCTAAGCCTTCTACTTGTCTCTTAGATCCCATCCCAACTTCAATGCTTAAAGAAGCTTTACCGTTACTGAGCACCTCTTTACTGAACATGATCAACTTATCTTTGCTGTCAGGCTATGTACCTCAGTCATTTAAAGTAGCCGACTCGTCTCAGTACTTGTTAGATCTTAGCGCTGCTTTTGATACTATTGACCACCATATCCTGTTGCAGAGATTAGAACATTTAACTGGCATCAGAGGAACTGCTTTAAGCTGGTTCAAATCCTACTTATCGGATCGATCACAGTTTGTTCACGTTAATGATGAGTCCTCCATGCAGTCCATAGTCAGCTATGGAGTTCCTCAAGGTTCTGTGCTTGGGCCTATTCTATTTACTTTATATATGCTTCCTTTAGGCAATGTTATCAGGAAACACTCCATAAACTTTCACTGTTATGCAGATGATACTCAGCTATATTTGTCATTTAAGTCAGACGAATCCAGCCAGTTAGCTAAACTCCAAACATGTCTTCAGGATATAAAAACTTGGATGGCGCACAATTTCTTGTTGTTAAATTCAGATAAAACTGAGGTTATTCTAATTGGCCCTGAAAATCTCAGAAATAACAATCTAATGACTTATTTACTCTAGGTGGCTTTGTACCAGCCTCGAGCACCACTGTAAGGAATCTAGGGGTAATTTTTGACCAAGATATGTCCTTCAACGTCCACATGAAACAAACAGCTAGAACAGCTTTTTTTCATCTGCGTAACACTGCAAAAATAAGGCATATTCTCTCCCAAAACGATGCAGAAAAATTAGTCCATGCATTTGTAACTTCCAGGCTGGACTATTGTAACTCATTATTATCAGGCTGCCCTAATAAGTCTATCAGGACTCTCCAGCTGGTCCAGAACGCTGCAGCACGTGTTCTGACCAGAACCAGGAAAAGAGACCATATTTCTCCGGTGTTAGCCTCTCTGCACTGGCTCCCTGTAAAATCTAGAATAGAATTTAAAATCCTCCTCCTCACCTACAAGGCACTTAATGGTCAGGCACCATCTTATCTTAAAGAGCTAATAGTGCCTTATAATCCTGCTAGAACTCTACGCTCTCAGAATGCAGGACTACTAGCGGTTCCTAGGGTTTATAAAAGTAGAATGGGAGCTAGAGCTTTCAGTTATCAAGCTCCTCTTCTGTGGAACCAACTCCCTCTTTCAGTCCGGGAGGCAGACACCATCCCCTTATTCAAGAGTAGGCTTAAGACTTTCCTTTTTGATAGTGCTTATAGTTAGGACTGATCCAAGGTTGACTCAGGCTGCCTTGGATCAATCCTTAGTTCTGCTGCTATAGGTCTAGACTGCCGGGGACTTCCTCTGACACACTGAGCTTCTCTTCTTCTTCATTTCGATGCTTCCATTAAGTCATTTTACAAACTCATCTTCTTCCCCGGAGCCCCTGTGCTCCCAGCTCCCAGGTGTCCGTGAGCTGAGGCTACTTGTTGAGAAGGAGGTGGTGTCATCCAGGCTTCGTCTGTCCTGATGGTGGTGAGATGGAGAAGAGGCGATACTGCTCAGGTTGTATCTTTTAGGGTAGTGGAGAAGAGGATGTGTTTCCTCTTCCTCCCTTTAACACATGCTGCAGATTAGTTTTGTGCCTCGTAGTCCCTGTGTGTTCTCATCTCACAGGTATCCATGGATCCAGTCTACCTGGTGGAGTAGTGGTTGTGCAGACCAGTCAGGCTTCATCTTCTGGTTCTGAGTGACGTGGTGGTGATGAGGTCATCCTGCGGAGGTTTCTCCTGTTTGGTGTGGTGGAGTGGAAGATGTGCTGCCCAGGCTTCTTCTGGTTGGCGTGGTGGAGAGGACGACATGCTTCTCATCCTTTGCTGATAGCTTGATGATGCTCTTCATCCCCTCGGACACTCTCATATAATTCCATATATACACACTATATATATACACACTACTATATTAGCTGTTGTTATATTGAGTTGGACATTTCCATACAATTTTGTATGTTAGTGTTAATGTGTTTTCATTGTTGTTATTCTGTACACATGGCATCTATTGCACGTCTGTCCATCCTGGAAGAGGGATCCCTCCTCTGTTGCTCTTCCTGAGGTTTCTTCCGTTTCTTTTTCCCTGTTAAAAGGTTTTGTTTTGGGGAGTTTTTCCTTAGTCGATGCCAGGGTCATTTGTAAAGGACAGAGGGTGTCATATCCTGTACAGATTGTAAAGCCCAATGAGGCAAATTCATAATTTGTGATATTGGGCTATACAAATAAAGTTGACTTGAAAGTTGACTTGACATACTTGTCTTTGGCAGTCAAAGAATTAAAGACAATGTTCAACGTTTTCTATTTTAAAATTGCAATGCATCCCTCGAATGCTCCGACTAATCCATTGAAACATGTGATATATGGTAATAAATGAGAGGGAATCCAGCTCGGAGAGAAGAGAGCTGAGGGCCTCAGGCTGCAGCAGAGGCAGAAAGAGCTGTCAGGTCGAAGAGGGGATTTGAGACGGTGGCTGACCCCCGGTGAGAGTTAAGCTGCTATCGCCAGAAGCCTGTCAGTCAACCAGCAGGGAGCTGAGCTGCTACACGGGCCAGCGGCGAGAAGCAGCAGGCAGCAGCATATGTCAGAGGAACACACACAGAGGCCAGGGACGCTGAGCACACACATATATAGAGAGACTGGGCCTCAGTTAGGACTGCAGTACCACATCCATATACATCATGATTAAATGTGGACATCTCCTAGCTGGATAAATAATGCTACTCTGTGTACAGTATACTTGATGAGCAGAGAAGGTGGTGATTGAAATGACTGCCAGGAAGTGATTTTTTTTCACAAGCTTTTTGTTATTTCTGCAAAATTATAGCACAATTGAGCCATACCTTCCTCTAAAGGATGAACCCGGAATCAACACAGAGCAATACAATATAAAGATGAATGACCCGACTGCATGCTCAGTAGTCTTCCCGTTTTGTTTGTGGAATAGCATTCCTCAAAACGTGATCAACCTGATCATACTCTCCAAATCTTCATGTGGCACAACTTAAAACTAACTTTGACTGAATTTAGACAGATTGAACCATAGTTAATTAAAAACTGTTAGATGTGGGCTATTCTGGTAGAAGAAGTCACCATTAATGACTATGCTGTAAGCTTTTACTGACAGTTTATTTTCATTCAGATTTAGCTCATCCCATAATACAAAGCTCTATCCAGATAGGAACCTGTGGTTCAGAAATTGTCTTCTCTCTAACATCAGGCAGAAGTATTGGGAGCCATCTCTAGTCACTTGCCGCTAGCTGCTCTGCTGCATCTTAAAAATATAGATTTGGATTTAGAGGGATTTATTTTGTGTAACTGCTGGCCTAGGTTAGGCCCTGCAGCTCCATTTAACAGTGCTACAAGAACACATATTTAATGTTGTGCGTAGCGCACAGTCAGCCATTGATGGTAATGTGCCCGACACAGATAAGACAAATCAATTTTAATCGATACATAAATTTACAAAGCCATGCCAAAGCAGCTGATAGGTATCTCAGTAACACTGCTAGACATGGATGTTAATATGATGACAGGGTGTTGTAATAACATTAGCATGCTTTTCAAATGTGAAACCACAGGAGTCATCTGCTCCCATCTTGAACTGATCTAAGGTACAGACACAGACAGTATAATGGAGGATGACACTGACTTTTCAGGCACAAGTTGGGTTGAATTCCATCTGTAATTACACTTAAAACCAGCACTTATACAGAGAAGTGGAACCATCTAGAGGGGAGGGAGAGCCGAAGGAAAGGAGGTTCTCTGCACTCATCATGGCTACAGTAAAGAACCATGACTCTGATGCTGCTTATCACTCAGCTTTTCACCTTGCACGTTTAGCTCATGATGGCCAGGTCATAAAGGGACAGTTCACCCCCCAAAAATATGCTTTTTTTTTCTTCAATGATATTTATCAGTCGAGAGTGTTTTGGCATGAGTTGCCCAGTGTTGGAGGTATTGGACATAGAGACACAAGAGGCTTGTGCTCACAGAGCCGTGACATGTAAATATTAATGGCGTCCTCCTCGGCTGAGCGCCTCTCTTCCATGACTAGATGCACAATGAAACATTTGACGGGTCCAGTTCGGAAGAAAGAAAATAGTTCCTGCATGAAACTGGGAGCTGTTAAGTTCCATTATATTGCATAGAAGGCAGCTGATACTCAAACACTTAAAAACCCCAAAACAATCTAGATTAATGATTAGCACTGCAGGTAAGAGAACAAATGTGACAGCACTGAGCCACTGGATGTTTAGGTTTATCAAGCTTTGAATCTACCTTCAGTTTTCCTTAAGAATCTCCAGTGGTTGTGTGTTGGGCTCTGTGTGTAGTTGACCTACTCTAACGCTGCGCCTGAACACATCACAGGTAGAAGAATGAATGTGCTGGTGCTGCTCAGGCTAAGCCTCCTGGGTAAAAACAGTGTCAGTGTACCTCTCTTTCGTCCTGGTGCAGCCATTGTTTGGGGTTGTCCTCTGTGGCCAGGAAGGCGATAAGGTCCAGGGCGGTCAGTCGAGTTTGCCGTCGTGATGACACAAAAATCAGGACTGGCTTGGCTGGGGAGTGGCTGCGTATTGCTGTAAAGATGCAGATGCAACTTAGTGCTCCTGTACCCTCTTTAGAAGTACTGTGGGTGATCACACTGTATTATTACATTAGCATTACACAGCGGTGTGAAGTTGCAGCAGTAACTTTACCTCCAGCTGGCTGCATGAAAAGCCACAAACAGAGCAAATGTGCACATCATGCTGAAATGTACAGATAACCGTATAATGTGGAGCTGTACCTTGGAAGGTAGGCTTGTTCATGCTGGCCATGCGGGGGCAGTAGTGCTGTCCAGGGAAACCATGGATGTGAACTTCCAGAGGTACGGGGCGAACAGACGGACGGAAGTTAAACAAACCCACCTGTTAGAACAACAGGAGGGAGGGAGAGATTTAATGTGAGCAGCTGGCAACAAGGAGTTCCATCTGGCTGCAATGGAAACTGTCTGTCACTGTCACTGAGGAACAGAACAGCAGGCCTCTGCAAGCCTCTGCAGGACTCTGCTGGACTCTGCTGGACTCTGTCTAAACTGTTTATTGTGGCGATAAGGGGCAGTGTGTGAACAGGACTGGACTCAAAGAGCGTCATATTATGTCATAAAGAGTGTGGTGCATCATTAATTCAATAACAGTCTCTCTTAATTGGTCTGTTACATCATTACATTATGAAATGACACACTGACTTGGAACAATGGACCAAAAAAGACGAAAACTGCAATTGTAATATCAGGAGTAATTACTAGTCAAACAAATTATACAGATCATAAACAAATTATATTGGATCAAATGATGCATGTCGATGGTAAGCATTTAACAGAATCTGACCCCTGCTAGGTGAACAGGTCCTGTAAGCTACATTCATCCATCTTCAAACAACACTGGGATGTGCAGCAGATATTTTTTTTGGAAATGCTGAGCTTAAACATGATGATGATGATGAAAAGGACAGGGAAATAGAAAATGCATCTTGTGCACTCAGCCTCATTGAAATAAGTCAAATCACAAACTGTGGCCAAAGCAAAGATAAAGGGTGCCCTTGAAACCAGAGAGAAATCACTAACACATGCTGTAAAGAATGGGCAGTAAAAAACAATGAAACAATAATCTGCTTGATGCATTTTTCCACTCTGGAAAAAAGCAGACAGCAGCTTAAATGAGCCCCATGGAGGTCAGTCATCCTCTGGAGGTCTGAATCTGATCCAGCTTCACTGGTGAAGGTGGGGTTCACTCTGGACAGATCAGCAGACCATCAGAGAGACAGAAACCATTCACATCTAGGACCAGTTTAGAGAGAACCAAGAGAGAAACAGAAAGAACCAAGAGAGAAACAGAAAGAACCAAGAGAGAAACAGAAAGAACCAAGAGAGAATCAGAAAGAACCAAGAGAGAAACAGAAAGAACCAAGAGAGAAACAGAAAGAGCCAAGAGAGAAACAGAAAGAACCAAGAGAGAATCAGAAAGAACCAAGAGAGAAACAGAAAGAACCAAGAGAGAAACAGAAAGAGCCAAGAGAGAAACAGAAAGAACCAAGAGAGAATCAGAAAGAACCAAGAGAGAATCAGAAAGAACCAAGAGAGAAACAGAAAGAGCCAAGAGAGAAACAGAAAGAACCAAGAGAGAACAAGAGAGAACTAATAGAGAACCAACAGAGAACCAGAGAAGACCAAGAGAGAACCAGAGAGAACCCAGGCCACCACAGGGAGAACATGCCCCCCCAGCTTTCAGAATAAAAGCATATAGCATGTAGGTGCTGCTCCCCTCTGGAGCTGACAGAGCAGCTCATCCTTTCACATCACTGCACTCAGTCCTGATGATTACAACTTCCATCCAGACCCAGATGATTACAGAGATGAACTACAACATTGACTCCAGGCTAGGTAAGTATCTGTGGATCTTAAGTACCATCATTATGTACATTCAATCAGATATGAAGAGGCAGCAACCAATGACCCATAGAAGCACAGAGCTAGACAGCCTGTGGTTTGTGGCTGGCTTCACACTCACTACTCCACAACAATATGATCCCTCCATCTAATCAGAGAACAAGGAGTCAGGAGGAACACAACTCACTAATGAAGTATAATTAAAGCATGTTGTGGTATTCCTGTTAAAAGACAATACTGCTGTTTGTTTCGCTGCCATGATGGAGCTCTGACCTGTTTGATCCCCAGCCAGTCAGCCAGGTCTCGAGCGTTGGCCAGAGCTGTGGACAGACCAACGACTCGCACACTCTTCGAAGTGTGAGAGGAGATGAAGTTGGTCCTGGACACAATGACCTCCAACACTGGACCTCTGTCCTCACCTGGAAACAGACACAATGGTACGGTCCAATCCCGTCACACCTACAACATGTAAGCAATGCATAGACGGAGAGCCCTGCAGGGCTGTGGTGGCCTCTTACCCAGCAGGTGGATCTCATCGATGATGAGAATGGCTACTTTCTGAACGTAGCTCCTGTTCTGCCAGCTTCGGCTCACTCCGTCCCACTTCTCTGGGGTGGTGACGATGAGGTCGGCCTGTGCTATAGCTCTCATGTCTGGAGTCACGTCACCTGTCAGCTCCACCACTCTGTACACAGATCAGACCAAGGAAACACGTCAGCCTGCTCAGCATTCCTGTAGTGCTGTTTCTCTGCTTTCACTTACTTCTTCCCCAGTTTCTGCTCAATCCTGATCTTCCAGTCCTCAATCCTCTCTCTGACCAGGGCTTTCAGGGGGGCGATATACACCACCTGGACACATAGCAACAGGCACTCAGTCATTCAGAGGAAGAAACACTGCCAGATTTCTGTGAGCTTGATCTAAATGTTGTTCAGACGGTGGCTGCTTTTAAAGAATAACTTTGGTACTTTTCAACCTGGACCCTATTTTCCCATGTTTTTGTGACTAAGTTAATAGTTAAAAAGGGTTTCTCAATAATACAGACAATAAAGTAGTGATTAGTGATAGTGATAGTGATAAAGTGATTATAATGAGGTGAAGGAAAATGTTCAAATGTGTTGCAGAAGGAATAAAATAATATGATTTGTGCTAATCTTGGTGTACCAGGCCATTGGAACTTTTGTTGGTGGAAAAAAACAGTGTTAATTTCTCTGATGCTCATGACTGAAAAACAGCCAATCTTGATTTCACAGTTCATAAACTGTTTATTCAATGCAAGGAAACAAGTTTAAATGTCGTGTTTACCAGAATAGAGATGTTTCTTGGAGTCACTGTGCATGAAAAAACACATGAACCAAATAATCAATCAATTAAATCTTCGTGGATTAATGGACTCTGTATGATCACAGCCTGGTAGGGTCTCACCACTTTACGTTTGGTTTGCCTCACAGTTATATCCATCCATTATCTACCACTTATCCTCATAGGGTCGCGGGGGGGGGGCTGAAGCCTATCCCAGCTGTCTTAGGGCGGAAGGCAGGGTACACCCTGGACAAGTCTCCACCTCATCGCAGGGCACATAGAGACAGACAACCACTCACACTCACGTTCACACCTACGGTCAATTTAAATTAGCCAATTAACCTAATCCCCATGTATGTTTTTGGATGGTGGGAGGAAGCCAGAGTACCAGAGAGAACCCACGCAGACACGGGGAGAACATGCAAACTCCACACAGAAAGGCCCCGGGACCGGGATTCGAACCCGGTACCTTCTTGCTATGAGGCGACAGTGCTAACCCTCACAGTTATATGTTAAGACATTTTCCATTTTTTCATTTCAACACAACACTGCCTCATATCGAGCCACCCCATTACAATGCATATCATTTGTTTGCTCAAATGGGAAATTCTTTATACATTTACAGTTTACTGACATTAGTGCCACTGAGTAACACTAACCGGTCCAGACATCAAACCCTCTGAACTGAGCTTGCTGGTCAAACCTTAGAGGTTGGATACTGGTTGAAGACTCGGAACATGGCCATCTCTGCTGCAATGGTTTTCCCAGAGCCCGTTGGTGCCCCCAGCAGGACGTTGGTGTCGGTGTGGTACAGCGTGTGGAAGATCTGAGTCTGGATGGGGTTGAAGTGGGTGAACTTGTACAGGCTCTCATACTCCCGGTTACCCAGGGCTGTCACCGGTAATGGCTGCAGGTCCAGTAGCTCTGAGAGGGAAAGAGTGATGGGAGAGCATCAATCTGGAGTCTTTCTTCCCCTTCTATGACTAAGTTCTTCTCTGTGGGTCCATCACTTTCATCACTACCACACAGAAACAGAATAGAAAACCTGCAGTCTCTGTTCTCTGCTTAGTTCCAGTTCTCTTAAATGTTACCAATAATCCAAAAGTATATCTGATGCTGGAGTTCTTTAAAGATAGCATTCTGACAGACTTGCCAAGACACTATACATTTGTTCTGTAGTGACCTTGTGTGTTGTACTCAGATTGTTTGTTACACATGTATAAGGGAACATGACACACTGATATCTTGAACAGAGAGTTTTATTAATGAGCCACTGCAGACGCTGGTCACACAGTGGCCTTCACTCAGCCTGTGATATGATCTCCTCTGTGCTGTGGGGTTTTCCCTGATAGCTGCTGTAATTGTGTCTGTTCTTACTGAGGGGAAATGTGGTCAGAAATCGTAATCCACTTCTTTTCTTACAGGCTGGAGGAGTGAACGAGTGAAGTATGGGAGGATTAGATGCTTTTGTACTCCAGTCTACATGGCTCTTTGATGTCTCCATGCAGCTTCCACAGAGCTAAGCCAGTGCTGAGCCTGTTTAAGTTGACTCAAAGTTCTAGCTAGTGTTTTCCGGCAAAGTATCTTGTTGCTCATGTCAGTTTTAGATTTTAGTATAATATATAATGTCTGTGCTCGTTTAGTCCAACAATTTATGGTTAATTTATATGATGGTAACAAAAAGCTCATGTGACAAAGAGGTCTGTCAAACATCCATTTGTATTTACAGTCCAGCAAAAGCATGTCAACTAAATGAAATGTAATCTGTGATTTTTTTTAGATCTCTGTCTACACCAAAACACCAAAATAACAAAGGAACCGAAACCAGTCAATTACTGGTTACTCTAACCTTGTCTGTCAAACATTTGTTTTTAGACCTGTATTTATTTAAAGGTGCAATGTGTAATGTCTGGTCACCTGCTCCAAAGAAGTTTCATCTCTACCACTGGGTCCATATCATCTTAATTCAGTCATCAGTTTAAAAGGAAGATGCCAAATTGCTTGCTTAGCTGAGTCAGGCCATAGCGGCAAGAAAACAGCACATCAACACCGTATCAACACCACTTAGACTGCTTTTCAGTATGGTTCGTGCTGTCCTTAGTTGCACATAAGCCAATGTTTCACGAAATAATGAACAGTGGACAGTAGATCTGTGCTTACTGTGCCACTAACAGGGCTGTATGGTCTGTCTGCTGCACATCAAAGCATCGTACCTTTTCTGCCAGTAAGTGAAATAGCTCACTCTTCAAAAAGTTGTGGCCACATGACTAATTTTGTCGATAGCTGCCTCAAAACAAAGGCTAGCTCGACTTCCCCATCAATAAATCACCCCACTCCCCCCCCTACTCAGTCTGGCTCTTAACTCTTTGAGTGCCACTGACGTATATATACTGTACGACAAAGTGGTTTTTCGGAAAGTGGCACAAGAGGGCGATCTCATGCACCTTGTGAGTAATTTTGGGGCTTCTGGGATATGTAGTGGGAACATAAAAAGGCAGTATAAGCCACACAGATCGTAGCAGGAAGTGGATACGATCAAGATTAGAGAGCAGAGCAATCAGTACAAGAAAAAAAGTGGGGTTTTGGTGAAAGTGACCTCTACCTCTGATAAAACAAGAATGGAACAAGGTAAAAACAAACATTTTTTTCATGATGAAATAGAGAGTCTCTTCTTTCATTTGAGCTATTCAGTGTTTTCAGAGTCATAGTACAAAATATTCTGTGGGTCTTGAATTATGACTCAAAATTACCAAAATGACGCTGGCACAAGACACTTCTGTTTTATAAATGGCAGTCAATGACTTAATAATGGACTGCAGGAACTGGAAGCTAATATTTGTAGTCATTGCGCTGGTCAGACTTAGTAGCAATACTTTACTTTAAACTCAAGTCAATTCAGATCTCTGCTTTCACATCATAAATGTGTGTGTGTGTGTGTGTGTGATTGTGTTGTACCAGTGTGTGGAGGGTGTCTCTCAGGTAAGATGAGGTTCTGGAAGTTAATGATGCAGACGGCCTCGGCCCCGAGCCAGCGGTCAGACACTGCTTTGATGTAGTACTGAGAGGGCAACGGCTCAAAGATGGGGATGGTGAAGACGATGTGCTGAGGCTCACCTGTCACCACCTGGAAGGAGCAACACACCAGAACATCCACCAGTCATGACGCACTCCTGCCAGCCCAGGCTCAAGATAAAAGGAAAACGCAAGCGAACCTGTTTCTTCTGCAGGAGGAGGTACTCAGAGTGGTAGATGTGATCATTGATGGGGTCCTCCACCCACAACCACCATGGCTCCCCCACTGAACCATGCACCTGCACCAGGGAGGAGGACAGCAGCTCATCAGTTACAGCAAGGTCCATATAAGAAAAAAGTGCACCAGTTCACCATACGAGACGTATCACAATACTTGAGTCAGTTGTACACAGTGTGTACATATATTTGTATGTATATATGTAGACATATTTCTGTATATATATAAATATATTTATTTATATATACATATACAGACATACAGTAAATTAAAAAATATATATATATATATATATATATATATATATATATATATATATATATATGTATATATATATATATGCTCTGTATTTTATATATACAGCCCAAAATATGACTTTGGGGGCAAAAAAATCAATATTAAGAAATTTAAAAAATCTATATTTTATCAGAAGAAAAAGTATAGTGATATATTGCCATATCAATATTTTTCCCAACCCTAACATACATTAGATGTTTCAAACCATTGGTACGTTCATCTGGTGAAATAAACATAAAATAAATAAAATATCAGCCTATAAAAACAAAGCCAGTTTGCAGTAACACATATGAATCTGAATGAAGAACACTGGCAGGGTTATGCCTCTGTGTATTTATCATAATGTGTCAGTGTGGTATGTTTCCTGGGTGCCATTGGCGAGGCGGCTCATGTGTCAGTACATGTGTACTGGCTCTGCAGCTGGATCAGGACTAAGCCAGCCAGTCTTCCATTACCACTCTCCCATGATTGGAGCATGCATTGCTAATCGGACATAAACATTCATCTTCATATTCAGCCAGGCCACAATGAACTTCCTATGCTGCTCAGACTCCATGACAAACTCATGACAAACAGGCTAAGCTTCCCATGATCCCTCTGGCCTGTCCCCATGCTGGGGAGGCCTGGAGGCATCCTGGATCTCAAGGACAGATGGAGATTCCATGACAGGAAGAGTAACAAGGTAGGTGTAGCAGCTCCTCTATTCTCCAGCGTCAACATGTCACTATGACGACACTGGCTATGTCTGTAGTGATTTGGGAGAGTGCTGATTAAAAGACAGGTGGTGACAAATGCTGAGTTTAGCGCAGCCTTCCCTGGACCTTCTGACTCAGTCAAATAAAAGACTTCATGATCACTTCCAATACAAAACTGATATTGCAACCTTGACTACTGGTTGATGCCAATGTCAATCATTTATTATTAACCAATGGGTTACATACATTTTAACCATAAGAATATTCTACAACGGAATAAAATAAATCAAAATTAAATTAAAAGACCCTGAAAAATGACCTCAATGAATATATTTTAATGTGCAAAATAGCCACGAGTTTAACTTAAACATAAGAATATTCTACAATTAAAAAAAATAAATAAAAAAATAAATTAAAGACCCTGAAAATCCTGCTGCTGTTCTGTAGTGATGCTGCTTCAGATGTTGATGAGGCTGGTCGTAAACTGGTTGTGTTCCACCACAGGAAACTGGTTCATGACCAGTTTTGCTCTTTTTCAGACTTTAACTAAAAATGCTGCCACAGGGTCGACATCACTGCTCCTCCTTCTACTTTGTTAGCACCTTAGCACAGCTGTTGTTGTGATCACTGGACTCTGCTGCTGATAGAAGAGCTAGACTGGAGTCTGGAATGGACTGTTGACATCACAGTGATAATATCAGAGAGTTTAGATGCAGACAATATAATCTGATACTTGTTTTTTTTGCTGATATTGGACTGGGACATCCATCCATCCATTATCTACCGCTTATCCTCTCATAGGGTTGCAGAGGGACCCTATGAGAGCCTATCCCAGCTGTCTTAGGGTGAAAGACAGGGTACACCCTGGACAAGTCTCCAGTTCATCACAGGACACATAGAGACAGACAACCACTCACACTCACATTCACACCTACGGTCAATTTAAATTAGCCAATTAACCTAATCCCCATGCATGTTTTTGGATGGTGGGAGGAAGCCGGAGTACCAGAGAGAACCCACACAGACATGAGGAGAACATGCAAACTCCACACAGAAAGGCCCCGGGCCAGGAATCGAACCCGGCACCCTCTTGCTGTGAGGCGACAGTGCTAACCACCACACCACCCCTGGACCAGGACATCCCAACTGAAAATATATTTGTGATAAGTTTGTCACATCCTATAAACTGTAAATAATTGTTCCTTCACAGAGAATAGAAAGTGCACATTAATCCACTTCTCCACTGAGGCTCTGGATGTTTCCTGATCATTGTTAATATCTACTGTACAGTATAGCACAACAGTGAAGTAGTATCCAACTGTGCTGTGTTTTATGCAGGGTAACACCGTGGACGACCATTAGTATTATTATGTCCATGATCAGCTGGCTCTTTTTGTCTTTCCAGTGCTCACATTTACCTGGTCTTATTATGGAAACAGCAGTGATACAGGACACTATTTCCTGATTTGCATATTTTCTCATCTCATCTCACTGCATTTGTCAGGGAAATATTTTTACTGATCTCTCCTTGCAGCTCTTTTCCTGTCTGAGCTCTGTGGGCTGCCTTTGCTCACCTTATTTTAAACCTGGTTATACACGTACATGGCCAACAAATAAGCTTTCTACAGCTGTTAAACTACTTTTCTCATCTCATTTTCTGATTACTGCAGGAAGCTGTAAATGTGAAGTCAACTAGAGAACCTGCTGGATCCATGGATTTCATATTTAGTGGGGTGGCAAACATTTCTTTGACCGTGTACTCAAACTAAAACATTATTATACACATATTCATTGACTTAATTATACTTATCATACAAACACTATTTAGTGTTCCTGTGTGCTGTTTTGCTTTTGCCTCCCACAGTTCCTTGCACCTCATTTTTCTATCCTAGCCAAAAGGTAGAGTCCTATGAAGCTACTGACATGTTACTGACTGCAAAGTAAAGAAAAGTCAATTATTATAGAAGCAGAGAACAGCGGTATGGTCGTCCAGGTGTACCTGATCATTCCAGCGGAAGTCAGGCGTGATGATGAGACGAACACGTAGGACGGTGCGTGTGATTGGCTGAATGTTGGCCTCCATTGTGATGGCAGGGATCTGGTGGACGCATTGCTTCACTGTGAGGCCAACGTTGACGTGGTGCAGCATGTGTCCTAGGAACAAAACAGCTGACGTTAATGTATGCTGTGTCAACAAACAGATTACAGCATATTAAAGACAATGTTCAAATAACAGCTAGGGCCACAAGCTCATACACATTTTAAAGGCTCTAATTCCAGTGATGCAACAACAGAGTCATCCCATATTCACCACTAAAACAAAGACACTGCTACTGTCGACTAAAATTAAGGATGAGGAGCCACTGAAAGTAACTTATCCCAGAATGAAAGACGACAAAAGAAAAGTAAAAATGAGAGTTTGTGAGCTTCACAGCAGCAGTGTGGTGTATGACATCATGATGCTGTGTAATATACATTATTCTGAATTTATCAAGACAACAGCTGAACGTGAAGAAAGTGATGGGCTTAGAATGGGAGCTTATAAGAAAATACCATCATTACTACTGACAGCCTTTCATATAAAGGTCTGTTCTGTGCTGTACAGGTAGATAATGTGTCAAATCAGACCAGTGTAGATGTGATATTTACACCTGGAATTTGGGTGCTTTATGTTTGTATATATTGTATAATTTAGAATCAGTTGTTTTTACCTATCTCATCCTTCCTCATTTCCTTCAGTTTGTCCACAGTGAGCTTCTTCTCCTCCAAGCGTCTCAGCACAACATGGCTCAGGTTGGGGAACTGACAAAGAGGGTGGGCAAAACCCCACAGCCGCTTATCGATCACCTTACAGAGGGTGAGCAGTCGATAGGTCATGGCCGGCCACCGCTTCCTCAGAGCGATCTCAAACAGAGCCCTGACGATCCGAGCAGCGTTCTGTGGGAAGAGGAACAAAGCTCAATCAACATCCCATAATACTGCCGCCATCGTAGACATTAGCTGGAAAATAGTTCTTACAGTAAACTGTAATATTTGAATAAAACAAGTGAAAGGCAGCAGCTGTAGAGCACATAGTGCTGTTTGCTGGTGATTCGTCATGTGATCAGGAGCCGGTCTGACTGGGCTCATAGTTTTGCTCTGATGGGAGGAGGTCAGGTGGCTCTGGAGCATCTGCTCAGGCTCTGACTGATCTGGTCAGGTGTTAATGCCACCTGAATGCACTCTAGAGGGGATTATTGAAATCTGTCCGAGCTCTGTGTGATAACTTTGATAGGTGACACCTACAGGTCTGGATGGACATAGGGAGGCTTGAGCACAGACAGCCTATTGATCCATATCCCTCCTCTTCTGCTCCATATCAAAACACTGTCACCTACAGCACCAGGGTGCTAACATGTACCACAAAGAACTACCATCTGTCACACCTGAATCCAGCTCCAGCTGCTTCGACACCACCAACGTTTCCTCTGATTTCAGAAAGAACCTAGTGAAGCATGTCTTAACAACATTAGCAACGTAGAGTATTTCTTTTTCATTACTCAATATTACGAGCTAACAAGGTGAGAGCCGTAAGGATTTAGCACTGACCTGAACTTTTTGATACTCCAGGTAGACATAAAGTGTGGAGGTAAGTATGTGAACTCTGTTGCTTGTCCAGCTGCTTGTATCTGGGTGTGCATTGTTAAAATCATGAAATATGACTAAATCTTAGATCACCTCCATCTCTTACCTTAAAGACAAACACATTTTAATACACTATATCAATTACTAGCAATTCTGATAACATTTTATCCATCTGTAGTACCAACAACCATGTCCAACTTCACTCTGAATATTAACAGTATTAATATTTTAAGATTTCTGTAATAGTTAGTCTGCCAGTGTGTGCTCTCAATATGACATGTTATTAATAAATATATTATTACATTATTATTATCATTATAAAATAGATTATTGGTTTATTTTTATCTTTTTTATCTCTTATTACACTTTATTGTTCGGTATTCATTGTATTGATAATTGAAATAATCATGAGTTGCACCACTAAGCACAATATTGAGTTTGTCTGTTACCTTCACCTCCATGTAACTTGGATCTGTTCCAGTTAACCACATCCCACTGCTAACCCAGTGTAAAACTGCTCCATTAAATGAATGAGTTCCTTGTTTCATGCAGTGTCTATGTGCTGCTTCTTCCCCCTCACCTGTGCCACATACGACAGGTCTGAGATCAGGGAGAAGCTGTCCACCTCTCCTCGGCTGATGTACGTCTGAAGCAGGATGTTGATCTTGCCATAGCCATTCTCCACCCCGCCTGAAGCCGGCAGCTCACAGTAGTTATGCAGCAACTGTTCCAGCTCCTCCATCTCCTCATCACGAACCTATAAACACATTTTCACATTATAAAGACTTCAACTACATAAACATATGTAGACATATCACGTAGCTGATAGCTCTCACCTTTAGCTGCTCAAACTCTTCAGCCTTGGACACAATACTGAGGATGTCAGCTTCTGTTCGTTGAGAGTTGAAAAGTTCATTGAAAGTCTGAAAGACACAGGAAGTTAATTAAGTTTTCTGATGTGGTGATACACAGTAAATACATTATTCTTTGATAAAAACATATAAAAAACAAAACATGTTAACTGTGTTTGCAGGTTTAATTTTCATAATTGCAAAAGTTTCTTCTTTGTTATAATTTTATCATTTTATCAGTCATAAGCTCGCCGACATCTTGACTGTTTGTCGCCAATGAAAACTGAACATCTAGCCTCTAAATATCCAGTTGAGTCACGCTGAAGTAAAAAGAGCTCCAGCCAATGGGAGCAGACGTGGTTGAAAGGAGCAGCGGCGGCAGCAACAACAGGAACAACTTTTCTTTTTGTTCTTTCACTACATCCATCCATCCATTATCTACCACTTACCCTCATAGGGTCTTTGGGGGGGTTGGAGCCTATCCCAGCTGTCTTAGGGTGAAAGGCAGGGTACACCCTGGACAAGTCTCCAGTTCATCACAGGACACATAGAGACAGACAACCACTCACACTCACATTCACACCTACATGGCAGCTCAAAAACATCCTGGAGGGCTGCATTCTGCTCCGTATCCATGTTTAGAATGAAAAGCTCACTGTTGATTGTGCTCCAGTAAGCCTCCTCTCACTAATTCTTGGTTAATAAATGATCTGCTTGTTGTTTACTAGTGTTCAAATGATCGCGTGTTTACAGTGATCACTGAAACGGCTGAAATCCATCTTCAGAGATAGCAGAAGAGGCTTTGTTCCAGTGTTTGGAAGGCAATATGTCCATAAAATTTGTGGAAGAAGAAAAGCTCCTGTCAGCCTCAGAGTTGTTTCAGTAATCACTGTAAACACTAGAAAACAACGAGCGACTCATTTATTAAGCAGGAATTAACATGAGGAGGCTGACTGGATAGCAGTATGGCAGACAACCACTCTTGCTGAATAGAGAGTTGTGTAGTGTGAAACTCCAAAACTCTGACCAGGGAGGAGAGAGTGGCATAGTGTGAACAGCGCAGAGAGTCTACGACTCCAACAGTCATGTAGTGTGAACAAGGCTTTATTCTACCTCTATGGTGTTCTATCTGATGGAGTAGTTAGTCTACCTCTGTGGTGTTGTATCTGATGGAGTAGTTAGTCTACCTCTGTGGTGTTGTATCTGATGGAGTAGTTAGTCTACCTCTATGGTGTTCTATCTGATGGAGTAGTTAGTCTACCTCTATGGTGTTGTATCTGATGGAGTAGTTAGTCTACCTCTGTGGTGTTGTATATGATGGAGTAGTTAGTCTACCTCTGTGGTGTTGTATATGATGGAGTAGTTAGTCTACCTCTGTGGTGTTGTATCTGATGGAGTAGTTAGTCTACCTCTGTGGTGTTGTATATGATGGAGTAGTTAGTCTACCTCTGTGGTGTTGTATCTGATGGAGTAGTTAGTCTACCTCTGTGGTGTTGTATCTGATGGAGTAGTTAGTCTACCTCTGTGGTGTTGTATATGATGGAGTAGTTAGTCTACCTCTGTGGTGTTGTATATGATGGAGTAGTTAGTCTACCTCTGTGGTGTTGTATATGATGGAGTAGTTAGTCTACCTCTGTGGTGTTGTATATGATGGAGTAGTTAGTCTACCTCTGTGGTGTTGTATATGATGGAGTAGTTAGTCTACCTCTGTGGTGTTGTATATGATGGAGTAGTTAGTCTACCTCTGTGGTGTTGTATATGATGGAGTAGTTAGTCTACCTCTGTGGTGTTGTATATGATGGAGTAGTTAGTCTACCTCTGTGGTGTTGTATATGATGGAGTAGTTAGTCTACCTCTGTGGTGTTGTATCTGATGGAGTAGTTAGTCTACCTCTGTGGTGTTGTATATGATGGAGTAGTTAGTCTACCTCTGTGGTGTTGTATCTGATGGAATAGTTAGTCTACCTCTGTGGTGTTGTATCTGATGGAGTAGTTAGTCTACCTCTGTGGTGTTGTATCTGATGGAGTAGTTAGTCTACCTCTGTGGTGTTGTATCTGATGGAGTAGTTAGTCTACCTCTGTGGTGTTGTATCTGATGGAGTAGTTAGTCTACCTCTGTGGTGTTGTATCTGATGGAGTAGTTAGTCTACCTCTGTGGTGTTGTATCTGATGGAGTAGTTAGTCTACCTCTATGGTGTTGTATCTGATGGAGTAGTTAGTCTACCTCTGTGGTGTTGTATATGATGGAGTAGTTAGTCTACCTCTGTGGTGTTGTATATGATGGAGTAGTTAGTCTACCTCTGTGGTGTTGTATATGATGGAGTAGTTAGTCTACCTCTGTGGTGTTGTATATGATGGAGTAGTTAGTCTACCTCTGTGGTGTTGTATATGATGGAGTAGTTAGTCTACCTCTGTGGTGTTGTATATGATGGAGTAGTTAGTCTACCTCTGTGGTGTTGTATATGATGGAGTAGTTAGTCTACCTCTGTGGTGTTGTATATGATGGAGTAGTTAGTCTACCTCTGTGGTGTTGTATCTGATGGAGTAGTTAGTCTACCTCTGTGGTGTTGTATCTGATGGAGTAGTTAGTCTACCTCTGTGGTGTTGTATCTGATGGAGTAGTTAGTCTACCTCTGTGGTGTTGTATATGATGGAGTAGTTAGTCTACCTCTGTGGTGTTGTATCTGATGGAATAGTTAGTCTACCTCTGTGGTGTTGTATATGATGGAGTAGTTAGTCTACCTCTGTGGTGTTGTATCTGATGGAGTAGTTAGTCTACCTCTGTGGTGTTGTATCTGATGGAGTAGTTAGTCTACCTCTGTGGTGTTGTATATGATGGAGTAGTTAGTCTACCTCTGTGGTGTTGTATCTGATGGAGTAGTTAGTCTACCTCTGTGGTGTTGTATCTGATGGAGTAGTTAGTCTACCTCTGTGGTGTTGTATCTGATGGAGTAGTTAGTCTACCTCTGTGGTGTTGTATCTGATGGAGTAGTTAGTCTACCTCTGTGGTGTTGTATCTGATGGAGTAGTTAGTCTACCTCTGTGGTGTTGTATCTGATGGAGTAGTTAGTCTACCTCTGTGGTGTTGTATCTGATGGAGTAGTTAGTCTACCTCTGTGGTGTTGTATCTGATGGAGTAGTTAGTCTACCTCTGTGGTGTTGTATATGATGGAGTAGTTAGTCTACCTCTGTGGTGTTGTATCTGATGGAGTAGTTAGTCTACCTCTGTGGTGTTGTATATGATGGAGTAGTTAGTCTACCTCTGTGGTGTTGTATATGATGGAGTAGTTAGTCTACCTCTGTGGTGTTGTATCTGATGGAGTAGTTAGTCTACCTCTGTGGTGTTGTATATGATGGAGTAGTTAGTCTACCTCTGTGGTGTTGTATATGATGGAGTAGTTAGTCTACCTCTGTGGTGTTGTATCTGATGGAGTAGTTAGTCTACCTCTGTGGTGTTGTATATGATGGAGTAGTTAGTCTACCTCTGTGGTGTTGTATCTGATGGAGTAGTTAGTCTACCTCTGTGGTGTTGTATATGATGGAGTAGTTAGTCTACCTCTGTGGTGTTGTATCTGATGGAGTAGTTAGTCTACCTCTGTGGTGTTGTATATGATGGAGTAGTTAGTCTACCTCTGTGGTGTTGTATATGATGGAGTAGTTAGTCTACCTCTGTGGTGTTGTATATGATGGAGTAGTTAGTCTACCTCTGTGGTGTTGTATATGATGGAGTAGTTAGTCTACCTCTGTGGTGTTGTATATGATGGAGTAGTTAGTCTACCTCTATGGTGTTGTATCTGATGTAGAAGTGGCTGGCAGTCCTGCCCATGTCAGTGGAAGCATAGTAGCCAGTGCGTTCCTCAAATCGAATCATCCTGGCCTTGTCCAGCTTTCTGCCTGACTCCACCACAAGCTCCTTCCTGTACAGCTCCAAGGAAGGATCCATCTGAGAAAAGTAAAAACTCAATTTTAATATGAGCAATATAATATAAATATGACATGTGTTATTTATTACCTATGTACCTTCTGACATGTTATTGTTAGATCTTGGTAGGACAGTGCTTATTTTTTTACATGAATGTCTGAAAATCAATCATCAATTGACTCAAAAGGATTTACCAAATGCCCTGCATATCCACATCCTTCTGCATGACCCGATGAAGGTGTAACTAATTTTCTTTAAAGACAGGCAGACAGGGGGAATAAAGCAGATCAAGCTCTGGGTTACCAACCTGATAAGCCTTGTGGTTGATGCCGTATGCCAGTGGGTTGGCCCTCATGCGAACATACAGGTAAGTGTAACTGAGCCACTTCACCGCCTCCTCCACATTGGTGACAGTCCCCAAAGCGATCTGGATCCAGGAGAGAAGACAGAAAGATTCCTCAGCCAGTGACAGCAGTGGTCTCTGCCACCATCAAGTGGACACTGAGGACACTGCAGCCTCAACACAAACAGCTCTGTTTGCATTTGCTCTTTCTCACCACTCTGTCAGATCACAACCCAGCTGACTGGAGGAAAAGGAGTAGATGCCCACCAAGTACATCACTGTCCTTGTTTTCATCAAAACATGGAAAGGATCACTTTTGCAGATTTTTCACAAATATACTGACCAATTTGCTGATGTGCTCAATTGTGAATCTTTCAGAGTGCATATGACACAATTTATGGAATACAACAATCATGAACACTATTTTAGTATTATCTTTTCCTTCTATTCTAAATTTGCCTTTTCAGTTTTTATTTCCATACATATTTTTTTCTTATATACATATATTTTATATACACAGGCTCATT
The DNA here is from genome assembly GCA_029721515.1 of Synanceia verrucosa. Lineage (NCBI taxonomy): Eukaryota > Metazoa > Chordata > Actinopteri > Perciformes > Synanceiidae > Synanceia > Synanceia verrucosa. The sequence goes on along the minus strand of CM056557.1, from coordinate 1,598,503 downwards.
ATTTCCTGCAGATTGTTGATGTTAAAAAACAGACTCAATGATGTCTTACATCATTTTTTTTTTCTTTCTTACTGCCATAGGAGGGCAACTTTTAAACTGCAATTTGTTAAGGTAAAACACTTTCTCATAATCATAAAGATATATAGTAGGACCCTACATGGGGAGGTGTTGAAAAAGTGCACATAAGTATGGCAGGTGTTTAATACATGTTGAAAACCAATATTTTAAAGATAAAATTACAGAGGTAAATTACTCAATGGTAATAAATAATAATAAAATACTTGGTCTATACAGGGAAACAGCAGGATGACACTTTCACTGATTTTTTATCCCTTCCTAATGCAAACAAACATGAACTTTCCATTAATAGTTTTATGTTTCCTTTAATTGCCTCTAATTATCTGAAAAGAAAAAAAAACACATTTTGGATTTAGACTGGCATGATAAAGAAAAGATAAATATTAGTCCTGACCTCAGCATTCAGATTGTCAGCCAGGCTGCCCAGGAACTGACTCTCGATGGGGTTCTGCTGGGTGAGCAGGGTCAAGTAGTGGCTCAGTTTGTCATGGGTGGTGATGATGGTGCCCTCACCATACTTGTCAAATTGGGGACGACCTGCACGCCCAAAAATCTGCATGACATCCAGAATGCCCAGATCCACCAGGGCTCCTCGCTTGGCGTCATAGATTTGAGTGCCCTGTTATAAACACAAGACAGAGAGACAGTGAGACAAGTGGCTTCAGAGGGCGAGAAACATGCAAGGAAATGCCTTTGTGTACATAACGCTTTCATTACATATGAGAGTAAAACTCTGCTGTATTTCATATGTGATACTGTAAAATTATTGTTGAAGAATGATGACTGTTACCTGACATGACATTTTTAAAGGCTAATTCAATTCAGTTTGGAATAGCTACAATAAAATAATACAGCTGTATGGAAAATGTATGAAAAACTAACACAAAACAAATATTTTTACGGTAAATACTTTGACATCTTGAAATTTAAAATTACAAGTAGTAGTAGTTCAGATTTAAGATCAAGTTCAAAATGTCTGACAGGTGTACACGACTTGATGTAAAGTGAACGTTCAGCAGACTGTATCGAATAAAACCCGTCTGAGTGATGAAATTCTGGGAGGAAATACAGTAATATCCCAGTAATGGCTTTCTAGTATAAAATACAATGAGGAGTACAACAGCCATCTCAAGGCAAAGTGACAGACTGAATCCAGAAGTTTAAAACCTGAAATGGATGTATGCCTATAAATAATTAAAAAAAAACTGACATGGGAAAGGCTCAAAAGGCAGAAAATATAGTTTTATTTCTGTAGAAATGACCATCCCTTGGACTTTCAGAGCATCCTGCAGAAAGTTAAGGGATCACTGCAAGTTTTCAACTGTGAGATGTACAGAATCAGCAACATGATACAGAACTGAGGTATCTGCATATAGACGAACTGTATTGCTGTCAGGTTATGTCATTCAGATGCAAATATAGGTGAAATGGTCTATAGATCACAGTTTTAGTAAGTAAGAGCAGTTACAGTCCTGTGGCTCACTTCACCAGGGCTCTGATGCCTCTCACTTATATTGTGTCAATACAAAGCACCTCATGAATGTTTATGTGTACAGATGAGAACGCTGATCAATGCATTTATGTAGTGAGGCATGTCAACTACCAGGAAGAAGACCAAGAAAAGGAATGGTGCAGCACTACTCACCACAGCATTCATATGATCACAGTAATCACACTGATTGCTCTGTCATAACATTTGACAGTGGAAGCTGGATAGGTGGACACTATTTTTTCACCTATCCATACACATGGGTCAAAGTTCCCCTTGACATGTGCATATTCTGTCATTAAGTGTGCTTTTATAACTACTGCATAGGAGGGAAGGTGTACGCATCTTTCAGGCGCTGTTTTGTGTACTCAACCATTATAAATGAGAGCTCAGGACCTTTGCTAGACAAGGCAGTTAAGATTCACCTTGTTTGTCAAGTCCCTATGTTGGGGTACAACATGAACCATTTTCTAAAGTGTGGAAACTGTACCGGAGGACATGGAAAGATGTAAAATAAATTATTTGCTCAGAGATACTTTGGGCTCCTCTACAGGAGACAGGATCTATATGAGAAAAAAACAGTCATACAATGTCATCAATTACAGAGGAATCTGATCCTATATTCTTAAAAATGCAAGCAGCTAGTATTAAGTAAAAAGCTGAATGAAAATGAAACGAACCATCTTCCTTCATTTAAGAAGGAATTGAGGAAAGTTGAGCCTTGAAAATGTGCAGGATTTGAGTGTGAGATAGATCCAGAAAGTTATCTGCTTGTAGCTTCTGAGTTGTCCACTAATAATTATTAATTCCCAAAGTAAGGGACCAAGCTTTGTTTTCTTTTTCTTTCTTAAAGCTTTCAGAATTAAGATGACTATCACCATGACAGATAAGACCTTCATTAAAATGTTTTAACTAACACTTAACAACAGTTTGAGATTGTGATCTCTTTGGAGCAGTGATCCTGATGAAATAAATTAGTGTTTTTTTTACATTAGCTCTAGTAGGCTCAGTGATTAGCTGTGACAGATTAACACTGCAACACATCTCTTTAAGCTAATCACAGGCGTCAGAAAGCCAATCACTGTTGAAATCACCCATGACATTTCTCTCTCTATTAAAATGTCCAGAGAGAATATCTGACACATTATTCATGGAGCTAGTGACAGCTGAGGGGCCCCTGTTTGTACCAACCACAACGAGACAAACACATGACACCAAAACTACATCAAGAGCCATTCGTCACCGTGTCTTAGGAGGTGACAGAAAAACAATAATATTATGAAAAAAAAAATGTGTTTTAGTGGTTGTTTGTTGTTCTGGATTCATTTGTGTCTTCTCTGTGAATTCCAGTGTTCTGGATCAAATTTGTGTCTAAAAAAGTGAATTCAGTTTAAATTCCTCACTCCTGTTCAAAATGATGAAGAGTAGTGAACTCAGTGAGGAAGAAAGAGTTGTTAAGCTCTGTATGTTCACGCCTGTCCCTCCTCCTGTCTACTCTGAATAAAGTGTCGTCATTTAATGTCCCACCAGAACCATCAACACTCCTCTTTAAGCATGGATCTGCCTGACAAACTAATATCTCCAGGGAACAAGGTTTTCTGTCCTACCTACATATGAAGCAGGCCCTCTCTCAATGAAGCTGACCGCTGTGTTTCTACAGTAGCCCAGGATGGACAAAGCACTGTGTTAACCTTTCTTTTGATACTCCAGAATCCAGAATTAACCCTTCCCGCTGCACAAGACCTGGGAAAGCTCTGTTTCTACAGAAGCTGCAGAGCTAAATGAACTCTGTCAACTGCTCGCTACATCACTGGCTCTAGAAAGATCCAGTGACATTTTCACATCGGCCACTATGGTCATCCTGCATAGTTACAAACTGGAGAGACTGCAATCTGCAACCTCACCACTAGATGGAACTAAATCCTGCACATGACACCTTTAACATGACCTACTTTCTGATGCTGAAGCAAATTCCTCATGTTTCCCACCAGCAGACAGATATGATTATTAATTGTACTGTATGTTCTTGACACTTTAGAACTAAATCATGTTGTTTAACCCATGACAAAGGGACCGTATAAGTGTATGCATGTCTGTCAAGCCAAAGACAAATCTCCATGTGAGTGGACAAGAGAGATGTCCATTTTATCCCTTGACTTCTGCTGAGGTGGCATCTGAGAGGCTTAAGTGGTACATATGAAAGCCAGCCAGAGGCAGCATCATGACCCTCCGCTGACCAGACATCAGTCAGTCAGGCTGGACTGTGTTTGGGGGCAGGACAGGTGTCAGTTGTGGCTGAAGCCGAATGTGAGATTGGGAGCATTTCTGTTGCTTCTGTAGGCTCTCAACATGGCGGCGTGGAGCGGCTCGCAGAGCTGACAGGGCTCACAGTTTGTCTACAAAAAGGATTCCTACTGACCGACAGTAACCTCTGAACCAGATGTGTACCTGCCAGATGTGTTTGCAGCAGACCTGAGATGATACATTATTTTCCAGTGAAAAGCATCAGGGTTTATTTTAAGTTCCTCACATTAGGATGTATTTTACAATGACTTATCATATCATCTATAACTCTATATAGTTCTAGTAATAGTATCATAATATTTCATTTTGGCTGGTCACTCAGTGAACATAAGTGATCACTGTTTGCTTTAAGTAAAAACAAAACACAACAGTTCGTGTGTTGTTCTTTCACTTCACTTAAAGCAAACAATTATCACATTAATATATTATAACAGTGATTATAATAGACTACTACTAATAAAAACACTACAAAGTATATACTGTATATAGTTTTGTAACAACAGGAATTATAAAATATACGACTGCAGATCCTTGTAACAAAATGTTGTCAGTTAGTGATGTGATCCTTGCCCTTATGAACCATTATGACATGCTTTATAATGTGGTATGATTATGGTTGTAAGGCACTGAGAGTATTGAAAGGGTGTAAGGGTAGCGCTGCTTCACAGGCTGACTGCTGTGGACGAAGAGAGGGTTGTTGTTTTATCTTCCTGCCTGGGACACATGCCAGGTATTAAAACACATATATTGAGCTGTATATTTTTGTTGTTTTTTTTTAAGATTTACGTCTTCAGAAACAAAAGGAATTTGTGCTGACACTTTAAGATCCACTGTTACGTTTATACTTTGAGTCAGTAGTGTATATTAACTCTTTGAGTGCCATTGACGTGTTTCGACATCATTTAAACTCCAACGCTTGAGTGCCATTGATGTAATCATATGTCAAAGTAGTTTTTCGGCAGTGGGTCACTGATCACGTTCTCCCACAGCCTGTGAGTAATGTTAGGGCTTCTGGGATTTGTAGTCGGAGCATAAAGAGACAGTATACACCACAGAGATCAAAACAGGAAGTGGAGACGATCGAGATTAGAGAGCAAAACAAACAGAATCTGGACAAAAAGTGGTGATTTTGGTGAAAGTGTCCTCTACTCTACCTCTGATAAAACAAGAATGGAACAAGGTAAAAACAAACATTTTTTTCATGATGAAATAGAGAGTCTCTTCTTTCATTTGAGCTATTCTGTGTTTTCAGAGACATAGTACAAAATATTCTGAATGAAAGATGACTCAAAATGGCCCAAAAGCTGGCACAAGACACTTCTGTTTTATAAAATGGCTGGCACTCAGTGAGTTAAAAATGACATCAGCAGAAAGTAAAGGGAGCATTTGGGGTCCCTGACAGTCTCAGGCTGTTTTAAAGAGAATATAACCTAGAAAGAGACAAAACAGTACAACCAGAATAAAAGCAAAACACAGTGAAAGAGTCGCACCTTAATGATAACTGCATGGGCTGGCAGGTTCACTCCCCAGGCCAGGGTGGCGGTGCAGACCAGAACCTTGAGGTGGCCTTTAGAGAACATGCTCTCCATCAGACTGCGGTCAGAGCGCAGCATGCCAGCATGATGGATCCCAAAGCCTTCTGGGAACATCTCCTTCATCTGCTTGTTCCTGGAGCGTTGGATCTGAAAGAGGCGGCGACAGAGGTTATTAACAACAACAGGAGGGAATGTGAAGGAAAGCACCTGGCACAGAAACAAAAGGACTCCTGGGTGTTAAGATCAATTATAAGAAAAGCCACAGCAGCTCTCTCTCTCTCACACACACACACACACACACACACACACACACACACACACACACAGTGAGACAGATTGAGATGTATGCTGGTGACTGACAGTAGGCCCAGACAGGCTGTGACCTGGGCAGCCTCATCACAGGACTTTATCTCTCTCTCTGGGCATCTAAATAGAGGTCAGCGGCCGGCGCCTCTCTGCGCTGCTAAGAGAAAGCCCATTACTGGCAGCTGGCTGCCTCACACAGCGGCTGGCTGCTGGATCTGGATCTGTATGCAGACCTTGTAGATGACGAGCACTGAGACTTTAAATACCCTACTCTACTGCAGGCATGCTCATGTCTGCCTGAAAATGAGGTAAATATTTTCTTCCATGATGTGAACAAACATTATTATTCGCGTTTTATGGTTTTATTTCTGGGGGACAAATTGCTGTCAGGTAATGTTTGAAACACTTGGCCTTACTAACTTTTTACTTTATAAAATAACACATATTATTTATGAAATGCCATGTAGACCTTTTTTAATGTACAAATATGATAACTAAATCAAACTGTTTTCATAAAATCCCCCATCTCATCTCCTGTAAACTCCTCGCTGTGTTTCAGTGTTTTAACACTGCTAAAGGAACTCAGTGAAGGTTAGCTCAAGATCATGGATATGGAAAAATTACCATGAATTTTTGAGTTATGGCCAAAAATGGCTGACCCTTGACCACTAAATTTTAATTGTACATTTGTTTGTGCAGAATTTGAAGCCATTCCCTCCAGGTGTTCTTGAGAACAATATGCATTTTAATGACATATTTGAAAAGTGAGCTAGTTTTTAGGCAACAGGCTAATGATCCAGAACTTTCCATCACAGGAACCACTAACAGACCCTCCTTACCTATGATAGGACTGGGTGACAAACTGTCGACGCTTCACTTCTTTCTCCTGTCTGAGCTTTTTATCTTTTCTTTTATTCCTCCATGACTTTTGAGACATCCTGTCGTCTCCTCCTCCACTCTGTCTGTGAAAAGTTAGCTCTCTGCAGGCTGTCTGATGGAGCAGCTGGACTGAACCACTTTACTAAATAGAGAGGGGGGGGTGTAGAGAAATGTTTCCAAAACAAAGAAACTTAGTGTTACTAATTCTTTTGTAAAAAAAATGTTTATTTTACTCTATCACATTGGTATAAATAATAGTCATTACATTGAAAAATTCATTTGTAATGTAGGACTTGACTGGCTCCCACGTAACAGTGACTAGGAAAAATCGAATTAAGGTGATAATGTCCTCATTTCCCTCAAAAATCTCTATTTTGCACAGACCAACAAGTATAAGAAGGCTGATTCAAGGGCATGATCCCTCACTGGCATCTCAGCCATGATCGCTGCCACTTTAGTTTGATGGGGCCAAGCTAGAGGCATGGTGCTGCTTATTATACGGGCTGATGCTTTACTTCAGGCCTTTGAGGCTGTTTGACTGTGTGACTCATCACTGCCCTAACTTCCTTTAGAACTATAAAATTGATTTTGTGGTCAGATGACCTTTACTAGTTAACGTGTAGATTCCCTCTCTACCTTTAACTAGTGAGTGTCAGTGTGTTTGTTACATTGCTACCCTTTCACCTGCAGTTCCATGCTTTGTGCAGGGTAATTCATAAAACTGACACAATAGAACAAAAAGCAATCCTACTACGCTGTCTAAAGCCATATACATCCTAAAAGCAGGACAAACTGGGGCCTGGTGGGACTCCTCAGGGCCGGGTTGAGATCCACATGAGCTGAGGAAGGTAAGTAATTGAAATGCTACAGCCGAGGCTTTGCTTTGAGGTGTCAGAGCGTGTTACGGCCATGCTTCCAGCCTCTAATCTAAGGTGAGTTAGCGCTGATGTCTGCTGTGCTATGGCTGTATTTGAGATGGCAGTGACCTAAGCTCCTGATCAGGTCCCATTAGGCCCTGCCACTCGCTGCTGCAGAGCTCAGTCTCTCTACAGACAGCTAGCTGCCAGCTCCACTCTGCGTCTGTCACTGCTGGGTCTGTGTGAAGAACACCAGTCAAGACGCTGGCAAATCTTCTCTATGGACCACTAAACAGAGGTAAGTGTAACTAACAGGGCTTCTTTTGTGATCATTTCATTTGAGCACTCATTTAGTAAAAGGAGTCAGGAAGAGGGAGTATTAAGATGCAGCAAATTACAGCTTCAAAGCTGATTTCAAGGTGCAAAATGACGCCAAAATGCATCAAATAATACCACAGCATCCCTACCGACACTGACAGTCATGTTTCAGTTTTCCAGATAGATGCAGGCTGGTTAAATGCTGCTTTCATTTAGTGGCCCTTGATGGTCACAATGTTTGGTGCTCAGAGATGCTGCCTGTTAATTCTGGATAGGCAGGAAAGAGTAGGAGGACTAGTTTCCACTCACAGCCTCTCAACTCAATTTGTTTTTATCACAAGCTGCCTTTCTCTTAATATTCCATTCTGCCACATGGAAGATGGATATTTATTACTCAAAATGTCACATCATTGCATTTTTACAGTTTAATAGTACAGTAGTAGTTTATTTGGTTCGAATTAAATGCCACATTTTGCATATCTCTGACAAACACTGACACACAACAGAAACACTTCTGTGCTGCTGTGCATGTTAAACAATTAATGTCATCAACTCAACATAAAGATGAGAGATTAGAATGGGATTAAAAAGGGCTGCCAGAGTTAGGAGATATCAGAGTGGCTGATTACCCTAAACAATAAATACCTACTTATCAAGTATTTCATTGGCTTCAGTCATATTGCAGTAGACCGGCCTTGTGGTTGTACACCACTGTAAACCAGCCAAGTATCAGTTTACATCCATTTCTGTCCAAAATGTCATCACTGCATTATTTATTAGACATTCATGTGGAGTTGTCATTAGCATGTGGATTCTTGAGCTGCGGCCAAAACTGTTTTTTTATGATGTTACAGTGATTCGAACGCCAAACTAATCAGTTCATCGTGGATCCATCCATCTAAAATGGATGTTTGTGGCAGATATGAAGACATTTCTTCCAAGAAGAATGGTACAAAGGACAATAATATATAACCATTTAATTCCTCACAATGTAGGACCAACTGTCCCAGAGACACTGCTGCTGTGTCACATCCCTTTTTTCCATCGCTGCTGCCGCTGAAGTCTGGATGCAAATGATCTCTCTTCTATCCGCTCTGCTCTCTTCATGTGGCACTTAAATGGCACTTCACTTAAGCGTGAAATTGTTAGTATCTATAAATGCTGGACTAGTTTATCTTGTTTGTCTGTGCTACTTCTCCTACCAAGTGAGAGGGGAAGCTCTGGATTTCTTTTGCTAATATACAGACACCCAGACAATGTGCTGCATAGAAAAGTATGGTCACAACGTACCAAATCCATCAGCGATGAGCTTGCTTGTAAAGCACTCATACTGTCCTACTATTTTACAAAGCTGTGTTTCTATTTAAAGCAGCCATTTTATGACATGTGTGTTTGTCACTGCGCTGTGTCACTCCTGTTCTCCAGCAGCCTTTGAGATGCAGCTCATTGTTGCTGATCAGTGTACCAGGGAGCTGGTTTGGAGCAGTGACAGCTTGTCACCGATCTGACGCCATGAAAGGACTGGTGGTGGACCAGACTTGTAAAAATAGCACCAATGAAAGCAAACAGAGACATTAATGAGCCTGCTCTGGTGTTGCAGTGGCGTCCCTGGAGGCTTGGCAGTCTCAGGCCTCATCAGTGTGTCTGCATCTGTGGATCTTGTCAAACAAAATGACATAAAAGCTGAACATCTAAAGAGCGCAGAGATGGAGAGCTTAAAGAGAAGGAGAGATGAAGGTGTGTCAGCACATCTGTACTGTCTATCGCTGCCTTCACAGCTCCCCGTCACTAGTTTAACACTTCTTCTCACCTTACAGTGGATGTGTCCCTACTTTAACAGAGCAATCTGTCACAGCACACCCCATGAACGTCCAGCAGCTGGAAGTTAGTGTTTAAGGCGTTGCTTCATAGCCCTCAATAACCTGCAGGGCTGTAACATCACTGTGTAATGGACTCATGGGACCACAAGGTGTCTCTTAACCTCCACAGTAGAGCTCCTCTCTCCTCTGGAACCGGTCACACGGTTTCATCTCTAAGAAGTGGATATTAAAGAACGAGGGAGATGAGGGGGAGGTGAAGGGAAAAGGAGGAGAGGAAGGTGGAGACTGGATTGTCAGAGTTGGAGCAAATGAAAGTCAAACGGGCTCTTGAATACAACACTCTCAGGGGAGAGCTTTAGCAGGGGTTCCCTGCTGGAGAGTGGAATAACATGATGTGTTTTACACCCCCACAATTATTTTGACATTTCATAAGCATGCGTAGCTTAAAACCCATGTATATCCTGATTCATGTCCATGCATTCATAGTTTTAATGCCTCTTTAATGCAAACAAAAGCTGAATTTGAGTCAAAAATTGAGTACGAATGCAGTAGATGACTTGAGGAAGCCAAATGGTAAAGTTCCCCTCCATCCAGCAGAGAGAGTGTACGGTCACAAGTCCATCTGCTTCAGTGAGTCTTTATCTGGCTGAGGTTTGTGCAGAGAAAGACATGCATGGCTCTGACCATGGCTCTGGACTATCAGCAGCCTCCAGCACAGATAGCCACTGTGGTGCACACAGGACTGTGGTCCTGGATGAGCTCACACTGTGCTGTGTGGACGAACCCCTGGTGCTGAGGAAGCTCCTTTGTCACAGGGGACAACAGATATTCAGATACCTGAACCTACCGTACACTCCTGTCTACTCCATTGTTTCATGATTCAAAAATGAAAAAAACATCCAAAATTCCTGTGGCTACTTCTGTATGGCCAACAAATCTCAAGAGCAGATCAAGAGCAACTGAACTAACCTCACAAATATGGTATATCTTATATATTATATTAGGGTATTTAACATATGAGACATAAAATGTTCTGTTGTATATTCTGTCCAACACTCCTCAGACCCACAGCAAACCAACACTATGGACCATCCCTGGGGTTAGTGCAGCAGTAAACGCGGCACATTATCAGACACGTTACAAGCAGGTGTGTGTGCCTTAAAGATATACGGCAGAGGAACAATGTCCCTCTTTGTTCTGAACTAGCCTGAACAAAGAAACACACATTATTTCCTGTTTACATCCTCTATTATTTTTGAAATAAAATTCAATGTTGCAGAAAACAGAATGACTTCAATCACTGCTATGTTATGAACTACTGATCCTCCAACTGTTACAAACTACTGATATGGTAATTTGGTTATAGTTATTAATTGACTGATCAGGTGATATTAATTACTGATCAGTGACAGTTTAGCATACTTTATTTATCAGACTACATTACTTTGCTATCAAGAGTAGTGCCCTGAAGATGACTTAATAGACATAAAATCTTATTATTCACTAAAATTAGCAGTTATTTTGATGATTACTAATGACTTTAATTTTGGAGCCCTGTAATTACTGATAAATATTAATAATATATCTGCGTAACCCTGTGTTAGACGTACCAAGATAACAGTGCCCCTGTATGTTAACTCTATAGAGTATTATAACGTGTCTTCCTGTCACGCTCACACAGTTTTATTCATAAGACAACATGTCGATACCAAATGTAAATATCTGTATCAAAAGGCAGGACTGCAGGGTTGTTGTAGGAAACACCCTTATAGAGAGTTTTCATTATTTTACTCAGCAGCACTTTCTAATCATTAGCTCACCACAAACTGTGTTTAACAAGAATTGATTAGAGTGGGTGCATGAAGATATCTAAGCTTGACTGACAGCCTCTCCAGCCCCCTGAGATTAAGCCAATTAAATAACATTAGGAGAGGGAAAAATAGTGGAGTCACTTCTGACTTTCAAAGCTGGATAAATAAATGCTAAATTATATGATTGACCTTAGAGGTGCTTTATTTCACTGCATATGCATATTGGAGATTAAAAAACACCTATAAATATTAATGTGGGGCAATTTCCAGAGTGCAAATAAGCAGTGCATTATCTGTGTGTGGGCTTAGAGTGGAGCAGGCCAGAGCCACACTCAATGACGGACTAATGGAGTGGATAATACTCATTATGTTGGGACACAGCTGAGGCTAGGAGTGAAGCAATGCACAGTTAGCGCATATATAACAACATCCATTCATGTACATATAGTGTGCTGTCAGAAGAGTCTCTTTTAAAGTACTGTTTCAAAGACTAACCAGGCCACGACGCACCATTTTTAGTCCCCCAGTGTAATCTCTTGTCTCTATTTCCAGTTTTAGAAAGCATGAAAAGTGATCTGATTTGTATACATATCCCATTTAAATAGAGGAGAGATTAGAGGCGCATCAATCTTTGCTCAGCCCCAGGGAACGAAGGAAAAGGTTACTAAATTTATCACTCTGCCTTCTGTTGCTGCACATTTAAATATGGGAGTTGGAGTCTGAGTGACCATCCTCTGAGGGAGAGTGTAGCTCCACCTCTGTGTACTCTCATAGCACAGAGACCATTAATTACCAACACGCACAATCAGTGTCCTGCTTTCATGCCCACCCACACATGTAATACATCACCACCAGTGACAGTACTGATGAGCTGTGAAGGAGGAAATCCACTGCGTCTCTGTTGTCATATCTATTCTAGTCATATTAAAATGACTGGGAAGCCCAAAATGTGCTGTATACATACAGTAGATACATACATACTATACTATGTGGTTCAAGCGGTCAGTGATCAGAATAAGGTATCAATCTAATGTTCTGGATGAGAAAGAGAACAGCTAAACAGTGTTAAGAGGCTGAGAAGGGGTGAACACATGTATCAGAGCAGCAGCATCATCTTCTTCACTTTAACTGGACTCTTTCTTCCTCACTGAGTTCACTACTCTTCATCATTTTGAACAGGAGTGAGGAATTTAAACTGAATTCACCTTTTCCCAGAACACTGGAATTCACTGAGAAAACAGGGTGACTGGGTGGTGGATAAATACATTTGCTGTTGCTTTTAATGGATTAAACATAGATTGCTGAAATCGTCTCTACCTGTTTCTCACACTGGCCGTAGTCTGGACCCTGGTCTGGCTGAAAGAAGCATGTCTCTCCATGGTTCTTTGCCATCTCGATCAGCCCCATGGCCGTCCTCACTGTGGCGTTTCGGGCGTGAACAAACACCATCACCTAAGACACACAGAGACACAGGTGAAGAGGTTACTAACATCGACACAACACAATCCCACAGAAGCTCAGCTGGCCTGCTGCTTTCAAGTCAACTGTTAGACCAGCCGACCTTCTATCAGTCACAGATATACAGATGGTGTGAAATTGAAAATAAAACCCAACAGTAACCCAGTGTGGAGTATCTTATTATGATGTTCTTCCACCACAAGCCTTTAAAAGAGCATGAATTTGGGGAACTCTACTCAGGTTGCTCCTTTAATTAGTGACACATTATTATTATTATTATCTATTTCAGCCCTTCGTAGCCTTAGGTTGCCTTGGACCTGCCTTAAAACAACACTCCTAACATGCCTCCAGTGGAAGTGATTAAAAAAAGAATAAAATCCTTCTGTGCAAAATATATATTCAAATCCCATCTAAAGCTGATGTGAAGCTATGGGGAGATTTTTTGGCTACTACAGCAAAGCAGGGCAACATCTGTAAAGTCTGTCCCTGACTTACCTCCCCCTTTTCCAACTGGCATTAAAATGCCTCTTGAGCCTGGAGGTGATTTAACCTGGTTAGATTTACACCTGGTATTAGAACTGTATGTGTCCTCAGTGTCCACACTGACAGGAAGTGTCCAGAAGCTGCACTCCACACAGGCCTGCAGCCAGGCACTGCTAAGTAATACATGGACACATCAGCCTCAAAACACACACAGTTAATCATATTTGATATACTGTAGAAATTTGAATATCAAAAGAAAAGACTGAACATTTGATATGAACCCATTGATAAAATAAGTGAGATGATAAGGGGGTGGCTGTGGCTCAGTGGTAGAGCAGGTCAGCCAATAGTTGGTGGTTCGATTCCAGTCTCCAGGAGTCATGTGCCGTGGTGTCCTTGAGCAAGATACCTAACCCCATATTTCTCCCACTGGTTTGTGAATGTGAAAAAGCTTGATAGTTGTCTCCCACCACTATGAATGTGTGTGTGTGTGTGTGTGTGTGTGTGTGTGTGTGTGTGAATGGCTAAATGTGTGATCTGTGGTGTAAAGCAGATGACTAGAAAGGAGCTACATAAGTACAGTCCATTTACATAAAAAATGCCTTGACGCTGGTGCAGCAATTACCGCAAATAGCCATGAAAGACCCTGTGGATACTGTTTTGTGTATTTTTGTAACATTCTCGTATGGGAATCTATTATTAGACCAAACAATATTGCATGACTACACACACAAGCTGTGTGTGTGTGTGTGTGTGTGTGTGTGTTTGTGCTCAGTGGGTCCAATGAGACCACTGCAGCAAATGTTATTTATTGAAGGTGTTTTATCAGCACCACTGAGCTGTGTGGAAGCATTGTCGGCAGTAACCGCTCGCTCCTCAGCTTATTAAACTTTTTCTGGCAGTGTGCTTCCCACCAGGAGGATGGTAGGAAAACCATAAAGGAGATTCCATCCATCAGATCCCCCCAGATGAAATTAATATATGTCACAGACACTTCTTGACAATTTAATAATAAGGAAAGAGGAGGCCTCCCCAGCTCAGCTGTGGCCTCAACCTACAAGCCGGACCGGACCACTGTGTAGTTTCAACCAGTGCTGTGCAGTAGAATTAAGTTGGTTAAGTCTAAAGGGTTACAGCAGCACTCATTAAGTACGTCTCTGGTACCCTTTTCCATTGGGTGGTTCCAGGGCTGGTTCGGGGCCAGAGCCTGACTTAACACCAGTTCTTCTGGTTTCCATAACCTAAGCACCGGCCCCTGGTGCTTAAAACTGGGGCCAAGCAAGCACCAAGTCTTTGCTGGTCCAGAGCTAAGCACCGATTACGTCAGGGGCTTAGGGGTTATTGATACCAACAAGACCAGAGTAAATACTTCCTGTTTTGATCACAAATCAAATGTATTGAAAGCACTCCCGGGACACAGAAGTTTTGTACAAACTGTTCCTCTCTGAAATCCACAACAATACTGTTCCACCAGTACCATGATTGTTCTCAAACAGAGTTGCCTCTCCAAGTGATTACGAAGAAGACGGGTAGCCAGTAACAGTTTGTTTTGTGGATTTCTCCTCTGTCTTTCTTGTTTTAATTTTGCACCACACAAGCTTTGCCAGGTGAAAGCAAAAATGCTGTGATGTGCTGATGTTTTGCAGTGATGTAGTGACGTGGCTCTGACTGAGCTCCTTGCCAATAGAAAAGAGACTGGTGCTCAGGAAGAAGACAAGTTTAACCAACTAAGCACCAGCACCGAACTAGCACCAGGTTCCTTTTAGTGGAAGAGGGGTGTGTGGGGGGTAATGGACTCTTGCAATAAAATGCTGCAGAGAGGATAACAACGGTGGTCAACAGGGAGTTGAAATCCAGTGGCAGATGGAGTCTCTCCTCCCAACAAGCCTTCTGAGGCTGCAGAGGAAGGAAAGGAGGCTAACACTGGGGGAAATAGGACTTCAGATACTTGAGATGGCACATGTTCTTTCCAACCCGTTCACAAAAAATATTTCCTGCAAGAGGTCCTATTTGCAAAAAAAGTTCAAAGAAATACTTCCAAGGATAACAGTTTGATTAAAGACGTACTATATTCTGCTGCTACAGCAGGGTTACTGTTTCACAGGGACACTCTCAGTGAGATCATTAAGACGTATGAAGGAAATCCATGAATGAAATATAAAGCACGTCCTTAATAAGGCCAGGTCACAGTGCCCACTGCCTGGGTAATGCACGCTTCAATGAGAAGATTGCATCAGGAAGATAAACTCATTTTGAGGGAAAGGGGAATTGTTCGGTGGGTATGACTGTAGTCATGATAATCGCCTTTCATTTATTACACTAATAAATTGAGTCTGCGTGTCACAGGCTCGCATTAACGCAAAAACACTGGAGCGCATTACCAGGGTAACACAGGGGACACAGGTCTGCAGGACAATAGGAGCATCGTATGGTTTGTCTGCTGATTTAGATGATGGCAGCCTCTACTCCCATTCATTTTCCACTTCTTCACTCAGTCTGACATTGTGCTCTAATAGAAGCATTAGTCCATTTGGACGGGGAGGGGGTGTTAGCATTAGCAATAACATATGCTCACATAAACCTTTGGTAAAGCAGGAAATTATCTGACCTGATCATGATTGTTTTGTGTGACTGTTAGATTACACGATCAAGACAGGCTTTACCCTCCGATACTCATATGATCCTATTTAAATCCATAATTAGTGAGACATTGTTTCCTTTCTTAATTGATTTGATTAACTATTTGAGTGCCATTGACATAATAATACGTCAAAGTGTTTTTTTGGCAGTGGGTCACTGATCATGGTCTCCCACAGCCTGTGAGTAATGTTGGAGCTTCTGGGATTTGTAGTCAGAGCATAAAGAGTATATCTACACCACAGAGATCAAAGCAGGAAGTGGAGACGATCGAGATAGAGAGCAAAGCAAACAGAATCTGGAGAAAAAGTGGTGATTTTGGTGAAAGTGTCCTCTACCTCTGATAAAACATGAATAGAACAAGGTAAAAACAAACATTTTTTTCATGACGAAATAGAGAGTCTCTTCTTTCATTTGAGCTATTCAGTTTTTTCAGAGTCATAGTACAAAATATTCTATGGGTCTTGTAAGATGACTCAAAATGGCAAAAATGCTGGCACAAGGCACTTTCTGGCACACAATGAGTGAATCTATTTAAACACAGTGACTCATTGGGTTACATGAGTCATGTCAAATCAGGCTTCTTAATAGTACAGAACTAAAAGCAGCTGTTTGACAGTAGTGAAATGTTTTTGAAAAGCTACACAGCAGAAAATATGAATTGATGTTTTTTTTAGTAGAATAATTATGTTTGGATCAAGTCACGACACAGCCTAGTATTTACTAGTGAGCCAGTACTAATAATGTTACGTTTATCACTCCTGTCTCTCCTCTACTGTAGCCCGATCTTTATCTGCAACTATGGCAACATGGGATATTCAGAATATTCTCACTTTTTTTTTTTATTAAAAAATAAACAGTATTCAAAAGTTGACTCAGAATTTAACTTAAACTATTCAGCAGAGCAAAGTTTGCTGTGTTTCTGCAAACTATCTGAAGATTCTTTCTTTTTCCCTGTTAAAAGTTTTTTTGGGGTGGGTTTTTCCTCAGTCTATGAGAGGGTATATGGTGAAGATTCTTCCAAATATTCTCTTGTAGGGTTCCAACATGCAGAAGAGTCCTTACCTGATGCCCGGCTTTTACCTGCTCCAGAACTTTGTTGTAACAAACCTCCTCCATGTCATGAAGCTGCTGGATCTGATCAGGAAACAAAACCAACAGCAAATAAACCAACGACATGACTGACTTTTTTCCTGCACTCTGCATACTCCAGGCTTATTTTGAATTATTTGAAACTAAACCTCTACTATGAGCAACATGACACACCCTCTTTGATTGAGCATGGTGGTTTACGTACAGGGAGAATAAAAAAGTGACAAGCAGCGGAAAATATATCATATAACATAAAATATAACATCCTGCTTGAAATTCATTTTTATTTATCCATAGCTGCTACGATCCTTGTCTTGTGACATCATTACTGTTAATATGAGAAATGTTCTGAATGTATTGAGTGTTACAGATGACGTCTGCGTAGCAGCAGTTAGGGGTGTTCCGATCCATTATCAGCAAAAAAAAAAAAAAAAAACAACAACAAAAGAACCAAAACCAGATTATATCGGCCTGCATCTAAAACCTCTGATAGCATCCAGCTCTTCTATCCAGCAGCAGAGTCCAGTGCTGTGCTGAGGTTCTAACAAAGTAGAAGGAGTTAAAGTCTGAAAAAGATACTGAAGCTGAGAGCTGAGAGCAAAACTGGTCATGAACCAGTTTCCTGTGGTGGACACCCAGGAAGTTTAATATGACCAACCTCATCGGCATTTGAAGCAGCATCAAGAAAAGCACAAGGTTAAACAAGTGGCAATATAAAAATATAATTTTGTTTTTATTGGATTTATTGAAGTTATTTTTCAGGGTCTTCTATTATTTAATTTTTCTATTCAATTGTAGAATATTCCTCTGTTTAAGGTTAAATTGATTATTATTAGTTAATAATAAATGGGTCAGTTTTTCTCAGATCTCCTGTTGTTGACTGTTGTTCTCTGTTTGGGTAATATCACTTGATCAAGCCTTTTCTAACACTCCATACTACAAAATAAGTCATACAAGTATGTTTGGGGGCGGCACAGTGGTGTAGTGGTTAGCACTGTCGCCTTACAGCAAGAAGGTACAGGTTTGATTCCCAATTTTCTGTGTGGAGTTTGCATGTTCTCCTCATGTCTGTGTGGGTTCTCTCTGGTACTCTGGCTTCCTCCCACCATCCAAAAACATGCATGGGGATTAGGTTAATTGGTTAATTTAAATTGACCGTAGGTGTGAATGTGAGTGTGAGTGGTTGTCTGTCTTTATGTGTCCTGTGATGAACTGGAGACTTGTCCAGGGTGTACCCTGCCTTTCACCCTAAGACAGCTGGGATAGGCTCCAGCCCCCCCAAAGACCCTATGTGAGGATAAGCGGTTGAAAATGAATGGATCCCCATGCATGTTTTTGGATGGTGGGAGGAAGCCGGAGTACCAGAGAGAACCCACGCAGACACAGGGAGAACATGCAAAGTCCACACAGAAAGGCCCCTGGCCGGGAATCAAACCCGGTACCTTCTTGCTGTGAGGCGACAGTACTAACCACTACACCACTGTGCCGCCACATAGCGTACAGTATAATCACATGAAAGAACTAAATGGTACATGTAAACATTTTAAGGTCCAAGAAGTTCATAAATATGTTCACATTAACTTTGTTTGCTTACCTTGTTAGTGGATTTGATGCCAACAAAGGTCTGTCCAAGGGGTACAGGTCTGAAGCGGCTGTCGAAGAAAAAGAGGCCGATATAGGGATTGACATGGAGGAAGGCGGCCACATCCAGGTAGTTGGGCAGGGTGGCTGACAGTCCCAGGATCCTGATCATACTCTGGGTGGATTCAACCTAAACATCAGACAGTTACAACAAAGACAGTGACCTTCATGAAGTGTCATGCGGGGTAAAGAGGATTTAAGAGACACCTGGTGAAATATCTGCATGCTCATTATGCGAAGACACATCATGGGAATCAATCCTGAATTATGCATGTGTACTAGGGTTGTGCCAAATGACAATCAAATTGACCATCCCTCACCAATGTCTGATGTCTTTGCCAATTGTAAACCTTTTTTTTAATTGTAGGCCTATTTTGTAATTGTATTAAAATGTTAATCAATGTCCTGACTGACAGTGTCAATCAGTCATGACCACCTCCATCATGCCAGTGACTGAACACTCCGCCCTTTTTAATCTCCACAGCACAATTTATTTCACCGCTTCGTTCCAATCACCTCACCACTATTTCCTATTTTGCCACCAACAGTGTTGAAAGGGGAAGGGATTGTACCCTGACTGTTAACACATATTCACAGGTACGTAAGGCATCGTTCCAACAGAAACACTCAGAAAACATAACTGCAGACAGCGTTTAGCTGATTTTGGGCTGTACGTCTTTGACATCTGAGACAAAGTAAATACTCTCTCATGTGCTCTGTGTCTTTATTTTGTCTTTGAAACCTGAAGAAAATTCAATATGTTGTGTATCAACGTGGGCGAGAGGAAAGAAAACTGGGAGGAGGAGGGGGCTGCCCTATCTGTGAGCCTCCTGCTGGATGTGACAGGGAAGATTGGTAAGGCCTTTAATGTGATGCAGTACCTGTCAAAGCATCCCATCAAGATAAGACCTAACCAATCCCTAGCAGCAAAGCACGCCCTGCGCTGCAGCTCCACACCTCCACCGCTCTGCCTCCATACTGCAGAGAGTCAAACAGTGTGCACGGCTCTCTCTTTTACATCACGCTGCTCAGTAGAACAATCCATGTTTCACTGAAGTTAGGGACATCATAACATTTCATAAAAACACACGGTAACTGTGATTAACAGCTGAATTTACAATGACTCCAGAGACGGAGTAATGAGCTGAGTAAATCTAAATTAATAGGTCACAGTATGAAAATGAGACACTGTGATGACCTGTTAAGTCCTCTGCGGCTTTGCGCTGAGACCCATGTTCACAAAGCTGTAGAGAAAAGCTGACTTCAAACAAAAGAAAAGCAGTCGCAGGAACAGTGGATCTGCATGCACACCTGAGGTGCTGCACCTCTGAGCCCTTTATAACACACCTCAGCTACTGTACTCACTGTACAGCCCATTAAAGCAAGACAAGAACATACACGTTCTTCTAGACTCTACTAACCACATTATCAGGCATATATTCAGTCTTTCTAGGTTCTATTCATAGATTACAGTACTGTGCTCGTCTCTCCCTCTTTGAGTGTCCTCATGTCAGAAGCTTTGTGACTGATGTGTCTTGGCTGCTGAAACAACACCATTCCCTACTATGACAGGGACCCATCACTGGTCTTACACTGGGTTTAGCTCAACGTACTACAGTGGAAAAAGCTGAGTAAGGTTTTCTTTGGCTGTGGAGCTTCATCAATTCTGAGCAAATGAGCCTGATGTGATCAGATCCAAAACACATCAGTGACACAGCCTGTGTTACCAAACAAGACTTTCAAAGACTGGACTGAGACTCACACCACAGAAAGCCTTTTACTTCACTTACTCACAGTAAACATTTGAAGGATTTCTGGGGTCTTCTAATGTAATTTTATTTTTTTTTCTATTCAACTGTAGAATATTCTTATGTTTAAGTTAAACTAGTGTTTTTTTAACTTTAAAAATATATATATTTTTTTGTTTTTATTGGATTCATTGAGGGCGGCACGGTGGTGTAGTGGTTAGCACTGTCGCCTCACAACAAGAAGGTACCAGGTTTGATTCCCGGCCCGGGCCTTTCTGTGTGGAGTTTGCATGTTCTCCTCATGTCTGTGTGGGTTCTCTCTGGTACTCCGGCTTCCTCCCACCATCCAAAAACATGCATGGGGATTAGGTTAATTGGTTCATTTAAATTGTCTGTAGGTGTGAGTGTGAGTGGTTGTCTGTCTCTATGTGTCCTGTGATGAACTGGAGACTTGTCCAGGGTGTACCCTGCCTTTCACCCTAAGACAGCTGGGATAGACTCCAGCCCCCCATGACCCTATGTGAGGATAAACGGTAGAAGATGGATGGATGAATTAATTGAGTTTATTTTATTCAATTGTAGAATATTCTCATGTTTCAGGTTAAATTGATGTAACCCATTGGTTATTAATGAATGGGTCAGTTTTTCTCAGATCTACTGTTGCTGACTATTGTTCTCTGAGTAATATCACTTTATCAAGCCTTTTCTAACACTCCATACTACAAAACATGTGATAAAAGTATGGATGATTCATGCTGATATTGTATCAGATCAATATCGGTATTGGCCAATACCCAAGGCTGCAATATCGGCATTGTATCAGAAGTGAAAATGTTGTATCGGGACATCCCTACTGGACACCTACGACTCAAAAGGTAGTGTTCCCTAAACCTGTGTGACATTATCACTATGAAAACTGACAGACAAACATTGACTGATTTTCACAGAGTTTATCAGAGCTCATTCAGTGACAGCAGCTGCCTGTAAAAGCAAACAAGGACACAAGGAGAGCTGTGTTTCTAGCTAAAAGACGCTGAACATGTCTGTGGAGCTAAAGGGAACTGCAGCGTCTCTGCTGGGTCGTCACTCTTTCAGCTTTACAAATTGTCATGTGATCCACTGTTTGCATGCAAATATGGTTAGTTGTGCCTTAAATAATACAGATCATATGGACACAAATGTGTTGTGACACTGTGATATCTCTGTATCTAGCCAAACAGTTAAACAACCCATATTACAACCAATACAAACTGCATTTGTGGTCATTGCAAGGCCATTAAAAATCATAGTCAAGCACCTCATTATAAAAGGCATGCTTTATGTAAGCTGAGCACAAACACGAAGAAGCAGTCCCACAGCAGAGAGACATTAAAGGCCTTTGTAATAAAGGTTAGAAGGACTTTATCTTGAATGCAGTGCATAATTGGTAGGAGTACACTCAGCCAAGAAAACGTAGCTCAAACCAAAGCTCTTCCAAGTAAAACATCAAAGTGATAACTGGCTTGGTTCGAAAACATTTGCATGAAAAGGGGGACAAATATCATTTAGTTTACAGGGATTTCCATATTAATGTGTCTGAAGACGTGAACTTAAGCGCCTCGTGCATCAGAAGCAGTCGGTGTAATTCCTTCGGCACAATCAATTAGAGCAGTCTGTCAGGTGTGGCAATAATGAGATGGAGAGAGATGAAGGAGGCGGGGGAGGGTCTGCCAGCCGAGCTGCTGACGCCCAGCGTCCTGGTAGGAGCTGCTGACGCTTCCTCACACAGAGACAAGCAGAGGGGTGATGCTGCCCTACATGTCCTACTCAAGAAGAGCCTCAGAAACACCATCAGGTCTATCATGTGTCCATCAGGTAGTTTGTTATTCACTAACATGATTTTATTGTATATCGATTTCATTATCACCCAGTCCTGTGTGCAGAAACAAAGGATGTATTAGCAAGTACTGAGTGTGTATCTTCTTCCTTTGTACCACATATCTTCTTTGGTGCTAAAAGCACATCAATGATCCACTCTGTGTGATGCTATGAACACACACTGTCGTTTATTCTGACTCAATCCCACATGCACCATCCTTCTGCTACAAAGGATTAATCCACCGCTGAAAATAGTCCCCAGCTAATGAACCTGTTTGAGTAATGCATGTTAAAAACTACAGTGGCCAGGAGTTTAAAGACATGACTTAACTCCATTAAACACAATAATAACAATAATAAATGATATTTTCTTTTATGATGTTGAACATTTTGCTTTATGGAAATTCTTCCACTGGTGCTAAATTGCTTAGTTCTTTCCAGGAAATGATCTTGAGCTTGATCTTGTAACTGAACTACTGCATTCTTTGTCTTTGTTTTTTTTATCCTTCTTCCCTTTCTGCTTCCTGTTTTTCTCATCTTCCCTTCCCTTCATCCCCTCCCTCTTCTCTCCTGTCTGCCTTGAAACTCAGTCTTCTCTTCCCATAGTTCATCCTTCAGCTGCTGTTTGCAATTTGTTTGCAAAATGACTTTCTGCTCTCAGCAACCACACACATTTCCTCCTGAATCTCCAATCTGTATCTCTTACGCCAGTGAACCACAACACTTTGTGCATCTACAACTAGATAGATACATACTTCTATCTATATCATCTATCTACATTCTATCTATATTATCTATATCTATCTATCTACACATTCTACATTCTGTTTAACTATTTAAGGAGCTAAATGTTAGATTGGGAACATTTCTACTGCCTCCACACGGCTCTCAACATGGCTACAGTGCTGCCAGAGCATTGTTAGCCTTACTATTTGTTATATTATTTACACACATCAAAAATAAGACATAAAAAGTTTGCAATTTTTACCAAAAAAATCAAAATCATATAAATTAAAGCTATAGATTTGAAAGTGGCACCTCCTCTAAGCCTCCTTGAAGCTCCACCCTCTCCTCCAAAGCCACACCCCCTCTCCTGTTAGCAGGACTAGGGCTGTCCGATAATGTTGGCCTTCTGATATTATCGGCCAATATTAACATAAAAATGTAACACCGGGAAATATCGTTATAGGGTTGTATAACCGACGGACAACTGCTGTAGGCTTCAGCATTTCTGAGGCTCCCCAAACGTTATATGATGGATTTACCGGCACACGATTTATGAGGTATTACAACAACAACAACAACCAGTGGGTCGCTAGCCGTAGCTAACAACCTAGCAAGCTGTTTTGAATAATTTCCAGTGTGTCCTACTGATGGTAAATGTTCACAAATGAGGACCCAAGGAAAAAAAACAGTCACAGAGCCCTGTCAGGATCAGTTTGAGATTTCTGAGATTTTTCTATTTCTTTTCCATATTGGAAAACGTCATTCTTTCTGAAGGAAATTCCTTCACAGCAGTTGCCATCAAGAGTTGGAAAAAGTAAAGAGATTTAAAAGATTTTAAAAAGGATATTCAGTGCAGAATAGTGCAAAAATGCAATATAGTGCAAAACCATCAATATAATCAATATAACAGTGCACAAAAACTATTCAGTACTATTCATTCATTTTCCAGTTAGTAAAATAATGCATTTTAAAAAATGTCAGTTTTCCATAACTCTAGTTAGAGCTGTGCATTATATTATTATTAGATTAGGAAATGTACAGCACAAACATAGCCGGACTTCCGATCGCTGTCAAAGTAAGCCTTCAGAGTAAAAGCATATTGGGGATATAACACCGATTACACCACAAAGGAGGAGATGGAGGAGAGCGAATATAACATTAGCAGTAACGTTACATCAGAAAAAAAATACTGTATCGTATATATATCCTTATCGGGATATAAAATTGGCTATATCGGGATATACAATTTTGTCCATATCGCACAGCTCTAACTCTAGGTGACACTTGTGTCTTTTTTTTGCACAGAGAATTTTTCCATTTGGAGCCATGTTGCATTTATGAATGGAATAAAATTAGTCGTAATGTGCTAATTCCACAACAGGAAATATAGTTTTGGTGTAAAAAAGCCTGCAAATATCAGTATTGATTGATACTGGAATTATAAATGAAGAGTTGGGCAATATTGGAATATTGGCAAAAAAGCCAATATTGAACATGTTCTTTACATTCGGACCAAGTGTCAGTTGATTGGTCAGAGTTTTTACAGTCCTGTAGCCACAGAGGTCTGATTCTTTTCCTTTCTTCCTCTGAACACATCATGTATTGACTGTTCTCAGGATGAAGGACCATTTCACCCAGTAGAACAAAAAGTGCTTCTGAACAGAATAATAGACTATAGCTTTACATATGCTGTGTTGATCTTTAGAAGATTCGTTTGACTGGATGTTGTTACAAACCACATTTCCTTCATATTCTTTTCTTCTTATCTGACACTAAGACATTAAACATAATTTTAAGAATATTTAAAAGTATAAAGCTATAATCTGTCATTCTCTTCAGAAACAGAAATGACAGTTTCTTCTTATCTGACACGAAGATATTAAACATAACTTTGAGAATGAAAAGAATAAAACTATGTTAAAATTAAATAATATTTAAAAAAAAAAAGTTAAACATTTCCCAACCATTGGGAGTTAAATGGTTGGGAAAGTAAAGTAAAGTAAAAGAACAAATCTCCCAGCATTAATGGTCCAGCTGAGCTGCCAACACAAAACACACAGCCTTAAATAACATGAAGTAAAAACTATTGTCGCAGACCAGCAAGGCCGGTGGCGTGAATACTTTGACTGGTGGTGCATGTCTGATAATGGGACTGTGTGAGGTTCACCAGAGGTCGATCAGATGTGCAGTAGGAGGAATAAACACTTACTGAGCGCTCTCCTATTAACCCAAACATCTGGAGGTTAAATGTGTTCCTGTTTCCCCTCACAGAACCAACAACACACTCAAGGGGGAGCACTGACTTTTCCTCTTCTCTCGTCCTATTTGATTGCTGGCACAACTCAGCTTTTTAGTTTCCAAAGACAACAACAGCCTACAGTGTAAATATCATTTAAAGGGTACCACTTCAAGAGAAGTTACCAGTCACGACGAGTACTACTCAGCTGTCTAACAGTCTGATGTCCTCTGTGGCTCTGGAGGAGCTCTGTCAACTCTGATATAAGTTAGCACTGTTATTTTCTCAGCTCAAACAAAACCACAAATTTAGGGACAGAGAGTCTGTGTATAAAACTGGGCATGTGCAGACTGAATGAGTAGGGCATTTACCAGACATGGACAGTATGTTGCACTATGGAAAATACAGGCTCCAGTGTGTTTGTCATGGAGATGCAGCACCGGGCGCAGTGTTATGGTTTCACACTGGACTAAAAGGTAGGAAAACTATGGGGCTACTTGTACTACCACTACATTCAACTGCCTTAAAACAGAACGTGTCTAACACTGTTACAGTCTATTACAGGGCTCCAGACACATTTCAGCCTTCGTAAATAAGGAATAACTGACTATTGAACCACGGCTCTTGTGTACTGTTGCACTCCTAGTTGCTGTAGCAACTGTGCTTGCTCTGAAGCCTCAGGGCTGGCATGCTAACGCTTGAGTCCAGTGTTACGGCTGTGCTCTAAGCACTTGCGCCATGTGCAGCAGTCCTCTGACAAACAGACAGTCAAGAAGCTTCAAACTTGTGCACTGCAGCACAACCTCTAAAGGTGTTAAGGTGTTCAAAGCGCGCAGTCAGCCCTTCTTCAGTAATATCAGCTAAACCTGCAGATAAATGGGCTGTGAACCGCGTAAACAGCGGTCACATGTACAGACCAGTTTTCAATTACCTTGCGGTTAACCCCGCCAAGAGGTCTCCGTCGCTGCACAGCACAGCAGCTCATCCCTCTGTTTCACTCTGCCTCCCTCACTCTGCTCTGAATCCTCCAACTTATAACTGCTATCCATGTTTTCTCCACATTTCTCCTAATGATGAGCCTTGAGTTGCTCCATCACTTTCCAGACACTATTTCTACAAAAGTTGTTTTATACATTAGCATTATACCAAATAACATATCTATAACATAGCATGTCCAGTCAAAGTCACACTGATAAACAACACTAGTATTTCACTGACTGCACGTTAAATGAACTGTATGCACAGCCCCTTATGTAGGATGTTGACCACTCAAAGTGCTTATACACAACATCATATTCACCCATTGATACACCAGTAAAACTATACACATTGACACATTGCTCCCATTGCACAGCATTGGGAACAATTTAGGTTTAGTCTGTCCACCTGGCAACATTACACACACACACACACACACGTGCATATATACACATATTATACATATACATACAGTACATACTGTACATACGTACAGAGAGACACATCCCCTGGTGTTTAGAGGAAGACTTTCATAAAGGCTTCTAAAGGCTTTCATGAACTGGGCCCAGACTGAGTCACATCACTCAGAGCCAAGGACAGACAAAATGGACAATGGTCAAAATGTAATTCACAGAGCACGATGCTGTGGTGGTCTGCTTTCTAAAAATATCCCTTCAAACCTCTCAGGTCACCTCTATTTATTCTCTTCTTTCCACAGACTGACACATGACAGCAGCTCAACAGAAGGGACACTAAAACTCATTTCTCATTTTCTCTATTTGCCATCTGAATTCACATAATAACTCTAATATCTAAAGTGTCGTGGCTGATTCCAGCGCAGACACCTGTCAGTCATCATCAGGGGAAATCAGCTTCACAGACAGAGCACTGATTATTAGTTCCTGTGGCAGCATGGTGCCGGAGGGTGGGCCTCATGCCGCATGACATACGTCATTTGGAAGAGTTCACTGAACCACCAGGAGCTCACATATCAAAAAAGTACGTGACTCAAGAGTCTGTCCTGTATATGACTAGTGCCTGAGGTCTGTTAATGCTAAAATGTTCGCACTTCATTTGTTCCTCACACATCCTTCTAAAATAATAAATCTTTAAAAAACAAAACAAAAAAAAACAAAACCTCAATATCACTCGCTTTCCTAAACAGAGCTTAAGAACATGATGATAGATTAATACTGTGATATCACAGACTCAGGTAGACATTACTCCTCTGTATCTTTACATACAGACAATAGTAGATGATGATATATTAATACTGTGATATCACAGACTCAGGTAGACATTACTCCTCTGTATCTTTACACAGACAATAGTAGACGATGATATATTAATACTGTGATATCACAGACTCAGGTAGACGTTACTCCTCTGTATCTTTACACAGACAATAGTAGACGATGATATATTAATACTGTGATATCACAGACTCAGGTAGACGTTACTCCTCTGTATCTTTACATACAGACAATAGTAGATGATGATATATTAATACTGTGATATCACAGACTCAGGTAGACGTTACTCCTCTGTATCTTTACATACAGACAATAGTAGATGATGATATATTAATACTGTGATATCACAGACTCAGGTAGACATTACTCCTCTGTATCTTTACACAGACAATAGTAGATGATGATATATTAATACTGTGATATCACAGACTCAGGTAGACATTACTCCTCTGTATCTTTACATACAGACAATAGTAGATGATGATATATTAATACTGTGATATCACAGACTCAGGTAGACGTTACTCCTCTGTATCTTTACACAGACAATAGTAGATGATGATATATTAATACTGTGATATCACAGACTCAGGTAGACGTTACTCCTCTGTATCTTTACATACAGACAATAGTAGATGATGATATATTAATACTGTGATATCACAGACTCAGGTAGACATTACTCCTCTGTATCTTTACATACAGACAATAGTAGATGATGATATATTAATACTGTGATATCACAGACTCAGGTAGACATTACTCCTCTGTATCTTTACACAGACAATAGTAGATGATGATATATTAATACTGTGATATCACAGACTCAGGTAGACATTACTCCTCTGTATCTTTACATACAGACAATAGTAGATGATGATATATTAATACTGTGATATCACAGACTCAGGTAGACATTACTCCTCTATATCTTTCCATAAACAATAGTAGATGATCACATAGACATACAATAGACATTTATAACACTGACATATGAGGATATGTTATAATGGATTCGACAGACACAAATGTAACCAAACCAGACTTTGAATTATCTAGATATATATGCTGTGCCTACACACTGTATAACTCCACAGTTTCACTAATTGCCTCCTAAAGCTGCCTCTCACACACACAGTCTCTTCCCTCACTGTGTATCTCGTCCTTCAGCCTTCAGTCGAGTGTTTAACAAAGAGCTCTGGAGACATTTTGTGGGTAATGTGGGAACAGTAAATCCAATAGGGAGAGGATGATGGGAAGTACAGTACTGTCTGGGAGCCTCTTTCTCTCTGTCTACTTGTTGTGCATCAATTGTTGCTCATCACACTAAAAGTGAATAAAAAGTGCAATTTGGAAAAACACTGGCAGGAAAAACAACATGCAACAAAAACCCAAGCAGTAAACACCTAAGAGTGAGGTTGTACTATATATTTATATTTATTGGAAACAATTAAATTAACATCTCATACAAAAGTTTTACATTATTATCATTATTACGTTATTATGGTTTCTATGTCCTGTACACTCATTACATCATCAAATAGATTCCAAAAATATGAACAGATCTGTAAAAATACCCTGCCAGTGTGACAACAAAGAAGTCAATCTAGTGTTTAAATGCTGCATCCTCTAAATGACGAACACTTGTAACTACTGCACTTACAGCTCCAATGACAGATGTTTGTGTTCTAAACCGACAATTACACAACAATTCAAACCATCTCAAGAGAGAACTAGGGAGCTGAAGGGACTAACAGACACAACATCCACACTCTCTAATAGTAAAGCTTAGACACTGACCTCTAATAGTTTAGGTTAACCATTGACCTCTAATAGTTAAGGTTAGACACTGACCTCTAATAGTTTAGGTTAACCATTGACCTCTAATAGTTAAGGTTATACACTGATCTCTAATAGTTAAGGTTAGACATTGATCTCTAATAGTTAAGGTTATACATTGACCTCTAATAGTTAAGGTTAGACATTGATCTCTAATAGTTAAGGTTAGACACTAAACTCTAATAGTTAAAGTTAGTCATTAATCTCTAATAGTTAAGGTTATACATTGACCTCTAATAGTTAAGGTTAGACACTGACCTCTAATAGTTAAGGTTATACATTGACCTCTAATAGTTAAGGTTAGACATTGATCTCTAATAGTTAAGGTTAGACACTAAACTCTAATAGTTAAAGTTAGTCATTAATCTCTAATAGTTAAGGTTATACATTGACCTCTAATAGTTAAGGTTAGACACTGACCTCTAATAGTTAAGGTTAGCCACTGAACTCTAATAGTTAAAGTTAGTCATTAATCTCTAATAGTTAAGGTTAGACACTGACCTCTAATAGTTAAGGTTAGCTACTGAACTCTAATAGTTAGACACAGTAACGGTAACCATTGGGAAACACACCGAGAGACTGGGTTTTCAGGTATATGAGTCTGCACATCATGCCATTGTATTAGTCTTTCCTTGGTTATGTAAGGATTGTCCCAGTGTAAATTGGGGGACTGGGGAAATCAGAAATCGAGGGATGGTCTGAGTAGTGTTCAGGGAGGTGTTTTGAGAGGGAGGGACCTGTAATCATGGGAAGGTTGAGTGCTGATCCTGATCGACCTGATATCTCTCCTTCTCCGCACCAGATTGACTTGTCCTCTGTTCCTAAATGCTATCATGACCTAGCTTTGGTTTTTAGCAAGGCTAAAGCTACCTCCTTGCCCCCTCACAGAGACTTTGACTGCGCGATTGAGCTGAGAGAGGGAGCACCTCTGCCCAGGGGTCGGCTTTATGCCATCTCGAGCCGGAAAGAGAGGCATGGACAATTATATCCAGTCTTCTCTCGAGGCAGGCATCATCTGGCCGTCATCATCGCCCCTTGGAGCAGGGTTCTTTTTCATGGGCAAGAAGAACGGTTCCTTGAGACCATATATCGACTATGCACCATTGAATGAAATCACCATAAAGAACATATCATATCTCATGACATCAGCTTTCGAGCTATTACAGGATGCAAGAATATTTAACAAGCTGGAGTTACGTAATGCATACCATTTGGTTCGATTAAGGGAGGGGGACGAATGGAAGACGGGGTTTAACATTCCGTCGGGACATTACGAGTATTTAGTTATGCAGTTTGGTTTGTCAAACGCACCAGGGGTGTTCCAGAATTTAGTCAACGATGTTCTCAGGGAATACTTAAACAGATTTGTTTTTGTATACATTGATGATATTCTCATTTTCTCTCCTAATCTTGAGAGTCATGTATATCATGTTCGTCAGGTGCTAACCAATATGCTGGAAAACTAGCTTGATGTTAAGGCAGAAAAGTGTGAGTTTCACGCCAGATCTGTGTCTTTCCTGGGCTTCATCATAGCCCCTGGGTTGATACATCCGGCTAAAGTAAAAGCTGTTGCAGAGTGGCCAGTTCCGAATAACCGGAAGAAAGTGCAGCAAATCCTTAGGTTTGCTAACTTTTACCGTCGGTTCATTCGGAACTATAGCGCTATTGCAGCGCCTCTGCATACATTAATCTCTTTCAAGTCCTCTTTTCAGTGGAGTCCCGCAGCAGATGCTGCGTTCAAGCAGCTCAGCCAAAGGTTCACCACAGCTCCCATTCTCGTCATGCCTGACCCAACCAAGCAGTACCTGGTGGAAGTGGACACTTCTGACATCGGCATAGGGGTGGTGCTTTCCCAGAGATCATCTAAGGACGGCAAGATGCATCCCTGCGCATTCCTGTCACAGAAACTGTCGAGAGCGGAAAGAAATTACGACGTGGGCAACAAGGAGCTGCTGGCGGTAAAGGTAGCCTTAGAGGAGTGGCGTCATTGGCTGGAGGGTGCTCAAGAGCCCTTTATAGTTTGGACAGATCATAAAAATTTGGAGTATATAAGTCATGCCAAATGTTTGAATTCACGTCAAGCCCGCTGGTCTTTGTTTATTAACCGGTTCAACTTCACTCTCTCTTACAGGCCTGGTTCACAGAATGTGAAGCCGGACGCCCTTTCGCAGCTGTATGATCCAGAGCCTGTGGCCAAGGAACCAGAATCCATCCTGCCACGTGACATTGTGGTAGGAGCGGTAACCTGGCCAATAGTAAAGGAGGTTAAACAAGCCAATGGGGATATCCCGCCACCTAAAGGCTGTCCGCCCAATCGGCTGTTTGTGCTGGAGGGCTTGAGGTCCCGGGTGGTACATTAGGCTCACACATCTCGCCTTACCTGTTATCCTGGAGTAAAATGTACCCTGTTCTTTTTACGTCAACAGTTTTGGTGGCCTGCCATGGACTCGACGGTCAAAGAATAAGTTGAAGCCTGCCCAGTCTGTGCACGCAGCAAGACATCAGCGCAGGCAAAGGCTGGTCTCCTTCAGTCCCTCCCCATTCCCAGCCGGCCTTGGGTGGAGACAGCGCTGGACTTTCATCTCGGGACTGCCCACGTCATGCGGTAATACCACTGTGTGGTAACAGTGGTTGATCGATTCTCCAAGATGACACATTTTATTGCATTACCTAAGCTGCCATCCACGAAGGAGACAGCAGAGGTTATGTTCAGTCGTGTTTTCTGTATTCATGGATTTCCCAAGGACATTGTTTCAGGTCGAGGACCACAGTTTGTATCCAGGTTTTGGAGAGAGCTTTGTGAGCTGACTGGAACCATGGTCAGTCTGTCATCGGGGTACCATCCACAGTCCAATGGCCAAACCTAGCGACTTAACCAAGTGTTGTGGACCTGTCTGCGTTGCCTGATCACACAGAATCCATCTTCCTGGAGCAGACTACTTCCATGGGTTGAGTACGCTTACAACTCCCTTCCATCTGCGGCCACTGGGCTCTCCCCGTTCCATGTTGTATATGGTTATCAGCCCCCAGTCTTCCCTGATGTGGACAGGTAGGTCTGGTTTCTGTCAGCTCATGCCCTGGTTCGGAGAGCCCACAAGGTCCGGGAGGCCACCCGTCGTGTTCTCCACCTGAGTGCTGCACGCATGAAGAAGGCGGCAGATCGGTGCCGACGTCAAGCTCCAGTGTATCAGGCAGGTCAACGCGTATGGCTGTCCAAGCAGGATCTTCCCCTGCGGGCCACATCTAAGAAGCTTGCACCTCGCTTCATTGGACCTTACCCCATCTCCAAGGTGGTGAACCCGGCATCGGTGCATCTACGCCTTCCCTGCTCCCTCAAAGTCCACCCTACGTTCCATGTCAGTAAAGTGAAACCAGAAAAGGTCAGCCCATTGGTTCCCGCTTCCCGACCCCCACCTCCCCCTTGTGTAATTGATGGCGGAACTGCATATACTGTCCGAAGACTCTTGGCGGTATGCAATAGGGGGTGAGGAAGGCAATTCATTGTGGACTGGGAGGGGTATGGTCCTGAGGAGAGGGAGTGGAAGCTGGCATCATACATTCTGGATAAAACACTCATCCAAGATTTCTACTGTCACCACCCTGGAGACGACCCTTAAGGGGGGGCTACTGTTACGTCAGTCAAGTCAAGTTAAGGTTTTTAGTTCAGTCTTGTCATGTGGTTTTGTCATTTCTTGTTTTATTTTTATTTTTGTTATTTCAATTGTCTTCCCTTGTGTTCTAGCTTCACGCTTCCTGCCCCTGTGTCTCCCACGTCTGGTGATCATCTGCCCTGCCCCTGATTGTTACCAGCTGTTCCCCATTACCTCGTGTGTTTATGTCTGTGTCTCCCCCAGTCTTGTGCCAGTACGTCTTGTGTTACTTCCAAGCTACCAGCCAGATCGTCAAGTCATTCCCTGTCAGGTTGTTTCTTGTTAGTTTCTGTCATTGTGTAGAGTCTGTCAAGTCTATTTAAATTTTGTCGGTGTTTGTTACTTGTTGTTGCTACCCAGCCATTCGCTAATCCTTCCTCACTGGTGAGCGTCTTATGTTTTGTTTTCCTGCTTAGAGCCGTATACCCTCACAGCGTGAGCGATTTTAGTTTACTTAGTGTCTTTGCTTGGAACCTCAGTTCCGTTCATGTACAGTCGTATGGTTTCTCTCCCTGTTAAGTCCACGAGTGAGAAAGTGTCTACCTCAGTTGATCCTGTCCTTGGTTATTTTTGCATTAGTGCCTGAGTTGTTTTGTTATTCTTGTGAATTGTTATTCTTGTAATAAATTTCCCTTTTTATACTACTGCCTGTCATGTGAGTCGTGCATTTGGGTTCAGTGATTTCTGCCACATTCTAACGAATTCATACTCGGACAGACTGTCAGCGGCACGGTATCCACGCGGACTGTCCACTCCATCGTGCGTACAGCCGTGCACTAGTTTCCTATCAAACTGCCGTGAATGAAACGATCGGTGTCACATTTAATGTGGGTCGGTGTGAAAAACATGCGGAGCAGTGTTTTGACACCAGTGTGGAGCGGAGTCTGCGCGGACATAAAATTAGAGCTTTGCCCGCACAGACCTTGCGGACGTCCGCTTTGAGTACGCACAGACCTCCACTGAGTCCGTTCGGTGTCCGTTCCGCCCGAGTATGAACTGGCCTTCAGTCATTAACCACTTATAGTTAGGGTTAGACACAATCTCTAATAGTTAAAGTTAGACATCTCTGATAGTTAAGTGAGTAACATACACAAAAGTGAAAGATGGGGTCAAGATTTACATTTGTTTGTGCACATTATTTATACAACTTAAAAAGTGAAAGCAAAAAAAAAAAAAGACTTTTAAATGCAATATAGAATGAACAGTGTTGCATTTTGGACTTTATTTATTTAGTATTCCAAACTTTGATTGGAGAAGACTGGGACTCATAGATAGTCAGCTGGTATTGGTGAAAGGAGCTGAACCAACTGTCTCCTCCTTCAGGAGCTACTGTCTCCCTCCCAGGCCTAAAATCTACTTGCATAGTTAAAAAACATGAAATGTACCATTGTGCTGCAGGCTGGGAGGAACAATGCTAGCTCTGTGGTTGATCACTGTCTGGCTTTGATGCCTTCAGCAGACAGGCCCTCAGTATCTCAGAGCAGAGAAAACTGCCCATTTTTTCACTTTATTGGAAGATACATTTTTATACTTGCCAGATTTGCTAATTGTGATAGAGAAGGTGGCGGCTATCTCAGATTATGTCTTTATTTTCACTTTACCTCAACTTTAAAATCAGAGAAGGACTTACCTGTCGGATGGTCCTGGCCACCAGGCTCTCCAGCACTGGTCCTCGGTCTTCATGGAGAAGGTGAACTTCATCCAGGATTAGAAGACGCACAATCTGGGAAAGAGCCACATCTCCAACACTTTTCCTGGTCACAACATCCCACTTCTCTGGAGTCGTCACTAACATCTGGGAGCAAACATGGAGGCATTAGGAACAGGATGTCACAATAAACAGGAAGTGATTAAATAAAACAACAGAGACTACACAAAGATAAAGTACTATTGAGAGAGTAGAAAGTAGAAATCTAATCATGTTAATCTCGAATTGATGCATCAAAACATTCCTCATTAACATGTTATAATGAATTAATGTTGATGTGTACATTTTCTGTGCTGCTGGTGAGCTGTTTCCAAACACAACATCAGGAATCCAACACAACCAACTGAGTCTGTTTGAGCCATCAGACAGGTTGAATCAATATTCTGTCCTCATACAGGTAAACCCTCAGGAAAATCATGAGCTCATCTGGATTATTTTCTGTCTTAGCTAACAAACCATGAATCTGTGACTACTGAATAAATTAAGTCTATCAAACACGAAAACAAAAAAAGATTAATGTTATCTTATCCGAAATTAAAGTTTTTGTGCGGAAAAAAGCTGAGTCAAACTCAGAGCAGCGTGTCATTACGGAAAATAGCTGGTACAACATGGAGGTAGGTTCTACAGATTGAATAGTTAAGGTTAATGTTAGACACTGACCACTAATAATTAAGGACAGACAATGACCTCCAATAGTTAAGGTTAGACATTGATCTCTAATAGTTAAGGTTAGACATTGATCTCTAATAGTTAAGGTTATACACTGACCTCTAATAGTTAAGGTTATACATTGATCTCTAATAGTTTAGGTTAGACACTGACCTCTAATAGTTTAGGTTATACATTGACCTCTAATAGTTAAGGTTAGACATTGACCTCTAATAGTTAAGGTTATACATTGATCTCTAATAGTTTAGGTTATACATTGACCTCTAATAGTTAAGGTTAGACATTGACCTCTAATAGTTAAGGTTAGACATTGACCTCTAATAGTTTAGGTTATACATTGACCTCTAATAGTTAAGGTTAGACATTGACCTCTAATAGTTAAGGTTATACATTGACCTCTAATAGTTTAGGTTATACATTGATCTCTAACAGTTAAGGTTAGACATTGACCTCTAATAGTTAAGGTTAGACATTGACCTCTAATAGTTAAGGTTAGACATTGACCTCTAATAGTTTAGGTTATACATTGACCTCTAATAGTTAAGGTTAGACATTGACCTCTAATAGTTAAGGTTATACATTGACCTCTAATAGTTTAGGTTATACATTGATCTCTAACAGTTAAGGTTAGACATTGACCTCTAATAGTTTAGGTTATACATTGACCTCTAATAGTTAAGGTTAGACATTGACCTCTAATAGTTTAGGTTATACATTGACCTCTAATAGTTAAGGTTATACATTGACCTCTAATAGTTTAGGTTATACATTGACCTCTAATAGTTAAGGTTAGACATTGACCTCTAATAGTTAAGGTTATACATTGATCTCTAATAGTTTAGGTTATACATTGACCTCTAATAGTTAAGGTTATACAATGATCTCTAATAGATTAGGTTAGACATTGACCTCTAATAGTTTATGTTATACACTGACCTCTAATAGTTAAGGTTAGACATTGACCTCTAATAGTTAAAGTTAGACATTGACCTCTAATAGTTAAAGTTAGACATTGACCTCTAATAGTTATGGTTAGACGTTGACCTCTAATAGTTAAGGTTAGACATTGACCTCTAATAGTTAAAGTTAGACATTTACCTCTAATAGTTAAGGTTATACATTGATCTCTAATCGTTAAGGTTAGACATTGACCTCTAATAGTTAAAGTTAGACCTTGCCAATGCCAATGTGTGAGCTATCAGTGTGCAGTTGAGCTGCAGTGGGGGGGGGAAGCTGATGGAACAAGATTTGACTTAAACTTGATTTGAGTCTTCTACTTTATGGAAGTCTCATATTAAATTCCTCAAATACCATAATGGTTGTCCAAAAATAGATTAGCACTCGAAACAATGTCACCACAAGTTTGCATACACAGTCCTGGAATCCCTTCTCACCAGAAACACTCAGATCATTTCCGAGTATCTTGCTGAGATAAATTTCTCCACAATTTCCTGCTCACTTAACTGAATGACACACTATAAAAGCCAGAGCAACACAACCCGAATCCCTCCAGAATGCTGTCAGATTCATGGCTCATCAATGCCCAATTGCCCATAGCTGCGCTCATTACAATGCAGATAGCAGCACCTAAATCATAACGCCATGATAACAGGCGTATAACATTACTCACATTGTGTATGCTAGGTCACATTAGTTCTACAGTGTTTACCAGATGTCAGTCCATGATCCTCCACATCCATTTGATTATGAGATGTTTTGTGTGATACAACCACCATTCAGCACTTCCTGCTGTGTCTGCCTTTACTTTGGCATCCCACTTAGACTAATTACATTCAGCAGGATCAACACAACTCACCTGTATCAAATGTCAACAGACACTGTCTTTGCACCTTGCTTAGTGCCTATAACTCCAGTGCTATTTCATTCTCTCTTTTCAAGAAAAACACTACAATGCATAATTAATGGTGTGCGAACTGTTTGGCAACCTGTATGTGGGTGTGCAAATTCCTATTAAACTCGTTCTGTAAAAGCAGTTCATTAAATCCTCTCTAGTTTGCATTTAAATCAATCTATCCAGCCATTAGAGGCTGGCATGCTCACAGAAAAGGAAGCGCTCCCTTCTAATTGGAGCTACTGGTTAATCTAAATGGAGGCTCTGGCAAATGGAGCACAGGCCAAAGTGCTTTCTTAATTGCCTCACAAATACACACAAGAAGGTGCAGAGAAAGCATGCCATTGTTTGGCTGAACAGTGTTATTTAGCCCATTTATCAGTCGATCGCAGCAGGACTGAAATCAATCCTCTAAAGCCACTGATTCTTAGCATTTCATAGAAGTTGCATTTTGTTAAAGATGACAATTTAATCAGAGAATGGAGCCATGAACATGAATAGAAAAATGGCATAACATCCTATAAGAACTGCTCTTTTCATTACTTCACTGGTAGAATATGAACGCCAGACATAGTGGGGAAACTAGATGTGTTCAAATAAAGAGGAAAGAGACATTTTTTTTTTAAACATGAAATCAGGCCGGTTGCTATTTTTCAAAGCAAGATTTCCTTGGATCGCTTTCCTACTTTTGAGCCCAACACTGTTCACAATCACCCTCTACAGACATGGAAATTGCTTGAGATAAGTAATCCATCACATCCATGCCTCTCCTTCGGTCAAATTTACAGAGCCTATAAGTGGTGCATTCAAGGCCCAAACAACAGCGAACTGATGGAAAAAAAAATATTGCCAAACAATGTCTTCATAAAAAGTACAGTGAATTCGGCAGTTTATTCACATCCACATTTATAAACAGCAAAAATACATTTTATTTATATAATAATAAAAATACATATATTTCCTTCCCATATTTGTTATTACTTACTCCATTATTTCATTGCTGTTGTTTATTTTTTACTGTACTGTAATTTTGTCTGTGCTGCAGTGGCGGGTGAATTTCCCCCAATGGGGGATAAATAAAAACTATTATTTCATTAACGTGTTAATTGTCCTTGAGCCTGTGAACAGTGAAAGTCATCACTCAGGTGAAACTGATAAAGCTTGTTTCTGCAACTTGACAAGCAGAAGCAACTAATCACATTCACATGGATTCCTTTGTGAAATGGAAGCAGTGTTTTTTCTACTACAGTAAGTACTTCAAACTCAGTGCAGGAAAATCTAATAGCAGCAGCTACCAGGACTAGAATAATTACAAAATATAAGTGGAAACACAAGGCACCAACAGACCAGAACAGAATGGCTTCTGATATAGGCAATCCACAAAAATACTACTTGGTTGTCACATGCCACTTGTGACAAGAATGAACACCAGCACTGAAAAAGTGAGTTATCCCATTTAAAGGAGATATTTGGATTTAAACTGACTTTAGATGGAGATAGCACGATGGACAAGTCACAATCTGTTATTTTGCTTTGCACTGTTAGTAGTAACAAGTAATTCATTGTGCTTCTGGTAAGAGTGAACATCCCACAGATAAAGAAGTTACTTTTTATGTTAATTTAATGAAAGCAGTGGGAGTGAGCTCGTTGCTCAGTGGTGTCAGTGTGTATGTGTGCAGTCTTCTCCTCTTCTACACCAGACCATGCCAGACTGTGCTTCAGCATTTAACTATTAATTACTCACGTTGTGTGTCTGTCTCACACGTGGTCGACAAGAAGAGTAATTCTGGATCTGTACAGTGAGTGCAGCCTGACTCCTAATCACTATTTTTGAGTTGCCTTTCAAGGGTTACGCCTTTGTTCAGAAGAGCTCTTCCTGAACCAAACTGGCTGAAACACATCAGCAGCTATTTCAAAGGCTCTGCATGTGACTCAACTTTCCAGAGAAACATGACATGCTCACTGCTCTTGTTCTGCCTTCACAAGAAGCTGCCTGGCTGTGAAGCAGCTCCGTCTTGGATGTCATTAACTGAGATTTCCTCTCTGGACAGAGAAGGACAAGGGCCCTGGAAGTCCCAGGGTGCCACACACCCGCACACTGGCATCCACATGGCACCATCCCTTCAAACCCTTTCTGTTTCCATGGTAACTATTACAGCCATGAAGAGAGGATGATGTGGGAGGAAGAGGTAGGTGGGAGGAAGATGGAGTGGGGATGTTAGAGAAAGGCATTTACTGGATTGTGATATGTGAACAACTAACAGCTTGTCAAGGCAAAGCTGTGATGACAATCTCCTCAATGCAGCATTGTCATGTCCAGCTGTGTGGGAGTGTGTCCTTCTGGTCAGTCCTCCTGAGAGTACAACTGAGAGTCACCTGGATGTGAGACAACATGATCTTTAATGCAGAAAAAATGAGGTCATGACAGACTGGTACAAAGCTGTAATAAGCCCATAAACCAGCCAACACATGTGCATTATTTCCTAGAATCAGTGATCTGGTCACTGAAACAATCAACCATTTTGTAAAACTGATGAGAAAAAGGATTCACAGTTTTGAATCAGAGCAGCTTTGTGCTCCCCTTGTCTCTGAATCACTGCCCACATATCAGATCAGGGGTTTATTGTTTCCTCATTTAGAAAAACAACTGAGCCACTCAGAGCTTTGTAGGTGGGATTAAGAATTTCATGTAACCTTCCTGTGCCAGAGGAAGAAAAATTACAGAAATAGTCTCAGAAAGACAAGCTTGGATGAGCTAAACACAGCTGTTCAGGTTGTCAATTCACAGAAAGAAGTCATTTCATAAATTATATTTACACAGCACAAACTTATAACAGAAGTCAGGGCACTTTCAGAGAGCAGGTCTGGACTCTTCTCTTTGAATATATTATTATTAAGGGTGTGATGAGATCTTGTGCCACGAGATCTCGCAAGATTAAGTCATGATGATATTTGTTGTTTAAGTGAAAACATGTCTCATGGATACAGGGCAGAAAGAAATTTATCAGACTTTGAGCTATTCAAACTTGTACTTGTGGCCTGAGGGTGGCAGTAATGAGCCTTTGCCACGTATAGTCTGCCACAAACTGACAAGATGAAGGAGATGGAAGCAGCAACTGCAGCACTTCAGTAAAGTTAGAAACACATTGGTAGATTCAAACTTCCAAAATCTATTCGTCAAATACAGTATGGTCTATAGATGCAAACGATGCATTTCTGCAGTGGTGGTGTGGCTCACAATGAGCTACAAGCATATTTTTACTGAAACGATGCGTCCCTGGTGCTCCACGGAAAACACTGTTCCCAGTGAGCATCAGTCCAGGGACCGTCTACAAAGTGCAACACCAGAAGGAAAAATGCAAAGTGTTCCCATCGTATATGCTGTAGCATCACCACATTCAGCTCAGACACATCTCACCTCATGCTGCTGATACTACAACAATGACTTTGACAAAAAGTGATGTAATGTATTTTTATGAATTATTTAAGAGTTAAATAAACTCTGTTTAATAAAAGAGATACTCTTAAATGACTGTCTGTCCAGTCACATACTTTGTCATTTTAATTTAACATTAATTTAATATCATCTCGTCTCCTTCTTGTGAACCGTTTCGTCTTGTGAGCTGAGTGTATCCTCACACCCTTAGTTATTATTATTAATAATGAGTAGTTCAGTCTGAAGGGACCACATGTCCCCCTAACCCCAAATCCTGAACACTTTTACTGTTACCAAAACTGCAACACTTTTAATCCATTACAAAGCCAGCCACTTAATGGAGCTTGTTGGCAGCACTTCACAGTTAGCACAGTTAGATCAGCACATACACTCCCTGCCATCCACTGCCAAAAGGTTACAGAGGCTCCAACTCTGTGGCCGACGGCTGCTGACAGAATTACCATTAACTGGTCGTATTTGCCTAATGAAACAGCCACCAGGGCTATTGCCACATTATTTATATTTAATACCACTTCCATGTGCAATATTCCATTTCTGAAAATGCGCAATAACTTTTTTGAAGCAAAACTGTGCCTTACCACTGTAACCAGTATCTTATTTCTTATATAACTTTATTTTTTTTATCTCTTTCATCTTTAAGCTTGACTATTTTTTTTTCTTACAGATTTTTTTTCACAGCTGGAATACAGATTTGAAAAATGACTGGACAATGACACAACTAAATGGTTATGATAATTTAATTCAATTTTTTGGAATTGGGAAAAAGAAAAATATAAGAAAGTTGTTGCATTGCTGCCTACTGTACCACCCCATTAATATTAACTATGTTATAAAACATCTGAGATCTCTCCATGTCAGTCAGTTTAATCATAAATAAAATAAATACATCTCTAAATGTCATATAATAAACTCAATCATGACTGCATTTGTGTGACTCCCTTGCTGGCTGCTTTTAATCATGGTCTATATGATTGGTTATTTGAATTCTCCTGTCACACTAAAGTGCTGTATAACGACCCTGATGAAGGACAAAAGGCGTCAGTCTAACAATAGATAAGCTCTTAATACGGTGTGTTTTGATGCTGCCTTCACTTCTTCATACACTCTGCAGGCGGTTGAAGTCCTGTCAGAAGCCACGCTCTGCCATGTACATCAAAAAGACATGATGAAAGAAGGAGTGGACTTTGAGGAGAGGTGGGAGACAACCAAGGTTACAGAGCATGGCATCACTCCGGCCTGTTAAACATGGACAGCCCCTTTCACTCAGACGCTAACAGAGCGAGAGAGAGAGAGCGAGAGAGTGAGGAAGGTTAAGTGAAAGAGAGATAGTGGAGTTGCAAAGCTGCAGTCAATCGGACTAATCATTCTCTTTGTGGAATCTCTTCATGTGACTTGATGGAAATGCAGCTTTAATACACCTTCAGATTAGCTGGCATTGACCTCATTTCAGAGAAATGAACCGCCACCAGCCCCTACACACCCAGCCCCAACCTCCTTTCACTACTCGTAAGTCCCACAAGGCTTATAAACTTTGACTCTAAGCTGAGCTATCACTCAAATCCAACTCTTTTGGATTTAACCGATATGCATGTTTTCCAAACCTCCTCAGTCTGCTCAGTCTTTCAGGCTGGATCTACTCATCTCTGGAGGAGTCACGTTCTCACTAAATATGTGCTCAACCT
Source organism: Synanceia verrucosa (assembly GCA_029721515.1). Taxonomy (NCBI): domain Eukaryota; kingdom Metazoa; phylum Chordata; class Actinopteri; order Perciformes; family Synanceiidae; genus Synanceia; species Synanceia verrucosa. Next base: position 1,556,140 of record CM056557.1, on the reverse strand, counting down.
GCAGCTTTGGACTTGCTGTGGTAAACCCATACTCTTCCTCCAACTGTGAAGGAAACTCTGGCGCTCTCTATGACAGGCCTTCTTCCAGGAAATTTGTTCGAGACTAAAGTTGTCGCTAACTTCAGGGCTAACCTCCTTCACTGTGACCTGCAGGTGGCCAGTGAAGCATGGAGGCATTTACTATATTCACTGACTGCACAGCTGTACTGTTACTGAAACTTCATTCATTCACACACACTCACTCTCACTGACTCACGAACAAACTCAAACTAATGGAAATACAAAAAGGACGACTGTCAAAATTAATATGTTACAACAGATTAATCATGTTAATCATGTGTAAATTTGCGCGACGGTAATGCTACTTGGACAAACTGCCTGAAATGTTTTGCCAGAGACGTGCTGATTTTAAGCGACACCACTTAGGCTCTGTGTTTATGAAAAGACATCTTTCTCTTTTTCTTTCCATCCATTTTACGTCGCAAATTAATATTTTAACGATGCTCTTTGGTGGATTATGTGTTTGCTGAATTACAGGAGAAGCTTGGACAGATTCAGAAAAGATGGTTAATCTAATTTTATCAGCAGGGTTGACCATTATTAATTACGACTGCATTCCTTGATTTTTGTGAATCTGCTGAAGTCTGCTGTTCTGCTTCATGACCTGCCAGCATGTCTCTGGCAACGCATTTCAGGCAGTTTGTCCAACTAGACTTACTATCGTGCATATTAGCGCAAGATTAGTGCGTTGATGTGTTTAATTGGCGTTAACGCACTAATCTTGACAGCCCTCTTGCTCCTGTGAATGAAGCTTCCCTAAACTCCAGAGGACAGCTGAATACATTTATTCTTCTTACTTTGACTATATGTTTTTGTTATCTATTATTATTTATTTTTTGACACACAATTTACATTGTTTTATGAGAGGGTGGACATTCTTGCCTAAAAGACTGAGAAGAAAATGTTGAAACCGTACTGCTTGTATTATGGAATCATTTCTATAGAACGGTAATCAAATATTCATAACAAGCAGTTCATGCAATAGTTCAAGAGAATAATTAACATTATAAGGCTGGTGTTATTCTATATATTTGTTATTATCAACCCATGAAAAATGGCTCACAAACAAAAACGTTTAATATTGTACCCAAAAACAGCTGGCCACGGTTATCTTTAACAGGATTTACTAGGGAGGAAATAGGAAAGTGAATGTGGTGGGGACTCTGCAGAGCTCGGTAAAGGCAGAGGACGACAAACCACGCTACATCAAGGATCAGCATTTCCCTGACTTTATTACTACCTGTTAAACTATTTAATGGTACAGCAGAGGCTCAGCTCAGCTCAGATCTTTACCTCTGGATTTCTATTTCATTTCATCTCTTCACAAGGTCCTGAATATTGTCTAAAATGAGCTCTTCTCAGTCTTCTTCATGGCTGACTGGAGACAGACACAACAAGATCTTTATTGGGAGGATCCCTGATGAGAACATCTGCTGTTTTGTCAAAAAAAATGAAAGAAATGACAAAATATTTTTTTTTTTTTTTGTTCAAACAATCCACAATGTTTCCACACAGCTTTGTTATAGAGTGCAGCAACAACAGCTCTATTTTTTAGTTTCTGTGCTGCACACACCTGGAACACCTCACAAAACACACTCAAACTACATGCACAGTTTCAAACCATGATTACAGACTACTCCACTAACAAATGGAACTGTTTTAACAATCTTATCATGTGGTTTTTGTGCATATGTGTGCTGAACCTATACATACGCACTGTGTGGTGTACATAATAAGTATATACAGTATATGTCTCCAACCTGCTAGAGGGAGCTACCGCAGGTCATTCCTGCCATCAGCAATAAGACTTTATAACATGAGCATCACTGTTGATGTTATCTCTTTGAGTGCCATTGAAGAGTTACGCTGTCAGAGTGTTTTTGTTTTTCAGCAGGTCATTGATCGTGGTCTCCCACAGCCTGTGAGTAATTTCGGGGCTCGGGGATTTGTAGTCGGGACATAAAGAGTTAATATGTGCCACGGAGATCAAAGCAGGAAGTGGAGACGATCGTAATTAGAGAGCAAAACAAACAGATTCTGGAAAAAGTGGTGATTTTGGTGAAAGTAGCTTCTCCGGATAAAACAAGAACGGAACAAGGTAAAAACAAATATTTTTGTTCATGATGAAATAGAGAGTCTCTTCTTTCATTTGAGCATCCCTGTGTTTTCAGAGTCATAGTACAAAATATTCTGTGGGTCTAGAAATACACTATATTACCAAAAGTATATAGTGGTGAAAGTAGCTTCTCCGGATAAAACAAGAACGGAACAAGGTAAAAACAAATATTTTTGTTCATGATGAAATAGAGAGTCTCTTCTTTCATTTGAGCATCCCTGTGTTTTCAGAGTCATAGTACAAAATATTCTGTGGGTCTAGAAATACACTATATTACCAAAAGTATTCGCTCACCTGCCTTGACTCGCCTACAAACTTAAGTGACATCCCATTCCTAATCCATAGGGTTCAATATGACGTCAGTCCACTCTTTGCAGCTATAACAGCTTCAACTCTTCTGGGAAGGCTGCCCACAAGGTTTAGGAGTGTGTTTATGGGAATTTTTGACTATTCTTCCAGAAGTGTATTTGTGAGGTCACACACTGATGTTGGATGAGAAGGCCTGGCTCTCAGTCTCTGCTCTAATTCATCCCAAAGGTGTTCTATCAGGTTGAGGTCAGGACTCTGTGCAGGCCAGTCAAGTTCATCCACACCAGACTCTGTCATCCATGTCTTTATGGACCTTGCTTTGTGCACTGGTGCACAGTCATGTTGGAAGAGGAAGGGGCCAGCTCCAAACTGTTCCCACAAAGTTGGGAGCATGGAATTGTCCAAAATGTCTTGGTATGCTGAAGCATTCAGAGTTCCTTTCACTGGAACTAAGGGGCCAAGCCCAGCTCCTGAAAAACAACCCCACACCATAATCCCCCCTCCACCAAACTTTACACTTGGCACAATGCAGACGAAGAAGAAGAATTCCTTTATTAGTCCCTCAATGACGGAAATTTCAATTTACACTCTGTTAGTAGTATTTATTTTCAGTTGCACATTACACACAAGTTATGAAACACACATGCACATGCACTAGAGGAGAGGTGTCAGAGTGAGGGGGCTGCCCCATATCCAGATGCCCCGAGCAGTTGGGGGTTCTGTGCCTTGCTCAGGGGCACCTCTCCAGCTACCAGTCCACACTCCACACATGGTCCGACCTGGACTTGAACTGGCGACCCTCCGATTTCCAGCCCAAGTCACTACAGACTGAGCTACTGGCAACCCCCAGTCCAACAAGTATCGTTCTCCTGGCAACCGCCAAACCCAGACTCATCCATCGTCACTCCAGAAAACGTGTCTCCACTGCTCTAGAGTCCAGTGGTGGCGTGCTTTACACCACTGCATCCGACGCTTTGCATTGCACTTGGTGATGTATGGCTTGGATGCAGCTGCTCGGCCATGGAAACCCATTCCATGAAGCTCTCTGTGCACTGTTCTTGAACTAATCTGAAGGCCACATGAAGTTTGGAGGTCTGTAGTGATTGACTCTGTAGAAAGTTGGTGACCTCTTCACACTATGTGCCTCAGCATCCACTGACCCCGCTCCATCAGTTTACGTGGTCTACCACTTCATGGCTGAGTTGCTGTCGTTCCCAAACACTTCCACGTTCATATAATACAGCTGACAGTTGACTGTGGAATATTTAGGAGTGAGGAAATTTCACGACTGGATTTGTTGCACAGGTGGCATCCTATCACAGTTCCATGCTGGAATTCACTGAGCTCCTGAGAGCGACCCATTCTTTCACAAATGTTTGTAAAAGCAGTCTGCATGCCTAGGTGCTTGATTTTATACACCTGTGGCCATGGAAGTGATTGGAACACCTGATTCTGATTATTTGGATGGGTGAGCGAATACTTTTGGCAATATAGTGTATGATTCAAAATGGGCAAAAAACGCTGGCACAAGGCACTTTCGATTTTAAAAAACAGCTGGCACTCACTGAGTTAATACACCTGGTAGCATTACTGCCATTGTCATTTTCAACAGCTAATTTGCTGAGTTTTTTTTATTTTATTTCGTGTTTATATATCATAATTTAAAACATCCACAGGACAAATAGTAAAAATACATTTTATTTATATAATTATTGTGTTTAATTAACATTTCACTTGCCATTACATAATTCTATTCTTCCTTTTTATTTAATATTGTAAATATGTATTACTATTATTATTATTTATTCTATTATTTCATTGCTGTCGTTTATAATTTCTTTCTCACAGTGTTTTACTCATATATGTGTCCAATGCTGTGATCTGGGGCTTTTGTCGGGGAGCTTCAAAGAATATATCCTGACTAATTCAGTGCAGTGTGAACTAGGCATCACATAACAATGACTAAATGAGAGTGATTATTTGCAGAGGTGCATGTTTAGAAACTGTTTGCAGTCATGTTTCAAACCTTTGATGGTAAAAATGCTAAGCACGGCTTGTTCCTCCCTGACCTCTCTCTATTCTGATACGAGCCACTCACACAGCCTTCTGATCAAACGTGCCTATTTGATTTTGTCTTTACCATGTTGTAACCATGGTAACTACTACTAAGGGTAGACAATAGTGCTGCCTTGAACATGGGACCTTGAGTGTTAAATAAATGAATTTGTAATTCTCCAGAATGCAGAAGGAGAAGGTTGAAGTGTGGACTGTGTACGTTCAGTGTGCTAAACTGTTACACTGACAGTCATCAGTGGTATCCACCCTGTGAATTCTGTCTTATATTAAATGCTAACATTTCCTGTTGTGGACCCAGTAAATGTGTTCTGACAGTGTACAGAAGCAGCATGTTACATGTTTGACTCACAAGATTGAGGACTATATAGGTTGAAGAAATTCAACAATATAATCATATTTATAACAATGTACAGTGTCACATGTTAGCACACAGTTTAAGAGTGTTTTAGACTTTGTGTTCATGTTGTCCTTTTTGTTTGTGTTTCTATCCATTCTCCTGTGGATATAAACACTCATACTATCTCTGTTTGATGACAAATGGAAGTTGCTTCATGTCCTCACAAATCCATATTATTCATATATTAGGGCCTACATTATAATCACTAGCATTTGATCATTGATTATTAGATTTTAGCAACACTGTATTTACTTTCATGTTGTGCTACATTCCTACCAATGTACACTGCCTGGCCAAAAAAAAAGTCGCCACCAAAAAAAGGTCACACACTCTAATATTTAGTTGGACCGCCTTTAGCTTTGATTACGCGCTGTGTCATTGTTTTGATAAACTTCTGCAACGTCACAAGATTTATTTCCATCCAGTGCTGCATTCATTTTTCACCAAGATCTTGCATTGATGATGGTAGAATCTGACCGCTGCACAAAGTCTTCTCCAGTACATCCCAGAGATTCTCAGTGGGGTTAAGGTCTGGACTCTGTGGTGAAAATGATGCGTCATGCTCCCTGAACCACTCTTTCACTATTTGAGCCCGATGAATCCTGACATTGTCATCTTGGAACATGCCTGTGCCATCAGGAAAGAAAAAAATCCATTGATGGAATAACCTGGTCATTCAGTATATTCAGGTAGTCAGCTGACCTCATTCTTTGAGCACATATTGTTGCTGAACCTACAGTAATTATCCAATAGGAGGCTCATACCTATTCGCTTAGTCAAATCCAGGTGGCGACGTTTTTTTTGGCCAGGCAGTGTAAAAATCAAGTTTGGCTAATGTTGGAAAAAAATTAAAATATTCTGTCGCAAATGGTTAAAACCACTTCTAGTGGGCGTCCAGCATGAATGCCACACCTGCCTGATGGGCAAAATGAGTGATGTACCGTACATAAGTCTTCTGCTATAGACTGCAGCCACAATATTCTGTTAAGTGCCTCACACCAAAAAAGTGAAGCCCAAACATCTGGTTAGTTTAGGAAGCGCTTGGCTTTTCCATAAGCAGAGGAAACATTCTAGTCGATCATGTTGGCTCTGATGCGAGAAGCCTGAATTGTGACGATGGTTAAAATGCAAAGACTTTCATACATCCCTATCATACATGTTAACTTCATATGATTCTGTCATAATGGTTATGCATTTTATATTTTATTGGGGTTATTTTGTGCACACCAAACCACTAACAACCACTGCATGTCTGGGTCCATGAAACGATGGGCTCTTCCTTCATTAAAGGCTTGGTTTGGAGGCTTTCTTTTGATCTGAACTGAGAGTGCGAGCACAGAGAGTGCCAGATACCCCTTTTCCACCAAAAGGAACCTGGTGCTAGTGCTGGTGCTCAGAGTTGGTTAAACTTGAATTCCTCTTGAGCAGCGGTCATTTTTCCAATGGCAAGGAACCAAGTCAGAGCCACATCATTACATCACTGCATTTTTGTTTTCCCCCGGTAAAGCTTGTGCGGTGCAAAATCAAAACCTTGCAAAAAATACAGAGACGACAAAACTAACTGCATGGCGTTATATTTGTGCCACATTCCTGAGTGAACAAAGACAGATTTTGAACGAGCAAATGCACGAGCAGGAGAAACACTGAGACTCAGTGGTGATTGTGGCACGTGTAATAATAAATTTACTAAGCACAGAATATATTTCTGTACTCAAATACGCATTTGTTCACTCAAAACCTGTCTTTGTTCGCTCAGGTATGTGGCACAAATATAAGTCCATATAATTGTTAATGGCTACCGTCGTAATCACTTCCAGTGGTGGCTCTGTTTGAGAACAGATTGCATCGCAGCTGCCAACGAGACGGAGGTCGTCTATTGTCTGGGTACATCCATGATCACTGTACTGGTGGGACACTATAGTTCTGGATTTCAGTGAGGAACAGTTTGTGCAAAACTTCTGTGTGTCCCAGGAGTGCTTTTAAAACATTTCTGATTGAACCAGACAGTATTTACTCTGGTCTTGTTGGTATCAACAACCCCTCCCGAAGCCCCTGATATAATCGGTGCTTAGCTCTGGACCAGCAAAGACTTGGTGCTTGTCTGGCCCCAGTTTTAAGCACCAGGGGGCGGTGCTTAGGCTGTGGAAACACAAAGAACTGATGCTAAGTCACGCTCTGGCCCCCGAACCAGCCCTGGAAAAGAGGTAATAGTGTACAAACTGTGAGGCCCCTTGAGGCAAATTTGTGTTTTTGTGTAATAAAATTGACTTGACTTTCACTCATGCAACCAGAACAGGAGCAGCAGACTGTTTATAGCAGGCCCTTTTATTATTTGTTCTCCATTTGAAAAACTGTAAATCCATAGCTCAGCAGTCACAATTAAATTAGACATCTGCTTGAATTACACTTGTGACTGGTAATTGGCAGAATTATGACTGATGCATTTTGGAGCATAAATGGTGGAAACACTCCAAAAAATGGCACAATGCAATCCACTTGGTGGAGCTAGAGAACATACATGTGGGGCGGAGGAGGGACTACTTTCTGTGCACTTAGTTTGAGTTTGTGTTTGGAGACATGATGGGACTCGTGTGTGTGTGTGTGCGTGTGTGCGCGTGTGTGCGCGTGTGTGTGTACCTGTGTTCTCAGGATCTCTCCTTTGGTGAGCTGCATGTCTCCAGTGAGTTCCTTCACAGTGATGCCCAGTGGCTCCAATCGCTTACTGAAGTAATTAGTCATCTCAGCTGCCAAGGCCTTCATAGGAGCCACATATATGATCTGCAGAGAGAGGGAGGGGGGCAGAGATGAGTACTGTAGGATGGAGAGCACATGGCGTACACATTAGGGAGGGGGTGATGGGGGGCACATGGCAGTGAGGCTGGAAGGACACTATGGTGATACATGAGCAAACAGAGGTGAGATCATTTGTTCCCTGGCAACCAGCACCAGTCCCAAATTATTGAAAAATATAATGCCATCCGCTTGCATGGGTACAGTTTAAAGGTGATGTGTGACAAATGGTGTGTGTGTGTGTGTGTGTGTGTGAGAGAGAGACTTCACGAAAAAGGAAAAAGTCTTTTGGATATTTATGTTGTTCTTATGTTATTTATGTCCCTTGGGGAGTCCTGTGGGGGGTGCTCCGGGAGTATGGGGTACCGGACCCCCTGGTACGGGCGGTTCGGTCCTTGTACGACCGGTGCCAGACTTTGGTCCGCATTGCCGGCAGTAAGCCGGCACCGATTCTGTTCGTAATTTTTATGGACAAAATTTGTAGGCTTAGCCGAGGCGTGGAGGGGGTCTGGTTTGGTGACCTCAGTATCACATCTCTGCTTTTTGCAGATGATGTGGTTCTGTTGGCTTCACCAGGCCGTGATCTTCAACTCTCACTGGAGCGGTTCACAGCCAAGTGTGAAACAGTTGGGATGAAAATCAGCACCTCTAAATCTGAGGCCATGGTCCTCAGTCTAAAAAGGGTGGAGTGCGTTCTCTAGGTCGGGGAGGAGATCCTGCCCCAAGTGGAGGAGGTCTTGTTCACGAGTGAGAGAAGAATGGAGCGGGAGATTGACAGGTGGGTCGATGCAGCCTCTGCAGTGATGTGGACGCTGTATCGGTCCGTCGTGGTGAAGAGGGAGCTGAGCCGAAAGGTGAAGCTCTCAATTTACAAGTCGATCTACATTCCTACCCTCACCTATGGTCACGAGCTGTGGGTCACGAGCTGTGGGTCATGAGCTGTGGGTCATGAGCTGTGGGTCATGACCGAAAGAACAAGATCATGGATACAAGCGGTCAAAATGAGTTTCCTCCATAGGGTGTTCGGGCTCTCCAATAGAGATAGGATGGGAAGCTTGTTCATCCGGGAGGGGCTCAGAGGAGAGCCACTGCTCCTCCACATCGAGAGGAGCCAGATGAGGTGGCTCGGGCATCTGGTCAGGATGCCTCCTGGACGCCTCCCTGGGGAGGTGTACCGGGCACGTCCCACCGGTAGGAGACCCCGGGGACGAACCAGGATACACTGGAGAGACTATGTCTTTCGGCTGGCCTGGGAACGCCTTGGGATCCCTCCAGAAGAGCTGGGCGAAGTGGCCGGGGAGAGGGAAGTCTGGACTTCCCTGCTTAAACTGCTGCCCCTGCGACCCGACCCCGATAAGTGGAAGAAAATGGATAGATATCTTATTTATGTGTTTGGACTGACACAAGGGTGGCACGGTGGTGTAGTGGTTAGCACTGTCGCCTCAGCAAGAAGGTACCAGGTTCGATTCCCAGCCCGGGGCCTTTCTGTGTGGAGTTTGCATGTTCTCCTCATGTCTGTGTGGGTTCTCTCTGGTACTCCGGCTTCCTCCCACCATCCAAAAACATGCATGGGGATTAGGTTAATTGGCTAATTTAAATTGACCGTAGGTGTGAATGTGAGTGGTTGTCTGTCTCTATGTGTCCTGTGATGAGGTGGAGACTTGTCCAGGGTGTACCCTGCCTTTCACCCTAAGACAGCTGGGATAGGCTCCAGCCCCCCAAAGACCCTATGTGAGGACAAGTGGTAGATAATGTACCAATATTTTTCATACATATATAGTAGATATAATTCAATAAGTGAATCTTTATGTGCATTAATTTATGTTTACCAATATTTCATTTTGACCAACAGAATGAGCACAATGACAACACGCACGCACGCACACACACACACACACACACACACACACACACACACACACACACAGTTGCACAGTGTGGACATACTTTGACTTTAAAAAAAAGTTTTACCATTCAGTTTGTGATGTGACCCGACATGGACTGTTGGGACAGTTTGTATGTGTATTGGTTACTTACAGATTTCTGTCCATGATGTTTTATCTTAGCAGTTTTTGCTTTTTTTAAAGCAGGTGGTGGAATAAGGTGAGGTCATGTGTTTTCCATGCAGAGAAACGTCATGAGGTTAGTGTGTAAAACAGACCTCCCACAACGGAAAATAACACAGACACAAAAAAGCATGTTAAGGCCAATTTATAGTACTCCGTAAAGTGCCGTACGTAGAGACGGAGAGCCCTCTCCGTCGCCGGAGAGCCTGACGGAGAGCCTCTCCGTCGTCTCCGGGCGCAGGAATTTTTTTTTAACTGTCCGTCAATCCGTCAAGGGAAGACGGAGACCACAAGGGCTGTGATTGGTCCTCTAGCTGCACCCTGCTGTGAAATGCAGCCTCTCTCCCTACACGCAGACGGGGAAGTATATTCCAGCCTTCAGACAGGTCATCTCTGCAGCAGCGCGGACAGAACAGGAACTAAAGTATCGATTATCCTTGTGAAAGGCAAATCAAACACATTCAACCTGCTCAAAAAATTTATTTAATTCATTTAGTAATTATGGCTGGGGTATATTTACACAGAACATACCGAAAGTTGTTGGTTTGCGTTCACTATTATCTGATTTTGTGTTGAAAAGAAAGAGGAAGAGGAGCTTTAAAGACTGAAAGCAATCAATGTTGTTCTCTTCCATCTCCCTCACAAATAATTAAATCATAAAATAGTATTTTCCCCTGCTTTTATCAGCGATATTAAGGTGAATTGCTTCACTTTCCGAGGGGGTGCATTTCAGCGCAGGGCTGCACAACACGCATCACGACGGAGAAGTGCGAGGGCTCGAGGGGTCTCTGTAGCTACGGAGTCGGATGACGGATTACGCAGACGGAGAAGTATATTCCAGCCTTTATACTGTACAGCTATGACAGCTCCACAGTAATGTCTAGTAAGTTGTGAATAGTTACACTAAAATTAGTGATTAACTTTGTCATTCACTGTCTAAGCAGCTCCAGTGTTCTAAGAGGCAGTTTGTCACTGTAACAAATCAGGATTGGCTCAAGGTTTATATTGTAGCCAAGACCGATCCATCAGAATGCTGAACTGGCCACAGTCTTGATTCTGTGGATCCGCTCAGCACATCCCTAGACTGGAATGTACTGGAGGCGTTCTTTAGGGGGGTATACAGTGAATAATCAAAGTATTATGCCACCATTCAGTGTCAGGTGTTTACCACTGCTGCCCTAAATTAACAGTACTGCTGATTACCAATATGTTTTTTTTTTTTTTAATATTTCTAGAACATTTAATCCACCAGTATGAGCAAATTCAAAGCACATTATTATTATTTTTTGACTGATTTTGATTTTCGGTTATTTCCTTTCAATTCCTGAACAGAAAAATGTGTTTTAGTGGTTGTATATTATTCTGGGTTGATTTTCTTCCAGTGTTAGGGCTCACATTTATGTTTTAAAGACTGCTTTACATCTGTAAAAAAGCAACACTCAAGAAAACACATTTGAATATCCAAGAAAAAATATGGGTACAGAAAAATGCTGCACAAATTAGCAAAAAATGAAGAAAACAAGAATCCAGCTCTCATTGACTTGAAACCAGAGGAAAGCTCTCATTTAAACGCTGCCTGAAATCCCAGCATCCAAAGCGCCAAGGATCAGATGGGAATCTCTGCATGAGGTGTGTGAGGCTCAGCAAGGAGCATGCTTAATCTGCATGAGACATGCTGAGAGACCATGGGCTGGAGTAACACTGGAAATATTAACCACATACCACACAAACTCTTAGACATTCTGGTTCTTGACAAACAGACAGACTGAAGAAAATTCTAGGATAACAATGGGCTTGATCCATAGGGGCAGATCTATTCACTGTAATTCTATGCTGTGCGTTGGTGACATGCCACACAAAAAAAAAACTGAGTTTTGTTATAACTTTTATAGGACAAACTGCCCTAAATGCTCAACAACTAAAGAAGCTTAAAGCAGGTCATGAAGCAGAACTCCATTCAAAAAATCAAGGAAACTAACAACACAGCCATAACTAATGATCAAACATGCTGATAAAATTAGATTAAGCATCTTTTCTGAATCTGTCCAAGCTTCTCCTGCAATTCAGCAAACAATCCACCAAAGAGCATCATTTAAGTATTAATTTGTACATTAGCGCTAATGGTGGTGGTGTCGCTTTGATTTTAGCAGCACTCCAACATGTCTCTGGCAACACATTTTGGGTAGTTTGTCTAAGTAGATAAATATAAATGAACTGAATTTCTTATTTACTATCTGTTTAATTGTTGAAAAAAAAAAATGGGAGAGAAATGTCTAAGCCAAGTCTGATGTAGTTTTGCACAAAAGAATGATCCAAGTATTTTCAATGAGACACCGTTTGTTAATTCAGCTGCTTTTCTGCATCGGTATCGGATCAGAATCAGGCGATACTAAACCTCACATACAGGTATCGTTATGGGAAGTGAAAAAAGTGGATCGGTGCTTTCCTAGTCTGGGTTAAGTACAAACAGCCTGATTCATATCATCACAGCAGCAATAAGCTTGCCCATATTGTGTGTTTGTGAGCATCACACCTTGAACTCATCCTTCTTGATGACACCACCAGGCTGCAGGTGCTGGTGGATCTCGTGGAGGACAGTCAGCATGGCGATGTTGGTCTTGCCGGCGCCAGTCGGAGCACAGATGAGCAGGTTCTCGTTGGTGTTGTAGGCCGTCTCAAAGACCAGGGACTGGATCCTGTTGAGACGCTTCATGCCTTTGAACACCAGCTGTGCGATCTGAGCAGACAAAGGATGAATTATTCCAATATACTCATCATGAAAAAACATGTCCTCAGTTTGATAGACAGTTACAGTGCACATTAAATAAAAATAAAATACATATTGTTTCATGTATGTCCTTTAGATGTAGATGGATCAAAATCAAAGAGAAATCACAAAGGATAAAGATATTCTCTTAAATTAATTATATCATTGTACTACAACACATTCAAACAGCATACTTTGCACTTATTGTATATAGTGTAGATATTATGTAGTACATGTTCTATATTAAGCTACATTCTATTATGAACACTTGGGTATATATTGTAAATATTTGCATTTCAATTCATAACCTATATTTCTGCATTCACTGATCAGGCCTAGTATTGTGTTGGTCCCCCTGTGTGACCTCTGACCCCTGAAGGTTTACTCTGTGGTATGTGACTCCTTTCTATCTTCAGCAGCTCTGTTGGATCAGACCACCAGGACCAGCCTTCACATTCAGTATATTCTTATTACATATATGTTATCATGTATGTATTCACTGCTTTTGCCCTTCTTTTGTTACCTTGTACTTGTGACATCCATAATGACAATAAAGTTGAATCTAAACTAAAAACGATGCATGTCTGTGTTTATTTTCTTGTGGATCATCGAAGTGATGACTATGTACATTAAGCATTTGGTCTAAACATAAAAAACAGTGAAAATGCCCATAGCAAGTTCTGGTTAGTCATGTAAATATTAAAGGGGACACATCATGCTTATCTGTATTCTGGGTTTCTACTAGAACATGTTTTCAAGATTTGAGGTTCAAAAACACATTATTTTTCTCATGCTGTGTGTCTGAATACACTGTGCCTCTGTCTGAAATGCTGTGGTGAAAAAGCCCAGTCTGCACTGAAAACAAATATGGTTACTTGTGGTTTATTCTAATGAGTCTATCTGTGACATAGGAGGAGCAGCTCAGTCTGAATGGCTTGTTGAATGACAGGTTTTACTCCATGATATGTCCCCTTTAAATTGGGGATTTCGACACCAGCTAGTTTGAGGATTTTCCTAAAAAAAGATGCATGGACTCCTTCTCAACCATCATTGTGACCCACTAGCAGTGCGTGGTGACAATTATATCTGTGGAGACTCTGCAGCCTCCCGACTGGACTGGACTGTATTATTGTGTGGTGTTTGAGACGGTTTAGGCGTCCAGGTGAAAGATCATAGACATGCATCCAGACACAGACACAGTGCCCAAAAAACACAAGTATACCGAGGCAAAGCAGCCAGCAAACGAAGCTTGATCCAATAAATCAGAGGTTGATGAACCCTTGCTGAGCTGAGGTCAACTTGATCAGTATGAAAACACAACTCATTCTGCCTTTCAACATTCAATGGATTTATTAATTATTCAATATCAATACTGGGATCATAATTTATCAAGATTATTTGTAGATGATTTCCCCAAGATCAGGTCAATACTGCTTTCATTTTCACATTGGGCAGCATTCCTGCTTTTTAACATATCTTTGTTTGCACTTTCATTTTCCTGTCTGCTCTCTGCTTTACTAAATGCAAAAAGTAATAACATATAATAATATTCGTCCAATACTTTACAATGCACTCATTTACTGCAATACTAATCATCATTACAGTGTGTCACTCACATATAGAGAATGTGAAGATACGTCATACTGCTATGCATTGTGGGTGCCATCTTGGAATGATCACGTACATAAACAATCCTTCCCATGCCACTGCACAAAACTAGGATAAGGGATTAAGCCGGACTATCTTGGTTATTCTGGCTCAATTTATCTGTGATTCATGCACAAAAACAGATAGAGGACAGAGGGATATGTTATGGTATAAATTACCATGGCATGGAGATTTATTCTGAGGAGCTAGCCTGTCTCTATTGTCTCTATTTTGAACTTACTTGGCAGCTTACAGCGTACTTATGCTCACATACTTATGTCCTTATCGTTTTTATCGATTTTTTGTAGCCTAGAAATCTAGACGCACCCTAGTGACAAAAATATTTTTGCCTAGCAGGATGGTCTAGTGGCGCACCATAGGAGATAATCCTGGCTCCAGCAAGGAATCTGTCGGACCAATCACAACGCACTGCGTAGCGAGTCGTTGGGGTGTGCATAGCACGATGATGACAGGGCTGCGTGACACTGGATATAACACAACAAGGAAGATGGCTGGGGCTAATGAGCAGCGGTCATTTGAATTGGCTCTGTCATTGATTTTGGAAGAGTTAGACTTGGGCTTTTCTTTGAAAGATGAGCAGAAAGAAGCACTCAAATCATCCGTTTTAAAGAAGGATGTATTTGCTATTTTGCTGACCGGTTACTTTGCCAACTGGATACGGCAAAAGTCTAATATATCAGCTAGCTCCACTGGTAGCGTCACATTGTCCGTTGCTCTGATTGGTCATAGCACTGGCCTATTACATGCAGAGGCAGTTTGAATGACAACGGTTGGTCCCACCCACAGGCTTCAACTCTGCCTATGAACTGCCCCCAGACCATACATTTCATGTCATAGTCTGGCTTGTCAGGCTAGATTTTCTGCACATTGTCAAATTGTTTATATTGTTGGTTTTACACTAGACCGCATTTTTGCACTATTCCACACTGTATATACTTTTCAGATCTTGTAAATCTCTTTACTTTTGCCTACTGTGTATGGCAACTATTGTGAAAGAATTTCCGTATCTTATCTTATCCCCTAACTGCTAGCTGTCAGTTTAGGGTGTAACATACATTTCAAACGTCAATACAGATTGATAATCTCCAGTAAGATTTGATTAGTTGTGGCAAAAATCACTTTTTTCGGGCAGTCGGTGGTACGACGCAACACATTGGCTGCCGAGTTGCTCCCATCGGATTGCATTTCCTGTGACAAAAACAAAGAGCAGCGTCTTCTCGCCGACATGAATGACAGCCAGGTGATCAGTTGCAGGATGTGCCTGTGACTGAGCTGCCATGTATGAAGTGAGTGCAGAAAGAAGAGCATCAAAAGAGCCCTAAGGAGGAGGAAATGTGTGTGGTGGGAACAGCTGTCATTCAAACTGCCTTCACCATGGCAACAGAGAGCGGCTGATGGCCTTCAATCTAACACTGCCTCTGATAAGGAGAGAAATGGCCACTGTGAAGGACAGTTGGTGCCACACACACACACACACACACACACACACACACAGCAACAGAAACAGAATAGTGTTCATGGATGGAGAATGCCAGAACATTACGTTTGAACATCAGAGTGGATTTCTCCACAATCTGAATAATGTGTTGACTTAAACAGATAAAAAAACATAATGAACAGAAATATCATACTAGTCAGTGTTCACTGCAGCTCACAGTGTGCAGGCTTCTCTGGCATTGAGGATACATCTGATATTCTTTGACTCATAGAAACCAAACCAAAACGTGCTTCAGAGCCATCAGTGCTCTGAACACTCATTACCCCACCACACATCTGTGATATGATAAATATAAATATGTATTAATGTATATTATTATTACATTCTTATATTATTCTCACATTATTGTTACTTTATTACACTATATTGTTATACTATGTTATAATATATTATTATTACATTGTTATACACGTTTTGTGTGTTTATATATTGTTTTATATAAATTATACATTATGATCATAATGTGCAATAATACCACTTCCATGTGCAATATTCCAATTCTGAAAAAGCGCAATAACTTTTTACTCACTTATTTCTTACACAACTTTATTTGTCTTTTCTATTTTATTTTTAATCTGACTATCTTTTTACATTTGTTACATTTAACTGAGCACCATGTGATGCAGCGCTCCTTATTTCGTTGTGTGCACTGTCATACAATGACAATAAAGTCTTTTGATTCTATTGATTTGATTTGAAAACTAGATAATAATTATATTGCAGCATGTGCCAACATTCCTCAGATATTTTAACTGATTGTCTTCAGTGAAAGTGTCAATTATATAATTAAATCTTCAGGTAAACTATTCTATTTTTTCATGAATTTTTAAGTTTGTCATAACTCTAATAACTTTATAGATGGCGTGGGAATTTTGTGAACAACAATAAATCAAGCCTTACTTACAGTACATTTCTGAGATGCTACTGAAATAAAAAGAAACTCTGACTCAATAAGTGCTTGCACCACATGATTTCATGAGAAGATATTTAATGTGATACATTTACTTTGAAAATTAATTTGCAACCTTTGTTTACTCTGTGGGGGACACTGATGTATACTGCCTCACATTTTCTCTTTTTGTTCGTAATTTTGTGGTATTGCTGATGTGCCGTTGGCTGTAACAGTGAGTGGCAGTAAACCTGACTAGACTATGGTCATGCAGGTACAGTGTGACTGAGCAAAATTAAATGTTGCAGCAAAAATATTTACAAATGTGTATCTGTGTGTGTGTTTGTGTGTGTGAGTGTGTGTGTATTATCAGATTTGTAAAAAATAAAAAAACAAACGTATTACCTTTTGTCTACACATTTATGGATGTATGCATTGACAGATTTGTCACCAAATTTACACATCTCAGTACGCATTCACTGCTTGTTTTATATTTATGAATAGGATTATCCATACACATTGTAAATACTACCATAATGCTACAATAATCACCTTCTGCAGAACTAGCGGGACCACCGTTAAGAAGGGAGCAAAGCAGCAGCGATATTCATGGTGGAATCTCATACACTAGAGGTCAGTGCAGTTCCAGGTGTGCTCTTTATCTCATATCTATTTATAATTTTTCTCCATCAATTTACCCTTTCTCTGCTTCCTCTGCGCTCCACCTCTCTCCCAGTAAGGCTGACTGAGGATGCCTTAAGCTTAGACAGCAGTATTATTTATTCAAGGATTCATTAGAAGGATGTCATCACTTTCCTCTTACCCTCGTTTCGCTCCAACACTCATAGAAAGAAATAATTAAAGAGTGCATGTCAGCCGAGGATATGTGAGGTGCTGTTCGGAAGTTGGCCTCACAGCCCAGTAGGGAGGAAGTGGTTATTAATGCATCAAAGAGCAACTTTATTAGAGTCCACTTAAGCTGGAAGCAATGCAGGGTGTCTGTGGTTGCAGCTCGGTGGTGTACAGTACCACCGGCCTGGCACAGACACTCATGCACACATGCTAGTTTAGCTGTGTTGTGTTGCATATAGACTGTTGATTACCAACAATACCCACTGCCAGTAACACTATCAACATGTTATTTCCTGCAGAAAGAACAGTGAAAGTCAGCTGTGTGTATGATCAACTAGCAGCGTCCAGGTCCCATACTGATATCGGTTTGACAACAGCAAAAAAAAAATCATTATTATCATAATCAGTTTTTCTCACACCTACTGTTGCTGACTATTGTGCTCTGAGTAATATCACTTGATCAAGCACACAAAATAAGTGATAAAAGTATGTGTGATTCATACTGATATCATATTGGATCAATATCGGTATTGGCCAATATTCAAGGAAATGCAATGTTGGTTAGTATCAGAACTGAAAAAGTTGTATCTGGACACCCATGTGGTCAAGAACAGGCTAGCTACAGACTGTGCAGGCCTGTCATGAAACAACAATTACAGCCATGTCTCCACCAACTGGTATCCTGCTCAACATTTCTGTTAAATGAATTCTTGAATTATGGCTAAAACTGCTTTGTGAGGTCACCGTGACCTTTGAGCACCAAAACCAAAGCAGTCCAAGTGGATGTTTGTTCCAGACTGAGGAAAGTCAGCCATGAGAAGGAATCTGTATGAGCGTACCTACAGAGAGACTGAAAGACAACCAGGAAACATCACACAGCAACGCTTGCCTTCAAGTCTCAAGCACAGCCAGTTATGGAATAATTACTTAAGTATCAGTATGACTATGATGTCACACAGATGATCCCTTTATGACTTATCATAGAGCATGTCCACCAGAGCATTCATTACATTACACCAAAACCGTAGGTCTTCATATGAATGCTCTCTTTAAGGCTGTGAATCCAGGAGAAAATCTGGACTAGGAGTCAGAAGCAGGTAAATCTATCATTCACACAAAGCATATGAGCCGTTTTACATAGATGTATGTATGAAGTGTTCTGCTCCCATTACAAGACTTGATTTCAGTGGTGCTGCTAAACTTGGACTGACCCTCCTAAAATGTAGCATAAGCTCCTAGTGGAGAAAGATTTTTTTTCTTTCTATTTTTGCGTAATTAATGCCAACCAATTAGTTTTTGATGGCTCATTTACTTTACTGGTGTATTAGGAGTTTTACACATCAGCTGGCCAGCTGCTTGTAGTGGGAACTGTCAAGCTCACAGTTTTGAAAAAATACCAATTGTCTCAATTATCTCAAACTCCACGTCCACTGCTTCCACTAGAACGGCACTCCTTCTGTCACTAAACATGTTTAGGTACAGTGTGGATGTCACTGAAGCACATACTCTTCATAATGACGACAGGGCTTCTTCTGTACTCTCTGAACAGGGATGTGATTCCAGTCTCCTCCTGTCTACCCAATTATTTTCCCCAAGGACGAGTCCACTGAGCTCCTACTTATAAATATTCATTTTTGAATTATGGACCACTGAGCTTCACCCTATTTTGCGAGGCTTCTGCACCCTCATTCCTGTGTCTCTCCAGTGACCGCAGAGGCACAACAATCACTTGAGCGGCTGGCCCTCATTTTGATTTATCGACTTTGTCTGTTTGTAACGAAAATCCACTGTCCCCACACTCCTTAAACATGCTAATTCATGTAAATGTATGCCTGCCCCAGTGTTCACCTTGACGTAAAGCACACATGTTGTAAATAGAAAGTTGCCATCATTTAATGATCTTTGGAAATCTTCAGTGATTTTTTATTCTCTCCTTAAAACCTCTCTGGCTTCATTGTTATGTTAATGTATGCACACATCTTCCAATTGGAGATACAGCTGTGCTTGCCAAAACTTGTCTCGAGGGCGTGATGTCAGTGTTGTGGGGAGGAAGTTCCTGTACTGCGATGGACGTCATGCAGGTGTTAACATGTAGGACCAACTGCGCTTTGCTGAAATCCTTCTCAGCAAGAATTTTAGACACGAGAAAATCTTGTGGTAAAAGTGAGCTTATTCTGCCCAGCTTTTCAGCAGCACAGTGTGCAGGTACTGTAAGTGGAGCTTTACAAAAAAGGAAATTAACCAGTATGTATTCTGAAGGTCAAATTGATATGAAAAAGGAAAAAAAGGTAAATCGAGAACAATAGGTGATTCTGAAAACACAATTTGCAGCATATTTTCTTTTAATGATTACTAAAATAACCAGCATACTGAAATTTCCAGAGACCTCTTCACAATCTTAATTAAATAGTTCTATATCTGTTTGAAGCTAAAATATGTTAAAATGAATCGGACCTGTTGGTTCTGTACACTTCACACAGCTCATGTACTGACTAGTGTAAATGATTAGTATAAATGATTTACCATAATATAATCCATATGTGTTTATTACAAAAATGATTCAAATGATTCAAAAACATGGACATTTTTGTGAAGGTGTTTTTCTGTTCCTGCACTGACTCCAGACAACCTGAGGCTACCGTTCTACTCTGCTAATAATCTGGAACATGGCAGAACAGCCCTTAATTAATTGTCCTTTATCTTTTTGAAAGGGTAGCAATGTAGTTGTTGTGTGGTGTTTCTATTGGTCATGATGCCTCATTCTTAGCGCAAGGTAACATTCAAAACTTTTCGATATAATGCCAATTTTGGTACCTTTGTTTCGATACCAGTTCAAGAACAATGCTTTTTTCAATGCGTCAGTGAGTTATTTTTGTGTAATTTGGGTTTTATCATGGTAGACATACTGGACAATGGTCTCATGATGATCGATGAGCACAGGCTGCTACCAGATCCTCTTTAGGAACCCGAGGAGTTAAATTTTGCCTAACCTCTAATTTCCATTGGATGCGGAATGACGTCTGTTGTTCGTCAATACGCACCAGATCCGTCTGCTGTGGCAACTGGAATCACGAGAATGAGACGAGATCTCGTGAATTCACTTATATTGAGCGATACAGCAGGTTGTAGTGGGCGTCAGTAAAAACAGAATCACCCTGTGTCCACTGAGTAGAAGGAAATCGATTATATGATCCGCCACGAACACGGGCGTAATTGTAATTTGAAAATAAATGTTGTTTTGTGTCTGTACACAACTTCCTGTCCTGCATGAGCTACTTCTCCTTGCGCCAACGTCCTATAAAAATAGAAGGTCTGTCAATTTGTTTCGGCACGTCGGCAGTGTTCCACTTTTAGTGAAAATTGACAGATTGATTTGAATGGAAATGTATCAGGTCCAACAAAACATTGGCGTTGTTCCACATCCGGTGGAAATTAGGGGTTATGGTGTGTTCACTGGAAGTCAGAACTTCAAAGTTTAGTGATCCCACCTCTTCCAGCCTTACAGACGTTCAACAAAACATGTAGCTACTGTTAAGATCAGTAGCAGATAGCATGAATTCTATGCCTGCTTGGTGAGATTAATCTGACTTTCTGAGTTGGACAGCCAACTTCACAGGGAGTTCTGATTTAAATTCTGACTTAGAGTTTGGAAATTCCAATATTCGTGTGCAAGTGGAACCCCGTCCCTAGAAGCATCTGAGAGCATGGCTCACTTGGGTATCGGAATTGGGCACAGAAAGATGATGAATTTTTTGATACCCGATAGGATTGGAGTGTTTCGGTCGGTGCTACAAAAGTATTGAAATTCTGTACCCAGCCTTACTCATTCTTCCTCTTTTAGAATACCACTTGGGTGACTTTGGTGAACCCACAGGACAACGAGCAGAGAACATACTATCTAAATGAAAGACAGACAGTCTGGTAAAATTAGGGCAAACATATTTGAAGCCTTCTGGCTAATTTTGGCATTTTTTATACCATGGTATGTATTAATTTGCACTATCCCTTCTCTGAAAGAAACTAGACAGATTCAGAGCACACACATTGTGAAACAACAGGCTCATGTGTTCCACACGAGTATACAACAGTAGCTTAGAGTATTCCCACAGTCACATCTCTAAAGCCTGTCGCTAAAACCCACTAAAGCATGGATCAGTTGTGAAAACCAACTCCCTGCTTTATTGCAAATCAATCTTCATCATTGCAGCTGAACATTGCTGGCTGCATTCAGCCAAGAGCACCCTCCATTTATAACAAGGCCCAGCATTTAAAGCATGGAGCTAAAGCTCTGCGGAGCCCAGCTGGCTCATATAGCACCATACACATCTGTGGTCAAGCTTTCAGCAACAGAGTTAAATAAAGTTTTTAATGAGAGCAGCTGTTTGAGTCTGGGGCAGAACAAATCTTTAAAAACCAGCTGGCTCCAACAGCATTTTCAGGACTGTGAAGATATGTGGTGATGAGCGATCTCTGGCTAAGTATGAGACGAGAGCGAGACATTGGATCTTTCTGTGTCAAGAAATGCACACAGTGCACTGAGTTAGCTTTGTGTTAGCTGTCCATACCGTGTGCATAAGAAGATGTCCATCTTTGGCCAACGCTGAGTGGGATGGAAGCTGACAGGCTCATTAACACAGCAGTTACACAGCCTTCAGCCATATGGAGAAACTGGGAGGTCTGGGAGTATCCCACGGCTTCACCAGCCACTTAAAACACACTAATTGGACCCACATAGATCGCACTAATGATTCAACAGCAACAGCTAAAGACCAGTGTCTACCATATCCACTGGGCTCCCTGTTGAGGTTTAGCAGTGAAACAGAGACCGGGTAAGAAGCCACTAGTTTGGTTTATGGTTTCTGCTATTTTCAGTTATTGTCTATTTACTGTATGAGTCACT
Source organism: Synanceia verrucosa (assembly GCA_029721515.1). NCBI lineage: Eukaryota > Metazoa > Chordata > Actinopteri > Perciformes > Synanceiidae > Synanceia > Synanceia verrucosa. Next base: position 1,533,752 of record CM056557.1, on the reverse strand, counting down.
ATACGAGCTCCTAAACTAATTAAATTCCTCTGTGCATCGGTAATGGGAAGCTAAGAGATATAATTGTTGTCATTTTCATGCCATCCTTTTAATTACTTTCTGGTTCCATTTCATTCCATTTGAATTGACAGCCTGATCAACTTTTAATTGCCAGTTTTTGCAAACAGCTTATCAGCCTGCTCCAAACCTGCATGCAGAGTACTAAATGACCTGGCCAAACCCACACACACACACACACACACACACACACACACACACACACACACACACACGCACAAACACACACGCACGCACACACACGCACGCACACACACACATACACACAGCAGATGCATGGTGGAGTTTGACAGAGTGAGATGCGGATGCAGCAAACAGGAGGTCCATTCATTTCCCTGCAGAACATCAGCAGCAGGAAGAGCAGGGGGAGGGAGAGCAGGGAGCAGGATGGAGATAGTGACGAGTGAGGTAATCCATCACTTCATCCATAAGCACCTGCTGAGGAGGCACCAAAAGCATCGTGACCCCCAAAAAACTCCAACAAACGCAGTGCAGACCACCCTGCATCTCACAATGAATTAGTTGTATTTCAAAATTAACAATTACTAACAAATATGTTACTGACATATCATGACATATTTTCCTTACCATAATGTGATTTTAATTATTTACTTTATATTAACTCCAGGCCTGTATATGTGTACATAGCACTACGAAAGATGTGCACATTCTACAGAAAATATACAATTAAAGGAGAATAGCCACATGATATCATTCAGGAGGCGAAATAACAGGATAGAGGAAAATAACCTGTTCATGTATGTGCATGTTGAGAAACCACAAGGTGGTGGTGTCAACAAGTAAACAGTAACATCCCGTCAGTGGCAAAATGAACGGACGATAACATTTCAACATTTGCAATATGAATACATTTCATATAATAAACAGTCATACCTTTCATCTTCCAGTGGTTACATTTATGCAACTACCAGAGAAATCCATGACTGTAGTATAAGTGGACGTAGTCACCACGTCACCCTTAAACTGATGTTTACTGAGGTATTAAATCAAGAGAAAAGAAGGATCGTTTTCTCATAGACTTATATACAACCAGAGAAGTCGCCCCCTGCTGGCTAATAGAGACAATGCACATGGTGCACAGCAGTAACGCATCTCACACTATTCCCCTCTGTGCTCTAATTAGTCAACACAAGTCTAGTGCTGTATTTATGGACCTAGCTAAAACTATTTTGATTTGATTCAGCTAGCTAGCTACCAAAGCATGATGCTGTGACTACTGGAGGATGAAAGAAGTCAATCACAGTTTCTCTGCCTTAAAAGGGTTTATTGCTAAAATAAAATAGCATATTACACCCTTATAAGACATTCTTTCTGATGTAATATTTAAACTCATGGTAGTTAAAAGTAACTACTACTATCTGAATTTAGTTTAAAAACTTGGGAAATATAGATATTGGTTTTCTCAAACATAAAATGAATATGGATAAAACAATAGGGACAGCTTCTATTATAATAGAATCATATCCAACCTCATCACGTAGGCTCTTAGACGTAACAGACTGAAATAACCAACTCTGAAACATCCTAAAAAATCTGTTGAAACAGCTGATTATCCCACAGGCTACTGCAAGGTCATTAGTCCTTTCATTTATTTTTGGGAGAGATTTATTTGAATCTATGTTTCAAAGTTTGTCACTATGCCTACAGCAGAAGAAAGCTGAAGAATGACAGAATGATAGATGACAGAAAGACAACACAGCCTCCAGTGTCATCACATACTTAAGGAGCAGTTTAACTTTCTTCATATGATTCAGTTTTGATTCAAACTACAATAATGGTACAGAGGAAAAGCTAAACTACAATTTGGCCACTTGACAAAGTGGAAAAAATCTAAATTGATGTGAAAAAAATAACACGTGTAGTTTTGTATAATGTAGTGTATTTCCTTTGTTTCGACTAAAAACAATAATGATCTGAGTAGACTAGACTAAACACTGACTTAAGATCAGGCACCAAGATGTACACGAAGTTAAACATTGCATGACTTCTTGCACACAGACTAGATTTTAAGGTGATCTACTGCCTCTCCATCAGAAAGGATTTCAAAAGTCTTGAACCCTTGAATTCTTCAAAGAAGCCTTGAAGACTTGCAGCTTCTGCTTAGCAAGTCTAAGCAAACACACGGAGCCACAGTTGTGTGCTGTGGGGGAACCACATCAAAACTGGATTAGGAAATGCAATTAAGGTGGATTAATTATGGATGGAGGGCTGTTCAGTTCTGCCTCATCTTTAGAGGCCTGTGCTTATACACTGGCTGCTTCCTGCACAGCAAAGCAGAGGGCGAGCTGTCAACAGCCCGCAGAATCAAAGCATGTAGAGTGAGGCTTGTGATGGTGTGCACAGTTTATCAGATTGTCTATACTGTTATTGCTATGCATTGACTATAATATGTATGTACATGTATATATGAAATACCCATAAAATGTCACTTAGTCAGGGTTTGTCGGCTCAAGTGATGAGTGGGAACAGGATATGCACATTTGAATATGTTTAGGCTAATAACAGCGTAATGTTTTTGTTAGCTATAACAGGTTCTGCAGCCTGCTCTATTATCAAAAATCATGTGATCATGTGCAGGTGGTGGGACGGAGGTGCAGTTGTTCCTGCTGTCGTCTCATAGCAGGAAGGTGGCAGGGCTGAACCCATGATTCAACCTAAGAGGAGGCGTCAGGAAGGACATCCGGCCTGAATATCTATGCCAGATCAATATGTGGTTCAATGATCTGCTGTGTGCCCCTAGGAACAGTGTTGTTGCTCATGTCTGCATAGGTCGCCTTTGAGTCTATTGTTATCACTGAAGTATGAAATAATTGCTGCGCACAGCTGTTTTATAGTTATTTATAATTCATTGAGGCTACCAGGTAGAGTGCACTCGGCACCCTGCAGCCATTTAATTCATCTTGAACAACATGTGCTTTCCTCCTCATGGAACGATCAATGGGTGTGGACTGCAACTTAACATAGCTGAAATAATGGAAAAGTAGAGGCAACCGATGTTAACTAGTGAATGAACCCACTATTTCTGTTGATAAGAGAGAAATGAGCAATTGAACAAGGAGGGAGTCATTCATTTCTTCTGCCTTTCAACCCAGCGACGCCCCCTATGGTTATCCTGCAGCAGCTAAAGAGCGACACGTTCTGCATCCTTAATCCTTCTCCATCTACAGACTGTTTCACTGTGGGAATGTGACATTCCTCAGAAAGTGTTAGCAGCTTGAGTGGATCCCTATCAATTAGTGCTTCAATGTGTGTGTGTTATGAGGTGCATCAGCGATGTCGTAGCAGCAGTAATGTACATCTGTCTGTGCGCGTTTGGTCAATCAGCACTAGTAAAGCATGGCACTTGCACTCACTTACAACATACCGAGTAACATATTTATTCGGATAAATTAGGAAGGCTTTTACGACAGCAGCGAGCGTGGGACGCCTACACCCTGATTCATTAGTTAAAAAGCACCCTAATAAATTCCCCACTTTTAATGTTTCAAAGAGCTATTAAAGGCATACCAAGGCTCCCAAAGCCCTGTTTCCCATTACAGCTTTCAATAAATGACAATCAGCACTCAGTGTACACACGGCGAGGAGGAGGGAGCGTCAGACTTTCAGCCTGTATTTCAAAGCCTTCCTAATAACACGTAAAGACTTATTAGGCATTGTGTGTCGGTGCTTTAGAGGAGTGAAGCACTTTGTTCCAGAGTTGCCCAGGCTTAAGTTAATGAATAGAGCTGCTGCTTGACTGAGGCTTATTCACATCGCTCAGCAGAAGAGCTTCCATATCAATCTATATCAGTTACACAGGACTTTCAAAGATGAAGGGGAAAGTGCGAGTGAGCTAGGGAGAAACTCAGAGAGAAAAAGAGATAAGCCTTTTAGAAAGAGAGAGACGACAGAGATAGAACCTCATGGAATTTCCTTGATCTCCTATTCACATTGTTTTGCAGTCTTTGCAGGAGAAGCAGAATTTGACCTGTCAGGAGCATCTGAGAAGGCTTCATTGGAAACTGTTGGGAAGAGGGCAGGGGTTTGGATGAAGCTCCTGTCAGTCAAACTAGCTAAAGGAGAATCATTGCCGTACTGTACATGGTCAGTGCTGTTTTTTTTCCCTCTTTGATTAATGAATGATTACTCTCCAGTTCTGATAGAATGGATGCTCTTGCAACATCTACTGTCATTAATGGAAAACCAAGCAAATAACCAAGCAGTAAAGTTAACAGTTAAGGTGCTTTCACAGTTTGCTTTGGTCTGGTTTGATTTGTTTGAAACAAACGAGGGTATTTTTGCTGACTTAGCAGCTGTCAATCAAACCCTGGTGTCGACCAAAAATGTGCATCGAGAACGTCTGAACAGTTGGGTCACAGTCAGTTTGTGGTGTGAAGGCAAACAAACCAAGCACAGCATTTCCTGCTGGAAGGCGTGTGAGTGTAGCAAGAATTCACAAGCTACATGACTCATAAATCCATCTGCTGGTTAGATATTACAATATCATAGTGTAATATAAAAATGCCTACCGTAAGACATAAGCCTCTGTTGTTTATATCAGAATTTTAACATGTAGGCTACTTGGTTAACTCTGTTTCTAATGTTAATGTTACTCTGGTTGTGGTTTAGATATGTTGTGTAAAGCACGTCTCCATGTCGGAATGACCGCTGGATAATCCAAATGTTCACTGTATCAAGCATAGACATGATGGTATGAAGGCTACTGTAACTGCAGCACCGCCACTGCTTTGTGCTTTGTTTACGACACGAGGCAAGGACTGGTTTATGGCGCTGGTTGCTAGGGAGGAAACAAAGATAAAGCAGCAAAAATATGTTACCAGTAACGTTAACATCAGAACATAATATATCAGGATGTATATTGTTATCACAATATAAAATTAGCTATGATCAAGATATAAAATATTGTCCCTCTCACACAGCTCTACTGCTGATAGTGTAATCAGTTCAGGAAGTGATCTTGTTGATCTACATTTAAGGCCACATCAGTACATGTATTTTTCCTGATTAACAGGCCGAAAGCTGTTAAAACCACTGTGCTCTTAGTTCCATAAAGAATTAGCATTGGGAGAATATTTTATTGAGCAAAAATTCCCTTTCAGCATATTTTAATTTAAGTGTTCTGAGGTTCTGTTAGAAAAAAATCATAATTTGACAGCTAAACAGTACACTATAGTATGTTTACGTGAGAAACAGGCATTACACAGACATAATATTTATTCATATTTTGACTATTTGGAGATAGTTTGTGAATGACTGACAACTGTTCAGAGACAAGGCATCTGTGAATGCTTGATTTCCTCCAGTTCATCTATTTCCTGTCTGTCCATCCTGAACAGGGATCCCTCCTCTGTTGCTCTTCCTGAGGTTTCTACCGTTTCTTTTTCCCTGTTAAAAAGGGTTTTTTTGGGGAGTTGTTCCTCAGTCGATGTGAGGGTTGTTTGTAAAGGACAGAGGGTGTCATATCCTGTACAGATTGTAAAGCCCTCTGAGGATAATATGTAATATGTGATTTTGGGCTATACAAATAAAAGTGGACTTGAAAATTGACTTGACAGGGTGTCTATACAAATAGCTTTTTAAAATCATATTTGCTCAATTAAAAAGTACATGACAGCGATGCTACAGTACAAACCCACATGTACATGGCAGCATGCAGAGTGCATTTTCTTTTACAGTGGCTTTTACTGTACTGATAGTGCCATCTGTAAGCATTAAACAAATGATTTACACACCAAGGAAGCCCGAAACACAAAAACATAGCTTTACATATATACACAAAATGATATTTCACTGTACAACACTCCTGGACTCCATGAACACGTCGCTTTGCTTAATGGCAGGATTAATGGTCAACTTCTCAAAGCTAATCCTGATGAGGATTGAAATTGACAAGCATTGAAAAGACCTCAGCAACATGTGCAAACACACACAGACACACACACACACACACACTCCTGAGCCAGCATCAGAAACTGTGAAAACATCAAGAGCAACAGTGTACATGTGATTAAACCATCCATTTATCAGTTTGTCATGGCACAGGACACACATGCATATTTCCATCCACAGTCAATTACATACACACACACACACACACACACACACACACACACACACACACCACACACACTTGTTTGTTATGATGTGCATCAGCATGAGTGACAGGAAGGTTAAGAGAGGTGAACAGGTACACCAGTCACCTGTAGTGTGACAAAATGCATCTGAGGTTTACAGATATTGTACTTTAGGGCCTTCATCAACAAAAGGCTAGACTCAGAGACAAAGAGGTGACCTTTTGCACTGCAGCATCTTCACTAGTGACGCAGTAATGATGGATTACAAAGTCCTCTTCAGCAGACAGGATGGGAGCAGAGCCTTTCAAAGACAATGATGTGTGCGGAGTATCCTCCGCCCTCCTGCCATACCTCTTTCTCAAGGGCTGTAGCAGACTGAACTCCTGCTTTTCCAGCCTGCTGCCCCCTCATACAGCCCAGTGGTGGATGTGTAAGGCTGCCAGAAGCTAGGGGGATGTATGTACCAATATGAGTGTGGCTTTGTCAGTCAAGGTGTCAGTCAGACTGACGGGTCATTGTGTCGGCTGACAGCCGGCTGAGAGCTACAGCACTTCCATTAAGGAGGAACATCACTCACTGGCCATTACAGCCACAGTCCTCTCCTGTTCACTGGGAAGGAGGATAACAGGAGCATATATACACCCAGGGCATCAGCAAACTCTCCTGGCAGCTGAACAGAGTGACATGAAACAGATGTACCTCAAAATGCTGACATGTTGATATGCAGAGCTGTGCGAGTAATCCATTCTGACTGCATGCATCCAGCACAATCCACTCCTGAATGGGTGAATGCTGCCTTGTGCTGTGGAGCACTTCTGAGTGGTCGGTAAGACCAGAAAAACTCTATATATGTAAATATGATCCATTTTCCATAAACATATTTGAAAATCATTGCTCAAAATGTGTAATATCTTGAGTGTTAATTCCCCTGTGGTGCTGTCAGTATTTTGGACTCAAGCATTGTGTCCTGTGCAATCTGGGCACAAACATGACGAGTCAGATCAGTTCAACTGTATAGTTGTATATAAATATAAAACAAAACCACAACCTAAAAATAGGGTTGACAAATGGTTTGTGTTTAAAATAAAAAAAATAATATGTTCATATTTCAACAAATAACAGAAACCCAAAAACATGTATTAAATAGTACAATTTCCATTGAAAACTCTTTGGTTGTTGTTGAATTGATAAGAAAAATGTTGATCCCATTCACAATTTTTTCCAACACTGAGTTATCTAGATTTCTCCCTCAATTTCAGCCAATCACATGGCTGGATTAAAGGTTACATCACGATGATGATGATTAACTCTTTGAGTGCTACTGATGGCTTTTGCTATCAAAGTGTTTCTGTGATTTGTAGTTGGCACATTAAGAGTTAATATATGCCACAGAGCTCAAAACAGGAAGTGGAGGCGTTCACGTTTAGAGTAGAGATATACTGATCCAATTTTTTTCTGATCCAATCCCGATACCGATACCTGGGCTGAGTGTATCGGTCGATACCCAATACCGATCCAGTACTACTGATGAATGAATGAACTGTATACCTTACCATGTGAGCGAAGGCATCAGGCTTATCACTGCTTATCACTAGCTGCTGTGCGTGCTCTGCGTTAGAGCATTTATTCAGCATTTCTCTCTCTCAAAAAACAACACTGCATATGGTGTTTGATATGAAATATAAACAGTAATATTTAGTAACAATCTTATTTCTAGGTTGGTTTCAGTGCTTCTCATGATTAAATAGAATATATTCACACATAATACACAGGCATAACACAGAACACAGAAGCATTGTATAAACAGGCATTTAATTTCAACAGTAAGTACTTCTAGCAGACACACCCCTCTTGGTACTCTCCATAGTTGTTTACGCTGCTCTGTTCACTTGATTTTTATTCAACAATAGACACAAATCACGTTACAAAGCTGAACATTGTGTCGCCAATTTGTGCACATTTTATGCCAGAGGACGAGGAGTGATCAGCAGGTTGTGGTGATCAGGAGGGTAGTTGGACTGTGGCGGGGGAACGGGTTTGCAAAATTAGATTACTTGCACAGCCCTACTTTGCGTGATGACGTAACCGGCGTTGCAAACATAGAATTGAAGTGACTGGATTGGTATGCTGGATTGTCCTCATTCATCAGATATCTGATCCAGCTAATTAGTCAATATTGGAGCTGATTTCGATCGCGGTATCAGATCGGTGCATCTACTCTCCTCCACACAAAACAAGGTACACATTTTTTTCCATGATGAAATAGCAGGTCTCTTCTTTCATTTGAGCTATTCAGTGTTTTCAGAGACATAGTACGAAATATTCTGTGGGTCATGAAAGATGACTCAAAATTGGCAAGAACACTGGCACAGGGCACTTTCGGGTTTTAAAAACAGCTGGCACTCAATGAGTTAAGGAAAGACCACTAGCAAGCAGCATTTCGCTATTTGGTATTAGCAAAATGAAGTACTTAATTTGCTAGCTATGTCAATGTCTTGGCCTGCAGTGTCAAACTCACAGAGTGTAGAGTGTGGGTGGACTAAATGGGGAGGTCTTGCCCAAAGAGTCACTCAAAGCCATCCTGCCAGATGTTTCCTGGCCACACCATCACCGCAGCACACAAACAGCTGGTCAGTGGGTCTGAGGGCAGCAGTGTGTTAAACACAGGGCATAGCAGACATAGCCGATTTTTCCCCCATGTCTCCCAACATGGGCTGGAGGACAAACAGCATCCAGTTGTTTAACCCTCATGTGACCACTTTTATCGTTTCATGAGAAGATGGCGAGGCGTCACGGTGGTGTAGCGGTTAGCACTGTTGCCTCACAGCAAGAAGGTATGATTCCCGACCCGGGGCCTTTCTGTGTGGAGTTTGCATGTTCTCCTCATATCTGTGTGGGTTCTCTCTGGTACTCCGGCTTCCTCCCACCATCCAAAAACATGCATGGGGATTAGATTAACTGGTTAATTTAAATTGACCGTAGGTGTGAATGTGAGTGTGAATGATTGTCTGTCTCTATGTGTCCTGTGATGAACTGGAGACTTGTCCAGGGTGTCCCCTGCCTCTCGTCTTAAGACAGCCGCTCCAGCCCCCCTGCGACCCTATGAGGATAAGCGGTAGATAATGGACGAATGAGAAGATGGCTAAAAATCCCTCGTGGCAGGAAGAAATGGCCGCTGCATACTTGTATATTAGTTGCATGAGACAAACCTCTATCCTTCAACTGGATGGTGTGCACAACACAAATGTGCAAACATGTCCAAATCTGGTTCACCGTCATCTGACTGAAGCCTCCACTCATCTGGCAGGGATCAGCCCCTCAGCATTAAGTCGTTACTCCTGTCCTCTCGTCTTAGAAATTTGGAGAGTACGATGAGGTCCACAATCTGCATCCAACAGGGAAGAAGACTAGGGCTTTGACTCCTAATTTCATTATTCAAAAATAATTTGAATATCTACAAAAACAAAGATATTCGAACGAATGTTGATATTTGAACCTGATATGGGCAGTATTGTGATGTTAGCATCCTGGTTAGCACCTAATTTGCATATCACATACCACACAACAACCAGCAACTTGAGAGCCCACCTGTCAACACTACAGCCCGAAAAGCTGGAAGAGGAGGTGGGGGAGGGATCGGGGGCAAGGCAGGTCAGAAACGACTCCATGCTATCTCCTCCTTCACGAGGTCTCCCCTATGCCCATCCAAACAGAGTGACAGATTTCCTGACGCGGTTCATTTGCGAAGATATGACGCCAAATAATGTGATATATGGGAGCAGGTTTCAAGCTTTCACCCACGAACTAGTTTGATGCCAATATAGGTCTTACTGAAGGCATTTGATGGTCAAAATAACATTAATAAATATTTGAACATATTCAAATATTAATATTAATGAACAAACAAACCAATCCAGGAACAACACAGGAACATATTATGACCAGAGGGGCATCAGGTGCCACACACACCCAATCCTTTGTCAGCAGTCCTGTGTTGGGAAAGGAGGTCAATGTGTCAGTTCCCTGCATGCCTACACCCAACCAGTGTCCCTGAACCCCATCAGGGACGTGTCAGTGAACAGCAGGATGTCGGCGGTCAATCCTCGGAGCAGTGTTCCCTGTAGCAAGTGTTGTGGGGACTATTGCTAGTGCTTCTTGGCATCCGAGTGTGGTCCACCTCTGCAGCGACACCACCAGGTTAACAGCTGCCACGGACCCAGGCACATGCATGACGTTCACCGTCGCCTCTCGCTGCAAACTCCCCACTGGACGGTCATCCATTTAAGTTCCAACAGAGTGGCCTGAAGACTGCAAGCATGGAGCACAGGCCAGATACTCTACCTGTTGTACTGGCTCTTCTTCCAATTGATCACAAACGCCAAATTGGTAAGCAGCAAAATTAGGTGGGCTAAAACTGACCTGGAATGTTCACATGGATCAAGATGAAAGCCCAACAATTGTGGCCCTATGTGTCACAGAGAATTTAGTAAGATCGTTCTACGAACAAATGATCGTTGCTCAAGTACTGGTTTGCAAAAGGAAAACTAGATCGTAATGAAGTTTCATTTTGGCTTCAAATTCTGGAATAAATCTAGTATTAATGTTATGCTGGTCAGACACTGCAATATTATCAATCTTATACTCAGCTCAAACTGTGCTCTGATGAGACCTGACTGCTCACATCGTACATCCATTCACAACACACCGGAAGAAGTAGCAAAACTTAGAAGTAGACAGAAGCTCTAGAATGCTAAACATAAAGAAACTCGCTGCCTCTGCAGTTTGTGCTATTCTCTGTGGAGAAACAGTGAGATGCCCTGAGGAGGGGCGACCAGGATGCTGATCAGGAGCTGGTGGTGAGGTGTTAATCTCTCCTTGTTAAGCCATGTATACGACACATGATTAAGTCAAGACTCGACCCGATCCCAAAAATAGTCGCAGGTGTGAAAAATCAGCTCAAAATGGGCCAAAATTGCACAGAATATGCACTCCTTTATTCTTGCATTAAAAGAACTGCGGAAATACAACTTGTTAATGTTAAGCATTGATGAGAAAATGCACCCCACTATCATATTGCAGCAGAAAGCCATAAATATTACCAACACCTCTAAATTTGACTAATTAACATGTTTAAACTGAACAAAATAGAAAAAAAACAGTTGTGAAAGTTGTGAAAACAGCCATTTGGGTTGGTGCTGCAACACTGATTGTCTACTGTATGACAGTTCCACAATAAAGTGTTATATGTAAGCTCACTCTGTAATCCTCAGAAATGTCAGCCTTCAAAACCACACTGTAGTCAAACCGTGGTGAACAAACACACTATAGAAAAAACTCAAGCACACACAGGCTCCTACCTCATCCAGCTCAGCGATGTAGACAGGCTTCTCTTCAAAGCCGATGGGCATGGGTTCATTGGGTGGGATCTCCACCTCTTCATACATCTTAGTGTTCTCTCTGCGGATTCCCTCTGGTAGCAACATCTGAATGTAAAACACACAGAAATGAAGAATGCCCAAACCTCACAAATGACCTCAGAAATTCTGGATTAAGATAACTGGATTTTAAACACACTAGGAAAGGATATTCAAAGAAAATTATACTGTAGAATTCAGCTACATATTCACACTGTTTTTATTCCCACATATATAATTTAAACAAAGGGCAGAGATCATTAAGTTCAGGAACATTACCACTGGCCATAGAAACTGGTAGGTTTAATGCCACTCCAGAAGAGCAAAGACTCTGTTTGTTGGGTGAACTCGGTGAAATTGAGAATGAGGTTCAGTTTTTGTTTGTTGTCCTGTATATGAGGATTTAAGGGATGTACTTTTCTCTAAAATGTCCTCAATAGATGTTGAATTTTTCTGGTTGGATGAGTACTCAAGGCTTGGGTGTTTTAGAAAGGGGACCTTTTTTGTGGCAGATATTGTGTTTATTTTTCAGGCCTGGGAGAGAAGTCAGAATATTCTGTTTTAGAATAAGCTATGAAATGGACTGTAATTTTGTATCATAAGGAAAATGTTTGTGCATTGCAGGTGTATTTGGTCTCTTATAAACCCATGGGGGTTGGGCACTTTTTGTGCAAGACACGAAAATAAAGAATCAAATGAACCTACATTTATGCTTGTTTGAGATCACACATAGCAGATCAAATACACTTTAAACATCTAATCAGTACTTTCAAATTTCAAAGTTTGAAAGACTCAATGTAAAGGCCCATTACGCAGAATATATAATGCATTTTGTTACAGTTTGTGGTATGAATTACTGTGAGCACAATATGCTTTGTGATACAATAACAAACCAATTCTCTGTCCTTAACAAAAGGAGATATTTGTAAAAATGGAAGACCAATTCCAGAATCAGTACTCACATTTATTTCCACCTCACTTTTATACCGCTTTCACACCGAAATTAGCGTGTCAACACGGCTCGGATCGGCATTAGTACTCTTTCACAGTGCCAGCTGATGCGGCTCTGACCTCCAGCTGTGAGCGTGTCTGGTTTTTCCTCCCTCCCATATGTCAAGGCGTTGATAACATCATCATTACAGATTTAAGTGCGCCGGAACACAGCGAGGTAAACAATGGACAGCACGGACATGAGCGAGTCACATGTTAACGTTGTTGTTTAGTGCGTTACAATTTGTCCCTTTTGCAAAGTGTACAATCCAATGCAGTACTAATACTAATACTAGTACTAATGCATACTGCCATGATCAATAAAAAAGGTGTGTCAGATCACTGTACAAGCTGTATGTAAACACGGTCGCGTAGTTCACACCGGGATTCCCTGATCGTTGGGATTTCCCGAGAATGACGTCTATGAATGACGTCACGCTACACATATACGCTACACATGATTTGTTTGATTAGCTAAATAAAATCTCTGTCCGCTGTCCTGACAGGCTGCTCAGTGACTAAAGCAGAACACGACAGGCAGATACATCAACGTCATTGGGTAAATAGCGAGTTGACACGGGTCGACTTTCACACTGTATCCGATCTGATCTGAGCTGATAAACTCCCAGGCTGATTGCCGAATCGTTGACCCGCGTCAGCCCTTTCACACTGCACGTTTAGACATGTCTTTGTTTAGAAGGGGACTTCAAACCACAAACTAGATTTGAGCTTGAAATAATAATTCAAACATTTACAATAAAGAGTGTTACTGGGGTGAAATGCAGGAACAGACTAAAATAGTGTATGCTTCTCACTGTGAGTAATAAATATACACTGATCAAGTACGACCACCTGGGACGTGCTTGATCAGTGTATATAGGAAGGACAATCAAATATAATCAACAACGAGTTTGTTGTTTTGGATATCTAAATTGTGGTCAATGTGTATAGCTGAAGATCCACAGCATGCAAAGTGAAAAATAGACGCATCACGACATGACTAACATTTGTTCAATTCTCACCCTGGCTCCTCCAACAAATGCAGGCGTCTTTGTGGCCTCTGCGTAGCTGTCATAGACGTTAGGATAGCGAATCCGTTCATACACTCTTTCTCTGCTCAGCACAGGCTCACGTCTTGCAGTCAGCAGGGCCTGCTCCCTGTAGACAAAAGAATGGTCAATGGCAAATTGCAGTTACATACTCAAAACTCTGTCATGCATGGATGTGATTTAAATGCTCATGGTGCAGCCTTCAGGAGCTGTTTATGGTTCAGTGTCCTGTCCAGGGACTCTTCCTCATGTGGACCAGAGGAGCTGCTCTACCTCTGAGCCACCTTTCTACCTGTATACCTGTCTACCTGTCTACCTGCATACCTGTCTACCTGTTTACCTGTCTACCTGCCTTCCTGTCTACCTGTCTACCTGCCTTCCTGTCTACCTGTCTACCAGCATACCTGTCTACCTGTTTACCTGTCTACCTGCCTTCCTGTCTACCTGTCTACCTGCCTTCCTGTCTACCTGTCTACCTGCATACCTGTCTACCTGTTTACCTGTCTACCTGCCTTCCTGTCTACCCGTCTACCTGCCTTCCTGTCTACCTGTCTACCAGCATACCTGTCTACCAGCATACCTGTCTACCTGTCTACCAGCATACCTGTCTACCTGTCTACCAGCATACCTGTCTACCTGCCTTCCTGTCTACCAGCATACCTGTCTTCCTGCCTTCCTGTCTACCAGCATACCTGTCTTCCTGCCTTCCTGTCTACCAGCATACCTGTCTACCTGTCTACCAGCATACCTGTCTACCTGCCTTCCTGTCTACCAGCATACCTGTCTACCTGCCTTCCTGTCTACCAGCATACCTGTCTTCCTGCCTTCCTGTCTACCAGCATACCTGTCTTCCTGCCTTCCTGTCTACCAGCATACCTGTCTACCTATCTACCTGCCTTCCTGCCTTCCTGTCTACCAGCATACCTGTCTACCTGCCTTCCTGTCTACCTGCCTTCCTGGTAGTGGTTTTTTCCACTTCATCAGTCAATAGAAATCCTCAGCACAGTGCCACATCTGTAACCACTCACTTCCTTACGTAAACCCTCAAAGCAATCCATATTTTAACTTCAGAATAAGTAATGCAGTTGATGATTCAAATGGAGAGGCTCAGATGTGAGGCATAATGTTCCTTCCTAAAGTGGCTTACCTCTCTGCTAATCTTTTCGTTCACACTGGGCTGGCTTTGGCCATGCTAAGTTTTTAATTAAACAAATCACTGCTTTTTTTCATCCACTGAAATTAAACTTTCTGAAAAATCCTCTACAAAAAAAAAAAAAAAAAAGATGTGACAAGCTGCGGTGTTGCTGTGCTTATTTTGTTATTTGTAAAGCTCAAGCCAAAAGGTCATGAAAAATGAAGAAGCTCGGTGGTTTTGGTGAGAGCAGCAGTGGAGGAGGACAAACAGAGAGCAAAGACAAATGAGGGAGAAAGGACAAAGAGAAAGTTCCAGAAAGATGATATACCTCTGGGTTCTCATCTCTCTGGGGTCAAAGTTCATGGAAGCCTCAGAGGAGTCGCTGTCATCTATTCCTTTGCCTCGCTTCCTCTCTCTCTTCTCCTCCCTGCGGTACATCTTCATCATCTGTTTCTCCTGCTCTGACTGGATGGTCACCTGACAGCCGTAGGTGGGCTTGGTCACTTCGCCACTGACCTTTCTGCTGACATCTGGAGGATATATGGCAAATAAAAGGCAACAACATTAAAATTATTAGTATTAGTCATTATTATTAGCATTATAATGGTACTAGATGACAGTTCTTGTTCAGTGTTCTTGTTGTTTTCCCCACCACATTTTACAAAATCATGTGTCAATAAAACAAATATCAGAAATTTGAAAGTGACAGTGTAATGGCTCTCAATATGAAACAATAAACCATACTCACTGACAATGGAAACAAAAAAAACACACCAACAAAATACTAATAATAACAATCAAATGTTTTAAAACATCAATAACCATACATCATTTTAATGGAGCTATGCAGAGACACGTTGTTGTGTTATTATTGACATCCTTTAAAGATGTTTCAGTGTGTGAATACTGTAAACTCCATGTTCTGCTCTGACTCTGATAAGTAATGATTTAAGTAATGTGTGAGGACAAAAATACTTTATTATCTTCTTAATATGAGCTGCCATGACCCATACTTTCATAAATAACCTGAGCACAGATAATATCATTTCTGAACAACAAAAACGTGTTCACATCATAAAAAGAGAGACCCATTCAAGCATTAATCTAGCTAGCCCAGTGATGACAGGTGCAGGTGCTTGTGGCATTGAAAGGGTTAACGCTCCCCATTGCAGTCTCCCTGTTTGAGGCACAACAGCTCAATAAAAGGCAGAATTGCTCTTGAAAACAGATGAGATCTGATGATTGCGCCGTGGCCTGGGCTGATTGACTGAATGATTTCTTCTTTATCTCTTCTAGCGGCTCTACCTGCTGCACAGCCTCCCTCTCCTCCTCACAGCTCCCCTCTTCCTGTCACTCTCACCCTCCCTCCCATTACATCCCAACTCCCAGCCCCTTTAACTTTGTCACCCTCTACGCACCAATTCCTCTGTCTAAACCATTCCCCATCCTTACGCTCTCTCTCTCTCTCTCTCCCCCCCTCTCTCCCTCCCTCTCTCTCCCTCTCTCTCTTGGAGCTATTGTGCCTTGTTATGCATTTCCAACAGTGACTGCCTCCAAATCTCCAGGATTCTCATTTCCACAAGCAATCATGGTGCCATAATCAGTGTGAAGAGCGTCGCCAAAATAGATTTTGTTTGCTTATAAGATGGTTTCAAGGTGTTTTCACACATGTTTCTGTTTGATTCACACCTTTAACATCAATATAGGATTCTGAAGTGCAATCTTTGAGAGTCAACGTCCATATGAATATTTACTTTCATTTGAAAATAAGGAGTTACAATATCACTGTCAGAGTAACAGGTTACTGATCACACTAGCTTTGCATTAACTTCACCACAGTCAACAGAGCATTATAACATGAAAAGGATAATGTTGTTTCATAGCGAAAAAAGACAGAGGGGGTTCTTTCCTGTGAAGGGTACTGCTTAGGGGTGTCCCCAACTGATATTGGATATTGGATATCGGTCCGTTATCAACAAAAGTATAATTTGTTTTTATTGCATTAATTGAGGACATTTTTCTGGGTCTTCTAATTTATTTCTTTATTTAATTTATTCAATTGTAGAATTATGTGACTTACACTCAACAAAAATATAAACACTTTTGTTTTTGCTCCCATTTTTATGAGACAAACTCAAAGATCTAAAACATTTTCCACATACACAATATCACCATTTCTCTCAAATATTGTTCACAAACCAGTCTAAATGTGTGATAGGGAGCACTTCTCCTTTGCTGAGATAATCCATCCCACCTCACAGGTGTGCCATATCAAGATGCTGATTAGACATCATGATCAGTGCACAGGTGAGCTTTAGACTGCCCACAATAAAAGGCCACTCTAAAAGGTGTAGTTTTGTTTTATTGGGGGGTCAGTCAGTATCTGGTGAGATCACCATTTGCCTCATGCATTGAAACACATCTCCTTCGCATAGAGTTGATCAGGTTGCTGATTGTGGGTTGTGGAATGTTGTTCCACTCCTCTTCAATGGCTGTGCGAAGTTGCTGGATACTGGCAGGAACTGGTACACGCTGTCATATAAGCCGATCCAGAGCATCCCAAACATGCTCAATGGGTGACATGTCCGGTGGGTATGCTGGCCATGCAAGAACTGGGACGTTTTCAGCTTCCAAGAATTGTGTACAGATCCTTGCAACATGGGGCCGTGCATTATCCTGCTGCAACATGAGGTGATGTTCTTGGTTGTATGGCACAACAATGGGTCTCAGGATCTCGTCACGGTATCTCTGTGCATTCAAAATGCCATCAATAAAATGCACCTGTGTTCTTCGTCCATAACAGACGCCTGCCCATACCATAACCTCACCGCCACCATGGGCCACTCAATCCACAACATTGACATAAGAAAAGAGCTCACCCACACCACGCCACACACGCTGTCTGCCATCTGCCCTGAACAATGTAAACCGGGATTCATCCGTGAAGAGAACACCTCTCCAATGTGCCAGATGCCATCGAATGTGAGCATTTGCCCACTCAACTCGGTTACGACGACGAACTGGAGTCAGGTCGAGACCCCGATGAGGACGACGAGCATGCAGATGAGCTTCCCTGAGACGGTTTCTGACAGTTTGTGCAGAAATTCTTTGGTTATGCAAACCGATTGTTTCAGCAGCTGTCCGAGTGGCTGGTCTCAGACGATCTTGGAGGTGAACATGCTGGATGTGGAGGTCCTGGGCTGGTGTGGTTACACGTGGTCTGTGGTTGTGAAGCTGGTTGGATGTACTGCCAAATTCTCTGAAACGCCTTTGGAGACGGCTTATGGTAGAGAAATGAACATTCAATACACGAGCAACAGCTCTGGTTGACATTCCTGCTCTCAGCATGCCAATTGCACGCTCCCTCAAATCTTGCGACATCTGTGGCATTGTGCTGTGTGATAAAACTGCACCTTTCAGAGTGGCCTTTTATTGTGGGCAGTCTAAGGCACACCTGTGCACTAATCATGGTGTCTAATCAGCATCTTGATATGGCACACCTGTGAGGTGGGATGGATTATCTCAGCAAAGGAGAAGTGCTCACTATCACAGATTTAGTCTGGTTTGTGAACAATATTTGAGAGAAATGGTGATATTGTGTATGTGGAAAATGTTTTAGATCTTTGAGTTCATCTCAAAAAATGGGAGCAAAAACAGAAGTGTTGCATTCATATTTTTGTTGAGTGTATGTTTGAGGTTAAATTGATGTTCCCCATTGGTTAATAATAAATAGGCCATGTTTTCTCAGACCTACTTTTCACAAAACCTGTAACACATACAAAAATATACTGTTAAAATAGTGTAATGTGATGTTGGCCTGTAGCATGAGACTTGTGAGACTAGAATTTAGAAGTCAGATATTGTCTGGTTATACAGTTCCTGGGTTTAACGCAGAATGACATATAAATATGCACATTCATGGTGGACATAAACATAAGCATAGACTCACATTCAGCTACAACGAGACAACTGCTCTGGTGCTAACATATATGCTATCACAGAAAAATCCATGTTTTAACCTACTTTTATAAGCCATATATTTCAAGTCTATCTCAAGTGTGTTTTCACTGCTGCTTATACAAAGCTTTACATTGTTTAATGACAATGACAAAAAGATCAATTCCATCTATAATACTGTCTAATCCAAGTGTGATTTACTCATTTCAATATTTATCTCTCAGCAGCATAGAAGCTCTATAGTTGTGCAGAAAGTGTTCAAGTAATGACTTCTGTGAAGAACTTGCTGTCAAACTTGCTCAGCAATGCAGATGATGCAACACCCCCTGCGTCCACTGACTTCCTGTTCTCTCTGTTAGTTGTGACACTCCGAGCTGTGAGCTGAGTTTCTACTTGAGTGGCAGAGAATGATGCTGTTTTGATCATGGCCGAAGGAAACTGTCCAAAAGAAGCACTGGCATCGTCTTCCTGTTAAATTCATGGTAGAACATTTGCTATGGTTCATCAAGTCAGGGAAAGTGATTTCTGCAGTTTTCCACTCGTAGTATTCCTTGACACCTACTGTACAAATTTTGAACAGATGAAGTAATATGCTCAATGACCCAGTCGATGCATTTGTACACACAAACACTCCACAGGGAGGCTATTACTACCAGGTTGAGGATGTCAGCATCTCAGCAGGCTTCAGAGAACACAACTTTTACTGGAACAATGGCTCTGTCAATTCTTCTTCATCACCCTTTATAAGTTCAAATAAGCTCTGTAGCCTGTTAGCGCTATTCCTGGCACCCATAGTTTTATCAGTTTTTGTCCTACTACTGTATGTTTTTAAAAAATAAATGTGTTTTAAATGTGCACTGTTTGATGTCTAGGTGTCAAAGAAGGATTCAGTTTCCCTGTGATACATGTCTCTAAGTATGTAAACACACAGAAGAAATGTTGACTCTACTACTATGATACTATGATAACATACAGTATAAAGGTACTTTGTTTGGCTCCCTGACAATCAAGTCTGACAAGTCCAAAATTCACATTATATGTGTCAATTTCTGAACATTAATATTGTCATTGAAAATTAACTACAGTCTTGACGGGAAACAACTCGATTAGGTTTAGGAAAGAAAACTACTAAGGAAAATATAAACTTGGTCAGGTTTGGGTAACATAATGACAAGGACAATATCAGTGTTTGGTTGGTGTAAATTAAAGGGACACTATGTCATTTTTTAAAGTATTTTATTACCTCAAATCAACGTCTCCATTCATAAATAGATCCTCATTGGTGTAAAATAACAATCTGACTTATCCTCCTGGGTGAAGAATCAGTTATGTGTCTTTACATAGAGCAGGTCGCTCATACGGAGGCTTCCATGTCTTTCCAGTCTATTAAAAACTACAAACTGCCGAGAGGGACATAAAGCACTACCTGCTAGTACCCATAGAACAAAATGCATTTCCACGTTTTAAGATTCACTTTTCACAGAGAAGCAAGGTGGAGACGCTGGTTTTACTTACCCGGCACTAAAACCTGCACTGCACTTTTGGTCATAATACAAGACCATACTTATGCTGTGTCGAATCCTCATCTGCAAAAAAGCGTAAAAGGGCCATAAAATGACGGGAGGTCCTCCGGACCAGAGGAGGGCTGTGGAGGTCCGGGGGAAAAATGACCAGAGCTCCGGGCCAGGGGCTGGGGATCCACGGTGACAGTGGCCACCCGGGAGTTGACCCATTCCGCTTACCGTAGTTCCAACCATATTGCAATGCATGCAAAGTCAAATTTAACCACTAGATGGGAGAAAAAAACTACTTGATGTCCATTTAAGTACAAAAGTTACGTTAAAAATATTTTTTGTTGACTTCTGGATTCACACAAGATATGGACATCAGTCACCTGGTCTGATGTTGTTTGAGCTAACCAATCTACCTCGACCTCCATCCTATGTGGTGTAGGCTGCTCTTTATCCCCCTTGATTCACAATTACATTTTAATTGACTGATTTTATGGGACTCACAATACTTGTGGTAGGTACAGTGACAAACAGCATATGAGAACAAAGTGCACAGGTACATTTACTTATTTACTCTGTTACTTCTCTCATGTCTCTCAGAGACCACACATATTGTTTGGGGATGTTGAAAATCAGTAAACGTCAGTTACTTAAAGGGCATCCTGCCAAATAAACTAAAGGGGAAACACCAGTATATCAATATATTGCATTACTTACTCCTTGATGTATCCAGTACCTGTTCTAAACTTTTCAGCTATGCAAACATATTGTCTTTTTAATTGTCCATTACACATACCACTGCATCTATCAGCCACTGAAATGTGGAAAAGAGCCATCAAGAGAATCTGTTCTTTGATAAACATGCAAGCGCCAAGCTGCAAACTTCAATTTAAAAGCTAATCAGCAAGAGACAGGCATTCCCACTAAATCCCACTCTTCCTGATGGCATGCAAATAGTGGAAAATTTAATCAGCCTTTTTTAACCCCTCCTGACTTCTCCCTCAGTCGTCAAGGCAACGCTAATCTGAAAAGTTGTCTGGCAAGTGAAAATTTTAACGCTGATCAAAAGTTCTTCATAATGGGAATGACATCAGCTGAGGTTTGAAGCAGTGTGAGTGTGACCACAACTGTAGTCTGGTTTTGTAGTCTGTTCCTAATTCTGTTGTGTTCACTGGAACACAATAGATAAATAAAGGCTTCCGATTGACTGAGATTTGATTTCACAGATACAGCATATTTCATAAACCAAATCATTGTTGGTGTGTCCCAGATTCAGCTGTTTAATGACAGAGTATAGAGGTTTGATAGGGCCATACACTAACATGATGGTCTGCAGCTTATCTTTGAGTACCAACTGAAACTTATCAGATGTTTCCTTAGCAACAGTTTTTATGTCCAACTTTACCAGATCAAATATAGCAGATATTTTTATTTAGTTTTTGTTAAGTTGCTCTGTAGTATGCAGAGCAGGTCAAACTGTCAGAGCAGGTCAGCAAGTAGTAGCTCTGAGCTCTGCCGAAAAAAAATGTAATCTTTGTTAACTTGAGATGTAAATTTGAATCACTGAACAAAGTATAAAAAAAGCTTGAAAAATCTACCTGCAAAGTTTACCATCATTGGAAATCTAATTCCCAATCATTTACATATGGTGTAGCTTTCTGTCTAGAGGACTGGGTCAGAGCATGTCCAGAACTGCAGCTCTGGTGGGCTGTTCCTGGTCTGCAGTATCAGACGTATAAGCCGCATGCACTAAGTATGGCTACAACCACTTTTGACAATTTGTGAGCATTTATGTGAAATGTTTAAAATGTAGAAATTGGAAAAACATAAACTTTGTTGAAGAGAAGTCTTTGTACTTACATCATTTACTGCTAGCTATAATCAACACTGTTTGTAATAATATTAGTATCATGGATCACATTAGCAGGTGAAGGAATGAAGGAAAGTAACGTTAGTTGCGCTGCATGGATCTGCTGTGTTGTTATGTTGTATTAATGAAGTTATTTATCAGCCTTGGAGGACTGGATGAATGAACTGACATTATCCGTTCAAAACAGTATTTTGCTACGTTAGTTTCACACTGTTAATGCTACAGGGTAGCTAGAGTGCTTACATACACCAGTGTGACGAGAGCTATCTAAGATGAAAAAAAAATATTTGACCTGTATTTTGACTCTTTAGTTTGACCCTTGTCCCATCAACTAACATGGCCTAAACTGCAGCCAGCTACCAGATCTAGAGAAGCTAGAACAGAGAGGACAGAGTGTAACCTACCAGGTTCCTGAGATGTCAAAGATGAGTGCTACCCATGACATCAATTAACTGGAAAGACCTTCTGAAACGCTGAATGAGAGTTATCCAGTAGAAAACCTTATAGCATGAGGACCAGCATATGACTCTATTAGTTCACTTATTGTAGCATTCAGTGCCCTAATCGTCTATCTGCCAGTGCTCACTATGTCTGCGCACTCATTGCAGATCATTTTAGAGGAAGAACTTTGGAAGGAGACCTGGAGTGCAACTTCTTTGCTTTTTTTAAATGCCACTTGTGCTGATAGTATCATTTTGTGTGTGGGCATTTTAACAGTGGTGAAAAAAAAACTATGTAATGGAGAGGCTGTTCCTTGCTTACCTTCAATGGCATGACCAAAATGATGTCAGAGTATTTTTAAGCTTCTGGTGGTTTCATGATATTTGTTTTTGCATGACTGGCTCTGTATATACTATGGCTCATTTCTCTGTCAGGACTACACAGGCTATAAAAACCTTCTCATGTGGTATATGGTTTGCTTGAACCCCAGTAATTTCACAATATATGTAGCAATCAGAATGCATGAAACAATTGCAGAATGTGAAATATTTTTGCAACATTGTAAAAAACACAAGAAATGCAAACAACTGTAATATTGCTTCATTTTCAAAACTAAATATTAAAAGATATAGTATATTATAAACACATACACTGACCATGACCTTCCTGCAGTGAGTCTGTACAGCTCAGAATCATCTCTTTTCTCCTTTTATATCTGGTATTCATGATTATTTGAAATAGTCAATGCAAGTGTTACCACAGAGATGACCTGGTTGCCATGGAACTGTCTCACCTGGTGGGCAGCCTGTCCTGTCAGATGGGATGGTGAGGAGAGAGTCAACGATGGCCGCCCTTTGCTGGAGGAGGGTGGAGATCATCTCTAACCCCTCTGGACCCAGCAGCTCGAACAGCTGGAGGCAGAGAGGAAGGTCATTTACAGTAGCAGCAAACACACCACACACACACACACGTATACACATCCTATGGCTCACCAATACCCCCAAACACACTGCTACTGCCAAGGCTGAGCACCTGGTAATTACCATCCGCCTGGTACAGAATATGTTCTGCCGCTTAGCCTCCCAAACATAGCCACCTGGCACTTAGCAAGTGACAGAAAAACAACAACAACTCGAATTCCTGTGCACAGCAGCAGCAGCACAATTAAAACCTTAGTGGGGACAGGGTTGAACAGACAGTCATCAATTTCATTGTGAGACAGGAAGTAATGATCAAGTTTGTGCTCTCTAATTGGCCAACAATACATGTGAAGGCCCAGGCTTTGTAATTTGAGCCTGTAAAACAATGCAGTATTTTTGTCGCTCTCCTGTGAGGGTTGGTTTCAGGATGAAGGTACGCTTTGCTCTTTCAGTCTGTCCTCCCATGGGAAGGCAATGGTGAGAACAGCAGGGAACTAAAACAACAGACACACTTTGATGTCAGGTCAGTCATCGTCTCTGTTGGGGTTATCTTTGTTTCCCTCGGTGGTCTTTTTTATATCTGGTCTAAACTTCTCCTGGTCCCCCTGACTGTCTCAGTTTTGTTCGACTTGAATGTACTGTATATCGGGGGTGGATGTTTCTGGTTTTACCTGCTCAAAGGGATTTTTTTAATAACTCTCATGAATCCTGTCCTTGGAGCTGACTGATTAGGTGTCATTTCCGCTGGGACTGAGAGGCCGAGTTTCTCCTTCAGATGGAGTCTGTACAGTCCACCTTCCTGCAGGCGAGCCCAGTCCAAAGCATTAACTGTATAATAACTGCACATGTACAAGCCTACAGGTCAGGAGCGTAACTGTCTGTGTCCTCTGCTCCTTTATCTGGGATTAAATATTCAACCTTGCCTCTTCCATTTTTCAGCTGGAAACTGGAGCAACTAAAGCATGATTTAAATTGAATGAACATTGGACAGGGCTGTATCTCTCCTGAAACTTCTATTTCAACCAGTGTTAAAAGAAATGTTTAAGCATGATATAATATGTTACATTAAAATGGGATGTCATTATAAAGCTATGAAAATAAATGTATGAAAAACAGAGCATTTATATATATTTATTCTCTGCTCACTGAAAGCACTGCTGTTAGATGGTGGACTATGGTTATATCTGAAAATCACAATATTTGTAATTACAACACTTAGACGGTGAGCTTGACCTTTGACATTTGACGAACAAAATCAGTTTATCCGTGAGTCCACGTGGATATATGGAGCAAACATGAAGAAATTCCCTCCAGCCATTCCTGATATATCACATTCACAAGAACTGATTGGACAGGAGGACAGCCAAGCAGACAGACGGACAGGCCAGGTTGTCACTGACAGATGGATATGACATGCTATTCAACAAACCCCTTTTTTCTTGGTTTTTGCTAAACAAAAGTCGACATGGCATGAAGACATGATTGAAATGTTAAATGTCTCCACACTCTACACAGGACACAAGCATCTTCTCAGCTTTTCAGTTGTCCTTCGCATTCAATTAATCAATACAACTGTCTGTGCAGGCGTCACTGGCACGTTTCTGTGAATGAATCCAGTGGTTGTGTGGTGGGCCGAAGGTACTCTACAGAGACAGTCCACAGCAGACCTGAGGACGAACACGTCCTTGTCACTCTGCAGCCTGTGTAGACAAGCTGTTACTGCCAGATGTGATTTCCCTAAAAAAAAACATTTCTGTTTATTTAACAAAATGAGCCAAACTTCTCATTTCAGATGCAACACAAATACAAGAAGGCTGCCAAAATATGCAGTAAGACTCAACAAAATCCTGGCTGACATCAGATAATATCTGATGAGAGCTGAAGTCAAACTGAATTGTCATGACACCTATGTTTTATGTCTAAAATCAAGATGAGGTTCCATTACCTCATCTTGCTACAAGTGATGAGGAATATCAACCCTCCCAAACAACAAATAGGCTTCTTTACATTATGGGAACTTCAAGAACCACAGCTCAAGGTGTAGCCAATTTCTGAGCTCTGCTCAGGAGGTACCAAGTCCAAGTCCAAGTCCAGGTGACCTCAGAGCAAATGGATGCAAACAACAATTGGTAACACAGGAAACCCTTCCCTGGAGCTAAGAAAGTTAGCCTGCTTGGCTGAGTGCTACGAGTGGACAGGAGCCCCCAACAATGCTACGAGCAGCAGCACTCAGAACTGCACAACACAGTACAGATCAAAAATCTCTGGCTATGGAACACACCAACAATGTACAGCTACAGTGCAGTGTAAACTGTCAGTGTGATGGAGTGAACATCAGACACTGTGCACTGC
This sequence comes from Synanceia verrucosa, assembly GCA_029721515.1. Taxonomy (NCBI): domain Eukaryota; kingdom Metazoa; phylum Chordata; class Actinopteri; order Perciformes; family Synanceiidae; genus Synanceia; species Synanceia verrucosa. The sequence goes on along the minus strand of CM056557.1, from coordinate 1,507,961 downwards.
CAGCCTGGACCTGACCTTTAAGGAAGAAGCACAGGGTGTGTGTTTGAAGTTAGCGAGAGAGAGACGGATCTATGGTGAGTTACTGTCATGTTATAGCTGTAAATGTAGCAGTATAGCGTGTGAACAGTTTTAGATTAGAGTTAACTTTATTGTCATGACACATATAATAATAGCACATATGAAATAACATATGCAGGAGTATATGTTTAAGAAAGATGTAAATATTTACAGTGTATTCATAATACATAACATTATACATTCATCAACAAAAGAAACGCAAGTGGCCCTAAACTACCTATAAAAGGTGTTAAATATGAGTAAACATTTGGTTTATCACATCAACAAATGCACAAAAAGAATACTGTCTAGAGATCAAATGTATTCAAAAAAGGAGTACTGGAGTTAACGGTAGACCAAAGTATGGTCTGCGTTCATTCATAAACGTTTGGCCTGTCATGATAGTCAATAAATCGATTTATCGTATGACAAATGAAAACGAAGCCGGTCATTATTCCATCCTTGATATATCGCCATGTACATGCGCGCTTGTTTTCCTCGTGTCTACTAAAGAGCCTGCATAAGAAGAGGGTTCACTCTGTGCATCTTTCTCAACACCTGGGTGTCCACAGCAGAATGAACAGAGTGAGACCTCCTGTCAGTCATAAAGTCTCTTTGTCTCAGTGGGAGGAGAGCACCTGCAGCAGGTGAGCTGGTGAGGAGTAGAGGGCCAGGTAACTAGAGGAAACTAATAGGAACAATGAAAGAGATGATTACAAAGCAAAATGCCCCAGCCCTGATTACAATGTCAAATACCAGGGTCCGACATTAACGGTTGCCCGAAAGCCCAGGGGAAGTGAAAAAAACCAGCAGGCCGGCAGACCGTGCGCAAACATACCCGATCGTGCCAGCAGGTGAGTCACAGATGCCGGTGCCGTCTGTAATACTTTATTAGTACGATAATTTGATCAGTTTTGAAGTGACAGTGATTTACAGCTGGTGACAAATAATTAGGAAGAGGTTCTATTGAGTAACATCGTGTCTGATTTATTTATGTGAAATCACAATAAATACTGCTTTCTGAAGAAATAAGTGTGATGTATTGTTGTATACAGTCACCAGAAAATGGATTTTAAAAAAAGTTTTAAAAAGTTATGAGTTAAAATATGTGCCACCTAGAGAGAAAAAGAACCTCTTAAGAAGCTCAGACTAACGCTGACAATAATATCGTCTACTGGCAATAAGTTGTGGGACAATATATTGTCCAGCAAAATTTGTTATCGTGACATGCCTAATGAGCATTCACTGTCCTTACATCTGGCACACTCATGCTGCCACTCAGCAGTTCATGTTGGATTTGCGTCAGTTGCAGCATCATTATAAAAGCACTTAGAGAAAAGATTTTTCCATTTTATGCAGGTTGGGTAGACAAACAAAAGTGCCGATCCCATTTTCATACGCCAGTGCTCTAGTCGTCTGGGTGGACCACACCTCCGTTAATCTGGCCATCACAACATGCACTTATTGCATTTTTGGCACATGTTACTATTCATGCACAAACTTTTGTCCAAACAAGCATTTTCACACAAACAGCAACAACGAGAATTCACTTTATGAAACTTGTATTTCTTTTGTTGTTGCGTATATGTTGTATATATAGGCGAACATCTCATATATAATATACAGTGTATACAGAAGTATATATTATACAATATATAACATATATATATAAAAATATGTGGTAGATGCAGTATATATACAAGTATATATTATATAATATAATATATTATATATTTAGGCTGACAGTTAATAATGCTACCAGATAGAAGCCAAGTCCCTGTGTCTGTCGCCTTGCTACAGTCTGTGCTTACTGAAGGGGTTATCTTAAGGTAGCCACACCTTTGGCTCACCTTAAGGTGCTTGGCTGTTAAGGTGGACACACTCTTTTGTCATTATGAATATCCAAGTTTTGATCAGCACCCCAAACAGAGATGTGTTTAGTGTCTTAAATAAATATTATTCTCATTTCTTTGAGTCATCCACACCCTTTCCACCTCCCAGCAATCAGATTGCCATCAGCTATTTTTAAAAAACACCAACAGATGAGGTGAAATAACAAACGATCAACCTTATCATGGGTCAGCAACGAGAAATAATGAGAAGCAGGTTCTCTCCATCGTCGGCTTTAACGGCACAGAGAGCAAAGCCTTTAAACTTTACTGCTGACTTTGGAGTCAGAGGTAGAAGCATGCAGAGTCTCTCTCTCTCTCTCTCTTTCACGCTCACACTCACACACTCACTCACACACACACACACACACACACACACACACACACACACACACACACACACACACACACACTCACACAGGGCATTCTGTGTCAGTGGGAGAGTTCGCTTCCAAATGTCAACTACGTGAGAAACATTGGAAGTAACTGTAACCAGCTGGAGTGGGATAATTCTGCACAACTTGTAGAGAGAGAGAGAGATACTGCAGAGGAGCAATATGGACAATATAAAAGCCTTGGGAGCACAAGGGAGACAGAATGATGGAGCACTTTCCTGATTCATTAGTAAATGTAAAGTATGGCAGATAACTTCTGGAGGTTTCAAGGTCTACAGTGATCCTAAGCGTGACCTTCACTTTATTTCATGTCTGTTCTCTTTGCTTCACACAGGGAGATGAAAAAAAATGTTCTCTATGGCTACCTGGGAAAATTATCTTCCTGTAAACCTCTCTTTCCACTAGGATTATTACTTCTGATACTGTTATGTCTGCATGTGCTGCATATGTTTGGAGCATATGCAGATGTAAACAAAAACATGAGTTAATTGTCACTGGCCTGGCTACACTGTATGAATACAGAAACATTTGGCAAAACATATTCGGTCCACCATTATTTTCTCCAGCTTGAAAGCCTTCATGTGAGATGCTGAGTGTCATAGTGTCGCCTCATGCAAAGATACATAAACATGTTATGTATAAATATCTGTCACCCCTTCAGCATTTCAAATTACATACCACTGCTGCAGGAGCAGCGTTAGTGACAGCACAGCAGAGAAACTCCTGTCACTCTTCCTGAATGTGAACATAGTTTTTCACACTTTTCACCTTTTCCCTTCTCTTTGGCTTGAATAATCACTTAAACAATCTAAAATAACTCACTAAAAAATGATCATATTGTCAGATATCTTCAATTCATAATGCTGAATTAGCACCCAGCTCTATGGTGCACCTTGCCCCAATCCATCTGAGAGGGTATTACTTATATAACCTGATCCGAACTTTTTATACTCTACATCGTTAAAAAAAAAGTTGAACTCTGTTTTCAAGTGCAAATGTTGCCATGCAGAAAGCTGGATGTCTGAAAGAGTCAGAGGTAAAGGCCATGGATGACTTGGGTCGAACAGCCAGGGCATGAGTCCAGTCTCTGAATCAAACCAGAGGACCTGCTGTTGAAGGTCAAGGTCACAGAATCAATAGGAACCCTGAGACATTACCACTTCCAGAGGTCAAACTTCATGTCACAGAGATAACATGTAGAGACATTTTTCAGTGCAAAGTTCTGGTGGTGTAGTGGTTAGCACTGTCACCTCACAGCAATAATGTACTGGGTTCGATTCCCGACCCGGGGCCTTTCTGTGTGGAGTTTGCATGTTCTCCCCGTGAATGTGAGTGGTTGTCTGTCTCTATGTGCCCTGTGATGAAATGGAGACTTGTCCAAAGTGTACACTGTCTTTCATCCTAACATCGCTGGGATAGGCTCCAGCCCCCCGGTGACCCTATGGATGGATGGAAGTTCTTCACCATTAGTGGTGCAGCTTAGCACGAAAATATAAAGGAAGGCATTCCCAAAAGAACTGGGTATGGAGGCACCATGAATTTTCAACATGACCACCAGCAACTGTTTTCTTATGAGTGATGCATATAATATGATGAGACAAACAAACTAGGTGAATTTATTTACCATTTGATTGGTTAGATAGGGATGGAATCTTAATGCAGAATTTGAATTAGGTACCTCAGAATTTCTAAGGTCGCTTTCACTCTGTCCTCGTTTGGTCCACTTTAAAAAAACCAGAGTTTGTTTCCTCAGATAGTCCGCTTCGTTTGGACAGGTGTGAAAGCTCATACGAACTCTGGTGCAGACCAAACAAACGAACTCTGGTCCTCTTGAAAACGGGGGTCTGGGTTCGTTTTCAAGTGAACCCTGGTGTGGTTCGTATGCAGTGTGAAAGCTCAGCGGAAACAAACACAGGACCAAATGTATGTAGTGCATGTACAGCAAGTACAGTACACACTCCAGACCACAACAAACAACGACCACCGTTAGCAGTTAGCTAGCTTAGCTCAAATGTCTGAACAACATAACCCACAAATTCACAATTTGACATGTTTGAACAAAATCAATCACCACTACCAACAGTCACAGTCCTTAAACTCTGTGCTGATGTGTTGTCACATGTTATATTGTCAAAGGTAGGCAACGTCAACGTTGTAGCATTCCCTCAAATAATGTAATAAAGCACCAGTCCACCCTGTTTGTAGTCTGTGAGCTTACATACCTGACTGTTGATGCTCAGAAAGTTTGGTGCGGTTCAGGAATTTCAGTGTGAAAGCAGAACCGAACTAAGTGATAAATGCAACAATGTTGCAACTTCCAGCACCTCCAAGTGAACTGAGTCCACTTGGTTAGGTGTGAAAGGGACCTAAGAATGTTCCTTCTATCTCATGTGAAGTGAGGCCAAACCTATCTATCACAGGTAAGGATATAAACATTGGCCTTCACAGAAACAGAGGGCTGTGAACTCTACCTGAGTTTACCACCCAACACAACATTTCTTACGTAAGTTCATAGCTGGACTGACTGACTGAGGGGTCACGGTACCTCATCTGCACGGTGAAGGTAGTTCTGGTGTGAACACCAGCACCTGACTCAGCATGTGGCCTCCTTGGTACATATCTCTTATAGGGCAGCCTTTGTCGGAGGGATTGACTGTACATTGTGCCTCAAATGACTTCCTCCTTGCCTTACTGTAGAGTAGATAATAAACCTCTCAGTTGTGGCCATTACCTCCTGTGGTATGTCATTTGGGCTGAAGACAGTTTCAACAGAGCATGCGTAAGCTCAGAACACTAGAAATGCACATGCTTTCCCAGGTCCTATTCCTGCTGCAATTTCATGGGTTACTAAGTATTGGAAGTTCTTTTCAGTTCCAACCAAAGCTCATCTAGTGGCTGTAGAATCTGAGCCACTGCCACAGCGAGCACATAATTTTATGATGGCCATTTTTGCTGCATAGGCCACATAACAGGCTGTCTGCAGAACAAACAGGTGTGCTGTCTCAATTCAGGAGGCTGACTTGACTGGGACCTTCAGAGTCTGCATTCTGTCTGTCCATGAGGACTTTCACTGTGTGTTCACTATTTTGCTCTTTTCAGCATGGTTTCATTGTACTTCAGCCTGCATGTGTGATAATATTGAGCTTTGTTCTCAACCATGGCTTCATCAATACCTTGGTCCTCATCCAGTTTTCCATTTGCAAATGTTAAAGGGGGCTGGCCAAGTTTATTAAATTGCATTACTCTGTAAGTGAACCGTATCAACTGCCCTTGTCTGCTTGCTTGGACTGCAAAGGACATCTCAATGCTTCTGCCGTGTGTTCTTGGCATATAATCCAGAACTTCCTGTCAGTCTAGGCTGTGCAATAAGTTGATCGTCCTTAACAATCAAGATTCACAAGTTTGAATTTATTCAACATTTTCTCAGACAAGAAAACTATTTGTTTGCAGTTACAGCTATTTTTGTGTTATAACGGCTTCTGTCTGCCCTAAATATAAGTGTGTCAAAATCCCTATCACTCTGTCTTCATCCAGAATAACTAAAGCTTTACATAATCAATTGCAAATTACTGGCCTGTCTTTTCCCCTCTAAAAGTATAAGGAGAAACCCACTATTTATGGCCAGTGGAAAAGCTTAGTAATGACACATGCCAAAATGAAATGATTGCTGAGTTGGGTCATATACTTAACAACAATGGGGATTTATTAAAGTTTCAAAATAAATTTTGATCTGAATAATTCAGACTTCTTCTAGTATTTACAGATTAAATCGATTTTGCACACACAGCTTCAAACTTAAAAATACTATCTTGGGTAATAATGAATCCATTGGTATTAAATTAAAGAATGCAGTCTCTTACAGAGATCTCTCAAAATGTGTAAGATACAAAATTATACAAATGAAGATTCTGTTCAGGTACATTACCCCACACAAACTCAAAAAATGAACAGTATGTTCAGTATGTGTCTGATAGGTGTTGGCATGGCTGTGGGGTGACTGGTAACCTGGGAGATTAGTTGTGGCACATTTTGGTTTAAGGATAAAGGTTATTTGTGCACACTATTTGAAATAAACTTTCAGTTATTCTCTGTAGTGTGTATGCTGGGAGGCAGGAAGGAAGAGGTGTGACCTTTGTTGTCTTTCATCTAAGTGCATATAAACATGCAACTATATGTACATATGCATGTATGTCCCAAAAGGCAACTTGAGGTTCTGATTTAAATTCTGACTTGGAGCATGGAAATTCCTACATCCATGTACTGGAACGTACTATACCATGACATGAAGCACACAAACACCAGGCTCCCAGTGCTGCTGCTGCACTGACATTAATGCTCTGTTTTACCAGAGATGTTCGTCTCCTTATTCTGGGAAAGTGGGGGGACGGATCAGTGTCTCTATGAGTCTGAAGAGGACATGTCCCCCTGTCCCTGGAGACATTTTAGAGCATGATTACAACATTCTTAATTTTTCTGAGACTGAAAAGCGAGGGGAGGGAAAATGCATTTTAATGAATGTAATGAAATGAGAGTGATGCATTAGATTCTGAAATTGCTCAAACTTGAATTAACTTTTTTTATTTGAATAAACGCCTGTTGTAGGCCCTTTGATTAAAATAAAAATTAGGGATACACTGATCCAATATTAGTATCAGTTCCAATATTGAAGAAAATTCTAAACTGGGTATCGTGACAATAATAATAATGCATCGTCCTTAGCGCTTTTCATGACACCCAAAGTCGCTTTACAGTATAGATACAGTATGGCTTCACAGAGGCAGATCCATTCAGTGTAATTTTATGCTGTGCACTGTGAGTGTCGTCATGCGCTAGCGATGCGCCGTGCGGAAGCTCGCATATGTTTTTAAAATACAGTGAGCATAGTTTTGTTATAATTTTAAAGGGGTTGTCATCAAAATTAGCACGTTAACATGATTAATCCTCGTTAATCATAATGCACATAATGCACAGCAGTAACTCTACTTGGACAAAATGCCCGAAATGTGTTACCAGAGACGTGCTGACAGGTCATGAAGCAGAACTCCATTCAAAAAAATCAAGGGAACTAAGAATGCAGTCGTAACTACTAAATTTGTCCAAGCTTCTCCTGTAATTCAGCAAACAAATAATCCAACAAAGAGCATTGTTAAAGTATTAATTTGTAACATGAAATGGAAAAAAAGGAAAAGAGAAAGACATTCTTTTCATAAACACAGTGCTTATTAGAGTTAATGTTGGGTGAATTTGATTTTAAGTAAGTTTAAAGTAAGGAGAAAATAAACAAGATTTTTTAAAAAATATTTAAAAGGTATATACAGTCCAAATATTGCAAAAATGAAATATAGCCAAGTGCAAAACCAACAATATGAGCAATATAACAATATAAAAAACTCTACAAATACACAGTAAGCTGCTAAGTAAGAGGTTAAGTGTCATGTGCAGTTAAAGTGGCGTGTTGAAATGAATAGTATTCCAGTAAAAAGTAAGTAAATAAATGTTTAATTGAAGTCTGATGTTGCCTTACACAAAAAAAATCCCAGTCTTTTCCACACAATGACACATAGATTGTTAGGTAATATAGCGTTGCTTTTCTGTATCGATATCAGTCGACACCAAACTTCAGATATCAAAAAAAATAAAAAAAAAGAGGATCATGTATCCCTAATATAAATTAAATAATGGATTTGGGAAAAAAAAACAAACAAACTAGAATTTCTGTAGGGATCCTGTTGACGGGACGGGGGTTGGGCGTGCCCTCTCAAATAGACGCAATATATATTGTGATGGCATCACTGTAGTCATGTGCATTGTACGGTATGTACAGTATTTATTAGAAACACCTTAATGATGCAGCTTGGACACATCCTCAGTGATGAACAGTGAAGAAGGGTCACGGGGTGTTACGGGTCTTAGATCATCAGACACCCTCGCCTGGGCGACCAGGCTGGGGTTGAACAGACTCTGACTTGTGTCCTAGCAGCACAGACTCTGCCCTGGAAATCCCCTGCAACCAACCTCGATAAATGGCTGTATGAATGGATAGGTGGGTAGTGTGCGTGTAATGTACTGTTCCTTGCTGCAGTATGCATAGACTTCAATGCAGTGTATACACAATGTATGCTTCTTTGTTCTTTGTACATTATGTGCTTTGCATGTTTAAATAAATTATCAGACACAAAGAATAAATAGAATATACAGTATATTATGTAATTACAATTTTGATGCCCGCTAGGGCTGCCATCTTGGAAGAATCAGAGATAATACACAAATGTGAGGTAGAAGGAAACTTCTGGCCATTTCCAAAGTTAAAAATATGAATTCTGCATCATGAGAAATTAATGTTTTGAGATCATCCTTATCAGACAGTCATACTAGTTACACCTGCCATCATGAAAAATGGCAACCATCTTGGATTTTCAATAACAATTTTCAATTATCCAAAAGACAGTTTGTGGTAAATAAATTCAACTACTTTTGTTTGTAATAGTTGTTGCTGGAAGCCATATTGAAAAATGGCTGCCATGAATGTGATGTTGGAAATTCTTCTGAAAATTATTTTGCTATAAGTGTACCAAATTTCATTGCTTTTATCAAACTGACAAAATGACCTCAATGCAAAGCTGTAAAATGAAGGAGAGTGAGAGCAGCATATCTCTGCTGTTAGCTTAGTAGGGGTGGGGAAAAATATTGACATGGCAATATTATAGGGCTGGGCGATATGGGAAAAAAAAATGTAACATGATATGTTTTTCCATATTGATCAATCTCAACTCTTATGACAATATGTAGCTTTTGTCGATGCTACCAGTGTGAGGGACATGCTGAAGTTTGAAGAAACAAGAGATTGACTGAAACTTTATAATAAAGTTTAATAACATAATATGCCTTCCAATAATGAGCACGTACCTGGGGTCTAACACTTTGATCAGTTTCCTGAAGCTGTCTTTTTCCACTGAGCTCAGGGGCAAACAGTAATATGGCTCGTTATGTTTTCGCTCCACTTTGATTGTTTTTCATACGGGACAATGACTGTAAAGCACAACTGGATGGATTGTTGTTTAAAAGAGCCGCTCCCGCTAGCGATGCTAACTGGAGACGTACAGGTAGTGGTCTTGTTTGGCTGTGTGTGTGGTGTCGTACCAGCTTAAGCCCACAGAGTCTCACTCTCAGTGTAATTACTGGGGTGGTGCTGTCTCAGGTGAAGGGAAATATTTGTTGTGTTCCCCGTCCTGCCTGGCACCACCCGTCAGCAGATTTTGCAGCCCGGCTTCGCCTGCTCCTGGTCGCTTTTGCTGTATCCAAACCACGTCCATAGCATTGACGTCGTGTTACCTTTTTTTCAACAATGCCTTTGGTCTCAGGTGATGCAGTGATGTCGCTTTCAAGTTTCAAGTTTCAAGGCATTATTTTCCCTGTCCTCGACTTCAGTTTGGCTCATTTTTCTCCTTCTTCAGACTTCTTTCCCTCTCTCGCCCTCTCCCTCTGGTTGTAGCCACGCTGCTCTCTGGGAAGTGGGCTTGTCCTTCTGGCATACAGCAGCCAGCAGACTCTGACACTGGTGTTGTTGCGCTTCATTTTTCCATGTGATATTGAATAATATATGTCCCAAGCATATTATTGAAATCGATCAAAATTGTATCGCGATCCCTAATCAAAATAGAATTATCACCCAGCCCTAGGCAATATATTGCAATACTTTTTCTTCTGATATAATAGTGATTTTTAATTTCTTAATACAGATTTTTTTTTCTCCTCCAAAAAAGTCATGATTTGGGCAGATTCGTGAATCCAGAACAACTTCTGCATGTTTGAATTAAAAGTTCAATAAAAAAAATTAAATAATCCGCAACTTTGACCCTAACTTTGACAGCCTTAATATATGTACAGTCGTGGTCAAAAGTTTACATCCACTTGTAAAGAACATAATGTCATGGCTCTCTTGAGTTTCCAGTTATTTCTACAACTCTGATTTTTCTCTGATAGAGTGATTGGAACAGATACTTCTTTGTCACAAAAACATTCATGAAGTTTGGTTCTTTTATGACTTTATTATGGGTCAACTGAAAAAGTGACCAAATCTGCTGGCTCAAAAATATACATAGAGCAACATGAATTAGCAATTCTGGTGACTTAGAAAGTTGTGTCAATGAAATGAGCTTCATAGCATGGCCTCTTAACTTCTTGTGAGTGATCATGAGTGACTACAGCTGCTGACTTCTCTGAGGCCATTTAAATAGGGCTCATTGGATACAAACGCCCACAAACACTACAATTGGAAAGTCAAAGGAGCTCAGCGCGGATCTGAAAAAGTGAATCATTGACTTGAACAAGTCAGGAAAGTAACTTTGAGCCATTTCAAAGCAGCTGCAGGTCCCAAGAGCAACAGTGCAAACAACTGTTTGTAAGTATAAAGTGCATGGCACTGTTTTGTCACTGCCACGATCAGGAAGAAAATGCAAGCTATCACCTGCTGCTGAGAGAAAAGTGGTCAGGAGGGTGAAGAGTCAACCGAGAACCACCAAAAAGCAGATCTGCCAAGAATTAGAAGCTGCTGGAACACAGGTGTCAGTGTCCACAGTCAAGTGTGTTTTGCATCGCCATGGACTGAGAGGCTGCCGTGCAAGAAGGAAGCCCATGATCCAAAAGAGGCACCTTAAGGCTCGATGAAGTTTGCTGCTGATCACATGGACAAAGATAAGACCTTCTGGAGGAAAGTTCTGTGGTCAGACCAAACAAAAATCCAGCTGTTTGACCACAATGCCCAGCAATATGTTTGGAGGAGAAAAGGTGAGGCCTTTAACACCATGTCTACCATCAAGCATGGTGGTGGTAGTATGATGCTGTGGAACTGGTGCTTTACAGAGAGTAAATGGGATAATGAAGAAGGAGGATGACCTTCAAATTCTTCAAGATAACCTAAAATCATCAGCCCGAAGGTTGGGTCTTGGGTGCAGTTGGGTGTTCCAACAGGACATTGACTCCAAACACACATCAGAAGTGGTAATGGAATGGCTAAATCAGGCTAGAATTAAGGTTTTAGAATGGCCTTCCCAAAGTCCTGACTTAAATACCATTGAGAACGTGGACAATGCTGAAGAAACAAGTCCATGTCAGAAAGCCAACAAATTTAACTGAACTGCACCAATTCTGTCAAGAGGAGTGGTCAAAGATTCAACCAGAAGCTTGTGGATGGCTACCAAAAGAGCCTAATTGAAGTGAAAATGACCAAGGGACATGTAACCAAATATTAGCATTGCTGTATGTATATTTTTGACCCAGCAGATTTGGTCACATTTTCAGTTTGACCCATAATAAAGTCATAAAAGAACCAAACTTCATGAATGTTTTTGTGACAAAGAAGTATCTGTTCCAATCACTCTATCAGAGAAACATCAGAGTTGTAGAAATAACTGGAAACTCAAGAGAGCCATGATATTATGTTCTGTACAAGTGTATGTAAACTTTTGACCACCACTGTATGTATATATAAAGATGTGTACATACATATATTACATTTTAAGCTACATATTAAATTTGTCAGTGACCTGTGTCAAATATTGTAATATTTCGCAATATCACAATAATGTATCGCATCTTGACTGCAGTATCGCGATACATATCATGAAGTCCTTGCCAATACTAGGGATGGGACTTTTATCAACAAAACGATCGACAATCGACACGCGCTCCCCTCGACAAATTAGTGTGTCGAATTCTCGTGGGCGGGGCTTGAGGGACGTCATTCTGAGTAAGAAATATATGTTTAAATGCAAAAAAAAAATCAGAGTGTAATGTTTCATGTTTTTACTGAATAATTACTTGTCCGCACACACGAACACGTGTGTTAAAAAGTCTTTCCATCAATGTCTGTCAACGCAGTAAAATCCTCGCCTGTGACTCCATATCTCAGGGTTTCCCTCAGTGCTTTATAGTTAAGACGGCCCCTTTGACAACAAATGCTCCCCGCTTGCTCACCTGTTCAGACGGGCAGACGGAGGGTGTAACTGCTATTGATCAAATATGAAATAAAATAATCAGATTCAGAACAGCTTCAGGTATGAGGAATTTGATTCTGATTTAGAGCACTCTCAGCATACAAGGTAAAGAAATAATAAAATATGTCAAAGGTAAATAACAAGGCACCGGCACTGGATTCAGGAGTGACAATGAGGAGAAGCGCTCCCTTTTTTTCAGGTGTAGAGGTCAAACTTTTGTACTTTACTGTAATAAACATTATATTGTCGAAAAGCCCAATTTCTCTGCTTTCAGAATCAACTGAATGCCTTCAATAGCACACATCAGGAGTTACGGTCATCAGAAGTGAGGCTGTGAAATCCTGTCGGTGCCGACAGGTCCGGTGGTAAAGTTAATTAAGAGGGACGTTGAATAAACATTTTAAGTTTGCAAAAGTCTGTCATTTTTATTATCACTGCTTTGATTGTCAGTATTGGACATTAGAGCCATGTCTTAAAGCCTAAAATGATGTAGTACAATGTAGAATATTTTCCACCCTCTGCATTGTTGCTGCCGCTACTGTTAAAAAAAAAATATATATATAAAAAAAAAAAAAAAGCCCGGCAATTCAACAAAATTCAACACATGGGCCTTGACAATCGACACACAAAATCCCGTGTCGTTCCCATCCCTAGCCAATACCCACCTCTATACCTGACCCTGGTACAACCTCTCCTACTGCAGCCTAGTCTGATCGACTCTCAGACTGACAGAGCGGTCTGCAGCCAATCAGGAGCTTTTACGACTGAACTGAGCTCAGGACACACACTCTCTTTCTCTTTGTGAAAATCTGATGTTCATACAGATCATGGACACAGGCTTTAGAAGGTTTACCCATCATACGGGTATAACAAAAGCTGTTAAAGGAGTTCATTGTGCCCTTTTTTTCAATTTTACAGATAAAACAGGTGGTGAGCTGCAGTAAGCCAAGTATAGTGGATTTAAACTGTGTAAATAATTCCCAAGAACAAATCAGATATAGTATGTATATATTAAATCATTTCCAGAATCACAAACCTCATTCTGCAGCTCATCGTCGCTCTTGTGGGACGCCAACATTTCAAACAGGGAGGTGCACAGCTCCTCTGGGCTGGATGAGATGATGTTGCCTCCATTAAGATACTTCTCCACCTCTGTTCGAAGAATGGATCCATCCCCAGAGTTCAGAGGTCTTCCTGAACTGGACACCTCTTCCTTGCTGGCAACCCTCCTCCCACTCTGCTGGTTGTTCAGGAAGTTGATAAAGTCCAGACTCTTGTTGTCATTGCTCATGCCAGAGCAGGACAAGTCCTCCAGTGGGTCCAGTGTGTAGCAGTCATAGGAGAAGGCAATGTTGCGTCCAAAAGAACAGGCTCGTTGGGGGTTGTGACGGGAGCACAGATTCTGGATGAAGTTCTCAACCCGGGAGTCTCTGAGTGGAGCTACGAGCCGAGCAACGCAGGAACAGGAGGCGTCAGCAGCAGAGGATGGAAAGGGGCCGAACATCTGTTTGATGGCTCGGGTCTCCTCTGTGCCCACATGGTCTTTGTTGTGGAAGGTCTCAAACAGAAAGACAGCCGCGCTTTCAATGGCCGTCTGACCATGTTCAGTCCCCACTGTAAGACAAAACACAACCTGTTTACACTTTGACGTCATGATGGCTGCAGCCAGAGGCAGATCTTGGCCTCTTCTCAACCTTTCCCTATTTCACAATGTTACTACATCTCACAGCTTGCAACCAGTGGTGGAAAGTCAACTGCTTTTACTGGAGGTAGTTATAGGTGTTTAACTCATTGAGTGTCAGTGCCTTGTGCCAGCGTTTTTGGCCATTTTGAGTCATTTGTCATGACCCACAGAATCGTTTGTACTATGACTCTGAAAACACTGAATAGCTCAAATGAAAGAAAAGACTCTCTATTTCATCATGAAAAAAATGTTTGTTTTTATCTTGTTCCATTCTGGTTTTGTCAGATGTAGAGTAGAGGACACTTTCACCAAAATCACCACTTTTTGTCCAGATTCTGTTTGTTTTACTCTCTAATCTCGATCGTCTCCACTTCCTACTTTGATCTCTGTGGTGTATACTGTCTCTTTATGTCCCTACTACAAATCCCAGAAGCCCCAAAATTACTCACAGGCTGCGTGAGAGCGCTCTTTTGCCTTTGCTCCCAAAAAAAAGGAAGGATGTATAGATATACGTCTCTGGCACTCAAGTGTTGTATTTTAAAAGACGTATATATACATCATGCATGCATCTATGGAATCACACAGTGATCCTCTGCTTATCTACATCCTTAAGAAGTTGATCACCTTTACCTTTCAAACCAGAAGCTGCAACAACGTAACCTGACTCTCGCCAGCTGAATGTCGTTCCACCTCGCTCCACATATCCATCTGGGATTACTCCATTAGAGATGTTTTTCAGAAGGCAGGGCCTTATCAAAAATCCTTGCATGTGATTGAATAATCCACTTGTCCATCATCTTTAATGGCCTGCTACTTCAACCACTCACATTGAAACCAACGTGTGACGCTGATGAGAGCGATACAGGGAAAACCAAAACAGTCACAGTCAATGTCACATCTATGAAAATCCCGCCCGGTGATCCCGATTGGCTCAGTCATTTTTTACTCCCTTGAAGTCCTTCCCATTGGGTGCGAGTCCAGATAAATGTGTGGAGCTCAGTTGAATGCCATGTGGAGCTGACGAGAGTCAGGTTAGCAACAAAGCAACCAATATGAACTAAAAAGACATTTATGAAAAGGCAAACAGTGCAGTGGAAGTAACATTAGCATTACTTTAGGAGGACTGGATTCACCTGAAACCATGATAACCGTACAGGGGTTGGACAATGAAAGTGAAACACTGGCCAATTTAGTGTTGGACGTTTCATGGCTAAATTTGACCAGCCTGGTGGCCAAACTTCATTGATTGCACATTGCACCAGTAAGAGCAGAGTGTGAAGGTTCAATTAGCAGAGTAATAGCACAGTTTTACTTAAAATATTGCAATGCACACAACATTATGGGAGACATATCAGAGAAGAGGGCAAATTGTTGGTGCACGTCTTGCTGGCGCATCTGTGACCAAGACAGCAAGTCGTTGTGATGTATCAAAAGCCACTGTATCCAGGGTGATGTCAGCATACCACCAAGAAGGATGAACCACATCCAACAGGAGTAACTGTGGACGCAACAGGAAGCTGTTTGAAAGGGATGTACCAAAAAACATAAAACCACAGCTTCCCAGCTCACTGCAGAATTAAATGTGCACCTCAACTCTCCTGTTTCCACCAAAACTGTCCATCTGGAGCTCCACAGGGTCAATATCCATGGCTGGGCTGCTATAGTCAAACCTTTGGTCACTCGTGCCAATGACAAACGTCGGTTTCAGTGGTGCCAGGGCTGTGGACAATGTGAAACGTGTTGTTCTCTGATGAGTCCACCTTTACTGTCTTTCCCACATTCAGCAGAGTTACGCTGTGGAGAAACCCTAAAGAAGCGTACCATCCAGACTGTTGCATGCCTAGAGTGAAGCATGGAGGTGGATCAGTGATGGTTCGGGCTGCAATATCATGACATTCCTTAGGCCCAATACTTGTGATAGATGGGCACGTCACCGCCAACGACTACCGAGCCATTCTCGAGGACCATGTGCACCCAATGGCTCAAACATTGTATCCCGAAGGTGGTGCTGTGTATCAGGATGATAATGCACCAATACACACAGCAAGACTGGTGACAGAGTGTTTTGATGAACATGAAAGTGAAGTTGAACATCTCCTATGGCCTGCACAGTCACCACATCTAAATATTATTGAGCAACATTGGGCTGTTTTGGAGGAGCGAGTCAGGAAACGTTTTCCTCCACCAGCATCACATAGTGAACTGGACACTATTCTGCAAGAAGAATGACTCAAAATCCCTCTGACCACTGTGCAGAACTTGTATCTGTCATTCCCAAGACAAACTGATGCTGTATTGGCCGCAAAAGGAGGCCCTACACCATACTAATGAATTACTGTGGTCTAAAACCAGACATTTCAGTTTCATTGTCCAACCCATTTATGTGTGTGAATATGGATGTGTGTATATATACACACATATATCACACACACAAATTATGATTAGTAGCATCTCGATAGCAGTTTTGTATGGCCATTATTCGGAGATGTGCACTATTCATAGCTTCACAGAAGAATCAGCAGCCATTCTGAGCTCCATATTTTAATGTCCCTGCACCTTATTTAAATAATATTCCAAAATATTCATGCTTAACCAGAACTGAAGTTAACAAAAAGGAACGCAGAGTAATTGTCCAATTAGAAGAAAAATGTCAGAGAGACAGAGGGAGAACAGAGTGAAGAGGTTGGGAGAGGCAGAGGAAAGAGAAAACAGATGAAAAGGACTTAAGCCAATTAAAAAAGTCTAAGCGCGTCAGACTCTCTGCACGTAGCGGAATGGCTGCTTTCATCCTCTCCAGAGTGTGCTTTAGAGCAACTTCACATTTGGATTTAGCCACATAGTTTGAGGACAGGTTCAACAAATAAAGCATGGGTGGAGCATCACAACACCAAACACTGATCCTCTGGACTGGTGAATGAGAAGGAAATATACTGTAAACCTGTAAAGGGACAGAAGAGCAAACTAAATGAAAATGAACTTGAGCTAACTCTTGAAGTCATAGAGAGAAGACTGCAGCCTGTACAGCATGCTGTCAAACACCTGTTTCTGGAGGTAATCTTCTATACTGTCATTTGTTGGGGTATATTTTCAAATGAGAAATATTTCTAAAAACACATTTATCTCTGTTTAGTCCCTGGCCCGTAAATAAACATTTATGAGCAAATAATTTGTTCCAGCAGTCGATGTACAGTTAGCCATTAATACTAGAAACTAGCATTTCCACTGACTAAGGAAAATGTTTTCTTGTGCATCAGAAAAGCATTTTATTAGGTCTGTTTATGGCATGGTGTTAACCTCAGGCAACAAACTACTATTTTGGCACACACACTGCCCCTTTATTTTTTTAAAACATCACATTAAAAGTCTGATGACAAGTCTGTGACCAATGAAATTCGAGATGGTTGGTTGGACCTTTCTCCAGTCCTTTTTGGAACCATAGTGAGTTTGGACACACTGGAAGCAGAAGGTAAGATACCTTTAACTTTTAACATGTGTAAATTTAAATAACTTTGTATAAATAATATCAGTGATGTGAAGATGTACATTTGATTGAGTAAAGAGAGTTTGTCATTGATTGGATGATCAGGCACCCTCACGTATTGGCTCAAAGCCACCTGGTGACCCCGGTAGGTGACACCATGGCTCTAAAGAGATGGGACCTCGTCAAGAAATCCCTGCACTTCAACAACAATGAAGTGAGGTGAGGAGAAAATGTTGATTCACTCCCCAAAATCCAACCAAATGATCCCAATGGATGAGACACTGGCTGTAGATGAGCAGATGGTCCCTTTCAAGGGAAGAAATAGACTCAAGCAATACCTGCCAGCAAAACCCAAAAAATGGGGCTACAAGGTCTTGGTCTTGGCTGGCTCTGATGGTGATCTCCACAGGGAGAGTTGTGCAACCAGCTGAGTTAACAGATGTAGGAGCAAGTGGCAGCGTTGTCCTCTGCCTGGCCCATCTAATACCCAGGAAGCAGAACTACAAGGTGTTCTTTGACAACTGGTTCACCAGTGTCCCTCCCATACTGACACTTGCTCAGCAGGGATTTCACTGTACTAGTGCTATTCGTAGTAACAGACTACCAGGTGTCAACCTGATGGGTGACGATGAGTTGAAGAGAACTGGAAGTGGATGTTTTTGAACAGAAAATAGCAATGGTTGGAGAGACCATCTTGCATGCTGTGAAGTGCACTTCACATTCATCATACCATGTTATGATAACGGTTCTGTCAATTACAGTGGAGCACACCCAGTCACTGAGGTTGACAGGTGGGATGGCAAGCAAACACAAATCATCAAAGCCCCATCCCCCGTCCTGTGGTGGTGAGACACACAGTACAATAAGAACATGGGCGGAGTGGATCTGCTGGACTCTTTCACTGCACTGTACCGCAACAAAATCAGGTCAAAGAAGTGGTGCAAATGGCTGGTGTTCAACGTCATCAACATGACCATCGTGACTGCAGCAGCACTGGGATGAGAAAAGAGGAACAGATAAAGCTTGTTCAAGTCGTATACCGCAGAAAGCTTCTGCAAAAGTGTCAAGAATCTGGAGCGTAAGGGAGGTCATCTCAGTTCCACGATTGTTGGGGAGTACGAAGAAAAGCAGTGAAGAAGACCAACTACACCCATTCCAGTCCATGATGTGAGTCTGGAGCCCACTGTATGGTTATGGAAGAAAACAAAGGGTACCAGGATGCAAAAGCAGACTGAAAGCCAAGTGACGTCCACGTTTCACAACCACCAGCAGTTGCTTCCTGATGTTCCACACAATTCAGACCAATCAGTACCACACAGGAACACACATTCACAAACACAATCTGTGACTTCCGTTGTTGTTAGAATAAAACTTGTTGATGTTGTTGTTGAAATAAAACTTCTTCCAATGCATTTATTGCCCATTTGTTCCTCATTCCACGTATTATATATTGTAGAAAACCTTGGCGTTTTATTACTCTCATAGAATCTTGTTGTCCTAAGGTGAAAAACAAAAATCTAGTGTGGCATTTTATGACTGATATATCAGAGACCCCCAAGCTCTCAAAAACTAGGGTGAACATCTCCCTCTATGGCATGAACAAAAATTTGCATCTGCTTGTCGCGTACACGACCAACTTTCTGTCTTGTGTGCGTCAAACAGGAAACAGACCAGCTGGAAGATGATGGACACGCTGGAAACCAAACTGAGCGGACAGATCCGTCTCTACAGACATCTGTATGATCCTTCTTCAAAAGAACATAGAGATGCTCTGAGAGCACAGAAGTCATGGAGAGAAATCACGGAGACCATGGGGAAGGACGAAACAACATGTAGGAGTCACTACCCTTCACCCCCGTCAGAGTTTTGAGGTGTTCACACTACAGGACTCTCCATTCAGCAGGCGAGCAGCTGCTGTCCAGTCAGCCCCTCTCATTAGTTCCTGCTTAATAAATGAGCCGCTCGTTGTTTTCTAGAGCGCAAATGATTAGCAAAACCTTAGCAACCAGGGAGTCCATAGCAACCTTCTACTTCCTCTGCTTCTTCTGCCTCGCCGGTGGGTTGTCAATGTGTTTTCACAACAGTGACACCTCTGTTTGGGAGAGGATTGCAACTACTGCTGCATCTGTTGTGCGGCAGTATATATGGTTTGAGCGCGCCACAGACATCACCAACTGCGCACGCTAGCAGACACGGCGAGTATACGGCCAGTTTAACACTTCATAGAGGGAGGATTACAACATGCTCTACATGTTTCTGGAGGTACTCCTCTATATTTTCATCTGTTGGGGTACATTTTCAAATGAGAGAAGACTTCTAAAAATGCACATTTATCTCTGTTTAGTCTCTGCACTTTAAGTAAACATTTATGAGCAAATAATATGTTCCAGCAGTCGCTGACTAAGGAATATGTTTTCTTGTGTCTCAGAGAAGCATTTTATGGAGTTTTTTAAAGCTGTATTTGTTATCATGTCACATTCATATGTGACAGAGTATTTAACTCTGATATACACAGAGTAATTGATAGCATTGTAAACATTATAGGTATTGTTATATGTACCAATCTAACTAAATTTATTGATTGATGACTGAAACTGCCTTAACACACACATATAGAGCAGGTCTAGACCAACTGTGGCAAGTGATATACTGAACTACATTGGGGTGATCTAGCCATGCCTTCATCCATCACTAAGTTTGTGTGCTAAGTCCTAAATTCTTATCAACTACTAGTTAGTTTCAGTCCAGTGACACTAAACCAGACAACACAATTAAAACATATGCCTTGGTAAAGACTTCAGCCATGTGTAAACTAAATCCAAAACTGGAAAGTCATTATAGCGAGCTGTAATATAATTTTAATAGCAACATTAAATGTAACCTTTGTGCATTTATAAATAAAACATACATAAGTTATATATACATACAGAGATGTATGAGTGGTATTATTCACGCAGTTCAATGAGAGAGGAAAATAGTTCATATCCACAATGAGCACAAACACACCCAATTTGTAGATTTATGGGTCATTAAAGAGAATAATGACTCGTGTACGGATCTGTTATGAAACCCTACTACGAACAGTGTTGAAGTCCTCATGATACGCAGGTATACGCCATATACCCACTAGAAAATTTCACTAATTACCGTATAACCACTACAAATGTGCAAAGACATGTATCACTATGGACTCTATGGGGTCCATGATTGACAGGAGCCCAGAGAGGCCCCTAATACAATTATAATACTGACAAAATAATATGACAATCAGTAATAAACACACAGTCACACATAAACTTTATTTACACTGTATTGGTAACACTAAGTTTAGTTGTTTTGGAAACATTTCTCAACATCCCCCCACTCTATTGAGTAAAATGGTTCAGTCCAGCTGCTCCATCAGACGGCCTGCAGAGAGCTAACTTTTCACAGACAGAGTGGAGGAGGAGATGACAGGATGCCTCAAAAGTCAGGGAGGAAAAAAAGAAAAGAAAAAAAGCTCAGACAGAAGAAAGAAGTGAAGGGTCGACAGAAAGTTAGTTAGTGATTCATGTGATGGAAAGTTCTGGGACATTAACCTTTTAGCTATTCCTAACTTTGTCCATAGTTTATAAGCTAGTTCACTTTTCTCATATATATCACATATTAGCTCATATTTCTGAAGAAAACTCTAGATTTATTCATTCAGTGCTTCCTCTACCAAGAAACTGTCATGTTATTTTCAAGAATATGAGAATTATAGTCTAAATTATCACTAAAATGCATAGTTTTATCTAAAACAGTGTCAAAATTTTCCACTGAGGGGAACCAGTAACATTTCTTTTCATGGGTCTAAAATCCCTGCATACTTTATGCAGCCACACATGGAGTCAAAGTATACCCACTTAAAAACCTATTTTCTATAAAACAAAATGAAAAATAGTTTTCAACAAAGATGACGCAATTAATCTGTCAGTAAAACCCTGAGCGATCACCTGGTACACACTTGTATCTACCTTCTCTTCAGTCAGTACCAGCTTAAGCCCCTTTAGCATCTATCTCTGAGGGCAACTGCTGCTGTGGTCGCTGCAGTCACTATAATTATGTGCACTGTGGTAACAGTTTTAAATGTCCCCACATGGTGAAGCCATCCTTATAAAAGCAATTATGTCATGTCACACTAAGTTAGTCGTTTATCATATCACTTGCCCTTGTGGTAAGATATACTGTATGTTCGAATGACGTGTATTACACTCCAGCAGAAAACACTATCTCATCATCACCTCAAGGATGAAATACAGATAATGACTTGAGGTGTTTTCTGTGATGTAGATCTACTTATTAGATATTTAGGTAAATCCAACTACAACTTTTGCAATATACAGTGTATATATATATATATATATATATATATATATATATATATAGTTTCTCAATATATTTGCATATTTTTTACATTTTCTGATACATGACCCAAAAAAGTGGATGAAAAATTGAAATCTAAAATTTAAAATTAAATCCCAATGGGTGGAGCATGATAATCTAACCATCTGGTTATTTAATGGTTTTAATGTTCTATTTTATTTTATGTTAAAATGATTATTATATTATCATTTTATAATAAGATAATACAACAAAAATGTTGTAGATACACAGTATATGTAAACAAAGACTGGGCCTCCCAACAGCTTTCCAAATTAACATGTTTTTTTTTTTTTTATTAATCTTTTTTTTAAATCAATAATTTTTAAAAAAAATCAATTTTCCCTGTGTTAAAATATCTGCTGTGAAAAAGGTCTATAGTGTTTTCCTTTAAGGAAACCAAGCAGAAATGGGATTCATGCACAAGCCTTTCTAGGGAGTGGGAAGACTGGCTTTTCTGGAAGAATTATCTGTACCCTGCTCTGCAGCTTGAAAGAGGTTACAGTGCAAGGTTGTACTCTGTACAAATGACATCTATTTCCTGTCAGCCCATCCTGGAAGAGGGATCCCTCCTGTGTTGCTCTTCCTGAGGTTTCTACCATTTCTTTTTCTCTGTTAAAAGAGATTTTTGGGAAGTTTTTCCTTAGTGACGTGAGGGTCATTTGTGAAGGAGGGACAGAGGAAGTCATATCCTGTACAGATTGTAAAGCCCTCTGAGGATAATTTGTAATTTGTTAATTTGTGATATTGGGCTATACAAATAAAACTGACTTGACTTGACTGGAGACTGTGACTTTTTGCACAGACGTGGGGACAGACCTTTCATTTGGCTAGGTGCAAGAACAAAACTCCAGAGGAGGAAATATGCTGTTTATTTAGCACAATGATTGTCTTGATTACCAGCCATCACATGTTGGTTGTACATTACGTATCCTTTTGCATGATTCGTCAAATGTTTTGAGTATAAAATACCTCTGATGATAACAAAAGTGGAGGGACACAAATGACCTTCCTTACACACTTAAATGGAGTTCACTTGTTATTCTCATATACTGCGACCTCACTTAAGGTGGGTCACTGACACTCACAGGTAGGTATTTATATGGAAGGTCAAGGTCAGTTTCTCTGCAGTTTGTAGCATGCAACGACAAATGCCAAGTGCACCTTTATAAATTAGGTTTAATTTGGTTTGGGGGTAATGTTCTTCAATCAACAGCAACTTTGTGCCTTGTATAAATGACTCAAAACTCAGCAGCAGTGGAACTTGATGGAAGTCCCTTTGGGAGTCCAAATATTGGTCAGTGCCAGATACTGACTGTATGCCAAGAGTATCCACACCGATCAGACATAATTAAAAGCCCTGATGATCTTTTAAAAGACCCCTCCCTTTACACTCGGGCAATGTGGCCGTGTTAGACATGGCTTGTGGTATTATCGGAGGAAGAAGCCATTTTTCTGTATGACAGTGAAAAATAAGGGTGGATGACGATTCACCTCTTTCCTTATCGTGCTTCAAAAAAAGTTATTTTGTGGAACAGCAGGAAATATCCTCAAGATCTAAATATACGCCAGCGGCTTTGATAATTTCATGAGGCTCTTTCTTTAGCATTAACAATAGGAAGAGGACAGACGATGTAACAGAAGCTCCTGCTCTGGAAACAGTGAAAACACAGTCACAGCCACATTGTGGAGCTACACTGTGATGGAGAGTGGATGTGGATGTGTAAGGATGTACAGTGCCTATAGAAAAACATCATAACCCTTCAAACAGTCACTCTTTGTCACTGTTCACTGAGCATACACAACACATGAGCTTCCCTCCTCACGACCGTGGCCACATCCTGGACATGGTCTGAATAGTCATCACTTACACAATCACACTCTCCATATATCCAACTATCTGGCTATACAAGAAAGTTCTGCAACTCTCTCGTAATACTCATAATATACATATGTGCAATATCCTGATATATGTACTGTTTCTCATCTATTATTGTGCAATTCCACTTCCTTCACTATACCATTCACTAAATATGCCACTCCATCTGCTGTGTTCAGTAATTTTTGTCCACTCATTTCAGTCACTTGTACATATGATGCCTAGTTATTCACTTATTGCTATTCACTTGTTGTATATATGATGCCGTAGTTTTTCCACTTGGTTGTTTTCTACTGTTATTATTATTCTTATTTTTCATATGCCCTCCTTGTAATGTTGCACTATAGACTTTGCTGCTGTAACGTTGCAAATTTCCCCATCTGTGGGACAAATAAAGGATTATCTTGTCTTATGGTATCACCATGGATATCCCCATCCCCAGCCATAAACACAAACGCACAATATTGATCAGAAAAGTCAGATTCATAGTGACACAATCCATCCCTCCACTTTCCCAGCATAACGAGACAAACATCACTGGTAAAACAGATTATTAGCGTCACTGCAGCAGCACTGGGAATGTACACAAATGTCAGAATTTCCAAGCTGTAAGTCAGAATTTAAATCATAACCCCCGTGAATTCAGATCTCCACTTCAGAAAGTCAGATTACTCTCACTAACCTGTAAGGCTGTAAGTTCTGACTTCCAGTGAACACACCATAAGGCAAACTCTCGGTCCCCAGATAATAATAATAATAATAACAAGAAGAAGAAGAAGAATGACCATGATAAAAGCCCAAATTACACAAAAGTAACTTTCTGAGGTATCGAAAAAAGTATTGTTCTGGAAACAGTATCAAAATTGGCATTGTATCAAATAATTTTGAACGATACCTAGCCCTATTCAGGACTGCATCCCTACTATCTTCCCTCTTAACAACCATCATTAACCCCTCCCTCAAATTGGCTATTCAAAAAAACCTGGACTCACTCCAGGAAACCTGAGCAACTTCTGTCCTCCAATCTCCCCTTTCTGTCAAAGATGGAAGAACATGATGTCGCCTCTCAGCTCAAAACCCACCTCACTCCCTGTTGGTCTGTTCAAACTAATTCTATCTGAGCTAGTTATGATAGGGATAATTTCAGCAGCTGTGTACCACAATCACTTTTAGACAGGAAGTCTAAAAACAGAAAACAGCAGCCTGTTATTTTTAACTGTGTTTTCATCAGTGA
Source organism: Synanceia verrucosa (assembly GCA_029721515.1). Classification (NCBI taxonomy): domain Eukaryota; kingdom Metazoa; phylum Chordata; class Actinopteri; order Perciformes; family Synanceiidae; genus Synanceia; species Synanceia verrucosa. Next base: position 1,482,946 of record CM056557.1, on the reverse strand, counting down.
AACACAAACACATGAAAATAGATGTTAATAAATGAAAATGGATGTGAGGCTGAGGAGTTAATTACCAATTTCCTTTGCTGCCAGGAGGAGGCTCTTCAGTTCTTGACTGGCAGCTTGCTGTGTCACTTTGTCCTGATGCTCAGAGCAGAAATGGACGATCTTCTGCCATGTCAAACCCTCTCTGGCAAACAGCTCCTGCCTCTTCAGTCGTTTGGTCTGACACGAGACAGGGAGAAATACAATTACATTTCAGAAGGAGAACAGCAGCACTTGGTGCTCTTATAATCACAGGCATTTCTAGCTGGAGAAGACAATGTATTGTGCTGATTTTTTTTTTTGTCAGAGCAGTCAGTTTGGTCTGTCACTGAGCTAGTGTGCTTCATCTTACATGTTTTTCAGATTTGCCTGCTCTCTGTGACATGTATGAAAATAATTCCTGATTTTGATAAAAGATTTTGTTGCTGTTCATCCCACTTACTTTAACAATGTCATGTTTTTATCTATAAGGACAAGGCACATCAACACAAATGAGAGGGCAAACCCAAGCTTCAAAAACAATGGCTGCTTTCCCACAGTGAAACTGGACTCCAGGTCCTCTGGTGCTGCAGGGGGCTCATCTTACAGGCTCAGTATACATACCTTAATGTGTAAAATTGCTCCTAATAGGCCCCTATAGCCACTCAGAACATACACTGTAAGCTCAGTCAATATGAACCGAATTAACCACAACAAAACCCACAGAGATCATAAAATAAGCTAATCCTTTATTTGTCCCACCAACAGGAAAATTTGCATTGTTACAGCAGCAAAGTGGAGACAGAAACCTTACAATAAGGTCCTTTATAAAGATAAGAACCAGTCTCATCAGCAAACAAGTACAACAAATGGAAAACATGTCACAATAAATAGGTAATAAAGGAAAATAAGTAAACAATGCAGCTTAAATACATGTGGGTGACTAATAACCAATATACAGTCGTGGTCAAAAGTTTCCATGCACTTGTAAAGAACATAATGTCATGGCTCTCTTGAGCTTCCAGTTATGTCTACAACTTTTTCTCTGATAGAGTGATTGGAACAGATACTTCTTTGTCACAAAAAACATTCAAGAAGTTTGGTTCTTTTATGACTTTATTATGGATCAACTGAAAATGTGACTAAATCTGCTGGCTCAAAAATATACATACAGCAATGCTAATATTTGGTTACATGTCCCTTGGCCATTTTCACTTCAATTAGGTGCTTTTGGTAGCCATCCACAAGCTTCTGGTTGAATCTTTGACCACTCCTCTTGACAGAATTGGTGCAGTTCAGTTAAATTTGTTGGCTTTCTGACATGGACTTGTTTCTTCAGCATTGTCCACATGTTCTCAATGGTATTTAAGTCAGGACTTTGGGAAGGCCATTCTAAAACCTTAATTCTAGCCTGATTTAGCCATTCCATTACCACTTCTGATGTGTGTTTGGAGTCAATGTCCTGTTGGAACACCCAACTGCACCCAAGACCCAACCTTCAGGCTGATGATTTTAGGTTATCTTGAAGAATTTGAAGGTCATCCTCCTTCTTCATTATCCCATTTACTCTCTGTAAAGCACCAGTTCCACAGCATAATACTACCACCACCGTGCTTGACGGTAGGCATGGTGTTAAAGGCCTCACCTTTTCTCCTCCAAACATATTGCTGGGCATTGTGGTCAAACAGCTGGATTTTTGTTTGGTCTGACCACAGAACTTTCCTCCAGAAGCTCTTATCTTTGTGTGTGTGTGTGATCAGCAGCAAACTTCATTCGAGCCTTAAGGTGCCTCTTTTGGATCAAAGGCTTCCTTCTTGCACGGCAGCCTCTCAGTCCATGGCGATGTAAAACACACTTGACTGTGGACACTGACACCTGTGTTCCAGCAGCTTCTAATTCTTGGCAGATCTGCTTTTTGGTGGTTCTCGGTTGACTCTTCACCCTCCTGACCAGTTTTCTCTCAGCAGCAGGTGATAGCTTGCATTTTCTTCCTGATCGTGGCAGTGACAAAACAGTGCCATGCACTTTATACTTACAACAATTGTTTGCACTGTTGCTCTTGGGACCTGCAGCTGCTTTGAAATGGCCCCAAGTGACTTTCCTGACTTGTTCAAGTCAATGATTCACTTTTTCAGATCCGTGCTGAGCTCCTTTGACTTTCCCATTATAGTGTTTGTGGGCGTTTGTATCCAGTGAGCCTTATTTAAATGGCCTCAGAGAAGTCAGCAGCTGTAGTCACTCATGATCACTCACAAGAAGTTAAGAGGCCATGCTATGAAGCTCATTTCATTGACACAACTTTCTAAGTCACCAAAATTACTAATTCATGTTGCTCTATGTATATTTTTGACCTAGCAGATTTGGTCACATTTTCAGTTGACCCATAATAAAGTCATAAAAGAACCAAACTTCATGAATGTTTTTGTGACAAAGAAGTATCTGTTCCAATCACTCTATCAGAGAAAAATCAGAGTTGTAGAAATAACTGGAAACTCAAGAGAGCCATGACATTATGTTCTTTACAAGTGGATGTAAACTTCTGACCACGACTGTAGATGATTAAACAATGTATAAATTAGGGGTGTCCCTTGAACTTTTTCACTTCCGATAAGATAGCGATATTGCTGCCTTGAGTACTGGCCGATAACGATGTCGATCTAATAAGATATCAGCACAAATATACAGACTTTTATTACTTATTTTGTAGCATGGAGTGTTAGATCTTGACCAGAAACTGACCCATTTATTATTAACCAATGGGTTACATCAATTTCGTCTGAAACAAAATATAGATAAAAAAAATAAAAAATAGAATAAAAGACATTGAAAAATAACCTCAATAAATCCAATAAAAATAAAAACATATTTCTATATCCATATTTTTAAGTCAAAATAACCACTAGTTTAACTTAAGCATAAAATGCAACATTTGTCACACAGCGGTGTCCACAACACAAAGCAATATGAGCAATGTGTTTAATCACCTAAAATCCAATCAAAAAATGGTCTGTGACCAAACAATAAAGGAACAGAGAGAGACGAGCAAAGCACCATGACTTCTGTCACCACAACACACCCATTAATAAGGACACTATTTATAACGCTCTCCAAAGACAGAATCTATGAACACATGCAATCACATGCTTTATGGTAGAAGACATGCCCACAACCAGGGACTGAGGAAACTGCTTACCACTTAGTGCAAGTGTTAGATCATTATCATATCTTCCTCTAACATACACAAACTAACAATGATAATATTAATAACGATAATAAGCAAATAACAAATAGCCAGACACAATGGGAATAATAATAATGATAAGATATGCATGTGCATAATATATGCACTGGATTTAACTGGAGGGGTGAGAGCAGCTCATCAGCTCTAGTGGAGAAACAGTGGTCTGAAACCAGTCCAGAAACAGTGGTCTGAAACCAGTCCAGAAACAGTGGTCTGAAACCAGTCCAGAAACAGTGGTCTGTAACCAGACCAGAATCACTGGTCTGAAACCAGACCAGAAACAGTGGTCTGAAACCAGACCAGAAACAGTGGTCTGTAACCAGACCAGAATCACTGGTCTGAAACCAGACCAGAAACAGTGGTCTGAAACCAGACCAGAAACAGTGGTCTGTAACCAGACCAGAATCACTGGTCTGAAACCAGACCAGAATCTGTTGTTTCTGGCTAAAACACTGTCAGATTATAAGAATTTAAAAGCTTTAACAGGATTTGTGATGTTGGACAAAAACATTCTTATTTAGTCTCTTTTATTCTCATCACTTCTGGACCAGACGAAGTGGACTACATTAACAGTCATCCAACTTGCCAAAATATTGAATATGTTCAGTTTCATTATCAGTAGCTACCACACATTTGATCTCATTTATTTTGATCTATTATTATTACATTGTTTTAAAATGTAGACAAATTTAATTTCAATTATATTTACAATTTTCAACAGTGCATGTTGTTTCCAAAGCCATGAGTAATAGTGCTCTCCGTATTGACCCAAATCATGGTGATTATTATTTCAAGCAGCCCTTCTGAGTTTGTTTGACATTTTTGTCACCATGAGCACCATCTGCCTGAAGACCAGCATGTGGTCGAAGCACCCACAAAAAGACGATGCATGCAGTGTTTTTTCCTCTCGGATGCCACAGTGTACGATGTCACTCCTCACTGGAAACAAGTGAAAAAATATCCTGGCATCTCGACAGCTCGTGTGGGGCCTGTTATTTTGGTGCCCGGGTTAAGAGGTGAGCGCATCTATGAAGCCTGCATAAGCAGCTTAACAATGAACAAGTTAGCAGACTCACCCAGGAGTGGTGCTACTAGTGCTTTTTGGTACTCATGCTTATATAACACTTGACTTTGAGTACTGATACAGAAATTCTGCTATTTTTGACGATGTGCTTTTCACATGAACCCTTGGTGAAGAAAATACAGTGTTAATGAGAGTAACTTAAGAGCAGGTATGAAATCTGAGCAGGTCTAACAGTTCAGGCTCTGAGACACAATGACTTCATTACAATCTGCATCTCCATGTCTTCTAAACTAAGCGTTTTAACTCAAGCCGGGAGATAATCTCATTGTCTTCAGCCGTCTTTTCCCTGGAGAAGCAATTTTTCTGCTGAGAGGATTTAACTGGAGGTGAGCCAGGTAAATGTGACTGGATGAAAACAGCTCAAGACTCAGAAAGAGGAAAGTGAAAAGAAAGGATCATATGATTGTCACATGATTAGCAAAATGGCAAAAGCAACCAGAAGAACACCACCTAGATATCAGCAAGCAGATGACAAGACCGCTACAAGATAGAAAAGACCACAAACCTCCTCAGAAATGCCCACCAAATACTCCTACACCCTTTCTACTAATATTATTTAAGAAAATGAATAAATACTATCATCTACATACGCCAATAATTTGAACAAAGCACCAGTTTGATGTGAGAGAGACTCCATCTGCATCAGGCTTTATCAGGCAGCATTAGAGAAAACAGACTCATGCTGGAAAGTGTGGGCTGAGCAATAAAATGATCCTGAAAATGTTCCCAACAAAACCTCCTAGGATAACGATGATGAATTAATTAAGTGGTTCAGAAAGAAATGGGAAAGAATGGTGACTGAAGTGAATGTAGCATGATCGTTGAGCGACTCCATTCAGGAGGCAGACTGTTGGCTTTGCATGGAAAATGCATCACGTTGTTATGTCAATAATAATTTGGAGAAAAATAAAACTTAGTCTCAAACAGGTGTGCAGAATCACTTTGCATGATCCCTGCAGCTGATAATAAATCCAGTATTGATGCAGGTTTGTACGAGTTGAGTTTTATGTACACTGCAGGCATCTAAGATTAGCACTTCTTGCACCAGACACCTGGCATATATTTAGTGATTGCCAAAAGCAGGGATTTATTGGAAGTTTTCCAATCCTTTGCAACCCCAGTTAGAACTGCTCCAACGAAGCTTTAATGGCTTCAGAGAGCTCACGTCTGTGTGGTGCTGGGTCCAGCCATTTCTCTACCTGTGTCAATACAAAAAGCCAACATTTACACTCTACACACTGTGATTGGTCATCTCAGTCAGGTTCAGGAGTAAACGCCAAAGAATTTGTCAAATGGCTGCATCGTCCACAGATAACTGGTGTTTCAAGAGCCTGTATATGCTAATTTATGAAACTCCCAGAGTGGACAAATCCCTCAACGCCACCGTGGCGTTTCCGTGAGGACAGCCCATATGACGTTTCTTGAATGGCGTCTTAAGTCTCGCATGCACTAACTCCACCAGGATAACTTCTGTGCATGCTCCATTTCTTCTTCTCTCTTTTATGTGGTTGAGTTACAGTGCCACTCAGAGGCTGTTGTGTGTATTTCAGGGTTTCAGCGATTTCATGGGGACACAAACATTTCCTGAGACGACCCCATGTTTGTGGGAAAACTTTTTCAAAACAAAGCTGACTCCGTTCCTGTGTGGACTGAGTGACTAAGTGATATATTCATTAACTGTCTGAGTTCCAAAGACATGTTTGTACATCATTTAAAATACAATGTGTATTTACAAAGTGTTTTTTGGCAGCAGGGACAAAAGAGCGCTCTCATACAGCCTGTGAGTAATGTTGGGGCTTCTGGGAGATGTAGTCAGAGCATAAAGAGACGGTATACACCACAGAGATCAAAGCAGGAAGTGGAGACGATCAAGATTAGAGAGCAAAACAGATGGATTCTGGACAAAAAGTGGTGATTTTGGTGAAAGTGTCCTCTACTCTACCTCTGATAAAACAAGAATGGAACAAGGTAAAAACAAACATTTTTTTCATGATGAAATAGAGAGTCTCTTCTTTCATTTGAACTATTCAGTGTTTTCAGAGACATAGTACAAAATATTCTGTGGGTCTAAAAATATGACTCAAAATGGACAAAAACACTGGAACAAGACACTTTCTGTTTTAAAAAAGGGCTGGCACTCATGCGTTCATATTTATACCATGAACGTTAAATATTTTCCTCTGAAATGTAGTGGTGGAAAGTAGCATCAAAATACTACTAAATTTGAGTAAATGTCCACTGATACCATGGCTAAAAAAATTACTAAAGCCATTATAAAAAAATGGGTGCACCCAATTCACATGCAGGTTTAAGTGTAGGTGGTTTAAGTGTATACTATATCTACAATATTTTCTCTGGTCTACATTGTTGTGAGACAGCTATACAGTCTTGTTTAGGACAACGAACTTCATCTTGAGCTCTCAGCAAAGCAACCAGGCACTACTGAAATAAACTGTAGCAGTTGCTAGTTTACCACAGCATCAATCGGGTATTCAGTTACATTTTCTTGTGAGTTTGGTTAGTTGGGATTCACCAAAAACACACAATAGCACAACCACACTGACCAGCAACCCCTGTGCTCTCTGAGGTAAACTTACAGTTTTTCCAACGGAGTCTGGTGGTTATGGTGAGAACATATGGACAGCTTCACTTCTGAACTGTCACTTTAATACATACATGGTTGTTTCTGCGTAGTGAGTTTGTTATTCTACCCACAAAGCTGGACCCAGTGTTGAAAATAACATGATTATTGCCAAGTAAATGAAACTATTTCTCAGTTATTTGACTAAAGCACACCTGCTGACCATCACTGTAACAAATTAGGCCACAATTAAGCACATACTATAAACACTTGATTTACTTCCAGGGTTTTTCCTGCGTTCAAATTTGCGTGGCGGCCGCCTCCAGCTATTTTTGTACCACCCCTAGCCAGAGCGATTGATATTGCTCAACACAGCTCCAGCTGTGTTGATTGAGCGATTGATGTCCCTCTGCGGCAGCTACGTATTTTAACTGCAGTTGCAGCGTTGCGCCACTATTGAGGCGCTATATCAACAACAGTGCACCCGAAAGACCTAAAGCAACTACCGAAGAAGAAACAGATCGAATCGTGTTTTTCCCAGTTTTTTTCCGCTAACTAACTAACACGATTCGATCTGTTTCTTCTTCGGTAGTTGCTTCAGGTCTTTCGGGTGCACTGTTGTTGATATAGCGCCTCAATAGTGGCGCAACGCTGCAACTGCAGTTAAAATACGTAGCTGCCGCAGAGGGACATCAATCGTTCAATCAACACAGCTGGAGCTGTGTTGAGCAATATCAATCGCTCTGGCTAGGGGTGGTACAAAAATAGCTGGAGGCGGCCGCCACGCAAATTTGAACGCAGGAAAAACCCTGACTTCAGCTTAGGCATGGTATACAAACATGTTTGTAGTTAGGCTATAGATACCTGGTAGGGGTGTGGCACGAGATCTCGCAAGATTAAATCGTTACAATATTTCTCTTTTACTGAAAAGATGTCTCCTGAGCACAGGGCAGAAAGAAACCTATCAGACTTTGAGCTATCCAAGCTTCTATTAGTGACCTGTAGGTGGTAATAAAAGAAACTGACAAGAAGAAGGAGAAGAAAAGCAGCAACTGCATCACTTTAGTAAAGTTAAGCTGGTTTCACACCGAAGGAGCAATGAGCAGGTGCACCAAGAGAAACCCATTCATTGTGTATGTGGTTGCACCTCGCAAAGGAGCAGCAGTCTGCCCCGAGGTGACCTGTGGTGGTGGGTGGTGTAATGACTGTTCGTCATATATTTTGACATTTTAGTTTTCTTAAAATAATGTGAAAATATTGTCTCGTCTCTTTCTTGTGATCGTGTATCGTCTGGTCTCGTAAGCTGAGTGTATTGTCACACCCCAAAAATTTGAAGAAAATTCTAGATATGGTATCGGTAACGATGGGTCTGATCCATAGGGGCAGATCTATTCAGTGTAATTGCTGTGAGCTGTGAGAGACGTCATGCACTGGTGAAACACCACGTGAAGGGTTGCATTTGTTTTCAAAGTAGAGTGAGCGAAGCAGGTCATGAAGTAGAACAAGAAAAATCAAGGAAAACTAAAAACACACAGTCATAACTAACGATCAAACATGCTGATAAAATCAGATTAACCATCTTCTCGGAATCTGTCCAAGCTTCTCCTGTAATTCAGCAAACAAATAATCCACCAATGAACATCGTTAAAGTATTAATTTGCAATGTGAAATGTACAAAAAGGAAAAGAGACATTCTATTCATAAACACAGTGCTTATTAGAGCTAATGTGGCGACGCTTTGATATTGGCAGCTTAGGTAATTCAGTGCTGTTATCAGATCGGTATTGGCCGATACGAAACCTCTGATACTGGTATTAGTAGCGGGAAAAAAATGGATCGGTGCTTTCCTAGTAACCAGTTTCATCCACTTTTGGAGTCACCCATTGTATTTCAGCATCATATCCAACTGTTAAGAGGTAGAACATGACAAGTGATGAACAGTAGAATCACCTTCAGATCATAGAGCTGGTCACTGAAGTCCTCCTTCTTGCTGACATTGGAGAAGGAGCGCAGAGCACCAGTGAGGCGAGGAGGAGACATTGTTCTCTGATGCTCTCACTCATACACTGCTCCTCCAGCTTGTTTCTACGGCACACAGACAGAGTTGAATATAGTGAGCTTAACTTCCACGACAGCATGGTTTCTACATGACACAGCACATCACCAGCACAGCATGTGTCTAGCTAAATGCATGCAGAACTCCGTTTAAAAAAGCTGACAATTTACAGTTGCATTTTTGGACGAGAATCAAACGGGCAAGTGAGGATATTACTGGCAAAACGCATTGTTAAAGGTGTATTCGGCGTTCACTGAATCCCACATAAACCACCTCACAGATGTTAAATGATTATAATAGCTGGAACGTTATCTGCCAGGAAGGAACGTCACCGCTGTTTGTTGGAGAGTATAACCGTAATAAAATAAAAACTATTTGGGAAATGATGACTGCTTGCTAGAGAGGGTGTAAGCCGAACTGAAGGCCGGATACTGTGGATTCATCACAGACCTGAAATCATCTTACAACCATCATGACACGAGACAATCATGTGAGAAAGACAACTGTTTTCACCATCTAGCGTCATTCTCTCTGGACAGAACACATACCAGAGTCAGTGTCATGTGTCTTGTTTTTACTATTAGATATACGATCCGTTTCCTTATTTTTACTAACTTTAAAAATTACAAAACCATCAACGTACAAGCAGTCTGTGTTGCTAGCTAATGTTAGCTTACGAGCCTGGCTTGCTACTTCCACAGCTGTGTTATTGTGACATTTTTAACACTGTCAATACGTGTAACAGTAAATGAAATGCAACCACTACACAATATAAAACTTAAGTTTCACTTGCTACCTACTTTCAAAGCGCTCTGTCGAACCAAATTAGCAGCTGGTGTGACTCGACTACCGGCAGATGTCAACAGTACTCGCGTGTCAGCTAAGCATTCTGGGTATTGTAGTTTGTATGAGAAAACCTTGTCGCAATTCAGCCTTTAATGACTACATTGCCCATATATACACGGTATTTCCGCATCACATAAGGTGCGCTTTTAAACGATACCGGCGTACACCGACACCCGAAGGCGGCGTTTCTACTGGAGATTTCACGAGGGACGCCGCTGCTTGCTGAATTGACCCGGTGATACTATAACTGGGTCTTTGGTCGAGATCTGCTGCGGTTTGTGGAGTTGTTTGCTGCCCCAGTCTTTTTGCCCAATCCTTGAAACGAACCACACTACACAGTCTGACCCGGTTCATACAAAAAGCGCATATACGGAAGCTGCAGGTTCTCTTGAAAACGAAACTTACTGAGACTGAGTGGGGCGGAGACAGTGATGTATACTGTATATGCTGAGGGCTGTGGCTGTTACATTATTTAAATATTACATTAATGTTGCTATTTATGCAGTAGCATGTAAATTGGATATTAATGGTGTCGCTTGATGTAACAGCTAGAATACACTCATGCTGGAAAAGTGTGACAATACTGGGGCAGTAATAAAACACTGAAAATGTTCAAAATAAACCTCCTGAATATCAATGATTTAATGAGATGATTTTATTAATTCATTACATGTATGTGTATATATGTATATAAATGTATGTGTGCACGTGTTTATATGGCTGCAGCTCTGCACTGAGCTCGATGAGCGTCATGCCAGTGTCATGCCAAACCATGCAGCACACTGATACAAACATTTAACAGCATTGGCACAACAGAGTGGCACAGGAATCTGTCTGAAAACTCTGAAATGAGTTCCTGCTCCCTCATTGGGATTTTGATCGTGATAGTGTGATACCACAGATTTCCTGTCTGATCAGATCAAGTCAAACTCATGCTGGTATCAATGATACTGATCTGATACTGACACTTTGTACAAAATTTTAATGTGCTTGGAAATACAAAATAAAAACTAAGGTATTTCAAGTTTTTTTTTCAATGTCTATAATGAAATAATATACATCCCGCTCCTCATTAATATTTTTTAATTTTGAAGAATTATCATATTAGTAAAACAAAAATACTGAAAAGTTGCATATTAATCGATAGCATGTGAACATGTATATCTTAAATATTTTAACACAAACATTCACTGTTTGGTTCAGTGACGTGTTAATCAGTCTCACTCAGTCCAGTTGGCAGTGATATGAGCAGCGCTGAGACACATTTATAATGTAGCCGTATTTCACATCTGACCATGACAGGTGGAAGAAGAAGTAGTTCCTACCAATTGGGTATCATTTAGAGGAGATCATGGTGGTAAAGTAACTGTTCACTCTTTTCCTGAATGAACAGTGCAATATTTGTCAGAACTGTAATACTGTCATACATGCAATTTCACTTTATGCAGCATATGGATTATTCTTAAACAGTGTATTGTCATATTGTACAGTATCATTGTATATATATTGTATTGTACTATACTAATTTTTGTATTCCTTTTTTAACCTTTACCTTTCCTGGCTTTACTGCATTGTATTCACTAAATCAAGTCATAATATTGTTTCATAAAGTGATTCTAGTTCAGAATTCCTCCTTATTGCCCCATTTTCCAGTGTTCCATCCATTCCAATTTCCATCTTGTACATTTCTAGCCATTATATAGGGTCTATTGGGCTACAGGTAAGCTCCACCAATCATACAAAAAATACACTGTAAATTGGGAAGAATTATACTGTAATCAACATCACAGATCATATTTTAAAGCTTTGCCATAATTAGAAAAAAAAAATGTGAGTCTGTTTATTTGGTGGATCCAGCGCTACTTCAGTCATAATTCTACAGCGAATGACCACATCATATTTTAAAATGTACAGGAGTGTTTGCCTCATGATGCATTTTAAGAATAAAACATGAGCCTTTCTTTCTTCATTTTCTTTGAAGTAGGTAAAGAGGCAGTGAAGCACAGAGCACACAAGCTGCTGCTGATCGGGTATGTAGCTCACTACCATCTGTGTAGCCATACGTAACGGCGCTGCTCTGACGCAGCACTTCACAACTCACATGCTGCAGATTTATCAACCCAGCTTCTCTGTGAAATATGAAAGAAGACACCTTTCACGTAGTTTGACAGTTTGGTGGAAAATGACAGCAGGTGTGAATAACAGGCACTGTAGGAATCCCTCGTGTTCAGTATTTCTGATTTATCCACACTGTGCAGGACAGTGTTACATTCACATGTTGAGCATTACACCGTTGGGCTATTTAGTCTTGGTTAATACCTGCTCTTACCTCTGCTTATTAAATCATTCTTGGACAGATTTTTTTTTTTTTGGTCATGTTGACAAAATCATCAGCAGATTGAAACGGTCACATACAGACATGATTTTGAGATGTCTGCTCTCAGTGGAAAGTCTGAGACATTGCTTGGCTTGTTGCCATTTTCCACTAAAATAGCAGTAACTCTCTTTGCAGCGCTTCATCTGAATACCTGCCACCACCTGTTTATACCTCCCCTCCCACCTGGGTTTAGTGCGCTCTGTGCTGGGCACCAACGCATCTCACAGACGGGCTACGCTCATTACAAAGCCAGGAAAACAGCAAACTAACAAAGTGCTGCACCACCATGAAAATAGGGCCGTAAATTTCACAATAAGGCAGATTGTCATGCATTGCACACTTCATACTGTGGGATGTAATCAACATTACAAATTCTAGTAGCCATTAGGAGAGCTTTAGAAGTCCACTCTGGTTTTGTATGATTGTCATGTCTTTATTTTCATCCATCTGGTATCTGGAGCGCCTACCAAAACACAAACTGTGAAATAAGTGGTATTATGTGATTCAGCACTCTAATGAGATCTGGCCTCCCTTCCTGTGTGACATGAGGGGATCATTAGAATAAACTGCCCACAGCTTGAGAACTACCTGATGTTTCTCATCAGATCATCAGATTTATCAGATCGAGTGTATCACATCATGACACACATGATGGGAAACGTAACATTAAAGCATGGGACCATGTAGAAACCCAAAATACAAGAATCTTGATGAGCATATGTTCCCTTTTTATAAGCAGCCTTGTCATCTTCATTCAATTAGAAAGCCTCACTTTAATTCATAATCAACCTGTGCAGGTGTCTCATCTGCTCTCTCATTTCATTTGCTTTATTCTTCTGTGTGATTTGTCCTCTTGGCCAGGTCCCTCCGCACGCACACACACACACACACACACACACACACACACACACACACACACACACACACACACACACACACACACACACACACACGCCACTTCATGCCCTGTATGCATGAGTGGTGTCCACTGAACTCTGGCTACGCCGCGAGAGAGCTCTGCTTCAGAGAAGAGTGAGAGTGAGAGAATGATTCACTCTCATTTGTCTTTCTCTCTCTCTCTTTCCCTCTCCCTTACACACACACGCACAACAAACGCACACACACACACACACACACACACACGTCCCTGAGACCACACGAAAGGGCATGACTTGTAAAATACAATGCATCAGTTTGAGTATTATTTATGTGAATTGCTCATGTTTGACTTGTCATCCCTGATATTGTTGCATACAACATAAACTATATTCCAAGGGGATAGTCTGTGGATGACATTACCACAGGCAAAGACAAAGTAATATAAACCAAACTGCAAAGAAGACCACTGGATCTATGAGACCAACAGATTTCATGATACAGCATCACTGAATAAAGGAGTGCAAAAGCTAATGTGCTCAGCAGTTAGTGGTTAAATTGGAAACAAACAACCACCATTCTGTTACAAACTTAATGAGGAATGATTTATTCTGCAATCAGTTTTGGTACACTATATTTACATATCATTATGCTGATATTTTTTATTCTCATAATCATTACAGTTTATTCAGTAATAATGCACATTTCTACACACACAGATCAAATCAAGGGTTTAAATTGTAATTAGACACCATAGCATGCTTTGAAACAGCAAAATGTGTCAAACTTTTTTTTCTTATTTTCAGTTTGTGTTTGATATCAACTACCCCTACACTGTCCTCTGGCCTCACCTCCAACTTATACTGTAGCACTAAACAAAGTGTAATGGGCCTTTTTTAAAATAATGTATGCTTCAACACAAAGGCAGTAGGCATACATGGTGTATGATCAAGACCAAATCAAAGCCGTAAGAGTGAGTAGGATGCATGACATAGTGTGTGGAAGACAGAGAGCACACAAAATCCCACAAAGCAACTATGAATGTAAATAATCACAATATTAATTTGTAATCTGGTAACTGGTCTCTGACAGGAAACAAACATGTTAATCTGGCTGGTGCTGTGCAGAAATTCTGTAGTTACCCTGAGTCCAATACGAATGTGAAGAAGCAGTTATAAGTTTGTGTCTATTTCCAGGAGCAAAATATCCAGTGGTGAGTATTTACAGTTCTGCCTACTGTACAGTCCCATTATTTTCTCTCTGTCCTGCACACACAAAGCGCTCTGCAGGGTGTGCATGCTATGTGGGCACATTAAAGGGGACTTGGTGCTATATAGTCTAACTGAGAAACACTTTTGGCTCTCAACAAAGACAATAAAGGAGCTCCTTGGTATCTCCTGTGGCATAAGGGAGCCATTTGTTTTTGTCACAAGGCTGCTCGACACCCTGCTAATGTGCTTCCAGGATGCTGCTACCGGCTTTTCCCTCAAGGCGCAAATCCATCCTAATTATTCACATTTTGAAGTGAGCTCCATGGTGAAGACCCTCTCCCACGGTGCAGCCAGCGTCACATACATCTTAATAACTCACCTCCCTGAAAACTGCAGACAGTCTGCCATGCATTCCCCAAAACTCTTAGTATAGCATCTTCAGTCTGTGCATGTGTCCAGGTGTGAGTCTTTCTGTGTGTGTGTGTGTGTGTGTGTGTGTGTTGAACGATATAGAGTGCATCATTATAATTGTGCAAGAGTGAAGGGAAAGCCATACTTCATGATGTATTTTCACCAGGGCTGTCAGCACTGATGCAATAACTGTTATTGGATTAAAATAAAAGCTTACTATGTTAATCCCATGATACCATTTAGTCATTTACACAACCTTACTAGCAGCTTCCTGCTTCCTACTGCAGTCATGGAGAAGAACCACAGCAATGGTTCATTTTATTTTGAAAAACTCCCAGTCAGTGGAAACATCAAACACAATATGCACGTTGTGCAAAATAGGAAGTACTTCAAGCTTTTTTATTTATTTATTGAGAAAATCACAATTAAACAAAGAGACGATACTTCTCTCTCTCTCTCTCTCGCTATATATATATATATACATATATATATATATATATATATATATATATATACTGTATATATATACATATATGTTTATATACACATATATACACATGTGTATATGTATTCATATATATTTGTATATATATATCTATATCTATATCTACTATATATATATACATATATGTTTATATGTATATATACACATATATACACGTGTATATGTATTCATATATATTTGTATATATATATATATATATGTGTGTGTGTGTGTGTGTGTGTGTGTGTACACTAATCCTTTTTTCTGACTTCTCATCTCAAAGTGTCTGTTCATAGTGTTGATCTGTATACCTACTGTAACTCGATTGCTTTTTATTTCAGGTAACATTAGATTAGATTAGATAAAATTAGATAAGATAAGATAAGATAAGATCAGATCAGATAAGATAAGATAAGATAAAACTTAATTCATCCTGAAGGAAACTCTTTCACAACATTTGCCATACACAGTAGGAAAAAGTAAGGAGATTTAAACTTTTTTAAAAAAGATTTATAAAAGTATATTCAGTGCAGAATAGTGCAAAAATGCAATCTAGCACAAAATCGGCAATATGAACAATATAATATAACAATACAATATAATAAACATAAGATCATGTTCAATATGGCCATTCAGTTTCTCAGTCAGTAAAAAAATGAAAGGTTTCCATATCTCCAGTTGAAGATGATGTCTTATTTTGCACAGAGAATGTTTCCATTTGGAGCCATGTTGTATTTATGAATGTATCCAGTAGGGCTTCACAATAAAATCATAATGTGTCATAATGTGTTAATTCCACAACAGGAGATAGAGTTTTGGTGTCAAAAGCTGCACATATAGCAGTATCGGTTGATATCAGAAACAGAAATGAAGAGTTGGGCAATATTGGAATACATCACACATCACACACGTGAGCTACTATAAGAAATATTTAAAACAGTGGGAAAAGACATGAGTTAAAGAAGGAGAAACAGAGAAAGAGAGGGAGAGTGTGTTCATGTATGGTGAGGGGGAAAGAGTGTGTGTGTGTGTGTGTGTAGGGAAATGTATTACCATCCACCCTTTTATGTGTTCCATATGCTGTGAAGGCGAGGTCATTTACCTGGTAATATACAAAAACACATTCCTAGTACTGCACTGTGATACTGGATGACTTATCACAGCTGAGCTATAAAGGAAAGGCCATGATGCTGAACACCAACAGCTCTTTATGGTGTGCTATGCATTTCAGTTAGTTTTAATGTAGACCTACTTTGTTATATCTGCTTCCTCTCTCTCTCGCTCTCTCGCCCTCGTCTCATTCTTACTCAGCCTCTTACCTTCTGGCATATTTGCCAAAGCAAATAACTACTCAAAAGAAAAACAAGGCTTTACTATACTGGGGGAAAATATACAAACAGCTTCCCCGCACTAGCCTCAAATACTGACCTGTACTTAAAACCACTGGTAACTATGCTCTGTGTCTGCATCTGTGACAGTAATGTTCACTGTATATTTGGTTTATTTGGTCCGTACCATGTTTAAAGAGGACATATGGCCTGCATGTTTTTGGCTCTCGTAGTGAACAAATATATTACAAATCAGAAGTTGTTAAAATAACAGATATGACAATTTTTTATTGTGCCTTACTTTCATTCATGATGGTTATGACATTTTTTTTAATTTGCCACCAGATATCATTTGACACGGCAGCCGCTATGGAAAAAAATACAGCAAGCTCTTTTTTCATATTAAAAGTTACTATATAGTAACCCCAGATCTATAAACACAGGTGGAGCCTGATAACATGTGTACCAACAGCAATATCTCCTCCAATCAGATGCACACATTTGTCTAATGAATTTAACATAAATGTAGCCAGCCAATCAGGATGGCCTGTCCTACTCTCACCTCACACTGCCTTCTTATGTTTATCTGTGTCCGTATGAGCCGTGAGGGCCCCAGCACCTTTACTGGACACAGACACATACAGTATGTAGCAGCTTTACACACGGTGCACTCAGCTTCCCTAATGCAGGGTTTGGAGGGTTACTTTAAAAATGTAATCCGATACGGTTACTAGTTAACTACTACAAAATGTGACATAGCGTAATCCAAAGTAATGTAATTTGATTACTTTCAATTACGTTTGGAATACTCTTTTGGAAAATGTTTCTGGAAGAAACATAAATAGTCTTGACCACAAAGTCTAGCTTGTTATGCAAAAATAAAACTTTCTTTTTCATGGCATGCTCTGTTTTACTTCATATTATGAATTAAGAGCACTCAAGATATTGTTTTAAACACACCCAGTGTCCACCTGCAAAATTTTCAACAAAAAATGCTGAACAAATGAAAGACAGAAAAAAAAACATAATGTAAAATCAGACGGTGGCCGTAGGAATGTGTCATTAAAGGTGGCTTACAGAATAATACACAGAACAGAAACTAGAAAAGCACTCAGAGAGTGCAGATCTCCACCAAGGCAGCATTCTGAGAGAGTGTATACTCCTGCAAGCCCACAACACCTAAGAGTGAATGTGTTGATTTTGATGCACCTTGAACCCCACATTTAACATTGCATTCACATTAATATCATGTACATTTTATTTATTTTTCTCTATTTCATATTTTGTCACATTTGAATTTGAAAAAAGCCCAAAATACCAGTAAAACTTTGCAAATACAATTTTTATATTTGACCTTGTTGACCTTGACCTTTTACTGATCTTGACCAAACTGAATCAGTGACTTGTGGTTTCCTATATTAGTTTATATACCACATTAGGTGATGATTGGCTGAAAATTGTACACCCTGGAGCGTTCAGAGATATGCAAAATCTCCCATACATTACTGTGGTGTCACATTTCATTTGACCTTGATGACCTTGACTCGGATTCGATCGCCACTAAAAATTAATGAGTTTTATTTTAGGCCACTTCTGACCAACCGTGAAAATTTCATCAAACTCTGTCTATAACTTTTTGAGTTATTTTGCAAACCAATAAAATACAAATAAACCCTGGTGAAAACATAACCTCCTTGGTGGAGGGAATAATAAAGTCTGGGTCGTGGTCTCCTGAAGTGTCGTAGTGGTGTGTGTGTGTGCACATTGAATGTGTGTGAGACACGCACCCTATGCTATGTGCAGGGTTTGAATCATAATCTGAGCTTTGTGGGGTCTCTTGTTAAAAGAACAACATGACAGTTTCTTGGTAGAGGAAAGAATAAATCCAGAGTTTTCTTCAGAAATATGAGCTAATATGTGGAGAAAAGAGAGCTAGCTTATAAACTAAGCTAGGATTACCTAACAGGCTAATGTTCCAGAACTTTCCATCACATGAACCACTAACAGACCCACCTTATCTATGAAAGGACTGAGTGACAAACTGTCAACTCTTCACTGAGAAATGTTTCCACAACAAATAAACTTAGTGTTACTAGTTCTTTTGGAAAACGAAAGCCAGAAAAATGTATTTGTGATTAAAATAATGAATGTTGGTCTACAGACCCCCACAGATGTAGGAGTTTACTGCCTTTATGGGAGCTCAGACCCTCCTTGTGGGAGCTAAGGATTACAGGCCACTGTCCACCTGCTTCTTTACAACCACGGCCACCACAGTGGAGAAGTGAAGGCTCCACTGATCTGAGTCTGAGCATGGTCAAACCCTTTAGTGCTTGAGCAAACAGTAGACACCCTGCACACCTTTATTCCCCAGGTCATCAGGGAGCGAGAGAACATGACGCTGTGTCACGCTTTATGTACAAAGGAAGTCTATCGCACTGACACATGAACAGCAGGGATGTTCCCTCATTGCCTCTGCATGGGGTGGAGGGCAAAAAGCATCCTCTATGTTGAACTGAATTAACTCCAAAACTTCTTTTGTTTTTTTTTCTGGCTTGTCTGCTCAACCAGTTGGAGTCAGTTCTCCACTATGGTGTCAGATCCATGAACGCATCATCTGTGTGCATACAGCTGTAGACACAGGAGTAGTCCCTTTAACAGGACAGCGTTCACGTAAACGCTCCACCTCCATGCACCTGGCTGCTAATCCTCCTAAACTAGCTTTTATCTTTACCTTTCAGCTAACAGCTTTTACCTTTTCCACTCAGCGTGGATCTCTATACAGCTCTTTGTCACTATGACTCCTCGTGGACTAGAGTGGGTGTCGACAGACCTGAACCCTCTTGACATGGTCACACCATCCTTTTCGTTCCCTGCACAGAGGAGCTTCACAGGGAGGTCAGAACATGTCGAGGCTCACGCTATCCCTCCCAGATTCATGGCGCAGCGACAAGGACACTATTCTCAGCAGAGCACGACTCCATTCTCCATTTAAATTGAATATAATGCAGTTGATTTAAAACATAATCAATTCATGTAAATCATTTCAATTCAAACCTCTCAAAGCAAGTCAAACACATTCAATTCAAAGTCAGCTCAAATAATTATCAGGGCACAATGACATAATATTCTACATACACATATATTCAGAATCTGTTCAAATGAAAGAGAATGAACACTAACAACACTCACCTTCAGACTTACCTGCTCTTGTGTCACCAGTTACTCATCTCCAGAAATAGCCTGACATTTTTCACCCACTCCTGCTCTTCACCTGGCCACAGCTCACTGCAGGCCTTAGGTTTGTTATGGGGGCTTGTGTGTTCTTGAGGTGCCTCAGGTGTCTTGGGGAACACCAGGGTGCAGTTCTTGTCCTCTGAGCTTTGGAAAACACAAAATAAGTTCATGATTATGCAGGCGTCATATGCACATTTACATAACCATATCACCAGGGAATCATGGTCCAAGAGCAACATTTATATGTCTCAGAATCTCTCCCCAAACCGAAAAGAAATGTAATAATAACTCAAACTCAACTAGAAAGAGCTAGCAGAGGAGTGAGAAGAAGAGTTTGAAGAGGAGATAGAGGAAGAGCTAAAAGAAGAGTGAGAGGCAGAGTGAGAACAAGAGGAGGGTGAGGGACCTGGTGACAGCCAGCTGAGGAGCCACTCCCACTGGAATCCTCCTCCTCAGGATGACCCATGAGCTGCTGAGCTCACTCGCACATAACTCATTGAAATGTAAAGAGCAGTCTGACAATGCAATAACACTTTATTGAAAGAAAATGTCAAGCAAGACCTTCAACACAAACAAAAGTATAGAAATATTTGCTGTAATAGAACAGTAGAGTGCCAAATACATGCAGTTCTTTTTTTACTTTTTACTACTTGTAGCCACTCGAGTAAGATATCTGAATACTTCTCCCATCACTGCATGTACATTACACCTCATGCTGCTAATCTAAAAGCATTATTAGGCTTCATCTACGCTCTCATTCTGCTCACTGTATGTTTTGTTCAGGGCAAGATGGCAAAACTGAGACCTGAACAAATTTTTGTGCATATTATCCTCCACACATACTGTATAAAATATCCCAAACATTTAGCAAAGGTATGTCAATAATAAAGATTCAATGTAATTGCATCGCTTAGTTTATATCATCACTCAGTTTGAAAAGAAAAGACATTATTCTTATTGCTAGCATGCACTCAAAAAATCATTTGTTGGGTGAACAAAAAAATTATGAAAAGTAGTTCTACCCAATAATAATACTCTCAACTAGCAAGCAAGCAGCTAATCATAGCAGCATTACTTGCTATGGTTAGCTACTTAGCATTTGCATCGCTTGCTAAATTACAAATTACTGTTATTTACCCCTCGTAACTGAGTAATAGTATGTTGATTCCACATGTTTACATTAATTTCACTCAACAGAACTCATTCTTGCTAAATGAGCGTATTATGACATTTTTTTTTTATGTTAACACAACAAATGGCCTTTTTTTGAGTTTTTTAAAGCCTTATTATTCAAAGATGGTCACAAATCAAATCAAATCAAATCAATGAAATCCAAGCCTTTATTGTCATGAAATGAGAGTGCATACAATGAAATTAGGAGTCCTGCTCCACTTGGTGCTCAGTCAAGCTTAAAAAAATAGCAAAGCTTAAAAAAATAAAATAGAAAATGTATGAATAAACTTTTGTAAGAAATAAGATAATATTTGCAGTAGTAAGGAACAGATATATTATGTACAATATATAACATAGGGTATATATGATTTATAGATACATAAATAATAATACATATATAATATACATTTAATACATAGTGTTATCATGCCACAGATGCATTTTAGATGGTGAGGTAGTGTAGAGATTCAGTGGTGCTGTGTGTTCAGAGCACTCTGAATCTACAGTCAGACCTGTTTGATCAATTAACACTAGCTTGTGAAAGCATTGCCAACACTGTCAATTTCATCAGCACATTTCTGGGATTTGCAAAGTCTTGACTGTAATATAGTTAACGTAGAAAAGAACATGGTTTTAAAAATGACAAAATCTCACATCCTTCATGGAAACAGTCTTCAGTCAGTGACAGCAGCTAAAAAACACCAGCAATGTTTTCTTCTCAGAGCAAGCACTGAAAGTGTAAATCTGTCCTTCGGACCATGATTTTTTTGATTTTGTTAAAATGCTGTTTGTGTTGGAGTGATACACTTGGCGAGCCATAGCAACCACCCTTAGCAACCATGGAACCATCAGGTCCCCTGTAGGACAAGGTCTTAGCTCAAAGATCTCAAGAGTGCTAATCAACAGTCTCCCATTAGAAATAAATAAGAAAGCAGAACAACATGATCGTTATTGCTATCTGTGCTTCTTATCCAAATAGTCAAACGTCAGTCCTATTTGATTAATTTACACAAGAATGTGTCGGTTTCATCAGATGCCAATCTGATCTTTTTCTGCACCTTGTTTGCTCGCTCCATCCCATCTGAACTGTCTTAGCCTGTTGCTTTTAGGGTCCAACCCCAGTGAAAAATACACAGCTTGTTCAAAAGAATAGCCTCTGAATAATTCACTCTTTTCTCTCTGAAGAGGGATTTTTCTCCCACTCCTGGCTTTTAGTTTCCAAATTGAATTCTCTGTGGGAGCACTTGATTCGACTGGAGGACATTTTGATATATTCAAAAATCTATTTTAGATAGAACTTAATATGACAATCAGCACAGTAAAATGAAAAGGGAGGCAATGCACTATAATTCGGTGTGCCAGAGCTCTGTGAGGAGGAGAGATACAGTTCTCATCAAAGACGCACTACAAGATCAAGGTTTTCTTAATTTAGCCTCAAATGACAGACATTTCAACGACAGGAAATATCTTCACTCTTCCAAAATTGAAGATCAGTGATACAACACATCATAAAAAAATGTAGCTCCTGAAAGCTGACCACGGAATTTCTGTTAACGTTAAAGGGTCTATGGACTGGTCAGTGTCATCAGTGAATGACCGTTTAACACAGTGTTGCAATGGTGCCATGTAGCATATGGCCAGAAGTACTGCATGCTAACACCAAGCACCACACGCACCACACGTACAAAATATTCTGTGGGACCAGAAATATGACTCAAAATGGGCAAAAATGCTTTATTTTAGTTTTTAGCTTTTTGTTTTATAAAACGGCTGGCAATGAGTTAATATACAGTAGAATGATAATGTATTCAAAATATTTTCATCACTATTCATAACTGTCTTTAATCATAATTAACTTTAATATTTG
Organism: Synanceia verrucosa; assembly: GCA_029721515.1. NCBI lineage: Eukaryota > Metazoa > Chordata > Actinopteri > Perciformes > Synanceiidae > Synanceia > Synanceia verrucosa. The sequence goes on along the minus strand of CM056557.1, from coordinate 1,460,162 downwards.
TGAATCAAGGGCCTGGGTACATCCATGATCACTGGACTGGTGGGACACTGTTGTTCTGGATTTCAGTGAGGAACAGTTTGTGCAAACTTTGATTTGTGGTCAAACCAGGAAGTATTTACTCTGGTCTTGTTGGTATCAATAACCCCGCCCTAAGCCCCTGATGTAATTGGTGCTTAGCTCTGGACCAGCAAAGACTTGGTGCTTGTCTGGCCCCAGTTTTAAGCACCAGGGGCCGGTGCTTAGACTGTGGAAACACAAAGAACTGGTGCTAAGTCAGGCTCTGGCCCCCGAACCACCGATTTTTGGTGGTGCCATTGAATCAGATCTGATCACCAGCAAATATTGATCAGCTTTAAGTTAGGCCACTTCTGACCAACCCTGAAAATTTTGTCAAAATCCATCCACAACTTTTTGAGTTATTTTGCAAACCATCAAACCAACATACAAATAAACAAACCCAGGTGAAAACATGACCTCCTTGGCGGAGGTAACAATAAAGCAGATCATATTTGGGCCCCTTTTAAATTCCAAATCATTAAAGTAAATGTGATTTCAGTTCAATTACATAATAACAGATTATGTTAAGTTTCACCAGACACCATGTAAATATTAAAACACACACATTAATACTGTCTAGTGATCATCTGCATACAGCATGTCAAAGACAACTTTCATGACCCATCATTCATACTGAAGCCATCTTTTCAAACCATTTTTGCAGGAAAGACGTCATATTCTGAAACAGAGATCAACACACTCAGCTCTGCACAACTCAGCACATACACATAAACCATAGCGATGTAACAACCTATTGTCATTCGGCAAATACAGATTAGTATCTGATGGAGCCAAAGGGGGACTTGTGGGGCGTGACAAAGTATTTGGCAACCTGAGCAGGCTGTTATTGGCTGGAGGTTCCAGCTGCATGTGAGGCATAAAGGGTCTTTACTGATGCCAAGAAACATCCTGAACACAGCAAAATAAGAAGAGAAGAGTAATCCAGGTAGAGGGCAGCAGGGTCTCACCATTTCATATCAGTATTCATTGTGTTTTGGGGAAATCCTGCATATTATTCCTTTCAATACCAAATTTCCAGTTAAAATACAGAGGATATGATGACCTTGGTGTGCTGCAGCTGTGGTCTGTTTGACTGACTGCCCAGTTTAAACAAAGATGTTGACTGATTGGTGGCCAAAGGAAAAAAAGATTTTCAACTTGACCATAAATGTAATTGATTTGCAGCCAACACCAAAAGTTCTCTCCACACTTATCTTTTGTGACAGTTTATCTGACAGAGATAAACAGGAGCACAGACTCTTCTCGCCCTGCTTGTGATTTAATATCCATGTATTGCTTCGTAGAAATCTGTTTGCATTTTCAGATGATCAATTTGACAGAGACTAAATAAACAGATTGAGCCAGACAGCACTGCACTGAAGAACTTCATCCATCAATGGACACAATTGCTGTCTGTGTGTTGCAGGTAAGACACACTCCATCACCTGGCACACAGAGAGCAGTCACATGAGCAGACTGGTGCACCAACACCACACTAACACTGGCTGGATGCTAAATCAGAATTTACTATGATTTAAGCATCACTGACATTCATGGAAGTGCAGGCAATCCAAATGCTGTTTTGTATGATGAATCAAACACATGGGGACTTGTAGTGAATACTTTACTGAATGTTATTGCATTGAATTAGCAGGATGCTAAATTTACACCAGCTGCTTGTGCAATATTAGCAACTGGTTGGTCGACCCACAAACTCAAAGTATCTCAGCACTAATGGATCGCTGTGAATTGTTACAGACATTCATGCTCATTGTCCCCAGGGAATGAATGTGAACGACGTCACATTTTTGCTAGCCCTGTCATTGACACTGTCAGATTTATTTCACTGTGAGCATGTTGACTCTAACATTTTACCCAAAGTGCCATTGTGTCACTTCCAAGCCACCATGTCCATAATAAGGGCTGGATAATCTGTGATGTGAGCACGAGGCTGAAGGAATCAGAAGTGACGATAAGATCTGCTTCATTTTGATAAAATGGTTGATTTATATGAAAAAAACAGCACACTGTCCATCTTGAAGTTGGAGTAACTTCAAGTTGTTTTTATGGCTTTGTCTACAACATTGACGTTATGCAAAGTGGTGATAGCTGTCAGTTTAACAGGCATCTAATAAAGGGCACCAGCAGTATTAGTTACTTGCTTGTTTGTTAACTCTAAGAGACCCACCTAGACTATTCGTTTTTGACTATTTTAGGCACACATTGAACACCATCTGAAAACTGAGAACTGATTGTCAAGTTGTTCAAGTCATAAAATGAATCTTGAAAGTGGATAAGGGGTTAAAACATGACAATGGAAGTATATGACAACATTTTTTATGCTTCATTATGTCTCATATGTCCTTGCAGCTATTTATGACCTTGAGGAACACCATAGAAAGGCTCCTCCACTCTGTGAAGGTTTGTGACTGTAAAGAGTCATGAGGCTGTGATCATCGCAGAGGTCAAAACAGCTCATTTTTAGTGATATCAAGGCTGATATGGGGACTAACATAATCACTCGTGAATATATTTTTTTTGTTTTTAGAAAATACGTCAATAGTACATTTCCTCTGAATGCAAACAACTGGATTGTTTTTGAACCAAACTGTATGTAATGATCATAAATTGATCTGTAAGGGGAGACTCATGGGTACCAATATAACCCAATTCAAATCACATATCTTAAGGTCAGAAGTCAAGGGACTCAGTTAAAATAAAAACTTCTCAGATCAATCTAAAACAAGTCAAGTCAATTTATTTGTATTGTACAAATTATAAATTGGCCTCAGAGGGCTTTATAATCTGTACGGAATATGACACCCTCTGTCCTTTACAGTGTCATCTGATGAAAAAAAAACTTTTAACAGGGAAAAATAAACGGTAGAAATCTGAGGAAGAGCAACAGAGGAGGGATCCCTCTTCCAGGATGGACAGTCATGCAATAGATGCCATGTGTACAGAATAACAACAATGAAAAACACACACAAACACTCCATATCTCCATATAACACATATGTGACACATAAAATGGGAACATACAAGAAAGGATGGATGTAGGTGGAAACATCCTGAAAAACAGGTCAGCCTATTGAACTCTCAATGATAAAATCATTTTGCATGGTCAGAAAAGGCTGTCGTCAGCACCGCCACCACTGACCGCTGGTATGAGCACACTGCAGCCTGTAAAAAACCCACACATGGGTTTTATACAGTCTGCAGTTTGTTTTTTTTCCATTTACCTGCTGAATTGCTGAGCTGCCAATCACCAAAACATCCATTTCATCACATTATTTAGCCCGTAGATATGTATACTCCTCTAATCTGAGATGTGAGTGACTGAATTTATTTCAGATTAATAATGTTTCATGTTGCAGCCATCATGCATCAGTTGTCACAGTCAGTCTCCATCTGCATAAGCCGAACCCCCCTGCCAATTAGATAGACAAGTGGCATTTCTCCCTGCAGCTATCACTGGGAGTCCATGCTCCTTCCAAAAACAGAAAAGATTTGAATCTTTCTACCCAGTGAATACTGTACTACATGCCTATAAAATATAATAAAACTACATTCATTTTTGACATCATTTCTCCCCTCAACATTTATCTTAACTTGAAGTCAAATTTGACATCAACAGTGTCAATATTACAGTGGTTTTAAACGGTATGTGTGTTCTTTTTTTACATATCTAGACTGTGTTATTTTATTCAGCAGTGAGTAATAACTAGGAAGCTGTCTGACATATGTCTTGTATTTTATGCTCTTGATTCCAACCCAAAGTGTGAAACATTGAAATGTAGCCTACACTATGGGGCTGTTAGCTTTGACCTGCTGAAGTATAACTCACTATGAAAACAATATTGTTCTGCCAATGACCGTTCCCAGCATCATAAATGTTTAAGAGAGTAGAACATGGACCAACTTACAGGTCAGTCACCCATAGAAAGTCTGAAGTGTGACAGGGAGGGAAGAGACGTGGCTGCATTGGAAAAAAAGACACACGGTAATACAGAGTGCACAGTCACACTGTCATTCTGACCCTTTTCAGGTCAAAACATGTTTGTGACTCTGGACCTCCTGCCTTAGTTTAGATGTTGAACTGAATTTGATTTTGACATTTAGGTTGAAAATACGAGTATTAATGTGAAGTTTAACTACTGACAGTGTGAAGAGGAGGGAAGTTTTGTTATCGTGTCGTTTGATTTGAAATGCTGCAGTATGATTTCGCAGAGGGTGTGAACATTTTGTTTTTTCAGGGGACAAAAGTGATGTCTCATGACACGCTGAGGAACTTTCCTGAATTTAATTATTTATTTTATTTATTTGAAAAAATAATTGGCAAACATTACATATTTCATGAAAATAATAACACCTTCTGAAGATAAACAAATAATGACCTGTCCAACAGAAAGAAAGCAGAAACTTCTTCATCACTTTTCAGTCCCTTCAGATGTCTCAGTGTCTCCACTGATGTTCACTCTGGTTTGTCCTCTTAGCTTTATCCAGAGTTTTGTCTTTCAGTCTTTTCTGTCTCCCTCTTTCTTCTCTTTGTCTGTTTAGCAGGGTGAGTCATCAGAAGTAACACAGGAAGTGGTATTTTTGGCTGCATTTTCTCTAACATTGTTCCTACAGAACAGATTCTCCTGCTAACTCTGTATTTCTGCAGAGGAGTGTTCTGGATGTTTCCAGAAACAGTGAGGAGGAGGGAGGGACGGGGGGTGTGGCCAGGACGAGACATGAAGGCATCTGATTGGTTCTCCCATCTCGCTCTGAGTGTCAGTTGATTGGTCAGAGTTTTTACAGTCCTGTAGCCACAGAGGTCTGATTGTTTTCCTTTCTTTCTCTGAACACATCATGTATTGACTGATCTCAGGGTGGAAGGACCATTTCACCAGTAGAACAAAAAGTGCTTCTGAACAGAATGACAGACTATAGCTTTAATAAAATAAACTTACAACATTTTCAGGAAATTATGCTACATAACTACCTCCATTATCTGTGCCAGTAAACGCTGACCATTTGAGGACGGTTTTTCTCACATCACATGAGAAGTTTTGACTTTTATAATGTGTCTGAGCAGCTGCAGGAACACCCCAGTGTTAATTCACAAGAAAAGGTTCCAGCCGATAAAAGACCAATTATCACTCGATGAACTTCCCAGTGAGTTCCTCTATCTATGTCCTGATGCATCGAAGATGGACAGAGGGAACAAGAGAAAGACTAACTAGAACTGCTACTGGTGTTCCTTTCTGAGCAGCATCTAGCTGTAAATAAAGCCCAGTGTTTCAAAGGTGTCTGCCAAACTGCTTTTCTTCTCTACCACCACTGCTTTCAAGTTGCTGCTTCATTTTAATCCATTTTTTACAGGTTTTCTCTTCTCTCCTCTTTCCCTCGACATTTAAGTCATTCACTTTGTTGTCTGAGACACTAGGTACCCGTAAGTTATAGGCCTTTTTATGCTATTCAGGCAAATTAATTTTTAGAATGTCATGAACGACAGACAGTTGCCTGGGGCCCTGATAGTTCGGGGCCACTGCCGACCTTTACACAAAAAGTGTGCAATAGTGTTAAAGCATAGTTAATCATTCAGCTCCCTTGTCGTCTTTGTTCAGACATGTGCTCATGCAGCAGTGTGCCATCTTTGATTCAGGTGTTTCACACAGCAGTCCTCTGCACCTGAAAGGCTGCAGGCTCAGGACTGCTTACATAAATGCAGAGGTCAAAGGTCATTTTTTGTTTTGTAGGGCATGCTGCTCGTCATCATTCTGAACCTAGAAGCCATCGTGGCGCACAGACACACACACACACACACACACACACACCTGCTCATAGACTGTTTATGTTTAGTTTAGTAATTAAGATAGATTAACACTGTGTTTTAAACCTTTAATATTTTTGAAATATCTGTGTGGAATATACCTGCTGACCTCTTCTTTAGACGTGAAGTGACTCTGGAGCTGGAGCTCATGGACAAGGAGACAGAACAAAGATGGATGTGTTACTCTAATGGAACCAGAATGAGCTAGTAAGTGTAAAGCATTTTACTGTGAAGGGCTGTTTGGACTGATGTTCACTACTTCCTGTCACTTCCTGCTTTGTGACATTAAAGAGCAGAAAAGAGAGATCTGCTGTTTGTAATAATTTAGTAAAGTAAACTATTACTTTTTCAGAAAGTTACTAGTAATGTGTAATCCATAACTTTTTTTCAAGTAGCTAACTACCGAACACTGGCTGTAGACAGTATCATACAATAATCATGCTCTGCTTGGATCGTGTGTTCTCTGTATTTTTTTACTAACAATTTTGCATGTTTGTCTCTAAACAGCAGCCGTTTGCTTTGCTCATGCACTGTTTGTGCAGCGGGAAGCTCCAGTTAATTTTCAGCGACCACTCTAATGCATCTAACCTTCATTTGACTGGAGGATTTGTTGCCTGCCAACACAAAGGGTATTGTCACTGACTGATATTGTGCTCTGTCTGGAACTGAGTTCATTGTTACGTCAATACAAGGATATCTGTGAAGGATTGATCAGAGTGCTTTCTCCTTCATCAAAACAACACCTACTGTGCCTGGAGGTGAATCGTAATGACACCAAGAAATCCCTACACAGAAAAACTGAATGTGTACCAGCGGACCGTATGAGGTTATTATCACAGCCCAGGATATTTGTGGACATTTCAAATAGTGGTTATTAAAGCTGTGTTACAATAATAATGAAAGGATAATCACAGGGTGACATGTCACTCTCTTGTCAGAGGGATTTCTGCAGCAGTGTGAGGCTACTTCAGACCTTCAGGATATACATTTAACATGAGTACATGGGACATGAAAAGAAACAGAAACGCATTGAAAAGGAAACAATGCAGAGGTAGACGAGGAAAGTGAAGGACGACAAGGACTGTGTGGCAAACTCAAAAATGAAACTTGTGCCATGTGCCATCACATGTCTTTGAACCTAAATGGTTTGTCATACTAACAAGATACTCATTCATGGTGGAGAAATCTGTGAAATATTATTTAGACCATCATACAGGGAGATGAAATAACCAGAACAACATGCTTTAGTGGTGGGGTCTAGTTGGACACGTGACATGGCAGTGGCTCTGAGAGACAGAGATGGACAAATATGGACTCACTGAGTTCACTACTCTTCACCATTTTGAACAGGAGTGAGGAATTTAAACTGAATTCACCTTTATAGACCCAAATTTGATCCAGAACACTGAAATTCACTCAGAAGTCAGAAATGAATCCAGAATAACAAACAACCACTAAAACACACATTTTCTGTTCAGGAATGACAGCAAATAACTGCAGTTTAACATCTCTATCAAAACATAATAATTGTGTGTTTTGAGATTTTTTTTTGTAAAACAGTAAATTTTAAAATGAACAACAATAATTATATTTTATCATCAAAGATATCATTTTTGATTAAAGAGATGTACATACTGGTTGATCAAACATTACTGAAATTTTTAAATATTTTGGTATTATATCTATTAATATACTGTTAATTTAGGGCAGCAGTGGAATAATACATACCTCTAGATCTCTGTGTGTCTTAATGGATGTATACCTTCTTACTTTGAACTCATAAACTGGCTGTAGCATATTATTAGTATATTTCTGATAAACACAGTCCATAGTTGTGTAGGAGGCAGTGGCTTCTTCTCTACAAAGTGATTCAGCCTCCTCCTCTTCAGCCCCATATCTAATCTGTGCCTGTTCACAGCGACAGCTGAATTAAACATGGCTTCATATAATGTAAGAGGTGATTGCACAGGCCGGTCGATAGGCTTTTAATCCCTCTCCTGCTCTCCTCTCCTCCCCGTTCTCCACTTTGAGTCTTCCAGCTAAATACAGGGCGACTCTCGTCTCAGTGTCCTTCAAGCCTTCTCTCTCAGCTGTGCTGAACACTTTCTTCCTCTCATCCTTTCCTTCGTCTCGTGTCTGTGTTATGTCAGCTCCACAGAGCAGCAACTCAAAAGCAGAAACAGTGTCAGCGTGCTCGCTCTTGACCTGCAGTCGGCCTGCTTCCTAAACCTCTGAGTTTACTCGTCCAGTCATGGCCGGCCTCTGGGGTCGCTACCTGAGCCACGGCTTTCAGCGAACCAAACACACCCTGGCCTTGCTTTTATATCAGAGTGAGGCTAAATAAATACCATGTCCCTGGTGTGTATTTTAGGAAATGCTTAAGCAGATGCTGTACATTCCCAGTGTAGTAGAAGCTAATATCTTCATGCTTACCATGTAGGTCACTGAAAAGGTCTCTGTCAACATTTTTACTTAATGAAAATACTGCAAAAAGTGGTAAATGTTGTGTAAAACTGGTATTAGCGTATCACAGTAATTACAGGTCATATGCAGACAGAAAGAAATTCCTTAAAGCATCTTGAAAACTTGAAATATTTGTCTATAGCATTATATATTCATGATTAAATAAGCAATAGTCAAAGTTACATCTTTCAGAAAAACAACATCTTTAGTCGTTACTTATTGATATAAACCTTAGCTGTAGGGAAACAACTGAACAAGTTGCTAAATGAGCGCACAAACCAAATACACATGCACATAGTGTTTTCTTTAACTGTTAATCTTTAGACCAGTAGACATTACAATGACATCAATTTAAATTAGTTATCTAAGATCTGGGAAAGTTTTACAAATATAAAAACTCCATGGATTAAAAATGCAGAACAAAAAGAGTCACTGACCATTGTTGTGGCAGTGAAAAGTTCACTATAATACTAGTCTATGATAAAACACATAACACTCACGTGCTTCATCAGGTTTGTTTGTTGAACTGTTTAAATAAATTTACCATGTTTATTGTACTTTCATTAAAATGGTGCTTATCTATGATTAGTGCCTGTAGTTACATGACATAATCTTTTTCCAACAGAGCAGAAATCTCTCATATTAACTCTTGATAGCTGTTCTTATTACCTTGGCAGATAATGTGATGTGCTCATGCAGAATCACTCAGAGTAGGAAACTTAGAAATGTTTGATTGTGCTGCACTGGTGTTAGCAATGAAAGAAGCAATGCAAAGAGGCAGTTTTTTGTATAAGTAATAAGTAATATATAAGTATTTCATACACCACAGATTTTGCAAGCTATCCCACTTACAAAGAATATAGAGGTCTGATATTTTATCATCGGTACACTTCATCTGTGAGAGACAGAATCTAAAAAAATCATAAAAGCACAGGGCAAGAAGCAAGCAGCTTGACGAGAAGGAAACAACTGTTGGAGCAATTATTCGAAAATGATGCTAGACCTCACCTCGTTGAGTGTCAGTGATGAGGAAGGTGAGAAATCAGCCCAGAACTACAGGGGAGGACCGGGTCAGCGACCTGAGGGGAGCTGGGACCACAGTCTCAAAGGTAACACACTATGTCGTCATGGATTTAAAAACCTGCAGCGTGGGCAAGGTCCCCCTGTTCAAGCCAGAGCATGTCCAGGCCTGTCTGGAGTCTGCCAATGACCATCTAGACGATCCAGAGGAGTCATGGGAGACTGAGCTCCCCTCAATGTGTTTAGAGGAAGAAGCAGTAGAAACATCATGCTTTGGGGTGTTTTTCCACAAAGGGGACAGGATGACTGCATCATATCGAGGGGAGGATGGATGGGGCCATGTATCTGGACAAATGTTTGTTTTTTTCTCATGTGTCAAATACTTATTCCATCATTTAAAAATCATACAATGTGATTTTTTTAGATTCTGTTGAAGTGTACTTACGATAAAAATTACACACCTCTCTATTCTTTGTAAGTGGGAAACTTGCAAAACCTGTGGTGTATCAAATACTTATTTTCCCCACCGTGAGATGAAATAAGATAAAATAAAATAAGACAATCACTTCCACCAACAGGCAAATTAACATTCTTACAGCAGCAAAGTGGATAAAGCAGGGGGCCGCAGCTGTATGTGGCTCTTCTGCAGGGGCCCCTTCTGGCTTTGAAAAAAATACATGGATATATTTTTTGTGTAAATTCTATTTAGTTTGTTGCACATTATTTTATTAATTTTCCACAAATATGGGGACTCAGACAGGCCCGCATGGCTCTGTACACACTACATTTTCTTCTCTGCTTCATAAGCGTTAAAATGGTTTTCTTTATTGCTGTGTGAATACAACAGTGTTTTTTGTAAATGCAGTATAACCATCAGGTCTTGCCCGTCACATTCAGTTAAGTTAAACATTGTTACAGAAGCACCTTTTGTTTGTGATATTAGTAATTTAAGCACTTAGAAACTTGTAGAAACACCGGTTGTTTGTAGATTAGTGAATAGATTACTTACTTCTTTAGGAGCGCCTTTTGTTTGGAGTTTCCACCTCGACTAGATTGCTGTCAGTGAGTTCCCTTATTTAGAAATAGCATTTTGATAATCCCTTGCTTTTGTTGCTCCCTCCTCAAGAGCACTTTGGTTTATCCCTCTTTCCTTATATACCACGAGAAAGAGCTGTGACTTTGAAAAGACGGTTCCCTCACAATAACTGCATATAATACTTTATAAGCTACGTTTTGTTTTGTGGCTCCTTAGAAATGCTATTTTATGACAATAGACAAGGCACAATTGTTTGTTTCATAGTAAAGGGTGCAGGCCGCTGGGACAGAGCAATATTACAGTAAGGGCCTATATAAGAAATAAGAACCAGTGACACATATGCCAACCTGGTAACTGGTTGTTGTGTTGTTGTAATCCAGTGGATTACACATGTTGCTGACTGGAACGTTTCCATAGCAGCTGGAAAACTGAACTCAAACTGAAGCATGTCCATAGCCTACAGACATGCTGTGTTTTACCGTCTGATTGCAGGTTAGTCTTTCGACTTCAGCATGTTGCACGTGCAGGTGTGCATGTGTGGTCTAGTGGTTAGATCTTACTCCATTGCTGAGCTGATATGTTTGCTGTCACAGTGTTCTTAGACACTTTTTCACCCTTCTTCACATGGTTTCTCATGATGGCATCTTGATGAGCTTGCAGAGCTGCTCTTGCTCCACTTATTGGCATGGTGACCACAGTCACTCTAATCTGAAGTGGCAACATGCACAGAATTGCTAATTAGCGTTCAGGTCAGCTAATTATAAATCAGCACAAACCTTTGATTTATCATGAAGAGAGGGGACAAATGAAGAGCGATAAAGTTTATTCCTTCTGTCACCCTTTATTCAGCCTTTTCTACCTCTGTCCTCTGTTATCCCCTCGTTCGGTTGCATTTCATCCCATGGCTACATGGTATTGTCAGCTGGGAACAAACTTGGGTTGTGTGGTTGCTCTGGTATTTGGAAAGCTGCAGTGGCCCTCTAGCTCATTAAGATGGAGTCGGCTGCTCGGCTTGAACTTCCTCTGGAGAGCTCGGCAGTAATTGGTAATCAAAGAGGGACGGGGCGAGGCATTGTGACCTCTCTCTGCTCCTGGATGCCATGCTATGGAGATGCTGCATTTTGCTTTGAAACATTAATGAACATTGCACTTGACAAGTACCTGGCTATGCTGCTGAAGCTGTTGGACACGTTTCCAGTATGGACCTTTGATGCTTATTTGTTGTTACTCCAATTACTTTCCATACATCTCATGGTGGGTATTGAGAGGCAGAAAAGCGTACCAAAACCTAAAATTTGCTGAATATTTAAATTTTAAGTAGTTTAAATTACCTTATTTCCTGAACAGTCATTTTCTCTTAATAGTCATCGCTCAGATTTATATTATATGTGTTTGTCTTGTTTTTTCTGCACATATTTGAATGTTTTTGTGTTGAAGTTTAATAGTGATTTTCTCAGTAACTAGATGAACTCCAGTGGGGAAAGTCTTGACAGCTGCTACACAGCCAACAGCTAAGTAGACTAGTGTACTCTGTTAGCATGTGCAGAAATGGTTGGAAATGCTGAAATTCCCTGGCTTTGATCCAGCACGAGACTTTGCTTCTGTTTTACTATTTTTATTATTTTATTATTTTTACTGTTCTCTATCATCGTTTATGTACAGCACTTTGTTTTCAGCTGTGGTTGTTTTTAAAGTGCTTTATAAATAAAGTTGAGTTGAGTTTGGGGAACATGAAGGAGACATGACAGGTCTGAAGACTGAGAAACCACCTTGAGTATCAATATAATATATTATATTATATATAATATAATATAATATAGTCAACAAATCTGTCAAGGTCACTATGATGTAAAACCGATTTCATTGCACAATAGGAGGCAACACTGTATATGTGTGATAAAATAAAAAAATAAAAGATTATAAAATAAAATTAAAAAATAATTATATTAAATGTATAATATACTAAGTCACCTGACTTCCTCCTTTGCTTTGTCATAATTTCTAAGGCTGTCTGACTTTTTCAACCTCCCTGCTGTGATCAGCTTCCCAATGGATGATATTGCCTACTGAGCCAATTTGAAGGTAGAATAGGGTTGTACCACCTCACCTCAAAGCAGAAACATAAACAAGGAGGACCATCCTTCTTCACATCACAAGATTATGTGTTTTAAAAACAAGGAAAATCATTTTAAAATCAATACATACAGACAGGAAGTCAAGGACTTATTACTACTGTGCTGATTGTTTCTTTGTGGTAGATCTTTCTGGGACTGCAGTGATGTGTTGGATTTATTTATTCATCCATATGGTCTATTGGCTTTGAAAGAGCAATACATTCAGCACCTACAGATTCTTTTCAAGTGTTTTTGACACTCGACAGGACACGGATGAGTTTCAAATTTCAACTGAATTAACAAAAACAACAAACAAAAAACATGAAAGCCAAAGGCTTTGGACTGTGACTAATAAGTGATGGGGACAAAAAAAGAGTTTAAGCAGGGTGATGTCATTACAGGGTTTAACAGAACCTCATGAGTAGCATCTTCAACCTCTGTATTTTTTTTTTTAACAAAATGCCATTATCGATCTGATGCATCACTAGAATTTTATATCAGACTGACTGCCATGAGCCGTTGCTCCACTGTTTCAATACTGTGGATATAAAAATAAAACATTTTCAGGGACAGGCACAGCTATGCAGTTTACCAGAGACATACCTGTCAAGTGTTTGAGTTTGATTTGAAACTGTTTGTGGTCCAGCTCTCAGAGCACCATCTATTTGTCTGTCTTATCTTTGCTGATTTGCCTTTACATAAAGATGACTGATGAATGTGTTCTGTGCTTGAAATGACATGAACCTGTTCTTCCCACAACATTTGTTGTCTGCAATCAGTGACCAAAAAAAATGTATTTCCACAACCTGCAATTTCACATAATTATTTCGGCTGAAGGGGCTGGAAGGTTGGAGGTGTGCGTTAAAAATGGTGTGGGTGGGAGAACAGGAAGCCTTTCAGTCTGATTTTCTCTAAGGTAATCTTCCCACAGGCTCTGGGTGTTCACGTCCTCCTGTAATCGTTCAGCCTGTGCTCCAGGTCTTATTACCAACCATGATAGGAGAGGAGAGGCCACCAGATTGATGGCAAAGAGAGACATTCAGACATACTTGCACTTATGTGATCATTTTACTTCACTTTACTCCTTAAATTTTTACTTCTGGAAATTGCATTCAAAGTATTACACTTAACAGAATATTTTCTGCAATTATCCAACACTTTTCTTGAGGGAATCAGGGAGATGCAAACTGTACAAAAGAACCTCAGGTAGCGCTAAAGCTGCGTTCCATTAACCTCGGAAGTCGGAAGTTGGAGCTGGGAATGACGTCACACCTGAGTTGATGGTGTTCCAGTAAACAAGTCGGAAAACCAAGATGGACGCCTCCAGTGAAAAGTTTGTTGTGCTTGCTCTGTCAGAATGCAGAAAGCTAATGCATGAGGTCCTCTGTCATGCTGGTCTAGTCAGGTCATGTATTTTATATTTCTCTTGTCATTTGGTCTTGTCGGTTCCGATTTTATTTTGAAATTGATTGTCTTCCCTTGTGTTTCAGCTTGACCCTTCCTGCCCGGTGTTTCCCACATCTGCTGATTGTCAGCCCCACCCCTGATTGTTTCCAGCTGTTCCCCATTACCCAGTGTCTCCCCTTGTCATGTGCCAGTAGGTCTTTTGTGTGTCGCCAAGCTACCAGCGATCATTCGCGTCCACCATCCCGTCCTCGTCAAGTTTTCCCTGTTGTATGAGTGTTTGTCTGAGCTGTCTCATTGTTCTGTTACTTAGTTTGTTTACCACGTGTAGTCTGTTTGTTCGTTGTCATCCCCGTAGCGTAGTTTATGTTTCCCCTTAGGTTACCGTCACCGTTGGTGAGCCTTTTTAGTTTCTGTTTTCCCCATCCTCTCAGTGAGCGCCCTTAGTTTCCCTTACTATTGGAGTTCTTAGTTCGTACTTTTCCCGCAGTCCTGCCTGAGCATTTCTGTTAGTTTTGTTCATTTAGTTTTCCTCGCCTTGTAGTGAGTTTCTTTCCCTTGTCTAGTCAGGTTTGAGTGATAATACCTCCCTGTACTGTTTGCCTTTTGCTTGTAAATAAATCCTTTCCGTTGATACTTCTGACTCGGAACTCGGAAATTTGGACCTCTGAGTACAAATGGAACACAACGTAAATCTAGAGGGGTCTTGGCGAACTGCCATTTGATATTTTAACTGTCATTTCAATGTCTAATTTCCTGTTTCTTTTGAATATTTACCTATGCTCTGTTCTTCTCAAATAATGCATTTAAAACCAGAAAAAGAAACAAGTTTATTTTCCAAGTAAGCTTGAATTTGACTATATTGGTGCATAACATATAAACATGGTGTAGAAATAGGTACTGTAGTACAACAAGAAACAAAAGATAATAAAGTGAGAACAAGGAATCAATAAAGGGTGCAAAACCTCTGAGCATGAGCTGAGTTCAGGATGCTGTCATACAGATGAACTGTAGAGATTTTGGCTAAAAGTTACGTTTTCCTGACTGTAACGCTCTAAAACAGCATGTACGTTGTCATGATGTGTGCTCCAGTCAAACTCTTTGGTCATGTGGGATGTAACAAATCCAGTCCTCACTAGGGGATGCTGGGTTTTTATTCCTGCGCCACAGAACTGACCCCCCCTCGGTCGGCATCACAGAAAACCCACAAACTATCAAAATATCAAAACTACGTGGGCAGCTCTGAACAGATGACTTGGCAGTGAATTTGCAGTGACATTGAGAAACCCTCCAGAGAAGAAGGACACGGTTGTTTACCTCCGTATTGGGGCTGATTTGTATGGTCACTGAGTATTTGTTTCCTCACTGATGGGCTATAAAAGCCCAGCGTTGGGGCCAGTACGGTGCTGCTGCAAGCACAGACGTGAGTGTCATCAGGAGTTTACTATTTGATGTTGGAACAGTCGGCAGGGACAGGCCTGACTCCAAGGACGTCCAGGACACGGCTGATATACATCCTATATATGGAATAAATCGGGAAAAGAGGAAAGGGAGGAATTCTAACTTTTGCTGCAACATTCCTGAATGTCATCATCATTTCAGGAAACCTGACTTTGATGTTGAACTGTAATTGATGTGAGAGGGAAAACAAACAGGCATGAAAGAGAGAGTGCACTGAAAATATTCTTCCGTTTATACTTGCATGAATATTGCATGATGCACCAGCTGAAGCAGGATTCATTATTGAAATGTACTAGATTGTTAGTGATAATGGCTCTTGGTTTACCTGAGGACACCCTGAAACCTTCACACTCATGTTCACAGTGCTTCTGTGCTGGACTGTCCTGTAGGGTTGGTATGAAAAGCTTAGTGGAGATTCAGTCAGCAGCACACTGTCACACTTTTCATTTGCTCCTGAAGTGCTAACCCTAAGATACAGTAGGTTCAATGGGCAAATTTCACGCATGTGCTTGTTTGTATGTATAGGGCCATTGAATAAATGGTTTTCAGTGTCTGTCCTCCACCCCATCACCTCTATTCTGGATCATAACACCACCCAATCCTGCTCCACTTCCTTTCGAACCTTCACCACCTCTCTTCACACCACCACCACATTTTTTTTCTGATGTGAACCAAGTTATTTTGTTCCTTAAGTCTTTGAGTGCCAGTCCTTTTATAAAACCGAAAGTGCCTTGTGCCAGTGGCTATTTTGAGTCATCTTTCATGATGCACAGAATATTTTGCACTATAAATCTGAAAACTGAAAGGAGACTCTCTATTTCATCATGATAAAAATGTTTGTTTTTACCTCGTTCCATTCTTGTTTTATCAGAGGTAGAGTAGAGGACACTGTAGCATAAATAGTGTAGAGCAGATTAGTCAATCATTAATTAATATCAAATTATGTATTTATGAACAATATCTTTAAGTTATTGATCATAAACCATTAAATTACCTTTAATAGTAGAAATTATCAGGGCGCCACCCAGTTTTGCTAAAACAGGGAAAACTTGTGAATTTGACATTAATTAATAGAGTCTCTTAATCTCAGGGTGCTACAGAGTTCTTGACCTAGTGTACAGTGATTCAATTACTTTATATACACACACCAATCAAATAACCAAGTTCTTTATAAATGAGATGTTTATTTGACAAACTATAACCAGACTACTACTGTCACAGAAAATAACTAATAATAAATGATTAATTTGACAAACTACATGACCAGACTACTGACAGAAATAATAAAATAGAAAATAAATAAAATAGAATAAAGGAAGATTGATGGAAGAAACATGGCATTGACTCACTGTGACAAAAATGGAATGAATGATTAAACAAAGGCAAAGTTCAAAGGATGAATATCTGATTAATTACTTCAATGTGACCAGTTAAATTCAGTGGTGGTTATCAGACCAAATTAAGAATTAGGCTGTTGCCAAAATTTGGTTTAGGTTTGGTGGCGTTCAGCAGTTGAGAGTTTGAGAGGCATCAGAGAAGACTGTGAGTAATTTACTATTCAGAATTGGTTTAGCGTTTTACTGATATCTTACTTATTATTCAGTTTGCTGGATTAAGCCCTAAATTCAGGCCATTTAATTTAGCGTCTAATCATCAAACTCTTTAATATCTGTAAGATGTATATGCAGTATATCACCGTTCCTGGATGGATGGGAGTGAGGAGTGGCTGCAGGTTCTGTCTGGATCTGCTGGATCTCTGCAGGCGACTTCGGCTTGAACTTCACCAGTGGCTCTTTCGGGCATCGGTGGACATCTCTGGACAGCTCTGGACATCTCTGGGGAGTTCTGGAAACCTTTGGTCATCTCTGGACAGTTCTGGACAGCTCTGGACATCTTTGGTCGTCTCTGAACATCTCTGGTTGACATGGTTCCATCTCAGTCTCTCTCTGTCTGTCGCTCCTCTTCACAGCATAGTCTCTGTGCCCTTGCTTCAATTCTTCCCCCCCCTTTGTTAGTGGGGGAGGTCGGCTGGATTCACACCAACGTGTCGACCGACAGTCTTTTCTTCTTTTAGTTTCTTCATGACAGTCATTATTTATGGCACTCAAGCCTTTTATTTTAAAGGATGTAAATATACATCCTTGTCACTGAAAGAGTTAACTGAAACAAAATCAAATAAATCAAATTAATTTGCTATGCTGAGTGCACATCATGAATGTCTTGAGTGATTTTATTCAGTACTGTAAGATTAAATTGATTTGAGACTGTAAGAACATGAAAAAGACAAAATGAACATAATCCCAGACATCCAACGCCCAGAGGTCTGGTTCATGTATCTAGATTTGTGACACTGTCACAGACCTGCTATTAAGCTCCATGTTTTACTTAAATGGAGATGTTCAACACAGCTTTCAACCCTGGTTAGTGTGGGAGAAATTACTGTCCTCCCCTGGTGAGAAAACCAACATCAGAGTCAGCCAAGTTTAGATATTTTATTACAAATGTCTGAAAATTACAGGGTGCCTTACCAAACAGTACTGGTCAGCTGAGAAGAGATGAAGTTTTCACCCAAATAATGTAAACAATTCTGACAAATCATCAAATGCTTAGCAGCATGGCAGCTGATCACAAAGAAATAGTCCCAACATAAACTAGCTCAACATTGTGTTCTAACACTTCAGTTTGTGGGCAGATTATGCAGATAATTTATCTTAAAGGTTTTGAATATATTGGAACATTTTTATGTCAGTGAGAGCCTAGCTGTTCTGGCTGCTCCTTGTCTTAATACTGAGCCAGGGTTAATGCTCAGACATGACAATGATCTTCTTAATTAACTCTCTAAAGAACAGCTTCTTGTGATGGGACACGAATGACGGCCCACTGGAATGAAGTCTGGTTCTTGTTAGTTATTCCGTGGTGACCATCCTGCAGTATAAAGTGCTATTCCAGCATCAGAAACAACAGCCTACCCAGCAGCACTACCCCCAAGAAGAGTCTGATGAGATGGGCACAGTTTGCCCTTCTGTTTACTGCAGCTCGATGTGTGAGCTAGCCTCTTTGCTAAAGTAGCTATGGTAGTAGTTTGAGGAAAGCGTTATGTTTACTTCATCTCTGTAATAGTTTAGGAGCTCCCCCCTGCGGTCAGCAGAAGGTTAAATTATAACGACATGTTATGTCTGAAACACATCATACTCCAACACTTCCTCTCTCTCCCAGCTCCTCACAGTTTTCACTTTAAGTTCAGGAAAGCCACGAACAAACAGCTGATGTAACGTGACACAATGAAACCTTTTGTTTATTGGCCGCTTTCCACCTCCGCTCACATCCATTTGTGTCGTCTTGCTCTCTATGCTCAGTCATGATGCTCCTGTCACATGTTGTGAAAGCACTTATTATTTCTGCAGATGGGTTTACATTGTAGTTAATGGAATGCCCGGTGCGTGTCCTGCCTTGAGTAACGGAAAGAAAACACCAAAAGCCGTGACAAAGCCTCTGTATTGAACATCCTGGGAATTAGAACTGACTGGTGGTGACATCTCAAGGGCCACAAGTTTGCAAAAAAGACAGGAAGGTAGTTGTCATACAATTGCTGCTGAACAATGGCATCAGGATCATTTTACGAGTGAGGAATGTATTTGACATAAATGAGTAGTACTCGTACAGGTCACTGCATGACCTTTACCCTGTATGGTAACTCCAAATTCTAGCATTTATTTTCCAGAAGAACACCTAACGCGTGGTTCACACAGGATGCCGACGCGACAAGCAGGCACTTGGCTCGCACATAAAGCGTTTTCTGTTGCGCTCTGACGCGCCGGTCAGACATCAACTGAGCCCGGCAGTGCCCGGCCGTTTCCGTCTGCCCTCATTTTTCCACACTTACGAGCGCTTTAAACATGGGTAAGTCAATATTTATGTTTTTACTACGTCATGACTTTTTGGTCACCTGTGGAGAGACCTTGCCCCTCCCACCTCCTTTCTCTCAATAACATCATGTGAATCTCTGCCACTCTCCCTCTGTGTGTGTGTGTGTGTGTGTGCATGCGTGCGTGTTCATCGGAAAAAAAATAGACCGACAAGCAACACCGTAAATCCTTTTTTACTAATTTATTGAAATTTATTTTATTTTGAAAATTGACCAGGTTCTCTCGCATCTCCTGTTCCCGACTTCCTGTCTGGTCTGATCTGCTCTGTCCAACTTCACAACTGGCGCTTGCGGCGTGCGCGGCTCGCACAAAAAATAGAGAGAAGCGCAGCGGCCGCGCTCCAGAGTGTGAGCCGTTCAGTCACATAGGATAACACCGGCGCCGATCTGAAACTCAATGCGCGGCGTGTCCTGTGTGAACCAGGCGTAAAGGTCATTATGGAATGTTTGAGCAGCAACATCAACCATAAACTGACTTTTCCAGCTTCATGTACTTCCATGACAGTAATGACTTAGGTTTATCCTGTATTCAGGTGGTTCACTCTGGACAGATCATTAGACCATCAGAGCACCAACACATAGAGACAGAAACCATTCACACTGATATTCACACCTAGACCCACTTTAGAGTCACCAGTTAACCTGAGCTGACTGTCTGTGGACTGAGGGAGGAAGCTGGAGAACCAGAGAGAACCAAGAGAGAACCAGAGAGAACCAAGAGAGAATCAAGAGAGAATCAAGAGAGAACAACAGAGAACCAAGAGAGAACCAGAGAGAACCAAGAGAGAATCAAGAGAGAACCAGAGAGAACCAAGAAAGAATCAAGAGAGAACCAGAGAGAGAACAAGAGAGAACTAAGAGAGAACCAAGAGAGAACCAGAGAGAACTTAGAGACAACAAGAGAGAACCAGAGAGAACCAAGAGAGAATCAAGAGAGAACCAGAGAGAGAACAAGAGAGAACCAAGAGAGAACCAAGAGAGAATCAAGAGAGAACCAAGAGAGAACCAGAGAGAACCAAGAGAGAATCAAGAGAGAACCAGAGAGAGAACAAGAGAGAACTAAGAGAGAACCAAGAGAGAACCAGAGAGAACTTAGAGAGAACCAAGAGAGAACCAAGAGAGAATCAAGAGAGAACCAAGAGAGAACCAAGAGAGAAACAAGAGAGAATCAAGAGAGAACAAGAGAGAACTAAGAGAGAACCAGAGAGAAACAAGAGAGAACCAGAGAAAACCAAGAGAGAACCAAGAGAGAACCAGAGAGAACCAAGAGAGAACCAAGAGAGAACCAAGAGAGAATCAAGAGAGAACCAGAGAGAGAACAAGAGAGAACTAAGAGAGAACGAAGAGAGAACCAGAGAGAACCAAGAGAGAACCAAGAGAGAATCAAGAGAGAACCAAGAGAGAAACAAGAGAGAATCAAAAGAGAACCAGAGAGAACCAAGAGAGAATCAAGAGAGAACAAGAGAGAACTAAGAGAGAACCAGAGAGAAACAAGAGAGAACCAGAGAAAACCAAGAGAGAACCAAGAGAGAACCAAGAGAGAACCAGAGAGAACCAAGAGAGAACTAAGAGAGAACCAAGAGAGAACCAAGAGAGAACTAAGAGAGAACCAGAGAGAACCAAGAGAGAACCAAGAGAGAACCAGAGAGAACCAAGAGAGAATCAAGAGAGAACCAGAGAGAACCAAGAGAGAACCAGAGAGAACCAGAGAGAACCAAGAGAGAACCAGAGAGAACCAAGAGAGAATCAAGAGAGAACCAGAGAGAACCAAGAGAGAATCAAGAGAGAACCAGAGAGAACCAAGAGAGAACCAGAGAGAACCAAGAGAGAATCAAGAGAGAACCCACTATACCTCAGGGAGACTCCACTCAAGGATCCAGTCAGTTTCAGACTAGAACCAGAGACCGTCCAGTCACTCAGCTGTGCTCTGCCATGGCTCTAAGTTCCATAGGTATGACCAGTGACTCAGGGTGTGAACAGTCTGCAGGTCTGTGACGCTCACATCCAGCAGATAAGCTCTGGTGTGTGCTGTTTGTCTCTTTATGAGTCCTAATTCAAAATGACATGGATTACATACAAACTGAATTTGTGACATAGAGCATTTATAGAGCAATGTCTTTTTTTTTAAGTACAACTAGGAACAGTGTATGTGAACAGCCTGCTCACACTGAGCCTGGACCCTGTTCTGGATCAGCTCGTTTAACCTGGAGCTGTCTGATACATGTGAAACTGCCTCAGCATCGTCTGAAACCTTTCAGAAAAATAAATACATGCCAGCCCTCTCCAGTGAATGAAAGACTGCACATCTCAGCTCCATTTATTGGTCTGCTTCTTTCATCAGCTTCTTGATTTGTTTTCAGAAACAGTAAAACACTGAGTCAGGGTTGAAACAGAAAGATTGTATTCCAGCTGTGAGAGTTTTAAAAGCAATTATAAGACCACTTTGACAGTGCCATGGACCAATTCTGTGTGCAGCTGAATACATTAAAAAATGACCCTTTTAAGTGTGACACTTGATGGTTTTTACATGTCAGGGTGTCAGCCTGAGAGAACCGCACTGCTGACTGCAGCAGTGACACGGCTGAATCACAGATGGGCTGAAAAGGCATGCCATAAGAGCACTTCACTGGCTAATTCCTCCCTGTAAAATACACACATAACCAGCAGCATTTCAGCTCTACAATAACATACACGCAACAAACTGAGACAAAGAGGAATAAAGGAGGAAAAATGTAGCTGAAAAGAGAAAGAGGGAGTCAAAGAGTTTGAGATGATTTTTGTGTCTGGTGTGACGGTGGTTGAGTGTATTTTCAAAAGAATTTATGTGTGTTAGCATCTAAAATGTCCTGGGTTTGGATCTGAGAAGAGAATAGCATGCTGCTGACCTATTCATTCACTTGAATGTTGCTCACCCAGGCTTCAGCACTTCACTGTTCCCACTGTCACCTGACCGACGCTGACTTTGTGGAGTTTTCATGCGTGTTCTGGTGTCAGCCCAGTGACCGCCTGGTGAACTGTCCGATCTAAACGGCTCTCAGGGTGATCTGACAGGCTCACATCAATCCACATGGAAGAGCAGTGAGGCCTAACCCCAGGGCACCACTGCCCATTCATCTTTCTATCAGTGGTGGGAAACAAACAATCAATCAAAAACATAAATCAGTTTCAAAAATGCCTTTAATGCATACAAACTGCTATCATATTTTAAATTGTGTCACATAATTACAAAGTGATTTCAGCCTTTGTATGTAAAGGCTTGTATTGAATCTAGGGTGGTGTCTTTTTTAAAAAAAATAATGCTTTTTTGGTGGCGTGGTGGAGAGGAGGATGTGTTGCCCAGAATCCATTGCTGACAGCTTGATGTTGCTCTTCCATTGGACACTTTCATAATATTTCTGTTGTCATATGCAATGTCAATGTGTTTTTCATTGTTGAACATATGACATATGTATTTCCTGTCTGTCCATCCTGAAGAGGGATCCCTCCTCTGTTGCTCTTCCTGAGGTTTCTTTTGTTTCTTTTTCCCTGTTAAAAGGGTTTTTTTTTGGGGAGTTTTTCCTTAGTCGATGTGAGGGTTGTTTGTAAAGGACAGAGGGTGTCATATCCTGTACAGATTGTAAAGCCCTCTGAGGATAATGTGTAATTTGTGATATTGGGCTAAAACTGACTTGACTTGAAGAGATACCACAGCACACCTTCAGGGGTCAGAGGTCAGAGAGGGGGAGCAACACAGTATTAGACAGCTGGTCATGATGTTATGATTGATCAGTGTGTATGCTTCAGTGAAGCTGAATGATTCCTGGCTCTTTTAATGTATACTCATATCAGTGTCTTTTCAAAGCTGCCAGCCCTCTGTGCTGAACTGAATGAGTCACTTAAACATTCCTTTATTCCTCTGCTCAGTGACACTGGCCTGACGATCACCTGCTGGTTTTGAACGTGAAAGTGTTACATCAGAACCCACTGAACTCACTCCATGTTTGATCTGATAACATCAGATTCAGAATCAGTTCTATCATTTACACACACACACACACACACACACAGGGAATAACATGTACACAGTAACTGTGGTTAGGGAAAAGAAGCTGGGCTTTAATCAAGGATAGGCAGGACGGATCAAGAAACTGCTTTATTTCTCTAGGGTCATTTCATATGTTGTCAGACACTTTTAATAACAACCAGAGCCTGTCAGCAGCAAAAACAATCACTTTTAGGTGACGTAAACTAACGTGAGGAATTTCCCTGAGGATGATATCACGGCTTGGTGCAGCATCCTCCTTCAATACTGGACCAGTTTTAGAAATATTGTCCCCATTAGTCACTTAGACACAAAAACAAGGAGGAATACGGTCCAAACATACCAAAGAAATCCTACAAGAACGTTTTTTTTTGGTTTTGGTTTGTGACTTGTGAACTTTAATATACTGACCTCTATTTTTATTACAGAATTATGACCTTTCCTTCAAACTCTTCTGTTTCTGAATGATGTCTTTCAAATATTAACGGTATTGCTTTACTATTCATTTCAATTCCATTTTGCCATGAGATCACCATTAAAGACTGAAACAGTTTGGCCTCATTAACGATGCATTAATTGATCTTCTCTGTTCAACTTTTTTTGGGAGAATTTATTGTTTGTCCTCAAAAATCATCACAAATTCAAATATGCACCCTCCCAGTCAGACTGAATTCTTTAGGCTATTTATTTGAATACCTTATCTTGTTTTATCTTCTCTTCTCTTCTATGTTTATAGGGATTTCAGAGTCTTTCAGGTCCCATGGGTAAGAGCATAGAGCTTGTTGAATCACAGAGCTGTCATTGACTATTTATTTGTAGCCCCCACAATCCAACTCTTCATGCTGCACACTGTGGGGACGGGGGTGTGGGTGCGATCAAAGCTCCCTTTCATTTCAGCTCCAGACTGTGGCCTCAGATCAGGCCTCCATTACTGCAGGGATGTGCTCCTTCACCACTAAATTGTATATCTTGTCGCAGTTACTTCTGTCTGATGACATCACTTTGTGCCTCTTATTTCTGATCCTGCCTTTTGATTGGGCAGAGACGCTGGAATAAAATGAGAGGAGTGTTCATGTTGAACAGTGATGTGGAAAAAAATGAAGGAAGGCTGTTTGAAGAAAAGTGAGTTTGCTCAAGATGTGTCGAGATGATTTCAGAATTGACAGACATCATCTGTTTCTTTAATTGAAATACATCACACGTCCTTCATGTTGGCCAAAGAGGCAGTAGAAAAAGCTTCAGTAAGAGTTCTTGGTCTAATATGTGGGGATGTTCTGATGAGGTCTAACTGGGATGTGAACAGGTTCACCTCCATAAAAGAAAGTTCTGGTTCTTCTGGTGAAAAACTGTTTTTTTTTTTATTTCAGCAATAACTGTCAGCTTCAGTCAACAAACACTCAACATGTATTTATAAATGCTTTCAAACACAAATGCTTATGATGCATACATGATATAACTAAATCTAGTTTTACAATGCAGTAATGTTCAAACTGTTCTTAGAAAAGGTTTCCTAAGCGATGCCATTATGTATATTTAATATGATTTCGCAGCAAACATGCAGCCTGTGCTCACAGCTTGTAGGACTGATATGAATGCATTTTAGCTTCTTTTTGCATCTTATCTTTTGACAAGAAAGAAATAATCTGATAAACAAGTGGCATCAATTCACTCCATAAACTGTGACTGAATTTCATTTTGCACAAATGCAAAATTACCTGCGCCCTGTGATTCAGTCAGAAGGCTGACTAAAGAGCATTATGAAGCCATTTCCATCAGCAGCATTGATCCTCTCTCAGGTTCATTCTCTGTGACCTCTGCATGTTTTAACATCCTGACAGTGTCACTGAACATTATGCAGATGATTATCATTTCAAAGTTGTCTTCTGTGTTATTATTATGATTATTTTTACAATGTTCTGGTCGTCACTTTCTGAGATAATATTAGGCATGATTGATGGAAATGTCTTGGAAACAATAATCATATAAAAATGTGTCCATACAAACCCTGAGCACTGGGATGTGTTGTCATCTGCACTTTTTACTTTATTTACCAGCGCTCTCAAACAACACTTACTTTGGAAAGATCTTTTGACACAATATTAATTTGCTTATTTCCAAACAACTGTGTCTGTCAGTCTATATGGCTTTCAACAAACATGTACTGTAACTCAGTTACTCTGCTGTACTTTTAATACCATTTAACACCAAAGCTCCAGTTAAACTTCACTTATTTGACTCATCACAAATTAAACTCCTGCCTACATTAAAAGTGGAAAATGAAATGTGTGATTGGAGGGTCATATTCTGCTCATAGTTCCATAGCAACATTGATCTAATATGTCTTATTTATTCACATTCCTGCTTGGGGCTCACCCAGTCTGTAGCACAGCAGCCTCCCACACTTTTACACCCAATTAGTGGATCTGATTCCCACACTGTGCTAGTGGACTGTGAGGCTGGAGCCTACTTTATTGCTCGGAGCACAAATGTCCACACGGGTGTCGGTGCTGAACTGTCCAGCGGATACAGGGTTATAGTGAGCCTCAGTCCAACCTGGGAGAACTGCAGGCTCGGTATCGGTGGCTCCCCTGGTCCGGTGATCCCCCCACCCACTCCTCGCTTTGAGCAGTGCGTCCTGCCGTCCGACAGGAGGCGTGTCTCCCCTACGGCCAGAGTGCAGCGCTGCCAGATGCGAGTGCGGAGGAAGACACTCGGCTCCACAGAAACAAACCAACTTCTTTGTGTTGCTCCGGTGACTCGTCCCTGCTCCGGCTCTACCGAGGGTAAGCCCATCCTTTCAAACATTACATTTATTGACATGTTTTACCGCTCTGCGTCTTTTTAGGAACACATGAAGCCGAAGTAGGAATTCTTTAACATCGTTTCCAACCGGCAAGACGCGCAA
This sequence comes from Synanceia verrucosa, assembly GCA_029721515.1. Taxonomy (NCBI): domain Eukaryota; kingdom Metazoa; phylum Chordata; class Actinopteri; order Perciformes; family Synanceiidae; genus Synanceia; species Synanceia verrucosa. The sequence goes on along the minus strand of CM056557.1, from coordinate 1,433,938 downwards.
AAATCACCGTTACGCAGCGCACCGGTCAGGTTTGAAGTTCACCCGTGAGTTTATAGGACCAAAACAGCTTTTAACTGGCGCACACAGGACGGAGATAACATGTAGGTTAAATGTCTCACAAATAAGACCCGATTTGTGGTTGAATAAGTCTGGGGGCTATGTGACCTCCTGCGTCTTTGCCCGACCTCTACTTGGAGACAGTTGTCACCTTTTGTGGTATCTCGACCTTCTCCTCCTCCTCCTCCTCAGAAAGACATTATGAGGGTCGTTAAATTCCACCGTGATCCTCTTCATGAATGATCCACAGATAATGTCTCCACTTGACGCGGCTGGATGGCAACTCGCGGAGACGAGCCGTGCATTTAAATCCCACAGTTGATGAGCACATCAGCTTTAAATCAACTTTATCTCGGGCTCCGTTCAGCCGCTTCCAGAGCTCTTTCACGTATTCAAAGGGGCATTTGTTGAGCTGTAAATATATCTGTAGAGAGAACTGGATATGAAGAAACGGGATGAAAATATGCGCCGGTGCCAACTGGGTCTTTTTCACCTTTCTGGCTGTCAGAGCTGCGGCTTTGTGCTCTCTTATCATGACCTCTATGCGCGGAGAGACAAACACATTCAGAGGTGTTTCTGTTTCACACATTGGCTCTGGGAACCCGCTGACATCCTGGACAATTTACACCTAATATAAAACATATTAACAATATTCTAAAAATAGGGAAATGTGTTGTCCAGGTGTGGACTGTCAGTTATTATCATGATAATGGCTCCTTTTTAAAATCAATTTAACCTGTGCGTACACTTTTAGCTTCCTAAATTATTGAGCAGTTAGGGTGATGGCCACAGTAAATGAATGCCGAGGTTGAATACAGTGAAATAATGTTTAAACTTTAGGAATAATCTGTTTTATTCTGGTAGAATAAACAGGAACAGGCTGTGGAGGCTCTGTCCATGGTGCTGAAACCTCTCTGTCTGTGATGCTGAACCATTCAATAGTAACATTTATTTCAGATAGAGGCTCTGTCTGTGGTGCGAAAAAAACACCCTAAAAGCAAATACTCGTTTAAAATGAATTGCTCCAGCTTTGGCCTGAATGTGAAGCCCTTCACTTCTTCTTCTTGTTGTTAAATCTCAACAACAGAGCTGACTGTATCCCACATCGCCACTGGTCATTTTAATCTCACATGGGGACAGCTTGTATTCATTTGCTGCATGTTTAAATCAGCTTGACCTCCATATATGCAATATGCAGTACTTTTGATCTCAATTGTGAACGTAGAAAAAAAACATATATAGGATGTGAAGATAAGAAATGACGCATAAGACCAACTGACTACTGAAAACTCTGCCCGCTCATTTACCGACCTTGGAAATAAACCAGTAACACTTTGTGCTTTCATAAAAACTGAGCTATATACAATCCCTATATTAAATATCAGGTAAAAGGCCACATGGAATATGAAATATCAGACATTTCTTCAGAGACGGTCCCTGTCACACACATTAAATAATGTGTTGATGCTTAGGACTGGCTCTTATCTAACAGCCTGGAAAAGTAGAAAATATTATTTAAAAAAACGAGTAAAGAAATAATTGAAAAATACAGAAGAGTGCTGAAATCCAGCAGAGGCTATTCATCATGTCGAGAGCAGTGACAGCTCTGAGTCCAAGCCTGAGTGACTCGATCACATCCAGCCAGCTTTTCCATTCATACTTGAGCTTTTTCACGGCGGCGCTCCGCTGCCGGTTTACCGGCCATTGAACCGAGCTGAGGGGGATCTGAGGGAAACCGGGGAGCAGCGGCTAGGTGAAGCACTGTGTATGGGTGTGTTAGTGTTAGTTTTGTGACGCGATACAGATCAAGGAGCGAAGTGTGGCCAGCAGCAGCAGAGCAACATGCCCGGTCCAGCCTGTGCGCTCCCCCACTAGAGCTGGCTCGACGTCAGATGTTGTGCGGCAGTGCAGCAGGAGGAGCTGGGCTGGAGAGGCTGCTCACACCGCTTCACTCCTCACACTCTCACTCCCCTCTCCCTCTGCCTGTGTTTTTCAGTAGCTGGATCTCTTCATGCTCTGCCCCGTCTAACATGGATGCACAGCCACCTCCACCTCCATCATCAGCTGAGTCGGAGGGCTGTTTCTCCTTGGCGCAGTGAGCTGGACACGCAGTGCTTTTTTTTGCTAAATGGATGTGGGGAAACCGTTGCCCAGCCCGCCGGTGGTGCCCAGCCGCCTTGATTCGCGTTAAAGAGAAAAACATTCTGGGGAATATACCGATTCAGGGAATAACAATTCTGTGCGCCACACAAGCACCATGAAGATCACCTCCCTGCTGATCCTCAATGCGAGAGTCAGGTGCACCGTGAGGCTTCTGCTGCTGCTATTACACTGTGTGGGATATGCTCATGGGATGCCACACGTCTTGAGATTTGGTGAGTTACTTCTTTTTCTTTTTCCTCCTAAAAGTTTGACTGCTGTTGCTCTCAGCTCGACCTGTTGGAGACTCACTTTCTCTTCCTGTCCTCACTTGTGGGAAAGTTGCTGATGTGAATGGCGTTTTAGGAACAATAGCACGAGAGACTGAAGAGTTGGCATAGACCTGCACTACTAGGGCGCAAAGCGTGCCAAAAAAAGACTAAGATTAATATAGCAGTGATCCATAAGGAGGCAACCTGTGACTTGTTGCTGTTTAGAAAGTTTCTCATTTCAAAGGTTTAACATGTTTCCCCTCACACTGCATCCCCATGAGTGTGTGTGCACTGTCAGCTGACTTTATACAGTATGTGTGTGTGTGCTTGCGTGCGCACATTCATTCGAGTGTTCAGATCTAGTATATTTAATGTGGCGGTGGTGGTGGTGGTGTGTGTGTGTGTGTGTGTGTGTGTGTGAGGAGAACCGAGAGACAGTTAAATGTTATATATAACAGATTTAAACACATTAAAAAATAATCATGTGATGAATATCCTGTCAGGTGATTTTTTTTTGGATGAGTTTCTTCTTTTAAAAACACATTTCATCACTACATGGGAATACAGTATGTTTGTTCCAACACATTGCAGCTATGTGATGTTTACACAGGAGCACCATGTCATCAAGTAGAAATACTCCAGATGTCTCACATATCATTTTATAAACAACTTATGGTCCGTAGGTTTGAATGAGATGATGCTGGAAACCGAGGCCACTGACTGTGGAGCTGCAACCACAGAATGAAAAAGCACAAACAAAATCATTAAAAAAAAAACATTAGATTTAATTTACCTTGTCAGACATGCACCTAATCAAGAAAACAGAGCGTAATGCTGGCACACAACCATCATAATAATGCACAAATACAGCCGATTACTTCACAAAGATATGTTGATAAACAACACACAGATACAATGACATTAACTGGCATGCTTTTTGTTGAATAATCCAACATTTTAAATTAATAATTAATTTAATTTGAATTAATATGTTTGGACAAACAGCACTGAGATATTTCAGTTTACAGAAGAAAAACCGTCACTAATTAAATCACAATGTGTATTTCTTTCTAATTCATGCATTCTAATTCAGGAATGCAAATTGATGAGCTGCATATTGATTTTTCCACTGATGGAGATGTAGCCTCTGAAGTGAAGATGGATAGATAGAAATCCTGCAGGGAGCTGGTAGAGTCGTCGTCTCTTTACATGGCATCGCCTGGCTCTGAGCTCAGAGTCAGTCAGTATGGAGGGAAACACCGTGTACCCCATTACATCCCATTATTTCACCACACTAGGTTAAATATGCCTCGATCTGAATCTGAACAGTCACAACCTGGATCTGTCTGTTGGACAACATGTCCATTTATCCCCCTCTCTTCCTTTGCCATGACTGTGTTCAGTAGGAATTTAATGTGTGTGTGTGTGTGTCTACGGTTTCACCACGGATTGTTTTGGGTGTTCAGGTTTTGACAATATTCACCAAAGGCATAGCAGTGGCTCAGGAGCACTGTGGGGATTTAGCTAGCCTGAGCTTCTAAGGAAAAACATATAAATAAAAAAAAAAATCTAAATATTAAAGAGGCACTGATCAGCAAATAAAGAAATCTAAATATTAAAGAGGCAATGATCAGCAAATAAATAAATCTAAATATTAAAGAGGCATTGATCAATAAATAAATAAATCTAAATATTAAAGAGGCACTGATCAGCAAATAAAGAAATCTAAATATTAAAGAGGCATTGATCAATAAATAAAGAAATCTAAATATTAAAGAGGCACTGATCAGCAAATAAAGAATTCTAAATATTAAAGAGGCACTGATCAGCAAATAAAGAAATCTAAATATTAAAGAGGCACTGATCAGCAAATAAAGAAATCTAAATATTAAAGAGGCACTGATCAACAAATAAAGAAATCTAAATATTAAAGAGGCACTGATCAGAAATCTAAATATTGAAGAGGCATTGATCAGAAATCTAAATATTGAAGAGGCATTGATCAGAAATCTAAATATTAAAGAGGCACTGATCAACAAATAAAGAAATCAAAATATTAAAGAGGCACTGATCAGCAAATAAAGAAATCTAAATATTAAAGAGGCACTGATCAGCAAATAAAGAAATCTAAATATTAAAGAGGCATTGGTCAGCATAGAAACAAAACAAAATATTGAAGGATAACAGTTTATTATTACTCTTAAATAAAGATGATAGAACTTTTGAACGTCATATTAAACAACAAATGCTCAAAATCTAAGCAGCAGAGGCTGAAGTATCCTCACTTTTAGTCTAGAGCATGGGTCAAGCTCCACAAACACTGGATACTACACTTCCCATCATGCAACTCAACAGTGCTTTCCTTCAACCCTACTGACCTGGTAAAGGTCAGTATCTTTCAAACTCCATTCTCCCAGTCTGTCGGTGAATTTTTCTGCGAAACATTTTAATTCTTCAGACGTGGCTTCGTCATGTGGTCATCAGTGATGTCATCATGGACAGTTCGTCCAGACTGGACGTCCTCCTTGTGAGGACTAAACTGTAATCCTCTGTCCTTTAAATGACTGCTGTAACCATGGTAATATTGATTGTGAGAAATGAGCAGACTAGGCTACATTAAGTAGCTAATGTATGTAGACAATTAGTATGACTGGTATTCACTATTTAAAAGAATATTTGTGTTTTACTACTCAACAATGTCTTTAAATCCAAGTTATTGAGTGTATCATGTCTCTTTAGACAGGAGCGAGGTTTTCATGATATAAAATAAATATATATAAAACGTCCACCAGGTAATGTGGAGGAAATTAGTCTCACTAAACACAGGGAATAACATAAAATCAGACAAGTATTTAGTAAAAATACTTACATAGAGAGGTCATATTCCACATTAACAGCACCTTGCAAATGGTTTGAATCATTCAGTCGTATGACGAATCATGCTTTAAGAGTAATGGAAAGCATCGGATTTCTATTTTGAAATTCAAGCACAGGATAAAAAAAGGCATGCTTGAAGTAAGAATATCACAGTTGCCATTTTTAATCAGACTGGGTCCTGTGATTAAAAAAAAGCGTTTTACAGGCTCCTGTTGTGAGTAAGAGACTTATGAGCACATATGGTTATGATGATCTTTTGAAATAGTTGAACATGGAATAAGGACATTGAAGCAGGGTAAGAGCTGCTCATCGAAGACAGAGGCTCACATGCTGACAACCTCTGATGATAGAAAACACATAACTGAATTCTGCACAGACCATTGAAGATAAAGCTTGATATAGATCAGCTGTAAGCAGCGATAGACTGAGCTGCAGCAACATGTGACCTGCCAGCTCTGGAGCTATTACTGCTGCTTCTGCTGAAATGTTTGTGTGCTTGAGAAGGTGTAGTGCCGACAGGTAAGGTCAGGAAATTGGATAACCTGTGTGGAGCAGAAGCCATATTCAAGGTCACCTCACAGGCATGCAGCAGCATTTATTTCACACATTCACTGCAGGAACTGGCGGTGGAAAGCAGACGGCTCCTCCTTTAGAAAAGTAGTATTAGCAAAAAAAGTTTAGGTCAAGGGAAGTGGTCCTATGAACAGACAGTATGGGAAGTCTCGGATTAAATACAATGTTTTTCATCAGAGTCAAGGACATCCACAAGTCATCTCACATCCAAAAGAAGCATTGCTGAGCAGTACTTGTGTATGTTCAAATGCATCAATTTATCCTGATGCTTTATGTTCTCTGCAGAGCCTAGATTGATTCGGGTGCGTCGGCGCTGGCTGCTGCGGTCGGCATTAGTATGAAGGTCACCGTCTAACGGGGCAGACGAGCTAAATGTTGCAGGTTGAGGCCAGAAAAACCCACTTTGGAAAATATCACATTGTCTGAGAAGGCTGCCTGTCAATAACTGAACAGAAAAGTTGACATTATCCTGCAGACTCTGGCCTCTGCCTCGCTGATGACTGATGATGGAAAAGAAGGAGATTTGCAGACGAACGCAAGCTACTTGGAAACAATGTGTGGCTAAGCGGATCATTGCATAATGGAGAGCATTAGGTATGAAATGGAGGTGATAATCAGAGCATCCTTCAATGAACAAGTTAATTTCCTTATTTGCTTTCCAGTGTATCAGTGTAGCTGTAGGCGTAACAGTCTCCTGAAGAGACAGTTTAGATGTAACAGATTATAATACTGTAATGTAAAAAAGCACTAAATATGTGTAAATCCACAACTGAAAATAGTCCCCAACAAATACAAATTTGCTGTTTCTACTTGCTGAGTGACATTTGCTACACACTGATGTGATCTTCTGCTTCAGGAAATTAAAAAGATAATACATTTTTTAAAAGATTGTCTTAGAAACTAAATGGACTAACAGACAAACAAGCAATACTTTGTTGCGGTGGACAATTCTGCACTTTAAAATCTAAATTCAATGCAATGCAGGAAGTATGGTGTCTTTACGAATCACAACCTTTTTACCATACTGTAGCTGAGATGTATGTGTGAATACTGTAGAAAAGCATGTTTTAAATATTGGTTAAAGGTCCCATATTGTGTTTGTTGAATAATAAAGCAGGTTTAAGAGCTGTATAAAGCCTGTGAAAGTATCAAAACACTCATTCCACACACCCTGTATGTTTGAAACAAGCTGTGTGGATTTTTGTAGCTTTGTGACATCACAAGTCTACCATATTTTGTCCTTTTCACAGTTTCAAATATTCTAAATGTGGGCCATTGTTTCCTGTGTAAGTGAATGTGTGAGGGCTCCATGATTGGAGCCAAACGCACGACTCAAGAGACAGGCAGTTCACAGAGTTTACTGTTAAGTGCAGCAGGGCAGGCAGATGAGCACAAGTCTTCCAGAAGGGAGAGGGAAGCACGCCTCACCAGACTGGGTGAGAGCGCACCAGGAAGGCCCTACTCTCACTCTACCCTGGACTAAGAAGCAGGAGAAAATACTAATCAGCTCACCAAGAGGGAGGGGAAAAAAACAAAACAGAAACTAAAACCTATGTGAAAATTAAATTCTCTAAGAGGCTATGAAATTAAACTCAAAACACTCACTAGATGCTACAGGAATTACAACAAAAAATATTTTAATAAAGCTACAAAATGGAAACTGAAAACTCTCACAGAGGCTATGAAAATTACAAAACAAAAAAGCTCTCTATCCTTAAGAGACTATGCAAATTTAACAAAAAAAAAAAGATCCTGCACTCATGGGCTATAGGGCTCTCAAAATTAACTAACAAACATGAGCACTCTTACACTAAGAGACTGTGAAACTGTCAAACTAAAGATCACTCTGGCTCTAGAAGAAGAAAAAAAGAAAACTAACAAAAAGAAATGCTTCTCAATCTGAGGTATGAATACTACAAATGAAAGGCACTAAATTAAGGCTATCAAAATTATCAAAACAAACTCTCTGGGATCGTGGAACATGGGTTCGAGCTGCAGAACATGACGAGGAGACAAGACCATTATACACAAGGTAAGGGGATACAGGTGGAAACTATCAGGGCGGGAATGACATTCACAGATGTGCGAGCACAGGAGGGCAGGAAGTAAAAAGAGAGGGAGACAGGTTATTTCAAAATAAAACAGGAAATGACAAGACAACATGTGAGCACAAGACAAAAAATGAATAACTACCAGTCAGACGGGCATGACAGAATGACATGAAGTAAACCTCGACCCAACCAGCTGACTGGCAACAGTCTATTGTTTTGTTATTTTTGGGCTAAATGAAAGAAATCATTTCAGACAGACAGAGAGTAAATACAGGTATATTCAGACAGACAGGATGAGGAAACTTTTGAACGTTAAAGCATAAAAACACAGGAACACAAACATTTCTCTCTCTCTCTCTCTATATATATATATATATATATATATATATATATATATATATATATATATGTATGTATATATATATATATATATATATATATATATATATATATATATATATATATATATATATATACATACGTATATATATATATATATATATATAATCAAACCAAGAGTTATAAATTGTATAATTCTAAGGTTATAAGCTGGCATTTTTCTTTCAGAGCAGCAGCAAAGTTAAAGCTGTCAGGGAGTCTGGCAGTGACAGATGGTGGAAGGAGAGAAAGTCTGATGGAAAAATCACTTGCAACATGTTTATTCACTTTAATACAGACAAAGAGGCTGGGGAGTGGAGGGATAGGGGTTGGAGAAACAACATGTTTTATATCCACAGCACTGCCTTTGCTCACAGAGCACCTGCAGGATCCCATCAGCAAGGCTTCACTGTCAAGTCTTTCTGCAAAAACATATGGGCCTGCATTCATATAGCACCTTTTCTGGTGTTCTGACCACTTAAAGCACTTCACATTTCAGCAGATTTCTCTCTGTGGAAATATATCTTTGACTAATGAAATGATTCCTTCCAACGGATAAAAATAGGCAGACGCTCTAAACACCCAGGTGTCAGTCGACAGCAACATTATCTGCACCCAACCCAGGTACACTAGCTACTGCACTGTGAAAAATAATAATTGAAAAAGCCATAATATTATAAGTCAACTGAGTAGAAAATAAACTCCCAGACTCAGTGTCCAGATGAAAGTCCTCTTTGTCCACCATAACCTACTCCTTACACTGTGTCCCTGTTTATATCACTACTGCTGTTATCCCTGTTAGGTTAGGGGGCAATGATGAAATATTTTGTAGCTTAAGCCTATGAACACACTTTACCTTACCAGGATTAGTTGAGATTATTTGGGTAACATGTATGACTCATACAGGATATTTCTTGTTTTAGTCCTCTCGTTTGTCAGAAGTGCTGCTGTGCAGTCGACCAATCTGCAACAAGAGAACAGAAGTGACAATAATCACCTCCATGTTTAATATCTGGACTGCCACACTTGCAAGATTGCCTGTTATGTTTACTGCCTGTTGTTGTCACACTTCCTAAATTCTGCCACATGGGAGGTGAAACACTGCAACATATCCTTCTTGTATTTCCCACGACGATGATGACATGAACACTTTTTCCCCATCAGACCTTGTTTACAGAAAATCCAATATGACATGAATGTAGCATCACCTGAACAAGGAGCAGCCGACCTCCCCATAGTAGATCTAATAGTGAAAATAGACTCTTTCCAAGCTGTGGCCAGTGGCTGTAGAGCAGCAGATCCAGGCAGCTGAGATTAAATCTTAAACATAATCAATACTCATGATGGGATAACCCCCCAGAAAAAAGAAAATAAGGCCTGGGTTTAAAGATGGGGCAGCTTATAGATTATGAATTGCACTTCAGTCGGAAAGGCTTCGAGCAAAGGGAGTGGATCATTTCTATAGAGTGTCTGATGAAAAGGCTCTGCATGAGCATGATTATCATATGAGTCGAAGCAGCATGTTAACGATTCAGCAGGACCGTGATAGAGACGCTTTGAGGTATAAAGAGCCAGCAGAGGAATCACACTGAAAACACACACAGTGTACAAGGCTGGGGGTGTCATTAAGAACTGGTACAATTATTGGAGGAAACATGGTGACAAGTCAAGATGGATGAGCTGGAAAAGGTTAGCCTAGCCAAGCATAAAGACTAGCATCAGAGGGGAACAGCTAGTCTTCAGTGTTCACTGAGTGTTGTTCACTGAACACATTCATATTTTTGGTGAACAGTGAATTTAATTAGCTTAGTTTAGATAGATAGATTAGTTTTCATATGAACGTCAGCTGTGCGGTGAGAATTAACGGCATGCACTAGTCATGTTCACGTTCACGTTCGTGTTTGTGTTCACGTTCATGTTCACGTTCATGTTTACATTCACGTTCACGTTCACATCCATGTTCACGTTCATGTTCATGTTCATGTTCACGTTCACGTTTATGTTCACGTTCACGTTCATGTTCATGTTCACGTTCACGTTCACGTTCACATCCATGTTCACATTCATGTTCACGTTCACGTTCATGTTCACGTTCACATCCATGTTCACGTTCATGTTCACGTTCATGTTCATGTTCATGTTCATGTTCACGTTCATGTTCATGTTCATGTTCATGTTCACGTTCATGTTCATGTTCACGTTCATGTTCACATTCATGTTCATGTTCATGTTCACGTTCACGTTCATGTTCACGTTCACGTTCACGTTTATGTTCATGTTCACGTTCATGTTCATGTTCACGTTCACGTTCACATCCATGTTCACGTTCACGTTCACATTCATGTTCACGTTCACATCCATGTTCACGTTCATGTTCATGTTCACGTTCATGTTCACGTTCACGTTCATGTTCATGTTCACGTTCATGTTCACATTCATGTTCATGTTCACGTTCACGTTCACGTTCACGTTCATGTTCATGTTCACGTTCACGTTCACGTTCATGCGAGCGGTTTGAGTGTTCCGGCACTGTTTCTGGCAAACACTATGATAGTCCGGTATGGTGAGTGCTGAAGCCAGTTTTGCAGACACATGGCAGAGTTTTATAAACCTAGGCCTCAGAGTCAGTCAGTCTGGTGCCATGGAGTCAGTCTTATTTATTGATACGATAACTTGATTAGTTTTGGAGTGGCAGTGATTTACAGCTGGTGATGAGTTTCTATTGTGTAACACAGTGTCTGATTTATTTAAAAAAAAATGTAACAAATGAATGTGAACTAGTTCATTTTTAGGACTGTGAACTAGGACAGTCATTTTTTAAAAGTGAACTAGTTCATTTTCATATGTGTGAACTGAACTTTGTACTGGTTCTTTTTAAGTATGAACTGGAACAACACTGGTTATTGTGTCTTTGCTGAGGTGAAGAGGCATGTTGGTCCAGCTCATGCTCACCTTTGCTCTTTGGACTGATCATGACCTGGATGACTAACCCCTAATTTCCACTGGATGCGGAACAATGCGGATGTCCATAGTCCGTCAGTACACACCACATCCGCCTACTGCGGCTCCACCGGACAGCTGGAATGGTGAGAATGAGGTCTCACTGACTAATGAGAGCTCACTAATTCACATAAAATTGCGGGATAAAGCAGGTTGTAGTGGAGCGTCAGTGAAAGGGAACCACCCTGTGTCCACTGAGTAGAAGGAAATCGATTATACAATCCACTGTGAACATGGATTAATTTATTTTAAAAATGGATGTTTTATTTTTTGTCTGTCCCACATTATCTACTCTGTGCTGAATTCATGCAGCGTGCACCGACGTCTGACAAAATGTCGGCGTCGTTCCACAGTGGAAACTAGGGGTGAAAGTATTCACAGAAACGCTCAGTAGTTACTGTTGTTTCCTGATGAACAACAGTTTATCTGCTTTATGCTGGGTACCTTAAGCTCACCCATGACTAATTAAGAATTGGACTGAAATTTCTGTAGATCTGCATTTGTTTTATGTTGTCTTTGAAGAGTAGGAGCGACTATGACCTTGAATGAAATGGATTTCTGGCAGACTTGATTTTGCGCATGGCAAATGTTGTACCTAACTGTACTATTGACATACACTGTGTTGTGATGGAAGAGCTAAAAAAGAAAGCATCTAAATCATGCAGCCATCTCTGGCTCCATTTTATTCTTTCTCTCAACAATTATTTTGTTTCAACATTTCACAGTCATTCACTATCATGATGAAATACCAGGCATGCCGCTCTCAGTGCTAATAGACACTCAGCGTCTCGTCATGCAGCTGCCATTTGTTTATAAGAGTGTAAATAGTGCAGCACTGTTCAAAAATATACCGATAGCAGGAAAAAGACTTTGACAGAACTCTACAGCGACTCATGCTATTTTTAGAAAAGGTTAGAGATGGAGTTGTGGATGGAAAAATCCAACAGCAGCAGGATCAGTGTAAAGTAAAAGGAGGCCTTCTTTGTTGTTGTTGATTACATCACAATCTGCGATCGCATTCACACTGCCGCAGTGCTTTGCCAAAACGTGACGCTCCACTCTGAACGCACTCCATGCAGCAGACAGAGTCACATCCTCCCGCTCAAAAGGCTGATTTTCTGGTAATTTGTTTACCGGCTCTACATCTTCCCCACTTGAATTATCAGGCTGAATTACAAGAAGTGTCAGAAGTCAAGGTTATCTGGAGCGAGCAACAGAGCTGGAAATACGACGATTCATTTCTATTAGAGGCAAACTGGTTGAACTGCATTTGACCTCAATCAGAAAAAACAATAATCTGATTCGATGAAACCGTGATAAGGAGGACATTTTTAATAGAAATATAAAAAAGGAAATCAATTCATTGCACTTTTTTGTGCTGAATAAACCAGTTTGGTGCTTCAGTTATCAGTTAAGAATAAGACCTGAATATTTTGGAAATTATTGTAATCCAAGTCCAATTAATGAAATAAAAAGAGAACAGATTATACAAAATGGCCAAAACGCTGGCATGAGGCACTTTTTGTTTTATAAAAGGACTGGCACTCAACGGGTTAATGACCTAACTACAGTGGTTTGGATGCCTCACCTTAAAGTCATGACACACCGTAGTGTGAGTGTGTCAAGGTGAAATGGGATACGATCTTGGGGCGACAACCAGTTCATCTGACAGTTTACTGTTTGATATATTGTTATAGTCAATACCTGATTACATTACATAATACATGAATCAATAGTCTGTCATGATCCCACTTCCATGACCATGTGGAGAGATGTGTGCAGACAATTTAACTCAGCGTCTTTAGGAAGTAAGTCCTCAGGCTGTTTTAGATCAGTAGTTTTCCTATTTGAATTTAAACTTGTTCTTCAGACTTCACCTGGAAGTGGTCAGCTGTGAGCACACAGCTTTGTCTCATTGTAAAATGACAGATGGTCTCACTTTCCAGAGTGAATGAACACCTATACAAAACCAATAATGCTGAGCATAGTCTTTTATATATTTAGACTGAAATTCATCACTGTTCTTCATCAGTGCCTTTCTATTCAGTAGGCCTGTCTGCAGTGTAAATGTTGTTTATGTGCTCTGCTATCAGCACTTCCTCCATCAATTAGTGCTCTGCAAGAGAAGACTTTCACTCTAATCTACAGGCTAGTGCAGAACATGTATTAAAGTGACTCAATTAACAGCAGGCACAGACAAATGCTGCTTAATGATATTGAGATGAGAACATCAGTAGAACCAACATGTTTGTTCTCTTTCCTGTCACACTGATCATGTTTCTCTCACCCAGTGAACCCACTTTAAGCAAAGCAAAGTTATAAGAAATTATAGAAATGATACAGTGATGAGTCTCTTAGCTCTAGAGGCTGCAATGTTTGTTGTGCATCATGAAGGTAGGTGTGATGAACACCACATAATAATAATAATAATAATAATAATAATAATAATAATAATACAGGTAACAATACCAATAAAACTGGAACAAGTTAAAATCAAAACCCAATAAAATTGGCAATAATAATAAATATTCACATATTTGCATTATGTACTAAATAACACAGACCCTGTTCAAGGCCTCGTAGGCCATGGAAAGACAGACAGGACAAGAGTTTCTTCCTCATTATGGAATCCTCTGGAACCTGCCTTCAACCAGTAGGCATGTTTGCTGAGACGGAAAGCAGTTCAACGGTTTCACAGAATGGCAACACTCATCGTATCATCCTTCATTGAGGGTAACTCAAGCATATGATGTGTCAGTGACTCTTTTTATGCCCTTGGCAGCAGAGCACACATACCACCATTGCAGCACTTCCCGTTCACTTGTTCTTTCAGTTTATGATGAGTTCCTACTAAGAGGTGCAGCTTTACTGGCCTTATTTGAACAGATGCAGAGTGCAGTGCCAACCATACTCTATGTGATGGGTAAAGTAAAGATAACACTTGCATGCTCTCTTGTCACGGGTAATGGGGATTCAGCCCTGTCATAAACCTCTAGTTTTACACTATTATAAATGGATAGTTAGGAAGTGACTGCTTAGCACATGAGTTATGTGATGTAAGGGAGTAAAGGTTTTAAGAAGAGCTGCTTATTGTTCCATATATTGCAAATGTCATGTTGAAACGATTAACATCAGTTAACCATGATCATTGTTGACTGATAGTAGTTTGCCACTTTTTTTGGGAGTTTTCAACAATATCACATGGTCTTCATCAGCTGCATTTCATGGATGGATGGACGGTAGAAAGTTCAGCTCTTTTCAGAGAGCCGGCTCTTTTGAGTGTAAAAAAATTGCAAAAATTAATAGTTTGTGTGTAATTTTTGAGAAGTTGAGTTAAAATATAGGGCTGCAAATTATAAGCCGTTTGGGAGGCCAAAGAGTCGGCTCTTCTTTGGGAGCTGAGTAAAAAGAGGTGGCTCTCTGAAAAGAGCTGAACTAACAGGCAGTCATCCAGGAGACCACTATCCTGTAAGACCAACCATGTCTTTCTGTTTAAAACACCCCACTTTCATTTTACAAATGCATTTATTCAAAACCGTAAGATGATGATTTTCCTAAACCTAAGTGGTTTTGTTACCTAAACCTAAGAAAGTATTTCCTTTTTTTAACATATGAAAACTGTAGGTTTAAATCAAATGCTTGGCAGAAGCTAGACATACACTGTAATGTACTGTGTCAGCTTCAAAATCAAAGCAACATCGATTAGTGTTTACATCATGGTACTGAATAGATGTCTGTCAATGGTGTCATTTCTACATGAATACTGGCAATACCCATACCCGGCACTACTATAATGGAATATAAAAATATTTCGATGGCCATACTGTGTATTGTGTACATATAAACATGAAAGAATAGATAGATCTGTATAGAGTAGAATGACTCACCACACTGGTCTGGTGGTGGTTTTTGTTGCCTAACTTCCTCTCTGCCATGTTCTCTCCATGTCTGCTCATATCTGTGTTATTCTCTGTGCTGTTTTTACAAAGCAGGAGAAAATGAAATATTTTCCTTAAATTACTTTATTTGCCTTAATGCTGTCAGTCTGAATTATCAGCTTTCTTAAATTGAGTTTAGCAGTGGTGGCTTTGTGAGCATTACACTGTGTATTGGCCCCCAGCCAGCACACTGCTGGTAAATATATTTAAATCAGGGCTAAGCTGCTTAAAATATTCATATTTCACTCATAGCTAGTTTATAGAAATTGGAAACTATCTCAGGCTGGCAAAATCAGTTACATGGATAATATATATATATATATATATATATATATATATATATATATACATACATACAGTATATATATATATATATATATATATATATATATATATATAGGAGGACGCATGCCATGTTCCTCTCAGGCTCATGATACTGCCACGTGTGAAGACGGCTAACATGCCACACGAAATGATTATTCTAAAAGCTGCTTCTCTGGGCACTTCCCTCGGCTTGATACAGAAAGTCTCCATTGGTTTTGCCAAACGTGGCGTGTATGTGGATGTAATTAGCTGACTCTGAGCTGGAGGTGACTTACTGTGAGCACTAACAGTGATGGAGACGCTCTGTTCCTGCTCTTCTGGAACACACTGAGAACATTAGTGACCAGATCCATTCCCTGTATCACTGTGACCGTAATACGAACCAGGACTTGTCATGACACACTGTCCAGTGCTCTGTACTGTCCTTCTGCCATGACGCACCAGAGGGTCGTGACTGAAATGAATACAGTTCGCCTTATCCAGAGTCATTTCTGCAAATTATGATCAGATGCTGTTCTTAATTTACACCAGAGCAGAACTTAAGGTGAGTCTGAGGGCATCCAAATGATGGGTCCCATATTCAATGGCTCCAGGAAGGCCTCTCTACTATCCATCTGGTTTCTGACATACTCATATATGTCAAGGTAACAACATATGACCAAATACAGTGTCAGTCATTCTCAAATCAGCCTGCTGTTACAGAAGTTATTGTCTTTGTGATTAGGCTAAGCAGTGGGTCCCTAACTTTTTCTGCTGGGCCCTCCTTGGTTTACAAAAATATATTATATATTAAAGTTTATCCAAATAGTAGTTATCATCACATTAACACACATTTTGACATCCCTACTTTTAACAAAATAAAAGTGAACTGCAATAAACTAAAAGTTGTGATTAACTTCAACTTCTTTTGGAATAAAAAAAATTTTAAGAATGCCCCACACCCCTTTGCAACTCCGTTCATAGAAACCACTCTCCCTGTCATGCCTCTGTCTGTTTGAGAACCACTGGGCTCAGGCACCCAAAACTACTAGGTTAATTTTAGTGAGTTAGTAGGATCCAATTCTCCATGTCCAAGGTAACAGTCAACATATTCCAGTGATATATGGGATAATATGCCAAACTACCACCTTTCTATATGACAACACATTCTCACATTTCTTGTCAAAAACCGGTGCTTGGCCAGCAATGTTTCTGACACACTGAAACTAATACACACCCACTTGCAGAGATATGTGACGCTCAGGGCAGCGTTCCTGGGGGCTTTCCTGTCATCTATTCATTTCAGTATTAATTCAGACTTTTCAAAATGATGAACAAAGCAGCATTGTTCAGAGAGACCATCACATTAGGACCAGCTATATTAGAGTTTTCCTGTTTGATTTTGGCAAAAACATCATTTTTGGTCAGTGTTAGATCTCTGAAATGAATGGATGATGGGAACACTCATGGGAAAGCCACTCACTCTCCTTGAGTGGGTGTGTATTAGTTTCAATAGAGAGTCCCCTGCTTCAGAAACCGATGCCGAGAGACACTTTTTGCATCGGTACACAACATTCAGGGGTCCTGACCAAGCTTTGGTTTTGACCCACAGGGGTGAGAATGTGTTGTTTCTGCAGATGTTTTGTCCAGAATTGCATCTCTCTTAAAAATCAGATGAAAACTGTTGTTTGTAGTTACACAATTTAAATAAAAATGAAATAGTTTGGGCGGTGTTCCAGACAGAAAAGCAGGGACCACCCTGACCTCAGCCCTAGGTGGTCTGGTCTTTACCCCAGACCTTGTCAAGTCATAGAAATGATCCTGGTCTCCAGTGTAGCTACCAGAGTGGGGCCTCCATCACCTGAATCACCCTCCATCAGAGTCTTCCAGATGTCTCTATCTTTCCTCCCACCGCCTGGGAGACAGATGTTTGACTCTAGAGCTTTATTTATTGTGAGTAAGAGCCTCTGATTGAGAATGGCAGAGAAGCATCTCCAAGTCAATAACTCATTTGGAAAGGCTTTTGAATTAGAATGATCTTGCTAAGGGGAAGGTAGACTCGTGGCTATATCCTGCCTTTAGTCGCTGAAGACACTTGAATAATAATCCTGCAGGAAAATCGATGGCAGAATGCAGCGCCATGGGGACAAACACCAGCACCAGCCCCTTTCTGCAACACAAAACTCTTATCTGTCAATCGGCTGAATTTCTGCTGATACGCCATAAATCTAATTCTCTAAAATGTCATATTAAAATTTCAGGCCATTTAGATTAGCTTGTGGATGGAGAATGATGGCTTCCCTGTCCCAGGGGCTGGGATTATATGTCAATAATGTCCTCAGTGCCAGGGAGGTATTTTCATTAGCCTGTATTTAGATTGAAGTGTCATCCACATTATGAGAGGCTGCTACTGCATCTTGTCTCAGCAGTGTGTGCGTGTGTGTGTGTGTGTGCGTTTGTCTGTTTACAACAGCTCTCAACCTTAATAGAGTCATCAGTGAGATAAGTCAGCAGTGTAGTGTGTCGGGAGATACCAACACTAACCGGCTCATCACGTACTGATGCTGTGTCACACCCATGACAGAAATACTAGCTTTGGTTCATGCAAAGTAAATCAATAATTAGTTTAAAAAAGTGTTTTTACACCGTGAACAAAACCTTACATTATGAACAAACAGCCGATGAACTTAAACACAAGCAGTCCTTGTGTTTGTCTCTTTCCTTGAGCATGTAATATTGATGGGTGGGTTTGTAGTTCATGGAAAGCCTCGTACGTTTCTTAAAAAAGGAGGCATTGTGCATCGTTATTAAACGCAGACCACAGGGACGAGCAGTGACTATTTGACAACCTGAGACACTGCAGTGTTACAGTGGAGCTCACAGAGGACACCCCACACTGAGAGCTCCTAGCCTTTAGCTCATCCAGTGCTGCTGAAATACTGCTAATCCATAGTTGTTACTGTGCAAAAGTATATGGGCACTAATTCAGTGCAGTACTGTAACGGTAAATGTTGAATATCTGAATATAATAATTGCTAGGAAGCAAGTTGACTGCATCCCTTTTTCCAAAATGACCATGGTAGCAGCTCTGTGCTGGAATCATATGAAAGAGGCCCTCCTCATAATGTCAGATCTTACCTCAACGATGAGTAAAACAAACAAAATAAAGTCCTGTGTTTTTTCTGTACATCCATAATTCATTGTTAACTGGAACTGTGAACAGTAGTTGTTGAGCTGGACTTCAAACATGACTGATGTTCAGGGTTTATTTTCTCCATTCGTGGCAGTGGAGGCTGGTTATAGCAGTGTGGATGCTGTGCTGCTCTTTGAATGTATTAACAGAGCTACAGAGCTGCTGACTGCTTGCCCTCCAGCTGAAGTGCCCCACAACACACCGTCATGTTTCCTGGGTCAGTGGAGCGTTTGGTGTATGTGTCCCTTTGGGTTGCTCTCTCTGTTTGTGTCATATCTGGGATATAGGTCAAAGAGTTTGAGGACTTAGTTGTCTGCTTCAGGGTGCTTTGGTGCTTCATCACCCAGAACCTCAATGGTCATGATTTAGCTTGAACAGCCAGAACACTGCTGTTAAAATATCTTTGCTTTCAGAATGAAAGCCTCTATTCTCTCCTCAGTGTATCTATGCACTGGTAAATGTTCTGTGGACAAATCATGTGTTCCCTCAGGGGAACAGGACAGGGGTGACAAATACTGAATACAACAAATGCAAGAAGTTTGTCTAAAAGAGACATGGGCAAACTATGGGCCAAAAACATCCTGTTGGGTTTTTTGATCCGTCCAATCAAACTTGTCCAAATTATTAAATTCAATTACATTGTCGTCAAAGTGTTTTTTCAGCAGTGGGTCGGCGTTCGCGATCAAAGTAGGAAGTGGAGGTGGTTGGGATTAGAGAGCAAAACGGAGAGATTCTGGAGAAAAAGTGACATTTATGGTGGGCGTGGCCTCTACTCTACCTCTGATAAAACAAGAAGGTAGAAACAAATGTTTATTCAGTGCTTTCAGAGTCATCGTACAAAATATTCTGTGGGTCATGAAATATGACTCAAAATGGGCAAAAATGCTGGAACAAGACACTTTCTGTTTTATAAAACTCAGTGAGTTAAGCGCAATCCACGGTGGCATGCGCACAAGTAAGTATAATTGGACAGACTGCATAACAACTAAAGAAGATTAAAGCAGGACATGAAGCAGAACTCCATTCAAAAAATCACGGAAACAAACAACACAGTCATAACTAACAGTCAAACATGCTGATAAAATTAGATTAAGTATCTTTTCTGAATCTGTCCAAGCTTCTCCTGTAATTCAGCAAACAAATAATCCACCAAAGAGCATCGTTAAAGTATTAATTTGTAACGTGAAATGGACAAAAAGGAAAAGAGAAAAAAGAGAACGAGACATTCTTTTCATATATATGCACACAATGGCCCATCTGTCGAATTTTTGAACCCAGATTTTGAGGGGATTATTTCCTGTGAATATTGCATCAGTGATAGGTTTTTTTAAGTTTTGGCAACCCCAAATCACATTGGGATCCACTGGTTTAACTTTCACTCTGTACAAGGGAACGTTAACCAGAGGCTGCCTCATGTTAAGACATAAATCTAATAATAAAGATTTGGATAAATGTCCAATGTTTAACACATTTGAATTCAATATAAATGTTGATTTACATCAGAATGTATTTGGGCAAATTTGGGGAATTTCACTTTGTGAGAGGTCCCATCAGACAGTGAGTGTTCACACAGTGAATGCCCTGAGTGTTGCATTCAGAGTCCTGAGTGTTGCATTCAGAGACATGCACAGAGAAAGCTGCTCTCTTCGAGGAAGTGTCTCACACTCTGCTGACTGGAGCATAAAGAAACACTTCAGGCATTTCTTGGAAGTGCTGCAACATCACAACCAACTGAATCATTGGCTGTGTGTGGGTATTTTATCTGTACTCCTACAGCTTGCATGTGTGTGTGTGTGTGTGTGTGCGTGTGCTATCTCCGGCTGTTATCTTCACCCTTTGAAACTTTGCATGTTGGATTTTTCTTGTGTGTGTTTGTGTCTTTTGCCAGGCTTTTGCCATGTTTTAATCCTGCTGATCTATCCTGAAGTCTGAGGGGATATCTGTGCATCTCAGCCCCTCCATCAGCTCACTGGAACTCCTCATTGTCTGCTATGGTTTGGAGTTTCCACAAAGTGTTTGTGCAGGCTTGTGTCGGTACCGTGGGAGGGGAGCCGCTTTGATTTCCCAAGACGTGTCGGTCAGGCCTCATCGCTTTCAGACAGCAATCTCTACTTAAAGAGGAGGGTTGTTGTTGTTGGGAGGAGCGGCAAAGCAGAGAAAAGAGTGTGTTAGAGGCAGAGAGAGAGGGGGGGTGAGGGAGAGAGAAGATGGGATGAAGGTCAGCTGGGGAAACTTTACTGAAAAATATGAAGACACTTTAGAGAGGAGGGAACAAATAAATAAAGGATGTTTCCTTTGAATTAAACATGACTGTAAACGGCGATGGGGATAGGGACCTCGCACTACGTTCATCTGAGCTGGTCAATGCCATGCAGGATGCAGGAGAGCTAAACACACTGCTGGCCTGGGTCGCTCCTCTCTTCTTTATTTCATGCTGTGTGCTCTATCAAGTGTGCTGTGTAGCGCAAATGCACCTCATTAAGTGATTCTTTAGGTTTATCAGAACCACCCAGGCTCTTATTTTTGCAGTTTATGTCACCGTTCCTTTTCCTTTTCCTGTTCCCAGCAGAACTTTCAGATCACTTCCTCACATGCAGAGAGCTCACTGTGAGACTGAAGTCACTATTTGCCATAAGAGCTGACGCTGTGCTCATTAAAACCTTATAAAGCCATTTGTATGCTTTGTGTTGTTCCTTTGTATTTCTTTATTTGCCTCTGCATTTTTTGTGCCTTTACTCTTCTTTTGCCTACTTTTTACTTTTCATCCTTAGCCTTTTCTCCATAAATCACTTTTTACACAGATAAACTTAAAGTAAAACTTAAGTGAGCATATTTTTTTTCAAGTGATATAAATGATGACCAGGTTCATGAAAAATGCCCTGTTTCTAATAAAGCTATCAAATAAAGTTAGATATCCTTACATCAGCAGCTGTTTGGGTGTGAAATGCTTTTGAAATTATAGACACACACACACACACACACACACACACACACACACACACACACACACACATTTTAGGATAACTTACAGTTTGGGAGGAAATGTGCTGATATGATATGATACAAAACTAATTCTATTAGCCTTTAGGAATTAATATTTTTCTGCCAGCATACAGGCACAAATGTGCATCTTGTTAGCTTTCTTCACATCAAACAGCATCCCTCTGTTCTGGATAGTGCTCTCCATGTCAGCTGCTGTAGTGATCATCCCTCCTGTGCAGCTCTTTAAGGATGGTCTGCTCAGCTCCTCCACCAGCGCTACTTCAAAGCCTCACAACTCTCTTGTCAGAGCTGTTCGGGGCTAGAGAGGAAGTGCTGCTGGAAGAGCATGACAGGATCCTGAGCTACACATGTGCTCACCAGCCTTCAGCTCCAGCCAGCCTCTAGTTCCACATTTCGCTGACTGATTGTTGGATGTATGTACTAAGACGCCAATGACCTGATCTGGCCTAGTTTGCCAACATCAGGGGTATTTGTTAACCTGCAATGGTATTAATTTAAAAATTTAAGTATGTATCCAATGATTTGAATTAGGCAGGGCTGTTCAACAGTAAAATATGTGGAAAAGGTCTAATTTAACAAGCAACTGGGCCATTTCCCTGTGAGGGTTACAATTACCCTAATTGAAAAAGCTGGACATGGATTGAAACTGGCAGTCTAATTAATGGAGTCATTTACAAGCTTCCATAGAAACCTCTGTTCAGTGCAATGCATGCACACATGGACGGCCAATGGTAAGCCTCTGTATGTATTTCAAACTCAGCTGGCATTTGTTGGTATGTGACTATATATAATACTAATACTAGTACTACTACTACTAAAAAATAATGCGAATAATAGAGTATTTTTTCAAAGATACAACAATTGTACAGTATTTATAGCCTTTTCCTTGTATGAGGTCTGATATTAAATCAATAAATGATAACAAGACATAAATAATCATATGATCACTAAAACAAGTATCAAATAAACAGAATTTATTTATAAATTGTGAAATACAGGTTTTGTTTTGTCTTTAAGATCAAATGTAGTGAAATGAAAATATGACATTCAATAAAAGTTAAACTGACCTTCATGAGATAAAATAAGCAATAACAGAAACAGAAAAAAGAATAGAAAGAAGAGAGTATTTAGAAATATAGAGCTAGAATAGTCAGTAGCAATGGGACCATGTGTTTGGGTTTACAGCTTAGAATTAAAGCTGCTGAATGTCAGATTTTATCGCCTCTGCATGGCTCAACATGGAGACAGCTGCTAAAAGCTAATGGTTCCACCGTACGAGACCAGTGGCTGTAAGCTAGCATATAGAGAACCTTTCCAGGAGGTTCTACATTTGATTCTGTCTCTGTGTCATCTGTTGACTCCTAGTTAAATCCACAGGAAACACTCAGTAGGTGTTAATTGTTTTTGGTGGCCTTTTCATCAGCTCCCAGAAATGCCATCAGTAATAGTTAATAGCTTCCCTGTTGTTTTTAATTTTTATGTTATTATCTTTATATTTCCTGCCTGCAGTACTAAATGGTCACAGCACTGACAGTAAAGGGTGTAACTGTGCGCTGCTGAGCAGCTTTCCTCGTAATCCAACATTATGCTGTTCTATGCAACATCATGACCATACATATTCATGCATATACTGTAAATAAATAGGATGATATTTAAGAAAGATACAACAAAACTTTGTTTAGTCCTTTTTATGCACTTTAGAACATTACATTTCTGTTGTGACTATTACATCTCCTCTGCAAATATGGATGTTTTATATTTTTATATTTTATATTATTTATCTTTTATATCTTTATTTTTATTTCTTTTCAGGTGTGCCTTTAAGCCGAGAGTCTACAATATTTCGTTATGTGTGCATAGTGACAATAAGCACTCTCGAATCTTAAATCTTATGTGTATTTTATGATCCTTGCTGTCACTTTTGGATCTCATTGTTTTTCTAGTTCAGGGTTAGAGCTGACGCTAGTAATTTCTGATTTTTTTTTGCCAACTGAATTCATGAATTTCAAATTCATTTATCATCAGATCATTAAAGCTTTACCATGTGTAGTCATAGCCAGTGTCTGCTGTGATTTAGTTATAAGTCTAGAATAAAAAGACCCACGATATGAGTAGAATTAAAAAAAGGCCAGTGTGTGTGTGTGTGTGTGTGTGTGCATCTCATATGTCTGTTTGAGCCTTAAAGCATTTTGCATTTATGTCTCTGTCTGCTGAACACTGAGAGTGTGAGCACGGGTGAGTAGGCATTTACATATGTCTGTGACTAAGCCCATTGGCACAGTACAGTATGACGCAGTGCTCCTTGTCTCACCAGGCCTGTCTGCTGGGAGTCTAGTTTTCTGTGTCCTGGTTGTAATCCTCAGCTCTGTCCCTGGAGGAAAGCTGCTGATGCTAACAGCAGCCAAACTGCAGGTTGCTGCTGGAGAGAACAACAGGTCAATCTGTCCTTCCTGCCACAACACTACAGCAGTATCACACCATGCTAAGTGATGCAGAGCACTGGGGATTTGGAGGGGGGTTATACACAGATCTAGCCCTGGATGATTTCATGTTCAACTGGGAAGTGCTTTAGTTTAGCTTAATTCAACCAGGAAATCTCTTTTACCAGAGAATTCATGGTAGCAGCCATACAAAATCAACAATACAATAAAATACAAAAATTCACAGTAAACCAGAACGGTGTCTGTTTAGCTCAGTGGCCCGACCAAAAACAAAAAAAACTAGATGTGTCCCCCATGTTTTCCTTAGTTTATTTAGTTCATTTCAGAGAAATCTTTTTCATAAACCTAACTACGTGGTTTTGTTCCCTAAACATAACCCTGACCATCAGTTGACTGGTTTGAGCCAATCAAATCGTTGCTGTCATATTGTAAACTGTTCTCCTCTCTGCTGCTGTCAGTTGTCATTGCAGCATGAACCAATGTGACCTTCCTCCAGCCCTTCTCCTGCAGTCTTCATCACTGTCCAGATCATTCCTACACTACCCTGATGCTGCACTCTGTAATATATTAACGTCTCATCAAGTTTGTTCTGATAAAATTACACATGAAAATCCTGAAAAGCATTCTCTGACAAATTGCATATTTTGTCAGTGCTATTGTATTGCATGTAAAAAAAATAACTCATGATAAAAATGGAAATCTGGATATAATCTGTAATAATAATCAGCTTTATTTGTTTTATACATATATACAGATACATACTGTACGTATGCATTTAACCCATCCCTGAGGGAGCAGTGGGCTGCTATGTAAGATGCCAGGGAGCAACTGCCACCCCACTATATACTGAATGTACACCACATACACTGTGTCAGTGTTTAAACGCGCTCTCATTGAATCTATTCTCAGTGTCTCCCTCTGACAGCTCCACTGCACAGACCTCTGCCCTCCTCCCTGTCCTCTTGTGAATCAGACAGTGTGCTACTACACAGGTCACTACATGTGGGATCTTATCTAAGTCATTAGGAACATGGATGACAACTGGAAACTAAATTATTCATTCAAAATTAGCAATCCTAGCATGTTTCTCTTCCCCCCATGCAGACATGCAGTCCTGTTAAGGAAGAGGCTATTAAAGCCAGTGAGTGAAACACAGTGACTCAGGCTGAAAGCAGCCTTGGGGATACTGCAAGAGAGATGTGCATGAGCTCTCTACTTCATTCAGAGGTGCAAATAGGCCTTGTGGATCCACCGGGAGACAGGAGTGTTGGCAGGTGTCCCATATAGAGGAGTGTGAGTCAACCCCATGCTGCATGGTGGAGTGAAAGAACTAACAACAACACAGGTTGGATGAGTACCTGCTTAGTTCAGGGACTAAAATGTGACAGTGAGGTCAGAGAGGCAGGTCAGGACAAACGTAACACAGTGTAATACACATGAACACATGGCAGATTGTGATGATGGTTGTGTGGTTTGGATGTCTTGATGTTCAAGGTAACTTTCAGCAGATACACAAAGCTGGAAATAAAATACCTGGCAGCAGCACTTCCTGAGGCCGAGCACAAGGCATCAAGCACAGTACACTGCACACAGGTGCTGTGAGGACATGTCTACCTCTGAGCAAGTGTGATCATGATTGGAGGAAGCATCACAGAGATGTGGCCCACTTCCTGTTTATCCCTGCTAACGCTGTCACAAATGGTCTGTCATAAAGACAATATAAATGACAGAACAGAAACAAACACAGGATACTCTTTCTGCATATTCATCAACAAACAGTTCACATTGTTTGATAGCCATCATGGCAGCGTGCAGTAAATGCATCAGTTTACATGATGACAACATCACAGCTGTGTGCTAATACTGTAATTTAGAATTTTTTAAATCTAGTTTCTGACTTGAAATAGAGTTCACAGATCTGTGCACAGTGACAATGAAGACAAATTTAATCTTGCGATGAGACTGCTAGTCACAACATGCCAAATGACAACTTAGCAACAGTGATGCATCACCTTATTGTTTAAGTCTGGCAGCCGTCTGCATCTTTTATCCATTCCAATGCTTTTCTCCTCCATCACTGTTACCTGTGCTGTCTACCTGTCTCATTTACACAGAACATAGTCCTAAATCAGTTGGTGCAGTGGTTAGCTCTGTCATCTTACAACAAGAGCTGCTGGCTTCCCTTCTGTCTGGAGTTTCATGGAGAAAAAAGGTAAAAAAGGTTCAAATGCCAAGTAATTAACAGTCCTGGACAACTGACACATTAGTCCTGGACCACTGACCCTAATCCTTAACCTAACTGTAAAAATCTCAGACATTTGTCCAGGACTGTTAGGTACTTGGTGATATCAAATCATCCCTTTCAGTGATCACCCCTTTAACAATTATAGATTTTCTACACTTATGAAAAAGTTAATTTTGGAAATGAACATATTGTTTTTCCTCAGTCATCTTCCCTCTCGGTTTACCTCTCTCTCTCCTGGCTTCATGCTCTGTAAGCTGAACCTCTGGAGGACGATGGGCTAAAAAAGGAAACAGACGGTTTGGCCCTGGGCTCTTTTCTCTTTTAATAGGCCTGGTATTCCTGGTGGAGCAGGCAGGAGTTCACCTTGATGTCACATATCAGCAGTGGGCTCAGGGCTCAGGGCCGGCCGTCTCTCACTGACTCACAGTTAGAAAGGACGGAGGTTTAGGGAGGGAGGAAGGTGGAGGGAGAACAAATTATTTGACCTTCTTTTATCTACCATGTCTACTGTGACGGGGAAATGAGCGTGTTTGATTTAATTTAGCTGTATGTCTGATATCAGCCTATTGTTAAGGCACAATTCAAAATATTTTGTGACGTGTAAAAAAAAGTATTGGTTGGTGGCAGCAGGCTGCTTATGTGCTGTTGTTCTATGGAACCAGCCATATCACTGCTGATGCCAGCTACTCACTCCTCATTGTTGTTACTCTAAACAAGAGATAGAAACATATAGTACTAGCAGTAAAAGACAAAAAAAATACTTAAAATCTAATGGCAGAAACAAGTGATGTAGACACAAGTAATTGAAATCATCTGCTGATCCTGACGGTCAGAGAGCCAAGCACAGATATGTGATATTGTGCCGAGCAGTCAATGGCTACATGAGAGACTCAGAGTAATGTATGTAGTGCAGACAATACCCTGTAGAATATACTACTGTACTATATAGTATATTGTCAATGTCAAGCCATGATGTCTGATTGGCCAAATAATTAAACTCCTGCCCTTTTTTGCATTGTTTATACATGGATGCCATTATTGTAGCCTGGCTGTCACAGTGTGGACTGGGAGATACTCAAAAAAAGTAATGGATTACACCTGACTACTTATGCATTACTTATCTGGATTACTGACTGCTGAAAGTAACTAGTTGCACTACTTACATTACTCTTGATTACTCACTTGACTAACATCACCTGAGATATTACCTGCCTGACAACAACTGACAGATCATTTCAAAGTAAAGCTCCTTATTGTAATAAGAGGAGGACAGACACCAGATCATTTCAAAGTAAAGCTCCTTATTGTAATAAGAGGAGGACAGACACCAGATCATTTCAAAGTAAAGCTCCTTATTGTAATAAGAGGAGGACAGACACCAGATCATTTCAAAGTAAAGCTCCTTATTGTAATAAGAGGAGGACAGACACCAGATCATTTCAAAGTAAAGCTCCTAATTGTAATAAAAGGAGGACAGACATCAGATCATTTCAAAGTAAAGCTCCTTATTGTAATAAAACGAGGACAGGCACCAGATCATTTCAAAGTAAAACTCCTCACTGTAATAAAAGGAGGACAGACATTTCAAAATAAAGCTCCTTATTGTAATAAACGGAGGACAGACAACAGATCTCTCTTTTCTGCTCTTTAATATCACAAAGCTGACAGGAAGTAGTGAACATCAGTCCAAATAGCCCTTCACAGTAAAATGCTTCACTCTTTACTGTCTCATTCTGTTCCTTTAGAGTAACAAATCTTTAGTTCATATTTCCACCCTCTAAAGACGTCTTAACCAGCTCCTCCATCTTTGTTGTCTCCTCGTCCATGAGCTCGAGCTCTAAAGTCAAAGTCATGATGAATGTTGATCAAAACGGAAAAGAGACATCAATCAAAAGCCTTTATTGTCATTGTATTATTGCATTGTCATTGTTATTCTATTGTCAGTGAATTACTTTCTGTTATGTAGATAGTTGAAGGGTCGTGAAATAACAAGATTTTTGATTAGTAATTGTAATGTGACTATGTTAATAACAGTAACATGTTACATTACTGTGTTACAAACAAAGGTAATCTGATTACAGTGCTACTTTCTAACGTGTAAACCCCAACAATGAACCTTACAAAGGTAAAAGTTGTATTCCAATGTTAGCTCACACTGATTGACACTGACAGTCCTTTGCTTAATGCTGTGTCGTGTGCACATAAGACAATATCCTAGCTACCAAAAATGCACATTTAAAAGCTTTGTGTACCATAAAACATTTGATGGGTTTAATAGTTCATGAACCAGCTTGTATTGTGCTGGCAGCTGTTGGCTAGTGAATAGCTTTCTAAACGTGTATGATGATCTCCTGATGTTGGTGCCACTAAAGACTGATTTACTTTAAATGGACACTATGTATTTTTTCTCCCATCTAGTGGTTAAATTTGACTTTGCATGCATTGCAACATGGTTGGAACTACGGTAAGCGGAATGGGTCAACTCCCTGGCAGCCACTATCACCGTGGATCACCAGCCCCCGGCCCGAAGCTCTGGTCATTTTTGCCCAGACCTCCACAGCCCTCCTCCGGTCTGGAGGACTTCCTGGCGCGGCATAAGTATGGTCTTGTATTATGACCAAAAGTGCAGTGCAGGTTTTAGTTTAGTGCCGGGTAAGTAAAACCAGCGTCTCCACCTTGCTTCTCTGTGAAAAGTGGATCGCAAAACGTGGAAATGCATTTTGTCCTATGGGTACTAGCAGGTAGTGCTTTATGTCCCTCTCTGCAGTTTGTAGTTTTTAATAGACTGGAAAGACATGGAAGCCTCCGTATGAGCGACATATGTTATTTTACACCAATGAGGATCTATTTATGAATGAAGATGTTGATTTGATGTAATAAAATACTTTAAAAAATTACATAGTGTCTCTTTAAGACAGCAAACAGGAAGCTAAATAGTTTGACTTGAACTTCCGTGAGAACTTTACTTGCGACTGCTGCATTAAGTCAAGTGAGGTTTCTGAGAGGATTTATGGTGTCATAATATCATCTGTGGACCATTTTGCATTGACTTTGCTTGTGCTGAACTTATCTGTCCAAATTTATGTAAGCATAAGTCAGGGGTCACTGCTTTAGGATCTGCTGTGGAGGAGTGCACATGCTGTATGTTCCTGAGTTAACAAATTTTCACCATCTTTTCTCTCTCTCTCTCTCTCTCTCTCTCTCTCTCTCTCTCCTTCTCTGTTATTCAGTCTCTTGCTGTTTGGACAAACACTTGACCGGAGCGTCCAGCAGGCCAGACAATCGATGGCAAATGCCCATGGCTAAATCAAATTACTTGCTGCTTGATTTGTAGCAGGGGACAAAAGAAAGAAGAGGAAAATATGAAACAGTGTTATTTCCAGGGCCGGTGGTCTTCTCAAGATTTGTTTCTTTTTCATCTTTGTCAGCCTGGAAGGACACTGAGCTCTGAGTGGAACTTCAGCTGTGTAGAGAGGATCACTGCTGTGTTGACCGAACCGATAGAGTCACTGGTGTTCAGTGTCAACAGATATGATAGAATTTCTCAAATAAAAACTTGGACTAAAGTCTCAATTTATAATCAGTATTAACAGATAAAGACATTCTAGTCAAGTGACTAACAACAACCCTGTCTCCTAAAAATTACATGCCTATACCTTGAAAGTGCAATATGACGTTTCGAGAAAAACACATTTTGTTGTGGATGTTGTTTGCGTTGAACTTATAATTGAACACATTCGCAAAATTCACTGGCATATAGGAAAAGAATCTGTGTTTCTTTATAAATAACAAGTCATCTTCATCAGTTTATAAGAAAATAAAACATGTAGTAGTAGCACAGTGTTACTAAAAGGTCGAAGCAGTGATACCAGGACCTGCATGTCTTCAGAAAGGCTTCAAAAGACTTGATGTCTACCAACTAAATAGCTTTTATCTTATGACAGTCATCTATTGGGGTGTATTAACAGGATTTGTGTCTGTAACTACACCTGTAAAATACAGCGTTATGCAATTTCCAGTCTCCACTGTTCTTTCTGTCTGTCCTTGTCATCACGTTGCAGCATCATTATTCTAGTCCATATTTGGCCTGTTTGTCGTCCTCTCAGTCTTCTCCTTCCTGTCTACGCCCCTCACCCCTGCCTCCAGGGCCACTTTCACAACACATGATGCAGGTGTCAGGCTGCAGATACTAAGCTATCCATTTCTCTGTCTAATGGAGTTACGGCTAGCCTCTGCTGACCCTTAAACAGTTTGCGGTGGGGGAGCCAGCCACTGGCGGCGGCGTTAGCGTGACATTCTCTCCTTACCGCCTGTTTGTTCTCTGCCAGTTGATCTCATTTCATGGTGAAAAGCTGGCTTTGACAAAGAAGTGCCTTTAATGCAGGCGACTGATTGATTTGCGGAGAGATGTGGAGGTGAGTTTGTCGCCACACGTCTTCAGGCAGAGCTGAGGTTTCCATCCTGGTTGTGGCCTCAGGGCTCAACCTCCCACCCCCAGCTCTGACTGCTCTCTGATCTGCAGCTCCTTTATTTTCTCAGCCAGTTCCAGTAGGAACCATGAAGGTAGCTTACTTTTTGCTACATCATGTCTCTGCTTGCATCATAAAGGAATGTGTAGCAGTTTCTTTGTGTCAGTCATCTTGTCAGAATTTAAGATCAAGCCTTTGTGAAGAACATTTGAAATGTGTTACACTATTGATCTCCTCTAACCGGAGCAGGAGCATGGCTTTGACATATTCTGGAAAGGTCATGAGCAGCACTAATAAATAAAGTGTGTGAAGGAGTCTCTAAGCACACTGGGAGTGATCACATAGTGTCCAAAATACTGTAGAAAAGAGAGATAAAGCTTATTCTGATGTCATGTTTATGCACGTTTATGTTCCTGTGGTAATTATAGCACACCTTGAATCATACTTTTAAAGCTTCTTTATTGACCGTTTCCTTTTCACATTGTATTCAGTCATTGCTGAGATCTGGCAGCATGGTGACAGATGATCTAAACTACTTGCAAAAAAGTGAGCATACTTGAAAAGTCATCAGTGCCACCATTACATGAATAATATAAGTCAGTCTGTCAAGTGTGGTGAACCTTTCAGAAATCCCAAAGGCAAATCAAATGTGAAATGGAGTTTGGGTTAAGAATGTAAGGTAAGTTTAATTAATCCTTGGCTGCACAATATTGAACTATGTTGAATTTTCATTCGTGTCCAATGAGAAACCAAATTTTATTGTTTGCTGATGACCACGTTACATTTTTTTCTTATGTTTATTATCAAGTCACTTTTATTATATTTATGTGCATCACAGATGACACATTTACAATTTATCTAATACAAATGACTACATTTACTGAGAAAAAAACTCCCCAAAAACCCTTTTAACAGGGAAAAAATGGTAGAAACCTCAGGAAGTGCATCAGAGGAGGGATCCCTCTTCAGGATGGACAGACAGGAAATAGATGTCATTTGTAGAGAGTAACAACAATGAAAAACAAACACATACCCCTTTTCCACCAAAAGGAACCTGGTGCTAGTGCTGTTTAGTTGGTTCAGCTTGCGTTCCTCCTGAGCACCAGTCTCTTTTCCACTGGCAAGGAACCTGGTCAGAGCCACATCATTACATCAGTGAAAAACGTCAGTACGACACAGAATTTCGTTTTCACCCAGCAAAGCTTGTGTGGTGCGAAATCAAAACAAGGCTTTGCAAAAAATCCAGAGCCAACAAAACTAACTGCATGGCGTTATATTTGTGCCACATTCCTGAGTGAACAAAGACAGATTTTGAATGAGCAAATGCACGAGCAGGAGAAACACTGAGACTCAGTGGTGATTGTGGCATGAGCAAAAATAAATATATTGAGCACAGAATTTATATATTTCTGTGTTCAAATACGCATTTGCTTGCTAAAAATTTGTTTTTGTTCGGCACAAATATAACACCAAATAACTGTTCCTAATTGCTTCGAGCAGTGACTCTGTTTGAGAACAGATTGCATCGCGGCTGCCAGAGAGACAGAGGTCGTCTATTGTCTGGGTACATCCATGATCACTGTACTGGTGGGACACTATAGTTCTGGATTTCAGTGACGAACAGTTTGTGCAAAACTTCTGTGTCCCAGGAGTGCTTTCAATACATTTGATTTGTGATCAAACCAGACAGTATTTACTCTGGTCTTGTTGGTATCAATAACCCCGCCCTAAGCCCCTGACGTAATTGGACTTGGTGCTTGTCTGGCCCCAGTTTTAAGCACCATTTCATGTTAACAACATGCTAGGACGCTAATGTGACAGTTTAACAGTGCTAACCATGTGAAAACCTTCAGTGCCAAGATGCTACGCAAAAGGCTGCCACTGGTGACGTTATAGTGACGGCAACAATTGACAAGTAGTATGATTGACACTGGCCATTCTCTGCATAATGCTGTGTGCTGTCCACACAATATATTCACAATATATTGTGACAATATATTCACTCACAAAAATGTACATTTAAAAGAACATGTGATGGGTTTACTAGTACATGAACCAGCTTGTATTGTGTACAGTATGGTTGTTCAAAGTAAGTCCGTCTGTGAACTATGATGGCTGTTTCAGCAAGCAGTCTAATCTGTTAAGGAGGCTTGACTGAGAGAAAGTGAGAGAGATTGCTGTCAGTGGGTAGGAAGGGAAGATGGTCTTTCAATCACGAGGCCTCTGTTCCCAAACGTTTGTAGTGCTATTTTGAAGTGACGTTTTAGATGCAAGTGATGTTTTCAGTACTGATGTTACATTATTTTAAGTGTAACCATGATGTTTTGTTGGTAAAATATGTTATCATGACACCTTCCCATCAGCACATGAGGGTGAAGAGATGCTTAATTTTCCTCCAAAGGCCAGGTTAATAAGAAAAATCTCAGAAAGATTCGCTGATCTCTATATGTGCTTAAAAAGATTCAGAAAAATCCTGACATTTAGACGTCATGTTTGCCTCTTACCAGCGTCAGAATGGCCTGCTGCTAATTATGTTATTTCTGGACAGTTGAGACTTTATCCTTGCAGGGCTGCAACAGATGTCATTTCTGACACCTGGATATTCTCTACGATTCCTCCCTCATTCGCCTCTTCCATAATAACCATCACATTTTCTGTTAAAATGCCTTCCCTCCTCCAGTCTAATTATCACCAACCTCTCTACATAATGGATGCCAGGAAACATTAAGAGCTCCTGTGCAGAAATTAGTGCTTGACCCGCAGCCTCCGAACTGAGATAATGTCTGTTCGCTTATAGTAGAGGGAAAAATTGGTGAGTGGGTGTACTGGTGGGAAAAGGGGGGCTTGGGGTGGAAGACTGTGATCTCTTCCTTTGCCTTTTAAGTGCTGAGGGAATTGAGAGATAAAGTCTAACTGGAAAAGCTTGGTGTCTATAATCCAGACAGAGCGAGGAATGTGACGCAGAGACAGAAAAGGGAAGGGATCAAGAGGCGAGGGGAGAAGAGAAAGGCGCTCTCATCATCCCTCTCTCTTACCGTTCAGCGACCGTCATTACTGCAAAATGCCTTCTCCTTCTTCGTCTTCATCTCAGCATCCAGAAGCACTGTTCCGGAGCTCAGATTACTGCTGCTGTGGGAGCGCTGCTGTTTCATATGGAGAGTAGGCACACAGAGAAGAAGAGGCAGGAAAAGGATGGCATTTACCAACTTTTAGCACGAGAGAGGGAGAAGAAAACGGGCTGGTACTTGAGGCTTTCAGAAGTCGACGTCAGTGATAATGCCGCAGCGTTTCAGTGTTTGACTGCTTAGGACAATTTTCATGCAGAAATTGTTTTGCTATTGAATGTTTGGGTGGATGAAAATCAATTTCAGAATCAGAATCAGAATCAGCTTTATTGGCCAGGCATGTTTTCACATACTGGGAATTTGACACCAGCAGTTTACAGCACTCTCTATGTACCAACACAGAATAAAAAAGAATACAAGTGACAACAGCAGCACACAAGGTAAGGAAATAATAAAATATGTAAAAGATAAATAACAAACTAGCAGCAGCTCAACTGAATGTAACATAACTTATACTGAGTGAGATAAAAGTGCAAATGATGCATGAGATAAATAAAATAGAAAATAGATAAATGTTACAAACAGGTGTAAATTACAGTTTGATATATACCACCGGTTGTATCTTATTTAATAATTATTTGCCCTGTAAATAGATAATGACACACAGCTGTCACTATTTCCAAGACGCCAAGGTGACACATTCAAAATGATCGACAGTCTAAAAGCACAACCATTACCTTATTTTTATGTCCTTTATCTATATATCTATATACCAGTCAGACTAGAAACCACCTGGACACAGCACAAGAACTGTTGTTGCAGATTTATTTGTATTTGCATGTCTTGGACAGCTGTTGTGTGTGGCGTCTGCTTACAGCTGAGTCACATCCCAGTAAAGGTTTCAAGGTTCTGAAGGGAAAGCCACAACTGTTGATAATGATGTCCCACAAGAATCAACAATAAGTCCACTCACGATATTATTATTTTTCAACTCAGCACTGCTACGTCCATTCTTACAAATTTAAAAGTTGGTTTTAGCTTCTGAATGTGGACATAACATGCATTTCAGCACATTAAAGCTCTTTAACGATGGGACATGGGAGTTTTGACAATGACAGTTTCACTGTGTCTCTAAGTTGCAGAAGTATGTAACTCTGATTCTGCTGAGGCATGTAGAAAACAAACTGAAATGATGACTGAAGAAATAACAAAGATCTAACCAGGTTAGAAAACTAATAAGACTGCCACTGCATAACACCCCATTTCGCTGTTTTGTAGGATGGGCAATGCTTTACATAATGGTCTTCATTATATGCTTCTCCTCACATAAACTATGCGCAGTATACTACACAGGGTCATTACAATCAAAAGGTTTCATCTGCTGGGTGAGAGGCTTATGAAAAGAAAGTGCATATTTTCTCAGATTTGGCTATGGGGCAGGAAAATACTTCCTTATCTCGGCATAATGGCGTGCCATTATGCCAATATGTTGGAGCTGGAGGCCTTGGATTCAGCAGGAAGTCTTATTAGCATAGTACTGGCTGCAGGACATTTGCCTCAGACTTGTTTAAAGGTAATGAAGAATCATCTGAGAGAGTGCGTGCTGCGATCAGGCTGCCATCTGTTACCTGCTAACACTGCTCACCCTGACAGAGGAAAAGGCTGGAAACACTACACAGCCGCACTGAGCCGTGTGTTCATCTGTGACCGCTTGTTTTACAAATGATCTAATATCTGTTTAAAAAGGGGCTGACATTCTGTTCTCCTCACTGTTGGCCTTTTTTTCCTGCCTTCTTGTCTTCCTGTGCCATTCGTCCCCTCTCTCTGATTTATTGTTTAGATTTTCTCTGGACACTAGTGAGAATTTTCATGTCAAAACTTCACATCTGAACCAGCTATTTAGATCAGTATGTAACAATTATTTCCTCTTTGAGTGCCACTGACGTATTTATACGTCATTTAAAATCCAACGCTTGATTGCCATAGACATATACATACTCTATGTCAAAGTGTTTTTTCGGCAGCAGGCACAAGAGGGCGCTCTCACTCAGCCTGTGAGTAATTTTGGGGCTTCTGGGATTTGTAGTCAGAACATAAAGAGACGGTATACACCACAGAGATCAAAACAGGAAGTGGAGACGATCAAGATTAGAGAGCAAAACAAACAGATTCTGGACAAAAAGTGGTGATTTTGGTGAAAGTGTCCTCTACTCTACCTCTGATAAAACAAGAATGGAACAAGGTAAAAACAAACATTTTTTTCATGATGAAATAGAGAGTCTCTTCTTTTGAGATATTCTGTGTTTTCAGAGTCATAGTTCAAAATATTCTGTTGGTCTCAAAATGGCCAAAAACGTTAGCACTAGACACTTCTGTTTTATAAAAGGGCTGGCACTCGATGAGTTAATAATTATGTCTTCATTACAATGAGTTAACCCTCAGAATAATCTTACCTTTGAATGAGGCTTTTACAGCAATCAGGCAAAATATTATGACCACTGACAGGTGAAGTGAATCACATTGATCATCTCTTCATCATGGCTCCTGGATATATAAGACAACAAATGAACATTTAGTCCTCAGAGTTGATGTTAGAAGCAGGAAAAATGTTCCAGCATCAGGATTTTTCAAGAGTTTGACAACAAGAAGCAAACAGTGATGTCTGGAGGACTGGATCAGAGCATCTCCACAACTGCAGCTCTGGTGGTCTGTTCCTGGTCTGCAGTGGTCAGGATCTATCAAAAGTGGTCCAAGGAAGGACCAGTGGTGAACCAGAGACAGGGACATGAGAGGACAAGGATCACTAATGGAGGTGGGGAGTGAAGGCGGGTCCTGGTGGTCTGATCCAACAGACAAACCAAACACTGTTAACTTTTCCACTCACTTCCCACATACACACTCAAAGCACTTTTTCTGTTCCAAATGAATGAAAGTGAAGAATTAATTGTACATAAATACACTATGTATTCGGCATCACACATTTATGTTTAGTTATGTTAAGTGCAGACGGACAATGACAAAAATCAAGAGCCATATATTAATGAAGTTGTGATTATCAAGGAGAACCCAAACCAAATAAAAGTGATTGAACAGGTGAATAGACTCTGACATGAAGAGGATGATGAATATTGCTCTGTGTCAGTTGTGAGAGAAGGCAATTGTTCTCTAATATTCAACCAAAAGAACTTATTAAAGTGACAATACAGATGAGGTTTCCATTTTCCATGACGTTTTGAAATTAATGCGCCTCCTTAAGGCCAAAAATCAATGAACACAGAAAGAAGACTGAAAGCCACAGCAGCTTGAATGAAACAGATGAAATGATGATGAAACAGAGTACTGAGAGCCTTTCCAGCGCACAGCAGGTCTAAAGATGTAGTGTGTGTCCTGAGGGAAATGCATTTAGGCAGGGATGGACTGATTTGGTTAACATCAGATTGATATCATTGAGCCACACTGAAATATATATATATATATATATATATATATATATATATATATATATATATATATATATATATATATATATACACACACACAATAATGTACCTTTTTGTGTCAGAAGATAACCAAAATTAGATCACAGTGCAAAAAATGCAGTGTACTGAAATTTTATGACAGTGAATTGTTGTCTCTCAGTCTCACTGTGCTCTGTTCAGTGATCTGTTATTGTTCTCTATATTTCTGGGGAGGCATCCAATCAGTTGTGTGAGATGTGCTGACATGATATTATGGTTGTGGTAAATTACCACAAGATATATTTTGGCCACATCACGAGGAAAAAATTGGTTTCCAATAGTTGTTTAATTTGTGGTTGACATCAAAAGACAATAGAGGCGGTCAAAGTATTTATGGGGGAGTAGTGAGTTGGTGGGTAGTTTTAGATTTTGTTGCTGTTTACACTGTCTTCATCCTTGGCGTGTTGTCATGGTAGATCCAATTAAACTTGCTGCAGACATGAGAAATGAGCAAAAATGAAATCAATAGCATATTGAGTGTGAATTCTACCCTGCTCTATTTTAGTCTTCCTTTCAAACATGGCTGCACGCACACACAGACACAGAACGGTGAGACTGTTAGTTAACAGGAGGCTGGTATCGGGGCAGTGAGGTGGTGAATATTGATGCCAACAGTATTGATTGAGGACCTGTAGGGTTTGTCTTCTTTTATCCAGCAAGCCTTCTGCCTGTCCAGCAGACTTTATGGAGCATCCTGTCTATGCCTGGCTGCACATTATGAGAGGTGTGGAGGAGGCCCATTAAAAGAGCTGAAGAAACACACTTATAGACACAGCACAGTTCAATCATATCAAGACACTGCGTAACACTGATGTTATAGCATATAATGAGCCACAACTGCCTCACTCCTCATCCTTTAGACACCAGCTGGGACAGATACTATATCAAGTAACCACACAATAATCGGCATCTGTTCAACCAATAACATTATCTGTCTCTGTATTCAGATAGAGGACCCACAGTGGGTGTGGTTTACACCAGAATTTACATCACACTGGACAAATGTTGTATTTTCTAAACCTGTATTCACTGCATAGGAAATGAATGTTGTGCCTACAAACCATCAAACTGATTTAATATTGCCATATAGTTATTTATGATATATGTTTGCGTATCTTCCTGCTCTATTTTTTAGTGCCTGCCTGTCAGTCTATTAGTGGTCCACCACTTTGGTAAGGTGATGTCCAATCCTCCACCCAAGAGGTGACGTGATTTCTCTTCATCCACTCAAAACATGTTTGACTGCAGCCATCATATGTCAAAAGCTAATGGCTGGATCAGCATCAAATGTGCCGAGCACATCAATGCTGCCAAAACACATTGATTTTAGCCTTGATCTTGCCTGTAACACCACCAACAGGCCAATATTGGTTTCAAAACTGATACAACTAACAGATAACAGGAGATTATTAGGCCTTGGAAGATCAACACTACACTGAGTGCTGAGTGTATGATAGAGTCCTCTAGTTCCTCCATAGCTCACATTTCCTCCTAGCTGCTTGATGTTGGAGACTGTGTTTGACTGGACTGACACTACAGCACAACTCCAGCCATCGTTACTTTCACCTACGTTGTGCATTTCCATTTAACAATGAGACCTGTCTGTTTTGAGCTGGACTGATACAAATAGTTTTGTGTTCCTAAATGTTGGCCACACCACAGTAGTTTCTGGCCTCTCCTTTAGTTTGCAGGTTCAGAACAGCTCCACTGTGAAGTGTTCTTTGTGGTCCTGTGGGCTGGAAGCCTCTGGAAGTTTGAAGCCTTATATAATACAACCATTCAGCACGGAGTGGTACTTATTCAGATTAGTGCAGCGCTCTTCTGAATCACCTATTGTCACAACACCAATAACCACTGAGTGGAAAGCATCTGGGCTTTGCCAAACAGCTTTTTGCTTCATCTGCCAATTTGTGATTATCTGTGATCTTAACAGCCATTAACCACCTTTTAAACATTAAAATAATGTACATTCATTAAAAAAAACACTACTGGCAAGTAATTTAGACGAACAACATATTTCAATATTTTCTTCTCTAGAATGTTTTAAATTTTTACTCCACTGCTGTGATCCAACCATCAAACCTTCATAATCTGGGAACCAATCAAAAATGCCAATATAAACATGCATTATCTTGTAACATGTAGCATTGCACTAATTTTACTCGCCATCTTCCAGTCATGGAATTGGCACCAGATTCAGAGTTTTACAGTTCTGTCTAAAACTGTTTCCTCCTGTCAGGGTCTTGTACACTCTAGGAGGTGGAGCAGCACTCGGCAATACCAGAGAACATTAAAAAGAAAAAATGAATTATTTAGTGAATTGACCAATGCTTGTGTTAAGGGATAAGATTTGCATCTGATCAATACTTTGAGTGGTTAGCCATTGCTTGTATTTAACATGTTTTGGTGTTTTGGTGGTTTGAGCACTAAGCCTGAAGGTGCTCATGGAGACGTGTATAGTAATTCAGGAATTAATTACAGGCTCAACCATTTTAATCAGTTCCACTTTCTTCGCTGTTCTCCAGCCGGAAGGACTGTATTTGTGGAAACAAAATGTTAACAAGTCAAGCATGCAAATATGACTGCACGGGGGTATGGGTAATGTGTGTCACCATTTTCATTTGTTCTTTAAAGACACATTGCTTCTGTGAATATGTAATTACACAATGGTTAGAGCTGCAAGCACTCACCATTATTAACTAAATACAGTATGAAATGTAAACACTGTATACACACTAACAGACACACCTTCACACTGTAGGGGAAGTTCAGAAGAATTACGTCACATCAGACATTATCATCATCATTTGTACAGTACATCATCAAAGGATGAATACAATGGGACTTCTTAAACACTAACACTAAGCTCAATACACAATATCCCACGTCCTAAGACTGTGAGGATAGTCCTAAGACTCCAAAGAAACAATCCTTTCACAATAAGGGTTTGTCATTTTCACTGGGCACAAAGTGTGAACAGGCACGAATAGTACAGACTCAGGAAACCATGGGCACTCTCAAGGAGGAATGAGTGGAGAAAAAAGAAGGAAAATCTTTAAACCTAAACTTTAACTGAAGGCGCACATGCAGAGGTAAGTACATCTAACTATAACAACTAAACAAGGATGATCTGAGGTATGTATGACTTGATGCGAACACTGAACTAGGATGCTCATAAAGAGGTAAGTTTAACCAGGGTTTGATGGTGAGAAATGTTTCCAAAACAAAAAACTTAGTGTTACCATTTCTTTTGGAAAACATGTTTATTTTAGTCTATTATCGCATAAATAGTATGAATAATACTCTTTACATTGAAAAATTCATTTGTGATTAAAATAATGATTGTTAGTGAAGACCTCCACAGTAGGATTTTACTGTCCCCATGGGAGCTCATACCTTCCTTAAGGGAGCTCCCACTGGCTCCCATGTAATTCGAACAGTTTGTTAAATTAAATGCAAACACTAAACCATGAGGCTTCATGAAATCATAAGTATAACTAAATGCAAACACACTCAAAAGAGTGTGCTCTGCTAAATACAAAGTAACAAAAAAAAGAAAAACGCTCTTTCCAGAGGTAGACGATGGTGTGGCAAAATACTTACCACATAGAAATGTGGACATGGAGCACAGCAAAGGATGACACATGGGACAAGACGAACTGGCACTGGACGGGGGATGACGGGACTATTTCAACACGAGGAAGGGAATCACAGCTGGAAACAATCAGGGTGGGGCAAGACAATCACAGGCGAGGGAGAACGAGGGGACAGGAAGCAAAGTGATCAGAACCAAGAGGGAGACATTACTTCAAAATAAATCCAGGAATAAATGCGACAACATGAAAGACCGAGACAAACGACATGGCAAAGACATGGTCATGAGTGGTCTGTACCGTAAATCTGATAGCAAATGAATACTGCTGTGGTTTCTATTCCATCTTGTATTGACATTCAGAGCAAGTCACCCATCCCTCCTGTCCACATCCTGCACCTCACAGGCTGCAGGTTAATGAGGTCTGAGGTCTAAATGAGGGTCTGAACATGCTCTGCAATTAACTCCTTATTCCAAACCTCATCCTTATACATGACTGGGATCACTGACTTATCTGTCACCCCAATAACTACTCATCATCCTAATTATATTCACATGCCACTCCCACCTTGTCTAATACAGCAGCTTGGACGATGGCCCTACACTGCTGTGACGCTCTATGTACCCTTCTAGACTCAGTTTTGCATGTGTCGATTTCTGCTGAAAATATTGATTCACTTTGTTCAGAATGTGCTTCCCTTTTCATAGGAGTGCTTTGTTACTTTGGGGTGAAACTGCTTTTCTACACATACATACGTATTACTGTGTTCATAAATTTTTATGTCAATTCAGACATAACTCAAGCTTTTTGTCAAATAATGTCACCATAACAAAAGCTATCTAACCTGCTGTATTATTACTGCACTAACCCCACTTAACGTTAAATTGAGGGCGTTTTCACATCTGCCTTGTTTAGTTCGATTGAATCGAATCCTGGAGTGTTCACCCCCTTGGTGCGGTTCGTTTGGGAAGGTGTGAACACATCAATCGCACTCGGGTGCGCACCAAAACAAGCGGACCAGTTCCAAACAAACTCTGGTGCGGTTCGATTGTGGTGAGAACATGATTCAACCTCGATCCGACCCAACTGCAGGGTCGTCTTGATATGCATCATCAGGGACTCCAGTGCATCATGACATTATTTTCCAGCCTCAGCCTTGCCTCATTTTCAGTCTGTACCGTCTGCCTACAGTGATTAGTGAAACCGACGTAAAACACGATGACCAGGACCAAGAGCAACCCACATAGCTTTACCTCCATTGTAAAATTGAAAAGTGCCGCTCTGGAGTCTGCTCTTCTTTGTTTACTTCAGGGAGTTTTCCAAGAGGAAATTCTGACCAATCAGAGAGCAGTTTCCTCGTGCATCACACATTTTGGTCCGCTTGTGAATGCTGCCGTGTGAACACAAACCAAACTCGAGGCAATTTGCAACATTGTAACAAGATGGTCCCTGATTCAGACCAGAGCAAACGAAACATAGGTGTGAAAATGCCCTTACTAACCCTCAAGTCCCCACAGACATCAGTCATTGTGAAGGAGATGCAGATGCAGCAGATACAGTTTTCATCGTGTGCTCTCTATGTTGCTAAAATAATAATAATCTGCATTTTTTGTGTTCTTATGCTTATATCTGTTAGAGGAGAAATAAGTGAATATTTTGCTATAAAGGTTGTTCCTTCCTTTGATTGATGATCAGTTTTTCCCTTTTTGGAAGAGAACTTTAAATCTACCCAGTGTCAAATATGGTTTGAAAGATTTATTTTCAGACAAAAATGAATAGTACTGCTTTAGCCTGGAGTAGTGCCTGCACACCTTCTTTTCATCGTGGCCTTAGACCTGACGGTCTCCACCGATCACAGCGCAAGGCAACCTGCTCACACTTTTATCAACTCCTCTGAACTTTAGCAGCTGGATGAAAGGACACTGTTTAGACTATGGGAGGGCAAACAGGTTTAAACTGATGAGAGTTACTATTTCATGCCGCACTCAGCAACATTAGTGAAAAGAATCTGTGTGCATAAATCTGGATGAGTGCACTAGCAAATTGCATCCCATTGTACTGTAACATAGATGCCTGGAATTGAGTGCATTTCTCCAATAATTCTGATGTTGGTTCGGTCACTCACAGGAAATTGTCTCCACACAACATTTGATTCTTTGGACAAATATTTCATCATTTTGTTGTTGATTCTGGGCTTGGCATTGGTGCAATCTGGTTTCTCTTCTGCGAAAGACATTTCTAGAAAGTGCATCTGCGACACAATGGCATATTTTGTTTTTCACACATTTCATAAGTAAACCATGTCCAACTGTCATCTGCTGTGTTTGTGTGCAACTCATATCTGATTTACTGAGCAGAGGAGACGAGACGAGCATGCACAAAGAAGAAACCTCAGCATTCCACAACCCCCCGCTGGTGAAAATCACTTAGATGAGCATGTTTTCTTGGATATTAAGTATTGAAGACAATTATATTCTTCACTCAACCTGCACAACTCCCCTCCTCCTCCCTCCCTCGTCACCACATGCTTTGTTTTTCCCCCCTTCCCTCTGTTGTATTCTGTCAAAAAAGGAAAAGCGCTCGCCTGTTCCTCTGCTGAAGGGAATGTTTAACTCAACAAGAACAAAGAGCACCAGTCTCTTTTTCAGTCTGCACTGTGTCACACAACTGTTACGTCGATTATTTTCACCTCTTCTATTTATAAGCTTTCCTCTGTCCTACATCTCAGACACCTCTCCTATGAGGAAAAAAACCTGTTGCTTCTTGTGATTAGGTCAAGGAACACATCACTGAAAGGACCAAAACAATATTTATTTAGTTGAAAACCAACAATACCAGTTTAATAAGTCATATACACCCAATGATTAGTGACTAGAGGTGCCATGACTTTGATTGTAAACTGAAATTAACTTTTGACATTTGACCCTTGACTTTGTCTTATGTGGCTGATTAGGAGGGCAACCCATTTGCTATTTGTTGCTGTCCCTTGACGGGAGGTGCTGGATCCAGAGGCTGCATCATTCACAGTGTTCACCAATGGGAACTGTGGGTCAAACTGCTCCTACTCAATATTCACAAGGGTTTCAAATCAAAGCCACAGTAAATTTCTTGTTCATACAAAATTAAATGTTTTACCCTTATTTTTTTGTAAATAAACACAGTCTGTGCAAAACAGATAACTACCTACTAAGCCGGCAAATTATAAAATAACCTCGTTGCAGGCCTGGTTCGTTACTGGTGTTCGTGGAGACCAGAAACGTTCACTCTGCCCGGAGCCAAACCAAAATAGAGCAGAGGGTACCTTTCCAGTAGTTATGCGCCCCACCAGAGATGTTATCAGTCCATAGGTAAATGTCCAGCAGCGGGAAGGTAGCACATCACGGAGTCGGGTGGGTATCCAGCGTGGCCAGAGGAACTCTGAGCTTTCCTGGATGGCTCAGAGCACTATCTGGGTGTTGTCTCTTGCTTCCTGGTCAGGAGACGTCCGGACGAAGCCGCGTGGTCAAGCTGGGTTAGCTAGCAGCAGCGTTCACCTTTCTAATTTACTACTCACTTTGCTAACGAGCTAGTTACAGTGGAACAAACTTTGGGTAGAAATTATCACTAACTCATCACTTCAAAGCATGTCCTCTTGGAGATTATCTAGTTGACAAACTCAGACATCTTTAAGACAAACTTCCCCTGCACAACTTCGGTATGCCACGCCAAAACCAGACGCATTCACCTTGTTAACTCTCCCTCCTCCCTCTCTTAGCTACACCACCGGATCCCACCCTTTTAAAATAAAAGCACTGTCAAAATAAAACACAATAATTACATGCCTGTGCAATGTGCAATT
This sequence comes from Synanceia verrucosa, assembly GCA_029721515.1. NCBI lineage: Eukaryota > Metazoa > Chordata > Actinopteri > Perciformes > Synanceiidae > Synanceia > Synanceia verrucosa. Next base: position 1,388,985 of record CM056557.1, on the reverse strand, counting down.
TTAACATTCTTACTCTTTTTCACATAATGAAAAATGTGTATTTTAACCACACAAACCTATCTATTTATTTATTTCAACTATTTATTAAGGCATATTTTAACTACGCTACATACATATCTCAATAATGCACCAATGGCTTTGGACCAAGTTGGTTAATGGTTCTATTGATTTCTGCTGCCTTAAGATAGCAACAAGTCTGACGCCACATCATTTTAAGACCCACATGTCCAATGGTACCAGAGAGAGAAGCCAGAGAGAACCAGGAGAGGACCAGAGAGAGCCAAGAGAAAACCAGAGAGAACCATAGAGAACCAAGGGAGAACCACCGATATTACACCTGATATCTTTCCTTCAGAAGCATCAGGACTTGGGGGGTTGGGGGGGAATCGGCTGTCAGTTCATATCCATCATGATGTGTGTGTCTGGTTTTGCTTGTTCACATTGGTACAGGGGAGCAGCTCTGTCAGTGGGCTGGTGATGGGGTGCCTGGCTGCTGGCTGCTTTCTCTCTGTGGCCTCCATTCAGCTGGTGGCCTGTCTCTATGTTCCATATGCCATTGTTGAACTGCCCCCTCTCACCTGGTAATCCCCCCTGTCTGTACCCGTTCCCACAAAGAGCTCCTGCACCATGTGCCTGCAGGCTTGGCTGGCTCTGATTACACTACCTGTGGATATTCATGCCACATTCTCTTCACACTCAGCCACTCGAGGCGTCTACATTTCACAGAGAAAGTGAGAAATATTCCCACCTCTAGCAATAATAACGTTCACACTCCTCTTACAGCTTTGCACTCACACTTTTTGGAGGTGCATGCGTCCGATGAAATCGTTCATTTGGCTTTCAATATACAGACTTTGTGTTTCTGTACACATGTGTGTGAATGAAAGCGAGGCGCTTGGTTGGTGTGCGGTGGGTCTAAGCGGAGGTGTAATGGAAAGCCGTGGTGGTGTTAGCGTGGAGTGTGCGTAGGAATGCTACTGTTTGTTGGACCCCAGCAGGTGTTGTTGTTGTTGGTGGCTCATGTGGGACACAGAGCTGATCCTGGGTCTGTGCCATGATCAGGCTCAGGGCCAAACTGTACTGTGTGGGAGGATCGTCATGTCATCAGAACTGTTTCACTGGGGCCTCTTTGAGGAAACTGTACTCACCTCCCATTAGCCAGGTGACGCTAAATACTTTTTATACAAATTATTGATGCATTTAATCTGGAAGGAGGGAGCCGAGTCAGAAGGTTCACCAGCCAAGGACCACTTACATTCACTTCACACATGAGCAGAACTGTTTCCTCAGCAGAAACCCACTTGTTTCGGTGCACATGGTTTTCAGAGGGAATAGGAGATAAAATTTCTGTTACACCTAAAACCGCTTTGCCTCTTTCACCTTATTTTGTGCCCAGGTTATTCTCCGTTAAACTGGCAAAAATGAACTGGGACATTTATAAGATTGTAGTCGACAGTTTCACATGGGACAGGGACAGTGGTCTCCCGGTTGACGTCCTGTGTTTGTTTGACCTATCTGTCCTAAACACACTTTATTGCTTTTTACAGTATATCAGTTGTTCTGACTGTCTCGGTTTACATTGGAGTTAATTCATTAGTTAGTTAGGTTGTGTCAGTTTCAGAATAAACTGCAGTATTTGATGAGCAGTTTGCAATTTTTATACCCATGTGCAATATTATAACCTATGTTTTCGCTAATCTATTTATTCATCTGCAATTATTATAACAACTGTGCAGAGGACTTGGCTTAGAAAATGTATGAACTTGTGTTTTTTTGTACCGTGACACCAAGTCACAGTAATTATATCTGAAAGCTCAGTTGGCAGTGAAACTCTTCTTGATTCTTCATTCTTGATTCTTGAGTTGGAGCTTAGGTTGGTTGAGGGAGAAGCTACCGAACCTGCTGACCTTTGTGACCTCATGTATGTCGCATGGCATGTGGCAATGACTTATTCATGTGAAAATGCTGTGCACTGCACCTGCAACCAGAATATCTAAAATGATTTAGTGTGAATTTCAAGAGAGTAAAGTCTTTAGTGTTTGAGAGGCTCTTCAAGTAAACACAGGCCCACACCCAGCTGTTGTGATGGTCTTGGTGAGTTAGCATTATAATATGACTGGGAAATACTCCCTAAACCGCTATCATCATTATCATTATGAGCTCCCAGAGATAAACAAGTACAAAAAGCAAAACATGTGCAACACACCATTAAGCCACACACACTCCCCAGTTGCATGACAGGTAGCTCTGTATCCCCACTAACTGCAGCCAGAAGTACAAGTTTGCCTTAACAGGGAATAATTCCCTCCAAATACATGGTAATGTTTGAAATAAATAAGCTACATTATTCATAAATGGAAAACGATTACCTGCTTTTAAAAGCCTCCGTGAATATTCATAAAATGTTTCTGTCACCACTTTTTTTCCCTTCCTTTTAGAAAATTCAGTCAGGAGCAGCTAACAGAACATCCCATGTTCCTTTTCTTTGTTTCCACATAAAGCCGTTGTAACGTTTAAATAACAAATCTAAACTCTGACTGCTGATTAAGTTGTTATTCCTCCTGGTCTTTTTGTGTCTTTTTATGCCTTCTTTTGTGTGCTTTTCCATCTGTGTGCGCGTCTCTCATGTTTTAAAGGAGCCTGCAGGCATGGAGCTGTGTCGGACAGCCTTTCCCTCCCTGTAGCTGTGATTGTCAGGGTTAGTTAAAGGCTCTGGGTCCAGGGTTCCCATGGCTTTAAGGACAGTGTGATCTGGCAGTGGAGAGATGAAAAGACAGAGGTAACTCTTCCACCCATCTGAGGGGATTTTCCCTTCAAGGGCCTCATCACGATCTCTCCAAATGAAACCATTATCCCAACATTTCTGCCCCAGGCACTCTCTGACTATTTCACTCTTTCTTTCTTTTGCACACACATTCATTCCACATCATCTGTGCTCCCCTGAACTTTTCCTCTATTTTGGAGATGTGAAGGGAAGATGAAAGACAGAAGGTGACAGCCTCAGGGAGATGGTGGATGGTGGGAATGGAGAAGAGGGAGCAAAAGGCTGGTGGTGTCAGGGGAGGATGAAGCAGCAGGGAGGGAAGTGTCAGAGATGGAGGAGATGGTGGTGGTGGAGTGTGTGTGACTGGGGGTGACTCCTAATTCATCCAGGGAAAGCTCAGATTTGGTTTGCTTGTCATAACAGATGCCTCAGCCTGCCCAGAGGGAGAGCTGTTCTCCACCTGCCGTGATTCACTTTGAAATGTCTCTTAATGTATTAGTCGGCCATAATGGATCCCATGGCTCATACCTGCAGACATGCCTGACTTTTATCTCCACTCACACACTGCAGCCACCCACCGACCCCCGAAGGAGGGAAGGGGGTAAAAAAGGAGGAAAAGAAACGACAGAGTGAATGAGAGAGGGTAGTGATCATGGTGCTAACGGTGAATAATGGCATGGCTGCAGGGCTGAAACAAATCACCTGTAGATGATTCTATTATGTGCAGCCACAGAGGAGCTGTTCACCACTGCCTGCTGCTGTGAAGCCTGCTGAGAAGCTGCTCACTCAGGACACAACCAATGAAATGAGGATTTAATTATGTTTTCCATCCTGTGATGGTGTCATCAGTGTGGAGACATATTTCCTTTCCTGGTTCAGAGTGGTCTGGAGCTGGATATACTCAGATCATTTGTTTTCTAATGTGTCGACACGCACTGGAGGTCACACCACAAGGACACCAATCAGACTGGGGAAGCATGACATGACAATTGAGACCACGAGTTTCCTAACCATTGTAACAGTATTTCTTTCACTTTCCTGACTTGACTCATGTTTTTGCATGAACCCAACCTGCAGTAGATAAAGATACACAGTAAAGCAATTTCTAAAAGCTCCTAATGTGCTTTGGAGGCACTAGCTAACAATGTTCTGCTGATGACAGATTGGGTGATGAGAAACATGCGTTGTGTGGTTGGCAAGCTGTAATGAAAAGAGGAAAAAAAACACAAATGTGTATATCCTTTGAGCATAGAGGGCACAGGAAGCAAGAGTGGTGATTGGAAATGTGGTCACAATCCTGAGAAATATGAACACTGACAAAGCCACTGGTATGCCATGTAATAGCATCACACACTGTTTGATTCATTGATTCAATGCTTGGACTTTGATCAGCTCACAGGCTGCCAGCGTTGTGGTGAAGGAAGGGTTAACTCTCACTCCCTGCTCGGTTCCACGCGGCGGATCAAATGAAACGAGTTCATTACAGAGTCAAGGCAGATCGTTCTGCTGCATCCATCATTCATCCATCAGCCGTTAGTTCTGTCTCCCAGATTCCCAGAGAACCTTCTGGGATCGAGGAGACGAAGCAATCAGCCCACTTTTCTGCCTTTGAAAGAGAATCAGAGAATTCCATGAAGGCGACCTGGCTGTGACCTTGAGGCTGCAGTGTGATTTCATTACAGGGGAAGTTGAGACAATAGAGGCGAGGCGTCTTAGCAGCACAGGGAGCTGCTCGCTAAATGGGAAGTGCACTGAAACATGATGATTTCATTGTGTTGGCAGTTAGTGAAGACATGTGGGAGACGGACAGACACAATAATGTGAACATGGCAGACACACAGAGGCATCAGACAGAGCATCCCATATACTGATAAGATCCCAAGTTCAGTAAACATATGTCCTGTCAGTTTCTGAAAGACACAGCCTCCACCTTCCCCGTCCATTGTAACGATTAAAGCTGTTCAGGGTACATTTCATACTGGCTACTGGCTGTTTGGATAGAAAACATAGGCTGCTGTCACTGGAATGTTCTGGAATGGCTCTCATTACATGACACAATGTCTGAGCATTCGGTTGCTCTCTCGGTTCTCTGTGTTAGGAAAATAACTGAAACATTTGAACAATATTAGCCACCTGGTCCATGAAGAGAACAGATGTAGTAATGGTATGAGTTTTTATGAAACACAATTAATTATGTTTTTATATCTTTCATGCAGCCAGGACATTACAGAGTTCAAAATGGCAAGCTGATCCTGTTTACTTACTGTAGGTAAGCAGTGGTAGAATTTGAGGAGGACTGCTCAAACAATATTGCACAATATTTTACTGGATCGATCGTCCTTTTATACAGGCAGGCAGGTTAAAGTTTACAGTTAAACAGTGGAATATGTCCATATTTACTAGATGGCGCTAACACAATAAAATTAGATATTGAAGGTGACTAGGGTGAAAATGTTAATCAATAGATATCAAATAAAACAAATCTTGAATTTCCCTTGGGATTAACAAAGCATCTAACTATCTATCTATCTATCTATCTATCTATCTATCTATCTATCAGATGAAGCAAACAGCTAAAAATGTATTTGGATTTTCTTTCCATTAGTCTGAACAAAGACATGATTTGGAAACTACATCACAAAATCGCTTAACCAACCAGTGTGAAAAACTGCCGATGGTAAACATCACTTGGTGAAGGGCTGCATATTAACATGCCATTGTGAGCTGTGGCACCTCACAGAGACGCTGGTTATTGTAACGTTATTGACTGATCTGACATGAAAAGTATGATGAACCAGGCCAGTCAGTGGATATCTCTTTTGTCCCTGTTTTGTGACCTAGTCATTCTGCTGCTATAGCCACTGTAAAAGGTACTGAGACATAATAAAGCCTGTGTCTGAAAGTGCCAGCTAAACATCTCAGTTTTGGTTGTGAACAGAGTGCTGTTGACTAAGCTTGCAGTGTGACCCTGAGAGCAGCTCCAGATGAGCGATGCAGCTGTGAGGAGATTTGTTTAAAAAGCCAGGCATCCCATTTTCTGTTATCAGTGCATTGCGCTGGGCTCTCCCACCTTCTGAATTATCTTTTCCTGACATTATAATTCAGCGCACACTTGGCAGCACTGTTTTCTTCTTCAGAAAATCTAATTTCTGTACGTATGATTTGCTCCCCTTTTTGTTTTCTCATTATCTGTAAAGCATGTTGTGTACCTCTCCACCCACTTCTAACCCTCTACAATTTCATAGAGGAAGTCGCAGAGAATGAAAAGTCACGCTGCATATCTTAATGTGAAAGATCCCTGGTTCAATTTTCCTCCTTCCCACTTTTCAAAAATATTTCTAATAATAAACAGGTCTTGGCCACAATTCTCTGGAAAATGAATTGAGAACATGATGATAAATGTGCGTAGAATAATTCCCTGGATGATAAAAGGAGGGGACTTTTTAGTGGTGTACAGACAGCTGAATTGTCTCACTTATTTTCCTCCAGCCATTGGGTTATTGGAGAGATTCAGAGACTGACAGCATTTATATATGGATGAAAGAGTTCACTTTTCCATTTCTCATCTTTTAAATTATCTGTAAAAGATGTGGTGATACAAAATATTCTGATCACACTGGGTTCAGCCTTTATTTATTCATGGTCGGCATCAAAGGCAACAATTCATTTCTTTGTGTAGGCCAGTGATGTTTCTCTGAGGCTGAATTCATGATGCAATCTAAAGCTGCTCTATTCAATATATTTACATTAACAATGGATCAAATGACTTTGTGAAAGGGGTTACTCATGATAACAAACCTGCACAGATTCATCATAAACTCCTTCCACCTCATTGTCTGACTGTATTTCTGTGGCCTACAGTGCTGTTCAGTGTCAGCACTCATCAGCCCTGTTCCCAGCAGTAGCAAGAAGGAGTTTTCAGTGAAAAAGCATTGATAAAATGACTGTGCACTACCTGGTCAACACCAGCCAGTGGACAGATGAAGTCACCTGCTGGGCTAGTGGATCATCCAGCAGCTAAAGGTACAAATAGTGACAGGAGTTGGCAGAGACCAGGTCCTGGAACTGTTGTTTGTGAGACCAAACCTGCAAAATCATAGACTATCTAACTGGACATAGTCATTTGTGATTTGCCCATTGGCTTGTGGACTACAATTTGAAATCTTCCAGGGATCCTAAACTGTTCGTTGCTAACTTCCTTAGCTACTTCCTAAGTTCGAACAATGGATCTATGATACAAGGGTTTGCCAACAGCAAATGTTGTGTCCTCTACTTCTTTTTGGGGCTTGAAATGTCAGGATTGGGCACCCTGTGATCCATGATCCCCCCTACAGCATGAATGAATGTCACTTCAACTTTCACCTCACAGTTGAGGTGAAAAGATGCAAGTTATATTTTAAAAACAAATGTTTGTATAGCCCTAGAAGTTTCAAATTACAACTTTGATAGCCTACTATTAAATCCATCCAACCATCCATTCTCTTCCGCTTATCCGGGGTCGGGTTGCGGAGGCAGCAGCCTAAGCAGGGAAGCCCAGACTTGTATTAAGATGTTGAATTGAAAATAAGTCATCATTAAAGCACTCCAATGGAATAAGGTAGTGTAAAGTAGGCTACTGCAGCAGAAATTATGCAGGAAATGGTGGGGAAGTTGATTGCTGCATTTAAACATGCAGCATTGCAAGGTTTATAACCATGACATTTTAGGTTGGTTTATTTGTGTGACCAAATGATGTTAAATCTTCACAAATATTGCAAAAACATAACTCGGTAATCAAATACAATGTCAGAAATTTTACTAGGCTACATCGTATCTGCCAGCAAAAGTGAAACATCTTAATGCCCTGGGCAGGATTTAAACCCATGTCTCATTGAATACCATTGTGACACACTCAAGTGCCCATGTTCTAACATCCCTCCATAGAGTGCTGCAGAATCTGTAGGTATATATACTGTAGCTATATATCTTCAATTTATTACATTCATTCATACATTGTACTCAGTTCTTGTATTCAGTTCTTGCTTTCAATGAGTAGAAAACATGATCATGTTGATGAATATTTCCCAGAGTTGCTAAAGATGTCACACTGGCGTAATGGAAATGAAGCTACATTGTCAGCAACATACTCTCCAAACACTTCTAAAACATCTGGAAACGATGTCGCAGCCCAGACTGGACAATGTTGTTGTGACCTGTCAGTCAGCAGGTAGCCTTTCCCTAAATTATCCCCTGCTTTCTAGTCTGTTTGACTCTAAATGGGACCATAATTTCCTAAATGAACATCATGCTGTATTGAAGAAGACTAGAAACTAGAGACTGAGACCATAAACTCATGTTTACAATGTTTACTGAGGGAATAAATCAAAAGAGAAGTAGGATCATTTTCTAATAGACTTCTACACAACCAGCGGAGCGGCCCCAGCATTGGCTTTAGTTTTCAGACCTGGGGTTGCCCTCTCGTATCATGACCCCCACATATTATCTTCATTCTTCATTAAAGCCCGATCTCCTTACTCAGCCATTCAAATCACACACACTTCCTGGTATAACCTATTGGTTATATACTGTATTTCTATCATCTTTATCTGTATTGACTGTTGGAGGCCCTCTCGTTTTACTACATGCCTTTTAAGGAACCTATCTGGGTGTACGGTACTTTGGTAGGAGGGAGGAATAGAATAAATGAATTAACTAAAAAGATGCATTTTTTTCTCTTTACACCTCAAGGAACCTACCTGACAGCAGAAGTGTAGCCAGAAATGGGCCCACCCATCCATGTTTGATCAAAATACATTATTTTATTAGAAAATAAAACAAAATTAATCAAAACTCACATATCAAAATAAGCAAATATGAAATTGATTTGTTTTTGACTTTGAGTGTTTAATATGTCACCTGATTAAAACAAAACTGCAGAAACAAGTTGAAGGAAGCCTCCGGAGCATAATGCTGGCGCAGCGTGACCGCCAAACAAAGATGAAACAACGTTTTTTTGATGTCAAAGGGGAAGACACTCAGCAGATTCATCAGCCCACCAGACAGTATAGCTGCTAAAATTAGAGTGACACCACATTAGCTCTAATAAGTGCTGTGTTTGTGAAAGGAACGTCTCTTTCTCTTTTCCTTTTCTTCCATTTCACGATACAAATTAATACTTCAACGAAGCTCTTTGGTTGCTTATTCGTTTGCTGAATTACAGAAGAAGCTTGGACAGATTCAGAAAAGATAATTAATCAAGTTTTATCAGCATGGTTGATCAGTATTCACGACTGTGTTGTTAGTTTCCTTGATATTTTGAATGGAGTTCTGCTTCATGACCTGCCAGCACGTCTCTGACAACACATTTCAGGCAGTTTGTCCAAGTAGAGTTACCATTGTGCATGCTGCCCAGTTAACAAAGATTAACCATGTTAACTCTCCAGCTTTGACAGCCCTACAAATATTACAACAACTTTTGTGAACACATGCACAGCATGTCACCAGTGTATGACGTCACGCACGGGACACAGCATAGAATTACACTGATAGATTTGTCATGCTACCTCTAGATTTTTTTTCAATATCGGTACTGGATTGGTGTATCACTAGTTTTTAAGTCCCTTTTCCCTAAGAAAAGATGGCCAATCCATTTTTTTACTGGCCCACCCAAAATGCAATTTCTGCCTACGTCAATGCTTGACAACTTAATTGAAGTTTTTATTTCTCATATAATTTGTGCTGAAGACCAGCTGCTGAAGGACGGTGATCACTGTAATGAATGCATTCTCCAATGCTAATTCACCACTAAGGTCTCCTTCGATTGTGTAATTCAGACAGGACTGTGCTCAACAACTTATTGACAGTTTCTGTAAACACTAACTCTTTGAAAAAAGAATATTGGCACAATCACTTGACTATTGGCAGCATGTTTGGTGCTGTGGAGACGACTGTCTCTCCAGTAGCTCTCCAGTTTACAGCTCTTTTTAACCTCTTTCTCTCTACTTTCTTTTACTCTTCTTGCGAAGAGATTGTGTGTTTTATATATCCTATGGATATGTTCAAATTTAAAATGCAACCAAGAGCCAGTCTCCTCACCTATTCATGGGAGGAAGTGTTTGCTCTGTGAGCAAAGAGACTGGATACAACACCCCATACCAGCAGAGCTGTGGAGGAGACCCTGGGGCTGCAAGGCCAGGGCTAAGCTAAAGGCTGAGCTAGCGGAAAATCGGAGGTACTACAAGCCATCGATTCCCTCTGTCATCAGGGGAAATGTGAACTCACTGCCGAACAAGATCAACGAGTTGTCCGCACTGAACAATCAGCGGCTCTACCGGGAGAGCAGCTTGTTCATTTTTACGGAGACATGGCTGAACCACCTAATACCGAATGCTAATGGGGATTCACTGCCGTGAGAGCTGACAGAGACACTAAGGCGAGCAGGACAAGCAAAGTTGGGGGACTCATCATGTGCGTCAACAGCTGCTGGTGTAACCCAGGACATATCTCCGTAAAGACAGTCTCATGTTGCCGGGACCTCGAGCTGCTAGCTGTTAGCCTGCGGCCATACTATCTGCCGAGGGAGTTCAGTCATGTGATCACCGTCTGTGTTTACATCCCTCCGAGAGCGGACGCAGCCACTGCCTGTGAGAAAATCCACTCTGTCACAGCAAAGCTGCAGACAAAGCATCCTGAGGCATTCATGATCATCTCTGGGGACTTCAACCATGCAGCTTTGGACTCTACTTTGGCTGTTTTTAATCAAGTTGTAGACTGTCTGACTAGAAACAACAGGATAATTGATCTGCTGTATGTTAACGTATGGGATGCATACAGAGCGACTCCCCTCCCCCCACTAGGGAAGTCTGATCACAACCTGGTCCACCTACAGCCACTGTATACCCCCCTGGTCAAAAAGCAACCAGTGACAACCCGAACAGTCAGGTGATGGTCCCCTGAGAGGGAAAGTGCCTTGAGAGACTGCCTTAACACCACAGTCTGGGATGTGCTGATGAACCCGCATGGTGAGGACACAGAGGGGATGACACACTGTCTGACGAATTACCTGGACTTATGCGCAGATGTAGTCTCCCCTGTCTAGACTGTCCGTTGCTACCCTAATAACAAGCCATGGGTAACACGGGAAGTCAAGACTGTCCTCAACAAGATGAAGGCTGCCCTCAGGAGCAGAGACAGGGAGGCCATGAAAGCAGCACAGCAGGAGGTAAAACACTGTGTGAAGGAAGCCAAGGACAGCTACAGGAGAAAGATAGAGCAGAAGCTAAGGGAAAACAGCATGAGGGAGGTCTGGGAAGGTGTGAGGACCATCACAGGTATCAACACAAAGACCTGAGAAGTAAGGGGGACAATAGAGCGGGCCATTGAACTGAATGACTTCTTCAACAGGTTCAACAGGTGGACCCCCACCTGGTGGACTGGATCTCCGACGACCTCACTGGCAGACCACAGTGCGTCGGGCTGCAGGACATCACATCTGACACAGTGGTCAGCAGCACTAGAGCCCCCCAGGGCACAGTGCTGGCCCCTCTTCTCTTCACCCTCTACACCTCGAACTTCTGCTACAACACGAAGCTGTGTCATATTCAGAAGTACGCTGATGACACAGCCATTGTTGGGTGCATCAGGGATGACAGAGGAGTGTCGGAGAGTGGTAGGGGACTTTGCTGCATGGTGCCACACTAACCACCTACAGCTCAACACCTCGAAGACAAAAGAGCTGGTTATTGACTTTGGGAGGTCCAGACCAAGACTGCGACCAGTCCTGTTAGAGGGAGCTGAGCTGGAGGCTGTGGACTCTTACAAAAACCTCAGGCTGTGGCTGGACAATAAACTGGACTGAACAACACACACCAGTCACCTGTATGGGAAGACACAAAACAGGATGTACTTCCTAAGAAGACTGCAGTCCTTCAACATCTGCAGCAAACTTCTGCTGATGTTTTACCAGTCCCTGGTTGCCAGCATCCTCTTTTATGCCATGGTGTGCTGGGGGGAGCAGCATATCGAAGAAGGACATAACCAGACTGGATAAACTGATCAGGTGGGCCAGCTCTGTGGTCGGCATGCAGTTGGACACTCTGGTGATGGTAGCAGAGATGAGGACTCTGGACAAACTGCTGGATATTATGGACAATGCCAGCCTCCCTCTGCACACCATCATCATCAACCAGAGGAGCCTGATCAGTGAAAGACTGCTCCTTCCCAACTGTCGGACCAACAGGCTCAAGAACTCTTTTGTCCATCATGCCATCACACTCTACAACTCCTCACTTAGGAGGAGGGGGACAAGGAGTACACAGGACGGTAGGGGAGGAGGGGGTAGCCATCTCCACTTACTTGTGCAACACATGCACACATAAATTGACACTTTTCTTTTAGTGCAATGCTCTTGTGTGCTGCTCTTCTTATGTGCTGTTGGAAAGTTTAAATTTCCCTGAGGGAGTCATACCAAAGGGATCAATATAGTTAAGTCTAAGTCTAAATTCAAAATGGGAAGAAGGACAGATGCATGAGGGAGGTAAGAGGAGGCATGTAAGATCCAAGACTCCTGTGACCTGAGGAACCTCTGCTCAGGGCTTTAAAGATCCACTATTGATCCCATTATGATGTGGAGACTTTATAGGCAGCTCTGCATCGCAGCCATCAAGACTGTATACCTTAATCTGAATCATGGACAGAGAAGGAAGGTTGTCTTTGTGTACCATGGTCGATCATTGGCTGATGTTTCCTCCTTCACAAAATCAATGAGTCTGTCGAGACTCGTTCATATCTCAACAGAGCCCCGCTTGATACCTTAAACGGGCTGGGATCTCAGCGCATTGGAGGGGTCAGAGGGCATCATGCAGGTGCACCAGGAGTAAATCGCCATCTCCCTCATTTTCCCCTATACTCCAGATAATATCACACACTTGCCTGAGCACAGGAAATCAATATGCTTCAGCTAAGTTCAAAACCAAAGCTGCTCATTAAAAAGAGAGGGGGCAAACACGTTGTTCAGAGTATTGCTCCAACCAGGGCGAGTTAAGCTGCAGGGATTGTTATCATTGTTAAGCAAATAGATCACAGAGGGAGAGATAAAGGATAGAAATAATAAGATTTACTCTCCCTGCTATTAGCAAACTGTATCAGCTTGTAGACTGACGGGCCGAGCCGCCCCTCGGAGCGCCTGAAAGCCCACCTCAGCACACGGGGAATTAACTGTTGATATAGAGAAGTTGAATTGTAAAGCAGACAGCACCTGACTCACAGTGAGACTGCATCTTATGAAGGAATGAAATGCGATGCACTGGAAGTCTAGACTAATCTTTCTCTGAGGTTCTCTTTGACAAATGTTTAAAGTGTTTTTTATTTGCACCCACTACAAAGTCAAGAAGAATGAGATTGTCAATAAATCTTACCATAGCAAATTTAATTTTAAGAACCCTTTAACACAGAATGTTTCACCAGTGATATCAGTAAAAATGTTGCACTTTACAGCCAACATGGTGTCATTACGGTGATTTCACTCGTGCCTCTCCTAGAAGCCTGTGAAGCAGTCCATTTGTTCCCAAGGAATATGCAAACAGCAGCTTGGAAATGCACTCAGCAGAGAGGTGAAAGAGAGTGCACAACATAGACTTAACTTTCAGACACACTTGGATTTTTCCAATAGCGCAAACGGTTATGTAATTACGGTAATTCAAAGTGCGCATGTGCAAACTTTTGACAACACACCCGGTGTTAACTCCTAAGCAGAGGTGTGGCCTCAAGTCACATGACTTGGACTTGTGGATTTTTAAAGGCATTTTAAATAGAGTAAGTTCAACAAAAACTGTCTTTTGAGTCTTTTATTCTCGTGCACGAGAGGAGACGTGAACCACAAAGTCAAGAGAGTTTGCAGCAGATCTCACTGAGGAAAAGAAAAGATTTAGCTTATATGCATGAGAAACTACAGTATGTGGAAGACAACCATAGTCAAACTAACAACAAGGCCCTGTTAGCTGCTTAGCTGACACATCTCACATTCATTAAGCACATGAGGAATGCTATTAGGCGGTATAAATGGTATACAATATAAATTTAGCCAACGGTAAAGATTTTGGGTTATACCTGCCTACTGCGGTAGTTCGTTGCGGTTGTGTTTGTTTCCATAGAGAGGACGGGCTGTGCTGTCTCTTCTGTTGTTCCACAGAATTAGTGAGAATATACAGTATGTCTGTAAGTATTGTTGGTTGTCATGTGTTCCACTCTGTGTGCTGCTGCACTGTTTGTGTCGAATACAGCCATTTGTTTAACAAGTTAAAATGATCACGGTCGCGATGCTAACTTACCTTAGCCTATCTATGGCGTTTTCCATTGTGCGTTAGCATTATGCTAGCCGACTTAGTGTAAGGCTAATACTGAAGGCAGTACTGTTGTTACTGATATTATTGTTACTTGTTTTTGTTTTCTACAATTACAGTTTTGCACAAAACATTTTAAGTGCTATTCTTGACTTTTATGTTATTTAATAGTTTAAAAAACAACTTTCTGCTTGAATGCTTTTAGCATGTGCTATGGTAACATTAAGAAACTGTTAGGCTGTAATTTACATACTGAAGTATACTGTGATATATACCGTCTACCGTCTATGGTTCAAATTATACCGTGATATAAATTTTAGGCTGTATCGCCCACCCCTACTGAGTATATTATAAAACAACCAATCATGACCTGACACATTGATATATTGAGTGTAATATATTGAGTATAACAATTGACTATAATAATTTCCCATCACAACTTAAGACAGTCACAAATTTGATGAATTCAGACTTGACAAAATCTAAAAGAAATCTTGCAACTCAAAATGACTGATGGACTTAACGTATGCAAAGAGTAAAGTAAAGTAAAATCTGTGTGTGTGTGTATACATATATATATATGTATACACACATACATATGTATGTACATACATATGTATGTGTGGATACATATATATATATATATGTATCCACACATACATATGTATGTACATACATATGTATGTGTGGATACATATATATATATATATACGTGTATACGTATACGTATATGTGTGTATACATTATATACGTATACACACATATACATATACGTGTGTATATATATATATATATATATATATACACACGTATAATGTATATATATATATATATATATATATATATATATATATATATATATATATATATATACGTATATATATATGTCAAAGTGGTTTTTCAGCCGCAGGCACAAGAGGGTGCTCTCACACAGCCTGTGAGGCTTCTGGGATATGTAGTCGGAACATAAAGAGATGGAAGTGGAGACGACCGAGATTAGAGAGCAAAACAAACAGAATCTGGACAAAAAGTGGTGATTTTGGTGAAAGTGTCCTCTACTCTACCTCTGATAAAACAAGAATGGAACAAGGTAAAAACAAACATTTTTTTTCATGATGAAATAGAGTCTCTTCTTTATTTGAGCTATTCAGTGTTTTCGGTGTTCGGTGGGTTTTGCTGACTAAAAATGGGCAAAAATGCTGGAACAAAACGCTTTGTGTTTTATAAATGGCTGGCACTCAAAGAGTTAATATTGTGATTTGCGAAATAATGATTTGGTCCTTCGCCCTTAACACTCCCATTTGTTCAGAGATTCAGATATGCAATGCAGTACATTCAACAAAGATGTACTGATAGAAACACATGTATCACCTTTACCACTTTACCTATTTCCATTACCCATGTGGCCAAGTTTATCATTTAAATGTGTGTGACTTTTGCCTTGTATTGGTGCTGATATGGGTCACAGGCCTGCAGTAGCAGAGTGGATGAGTTTCTCAGGATTACGTGACCGAGACTCGACAGTAGATCTTTATAGTGGAATGGAATGTGCTGTGCATTGTGCCTTCCAAGAACCTGCTCCCTCCCATTGTGGTTTGCTCATTGACATTTCCAGATGTGAGCAGTTCACAAAGGCTGTGACTGAGGAGAAAAGCTGACATTTTGTGTCTCTGCGAGTGCCTGACAATAGCTGAGAAGCACTGACATTTGTGAAAGTGCCGTGAGGAGCTCTCCTAAGATTTTCTATTATGAGAAAGAGAAGGAAATTACACATTACACACTTAGGCTATATCTGTTGCAGTAATCTACACTCACAGGATGTTAGATATAAATGAAACAAAAAAGATGAGTGGTAGGGAAAGAGGAAAAACAAAGCACAGGAGAGAGAAGGTGTCAGAAATAGGAGAGACAGCTGAATAAAGGACAGATGATAGAATAAATACAACAACCTAGTTGCAATTCTCAAGTGGCTCACTGTGTGAAAGCATCTTCAGTCTTTTCTGTCTAAACCTCCCTCAACCGCTGCAGACAGCTCCCTGAAGTAAAGAAAGCATTCTGCTGTTGATCTTTTATGAAAAAGGTACAAACTGTTCTGCACAAACAGACCATTGAATAATAATGACAACGCTCTGGGAAACAAATTCACAAGTGCCTGTACAAGATTTGCATGCGCACAGAGACATAACACACAGCGAACAAGGATAGGTGGAACGTAAATCTGATTATTCCACAATTAAAATGTTCAGAAAAGCAATTAAAAATGTTTAAACATTTGCTACAGCACTGAGGATTTTACAAACTATAAATATGTAAATATTTCTTACCATGTGCACTGTGTCATTCAGACACCATTCAGACAGACATGGATCACCTTTAGAATATCAGACTGATAATGTTTCATTCCAACAGGCATGGGCCGTCTGGAATTAAAGCATCACACGTTATAGTTTTGTCCTCTGTAATGTGCTTCAGATGTTAGACCTTGGTCCAATTTCACTCAATGATTCATGACAAGACCTTGATCAGGTATAACTCATCAGTTACCCCACCTTCAGCTGGTGAAGGTCTGAGGACCAAACTGTCATGAGTATAGTCAGTACCATGTGATCGACAGTGTTATTTGCATACCACTTGTGCCATGTGTGCAGTTAGACATGTCCCTCAATGACCTCCTGGTCTAACCTGTCCATGTAACTTGGTTAGCCCGCTCAGGATTACACATGTACTTCCTGTCTGCATGGTCAGATCTGAGAAAACCATTTCACTGAAAATAAATGCTGTGACTGAAGATTAACTGTGTCCATGGGGCTTGGAGGATTACTGTAATGCAGCCTTTGAACACAAAGATGTAACATCAGAGGATCTGCACTATTGAAATTAATCCTAATCACTGATATCACATGGGGAACATTTCTTATGTTGCTAAGCTCACAATATCAGATTCAGCAGTCAGCTAACAATATCACAACTGGTAATGAGTCAGAAAAATGAGGCAATAGGTACGCACATATAAGTATTGGCTAAAACCTGTGCACAAGTCTAGCAAGCCCTGTCTCTTCTCAAGATATGCTGCCTAAAACTCAACAGTACAGAACATCGTTTTTAGTCACAAAGCTGGACAGACTGTGAAATTTTAAGAACTGCCTTTCTGACTAGTTGTGAGGTCACAAATCATAGTGCCTGAAGGTCTTTCGTTTCAGATTTCAAAGGAAGTCAAGGATTTTTTCAGCAATAGCCATAAAATTTCTGTAATTACCTCCCTGTACAGTAGTTTCCATTGTTAGGGTGCAAGTGCAACACAGCTGGTCGTCTGAGCTTCTAGCCACACGTCTTCTCATGAATGTCAGCCTCTTTTCAACCACTTTTCACTTTGCATTCATACATCACACATTGCCTTTGAATGTTTTTTTTCTTTATCGCCTCCATCTGGCCCCTTCCTGCCCTCCCAACTATCCCTCTCTCCCCCCAACCTCGTGTACAGCAGCAGAGCCTCGGCTGTGATAAAGATGGAACATGTTCTCACAGCTCGTCATGCTACGCTTCCCGTTATGCAGCGCTGATATTCTGACACTGATCACCATCAAACTGTCAACAACAGACAGGGGATGAGGGCTGAGGGTGGTTGGAGGTGCTGGGGGAAGCTAACACATTTTTCCTCATAAATAATTTGCACTCAACAGAAAGGATGAGCTGAAGCAGGATTTATTATTAATTTCTGCCTTTTTTGAGAAAGAGTGGAAATTGAGATGGATGAATCCTGGAAGCCTGGCAGAGATGTGGGAAAGGCCAGTCTGTAGCCTTGCAGGGCCCAGTGAGGCGGGACTGGATAGGGCCTTTCTTCACTTCATGGATAAGGATTAGGATGACATGTTGTTTATGAACTCACTCGAGGGATTCAGAGAAGTGTGGAAGTCAACTTTGCATTTAACTCTACCCAAGCAGTAAACCAATCAGAGCAAACAGAGAGCCTTTTGTTGTCTCTTTGAATTCAGCAGGAGATTTGTTTGTAATTAACTGTGACACAGATGTGTTGATCTAGATGCCACTATAGTGGCCCAGCGACTAGTTTAGGGAACTGAAGCATTTATATGGGAATAAATATATTTTCTTTCATACGCCTCTTGCGAGAAAATCTATTTTAATCGGGAACGCTGATATTTATAACCAAATTCTGTGTAAATCTGTCTTTGAACTGTGCTGAGCCTGAGTCTGTCAGTGCCCTATGTCCTTTACCCACTGGAGGAGGAGGAGCAGGAGTACAATAGAGAAATCATTTTAGCAGTTTTAACAGTTGATGCTACCAATTTGATTGGTTTACTCAGTGCATTCATCAAATATGATATACAGCCTTCACCCACACATGCTTTTTAAGAATTTGTCACCTTTTTTGCTCTTGTATCTTTTCCATTTGGTAAAGAAAGGACTGTTTGTCCAACTTTCCACAGAAGGAAATCTTGTCAACCACTGGTCATATTGCACTGGTTCAGGCTAATTCAGACTCTCATGAAGTTGAAATCCTTTGACAAACTACATGCCGCTAGTTGTCAGGCTGGGGGGGAGGCTCTAGGGCGGTGTTGATTAGTTGTTTGATCATTAATATTTCGATTGGCTGCCATGAAATTTCTAACAGTGAATAACTTTTTTTGATACTCCTGTGATAGATTTGTTAACTAGTGCCACCAGCAGGTAACATATTTTATTTAGTAAGTATTATATTTCAACATCGACTGACTGGTACAAACCTGTGAACATGCATTCATGGTTCCTAGAAAATGCATCATAATTACTTGAACGTCACCAGCAGGATGACATTAACTCTGACTGTACTAACCGACCGTCAAAGGATTATGTGTTGTATTTTTTTCGGTGTGTAAATATCTAGTACCATTTTACCCATAGACTTTATGAAATACTATTTACCTGGATGTTGACACTTATTGGCATGTATCGGCATACTTTCCCGCTGGCTTATAATGACTTTATTGCCGACTCATGGTCCCTGCTGTTACAGATAGATGACCAGAGCATGTTGAGTCAGTTTAGTGCGGGACTACAACCTTATTCCTTATCATTGTTCTGTTTAAAAAGTCAGACGTTGCATGGACAGAGATGCTCCGTCAGAAAGTGGCTGCTGTTGTTTGTGTGCTGCTGTGCTGGATAACGTTAGTGGATGGAGTCAGTGTTGAAACGTGGTAAATAACATGTTAAATGATTGTTTCACAGTTAAATAGTACAAATGAATTTCCCCCATACTCCACCAAATCCTGCAGCTCCACCTAAAAACTCTCAATCTGAAGAGGTGATTTTTAAAACACAGCAGCAGCATTATGATCTGTTTTTGGTGCCGGTAGCTGCTTATTAGCCTAGCCTAGCTGATTAGCCTTAGGCTAGCTCAGTTCAGTGCGGTTAACTTGAGTTCAGTGGGCGGGATCTCGGCCGGCTGACCCGTAAAGTTACTACCTCTCCTCCAAATATGGAAAGTACACGGCCACTGAAACCCAAGATGGCGCAGTTCAAATGCCCATGATAGGAGCACAAAATGGACTCCCCCAAACCAATGGGTGACGTCACGGGTGCTACATATATTCTTTTTTCAGTCTATGGTCCTGACAACCTTTGGATGGAATGACATGAAATTGTATTCGTATGTTTTCCCCTCAGGATGTGCTATAATCAGGTCAAACAGTTCAATATTTTAGTAGATGACTGAAAACAGACTTAATTAATAATGACATTTCTATCAGCCTCAGGTGCACTTTGTGTTCAGTCCCTTTGTGTTCATGTACCCTTGATGTCCTTACATTCACAATTGAACAATGAATTCTGAATAAGTAAAAAAAAAAAAATATTTAAATAAGAATGCTATGCTGTTTACTGAATTATTCCAAATACGTCCTAAATCTTTAAATTCTAGTTTGTTTCAAAAGCGAATAATCTCCACATGTTATTGTGGTCCATAGTTTGATCATTAGAAGAAGGACATTTCATTGAGGGTGGGTTCAGAAACAGACTCTATTACTATATCTCTGTCTTTATTACAGTGCAGTTTGTCAAATAGAAATAAGATCTCTGATCAGTTCAAACTCATATGTGATAAGACTGCAACAGCTGTTTGTCGTGATTCATTCTGCCCCACAGTACCACATGCTGTATCTTGTACAACATGACATGCTCCTTAAAAGGAAGTGCAGATTTCTGCTAATGCCAATACCCCCCGCCAAGCACTGGCAGTTATTTATGGTTGTAATGATTACACTGACTTCAATGCTACCAGTGTCATAATTAATCATGTATAACATCTGAGGGGGATCAATCGATTGGGGAGTACGTGGAGGGAAAGGGATTTGATGCATGGCCTGATGGGGACCTGGCAGGGACGTAATAAACATGTCTCATCTGTGATTATTGTTTATCTTTGAGCCACCAGCTACATTATTTGGCTCAGGGTATCTGTCAATCACTGTGCTCACCGGATACCAAAGTAACATTATATTCTGTTGAAAATTGTTTGTGCTACAGCATCATCAGTGCTTCAATAGAATCAGAAGCCTTGAAAATAGCATAGACTGTACGTAGTAGTCATTTCCCATCAGTCTGTGGTCTTTCAATTTGGCATTTTGACTGTTGCCAAACCACAACCGGACATGAGAAGGTGGAGCTGAGTAAAACCAAACACATTGCAACATTAAATCAAAGTGGAATCCATGCCACTCCCATGTAACAGCTAGCCCGGCAAACATTGCAAAGTTTCTGGTTTTCTCTCATTAAATCTGGGAACAAGCTTCAAATCATCAACGGCTCATGGCACAAAGGGATTGTCAGCAAGCAGTGTGTCAGCCACAATCTTTCCCTCTCCAGTCAGAGTCAGTTTTGGTCTCTGCAGCTCAAGGTTGGCCCAGTTTGCTCATTTTTTTTGGAATACCTTCTCCAGTGACGCTACCAAACTTCAGCACAAACATCCCTGACTGAAAAATGGGCAAACATGCTGGCACAAGGCACTTTCGGTGATAAAAAATGGCTGGCACTCACAGAGTTAAAGGTGGAGTTCATTTTGAACAAATTCACTTTCAAACTGTCTCCTTAGCTCTGTTATTGCCCAACATCAACACTGAAATATTCAGCTAGTCCAATCAGCTGAAAAACTTCTCCGATGGTACCTCTACAATGTCAAACTCATAGAACAAAGGATGCAATGCAATGCTGTGCGCACACGAGGCAAAACCAGAGCCTCCTTGCCATCTGACAGGCTAACCAAGAGTCTTGCTACATAAGTCCTGCCCTAGTCTTCATGAGGCATGGTGGTACTTGTACTGTGTAGCCCATTGACTAGAAGCAGCCAGAAAACCAGCTGCAAAACACCTTGAAACCACAGATGTGCTCCCAAGCAAATTTTAAGGAAAAGGGAAAGAAGAAGCTCCAGTCACTGAGGAGTCATCCCGTGCTAACTATTAGAAAGCTCAGGCTGCCATCTGGTGAATACAGATTTTTTTAAATCATAACACTCTGGAACTTGATCATTCTGTGATCGTTCTCAAAAAAGTATGTCTTCTTTTAAGATTAAGGCAGCCCTCGGATTTCACGTTAATGTAAATTACTTGATTTTAACATCAAGCCAAAGTCTGCAATGAAGTGAAAAACAAATATGATGGAAAGAAGGTTTTGGTAGCCAGTGGTGACAGCAGAAAGCCATGTGTTTCAATGCACCTGTTTGCAGGATCATGAAAAGGCTGAAAAGATGCTCTGACAGTATGTAAATAACAGCTAATAACACAATGGCAGCCTGCTAACATGAGAGAAGATGTCCTCCAACCTGTTTTGGATGTTGATATGGAAATATATAGTTCAATATTGCATCAATATGCATGTCTGACACTCATCTGTAGGTCATATGTTTGAGGGGTGATTCATCCATATGATCATTATGTACTGTATACTCTATATCCACCACTCCTATGTCATCACATATTTCTTTCTACATACTTCTTAGAGAGGGTGCAGAAGTTTAAATAAGCTAAAATAAAAAATAATCAATACTCCCATAATGAAATAAGCAGCCTTTTGATTTGATCGGTCATTCATATTTATCACGGATGTCAGTCTCAATGCTTAAATTTCGATTAGATTGAAGTCATAAGGCATTATTTTTGTCGCTTTGATGCACCCTTACCAGCAGCTTCCTGCTGTGGTCATGCAGAAGACTGACAACAATACACTCCTGAGTGGTTTGTTTTATTTTGAAAAAAACTCCCAAACAGCTCAGTGGAGACATTAAATCTAATGTGCACATTGTGTCAAAATAATTCTGCATATCCTTCCAGAGAATACACAAGTTGAAGTTCAACATTCATTTACCTTGGGCTCATTGACCTCCTTTGGATTTCAAGTAGAGCCAAAAGTGCATGATGTCACTCTCTCTGTATTCACTCATCAAAGATACAGATAAAGTCCACCTGAGCAGAGAATGGAGTTTCTCTCCCTCTGTGTGTGTTGGAATCAGAGCCTAGCAAAACTGCAGCACTGGGGATCAGTGGGTGAAGCCACATCTCCATGATGAAAATAACGCTGCAGTTCTGGACAAACCTGTTAGCGGCGAGCTGTAGCTCCAATACGTCCATTTTGTGGGTGATGGATCTGACGTTGCTCAGGAAGATGATCGGTAGCGGCAGTCTGTGCGTTTGTTTCTGTATCTTTACAGCTGGGCCTGACTGGCATCCTCGCCTCTGCTTCCTTTCCCTGAGCCGCCTCAGTCACTTCTGGGTGAGTTGATCATCCACAGAGATCCTGGTGGTCTCAAGATGTCCTCTGGTATGTTATTTTGGTGGTGAAAGTCAGTTGTTATGGACAAATTGCACCTTAGCCCAAGGTAAATTAAATCCTGGCTGCTATAAGTAAAAGTGGCCTTGAAAAAAATCAATGGAAAACAATGAGACGTGTAGCCATTCCTATGGATCTGATTGGATCGCTCAGTTGACCAATGCTGAATGAGACTGACGTTTGTCCCTCCTACTTCATTAGCATACGGACAGAAATGTGGAAATAAATAAATGTAGAAATAAATGTGGAAATAAATAAATATATAAATAAATTTGGAAATTAATAAATATATAAATAAACATGGAAATTAATAAATATATAAATAAATAGATGTGGAAATAAATAAATATAGAAATAATAATTTTTATTTATTTATTCACACATTTAATTATTTATTAATGTATTTATTCACTCTTTTATTTATTTATGCCTGTATTTATTTATACATGTATTTGTTTATTTATACTTTTGTCAGGTTTGGTCCTCCATAACTAATACTCTAACACATTACATTTAAAATAAATAAACACAGTTACCGTAACAATATGGTGCGTTTGTCTGTTACTTGGTAAATGATTTCCTGATTGATGACTTCAAATTGCTTTTGTTTATGCTTGCAGATGGCACTAGGGATGGGGGACATGTCCCATTCAGGTTCATAGAGACACCATAGACACCGATCTGTCCCTCCACTTTCCCAGCATAAGTCCAACATCGCCGGTAAAACAAAGCATTACTATCATTTCACACGAACGTCGGAATTTCCAACTTCAAGTCAAAATTTAAATAAGAACCCCCTTGTGAAGTCGGATCTCCAACTCAGAAAGTTGGATTAATCATCCTGACAAAGAATTCAGTAGAAAACAGAAGCTACATGTTATTTTTTTATGTAAGTACTCTGTAAAGTAATTGAGTTACTATTTTAGTTACTGTTTTTCAGTAACTAGCACAACTCTGATGTTGCTCACCATGTTGTCACCATGCTCACCATTGCTCATCTTCAAACCACCTGCTTTTGAAGGGTGTAAAAATATCTATATGCAAAGTGGTTGCTCTTAAGGTAATGAACTAAAGTTGGAAATGACATGACTGTAGTTTGTCACTTTCCACCTCTATCAGTAGCTTTTTGAACCTTTGTGTCCTTTTCTATACTGTATATACAGTACATTACTGTATATTGTGTCTGTTTTATATGAGTCATATTTTACTTGGAGCTGTCATTCATTTTTGAACAGCATCTTCCCTCTACTTGGCCTCCTGCCTAACAACAACCCTTAGCATTTTTAAAATCCCCGAGGCGCTCGGCCCTGAGTGGCTTATTGCTTAAGTACTCTCTCTGATCAATCATGGAGGCGTATGTGTTTAATTTTCAGAGAGTTCACTGTCTGTTAGGATTGTTATGCTTCAACAGATTCTTGGGATAAGTAAAGAAGGTGGTGACGGCTTCGAGTGCTGTGGTCACTGTGTCCACTGTCATTTGATCAGATTGATGAAGTGCTGATGGATTTCTCTCTTGACTGATCACGCTTCTCTTGCTCTGGGTCTGGCAACATAAAAGACTGTTACCCTATGAGGTTTATTCTCACACACATACACACAAGAGTGACTGTTCAGCATATTTACAGTGCCAAGAGTACCAAGACTCTGAGCCATTTTGATTTATTTGCATTAGTTTATTTTTTTTGTCATAAAATATGGCCTGAAATTCATCTATGTTGCAACACTGAACGATGATACAATAACAAACTGAATTTTAGCTTACTTGTCCATATTTAATATGTGGTTAAAATTAAGTTTTAGTCTGGAAAAAGTGAGCATCTAGTCTTATCACCTCAATGGTAATATATGTCAGTAATTTGTCACCCTGGCACCAATCAGTGTAAGAAGTTTGGATGTGTGGATTTCACCTAGTTTACCTAAAACCACTCTGTTTGAGTTTTTATCCATGACTCCTCAGCTTAAATGAACCATGCCTGAAAGGAAAGGTGTCTCAGGAGACCGAGCAATAATAATTGATTTATATAAAAGCTGAAAAGGTTTAAAGGTTCATCAAAGTCAAGGCTTTCGATGTTCATCCATCCACAGCCAGGCGAATTTACAATTGACGAGAAGCATGAAGTGTTTCAAATCTTCCTAAAACTGTCCATCCAACCAAAAATGACTACCAGGGCACAACCACAATGCTATATGTGGTCAAAAAAGACTCCATCTCCCACCTCTGTTCATGAGTCCTTAATAGGACACCATGGAGGAAGCCATTGCTGTCCAACAGAAAAATAGTGCTAAATATTACTCTTTAATGCTGTAAGGCTGTTTTAACACGTCAGGGCCTGGAAATCTGCCAGTCACTAAAGAGAGGATGAATGTGAAAGTGTATCAACATATCCTAGTCAAGTCAAGTCAAGTCAACTTTATTTGTATAGCCCAATATCACAAATTATGAATTTGCCCCATTGGGCTTTACAATCTGTACAGGATATGACACCCTCTGTCCTTTACAAATGACCCTCGCATCGACTAAGGAAAAACTCCCCAAAAAAACCCTTTTAACAGGGAAAAAGAAACGGAAGAAACCTCAGGAAGAGCAACGGAGGAGGGATCCCTCTTCCAGGATGGACAGACGTGCAATAGATGCCATGTGTACAGAATAACAACAATGAAAACACATTAACACTAACATATAAAATTGTATGGAAATGTCCAAATCAATATAACAACAGCTAATATACAGTGTGTATATATAGAATTATATGAGAGTGTCCAAGGGGATGAAGAGCATCATCAAGCTATCAGCAAAGGATGAGAAGCATGTCGTCCTCTCCACCACACCAACCAGAAGAAGCCTGGGCAGCACGTCTTCCTCTCTCCACCACGCCAACCAGAAGAAGCCTGGGCAGCACGTCCTCCTCTCCACCACACCAAACAGGAGAAACCTCCGCAGGATGACCTCATCACCACCACGTCACTCAGAACCAGAAGATGAAGCCTGACTGGTCTGCACAACCACTACTCCACCAGGTAGACTGGATCCATGGATACCTGTGAGATGAGAACGCACAGGGACTACGAGGCACAAAACTAATCTGCAGCATGTGTTAAAGGGAGGAAGAGGAAACACATCCTCTTCTCCACTACCCTAACAGATACAACCTGAGCAGCATCCCCTCTTCTCCATCTCACCACCATCAGGACAGATGAAGCCTGGATGACACCGCCTCCTTCTCAACAAGTAGCCTCAGCTCACGGACACCTGGGAGCTGGGAGCACAGGGGCTCCGGGGAAGAAGATGAGTTAGTAAAATGACTTAATGGAGGCATCGAAATGAAGAAGAAGAGAAGCTCAGTGTGTCAGAGGAAGTCCCCCGGCAGTCTAGACCTATAGCAGCATAACTAAGGATTGATCCAAGGCAGCCTGAGTCAACCTTGGATCAGTCCTAACTATAAGCACTATCAAAAAGGAAAGTCTTAAGCCTACTCTTAAATAAGGGGATGGTGTCTGCCTCCCGGACAGAGGAGGCAAGAGAATGTGAGGACGTCAGTCAACCAGCAGAAGTCTACCACAGAATGGGTCCACAAAAAGAAAATACACCTTTTGGAGTGGTCCAGTCAAAGGCCAGACCTCAACCAAGTGGAACTGCTGGACAGACCTCCAGCAAACCTTTCACAGCAGACATCCAGAGAATGTGAAGAACTGGGGACAAAATTCCTTTTGAGTCTGTTCTGCAGCTACCGGGAGTGTTTGATTCAGGTCATTGCTACCAAATGAAATTCAATCAGATAATAAATCCACCCTGAATATGTATTGAATGACTTCAATAAGTAAAGAAACAATTATAATTGCTTCTGTTTTAGTGGCTTAATTGTGTGCTATTTTGTCTGTTTGGTGCTCCCTTACTAGCATCTTCCTGCTGTAGCCATGGAGAATAACGACGACATTTCACTTCAGAATGGTTTATTTTGTTTGAAAAAAATCATCAACATCAAACAATTCGCAACTTGTGTAAAATGGGGGTCATCCCTATGTTCCCCTCTAGCACCCTTTTTTAGAAAAAAGGGTTAGGGTGAGAGAGCAGGGTGGGGGATGTAAAAAAGTGGGGAAGGGAGGTCAGGGTTAGGGTAAGAAACCCGGGTGGGGGATAGCCGTTGAATGGGAAGGGTCCTATGTTCCCCAGTCTCATACAAAGAGGGGAACATAGGACCCGGGGAACATAGACACGCTCCTGTAAAATGAACTACTTCCAGTTTGAGTTAGCAGCTATGAGTTGAGCATTCACTGCAGCTAATCAGATGGATGCTAACGGCTAACAGGCTTAAGCTGCTATTTAGCAGCGATCAAGTGTCCACAGACCTGAAGATGAAACTAAATGGATGTTTTAGAGTTAGAACAACAGCTCTTGTTAAATGATGTCAGCTGACTGCAGACTAGTCAACATCATGGAGGTTCTGGTCTAAGAGGACTCTGGTTGGCTTACAGGACAGTATATGAATTGATACGGCAGCAGTTCATCACAGCTCATTATTTCCTCATAGTTATGGTGCACATCATCTTGAGCTTTGGGAGCTGTTGTGTAACACACTTCTTTCTATTTTCTCCTCCACTAACATGACTGCCAGGCTTTGACATTATTTCTCTGGACAATGTTTGTTAATTTTCTCTTATTAGATTAAATATCAGAACATTTAAGAATCTCACAGTGGGCTAAGGAATAACATTTCTATAGACAGTATTGGAATAATATCATTTGGATATTAAAACGAATCCCGATCCTAACCATAGACTAACTCCAATTAAGATGAGAACCAGCACTGGAGGCTTTTCTTTCCCTCCATCCATGCTCACCCCACTTATTCTGCTTCATTTCCATATCTCTATGTCCATGCAGACAAGTGAGAAACTTTCTCATTAGACTCCATGTGTATTCACATTCAAACTCAACTCCTCAGACAGTCACCTTTCTAACACTGATTCACCTCTCTGCAATGATTCATCTCCACATTCACAGGCCAGATTCCTTTCAGCGGAACCGCTGAGATTCTCAACAGGAAGACAACGCTCATCGTGTGTGAACGGACCCATTCCAACCGCTCAGCTTTCCAATTATAGTACATCCCGCTTAACTGATGCTTATTAATTCCTTCAAACTCATTATGGCAAGCAAAATAGGGCTGCCCCATGAGATGAATACTAATGAAAGCAGAAACTTCTCAACAGTGCTGCTTCTGTCAGAAGTCTGTCTGTATGGATGCTTGTTTTAAACTCCAGCACCCAGAAAAATAAATGCCCCTGGAAAAAGAGCATTGGCAAAGATCCTGGTGAAATCACATTGATCACAATCATCCTGTCCTGTGGTAATCGCTTGTGACAGGAAGGACGTGCAGTACTCGTGCAGTGTTGTGTATGGATTAGGTCTAGACTTCAAGAGGGTCCTACAGTGCTTGTAGTTGGAGTAAATAAAGCTCCCTCTGACTGACACTGAGCCAGCAGGGCCAGGCCATAGGGCCGACCCAAACAAAACACTTCAATCTCTTGCCGTTCCTCTCCACTGCTCCCCAAGGGCTTGATTGATTGATTCGTTGGCCAATCAGAGTACATTGATCTAAGACCCTGACCCCCCTCCTCACCATCAGCTCCCCAGGCCTCCTCTCTCTCCATTCATCTGCTGGCTGTCAGAAGTATTCACTGGAGGGATGTAGCTGTGGAGAGCTGCACTGTTAAACACACATCTGCAGCTTTCTGAGGAAAACGGTTTACAATGCTGCATTGATATTCAGGCCTCCCTGGATCCCATTGCTTTTACAGTATCATTCATGGGTATTAAAGACTTTCTCAGCTGGTCTTGCAGGTTTCCTGAATTGGCAGTGTTGACAGTTGGAAGTCTTCTAATTTGGGATCTTCAATTTCTGACAAATTTTGTTAAATCATCATAAAACACTGTACAAAAACAACAGAAAAGAAACAAAAAACCCCAAACATTTCTTTGTTTGTCCTCCCACAGTTCAATCAGCAACTCTGGTAAGAATCATTTCTGTTGGCATCAGAGGGCTGTTTGGGAAAAATGCTCCTCCAGTTGGTGTTTGCTCTCAGCTCAGGTTCTGGAGGGTCAACCTTAGCTGGGTCAGCCAAAAACCACACACAGTTTGGCACAGTTTGGCTTGGTTGAGGGGGCTCACTGATTTTAATAATAAATACAAAGGGTAAATTGATTGTCACTAAACATTGGCTCTGGATGGGGAGTGGGGAGGAAGCAGAGGGGGATGGGGAGTGCTTCTGGAGTAATGTGCATACTTGAGATGCAGGCTTGATTCCTGCTTGTGGTGATATGTGCGATAGCACTGCAATAGTCTGAACACCGACCACAATGTACCCACAGCACGTACAGTCCAGGCGGCAGAATATATATACTACACAACACACGTCTTTGTGTTTAGCACCAGGCTTGTCTATCAACATGGCTCATCACTGGAGAAGTGCTTACGACTAGAATCTGTATCTGGTTTACTGTTGGGTTTTGTA
Source organism: Synanceia verrucosa (assembly GCA_029721515.1). Classification (NCBI taxonomy): domain Eukaryota; kingdom Metazoa; phylum Chordata; class Actinopteri; order Perciformes; family Synanceiidae; genus Synanceia; species Synanceia verrucosa. The sequence goes on along the minus strand of CM056557.1, from coordinate 1,359,576 downwards.
AGAATTTGATTTCTTTGGTAATTCTCACAGTATTCCATCATTCATTTGGCAAAGCACGGGATGCTTTAGGGTACAGTTGTCTTGTGATTGACAGGTCACGACATGGCTTTGTCCGGTCTGTTCGGTAACTTGATCAACACAGTGGGGCAGCTGTGGCTCAGTGGTAGAGCAGGTAGCCCACCCATCGGTTGGCGGTTCGATTCCTGCCTCCAGTAGTCATGTGTTGTGGTGTCCTTGAGCAAGATACCTCGCCCCAAATTGCTCCCAATGCTGTGTATTGATGTGTGAATGTGAAAGAGTATGAATGTGTGTGTGAAAGGGTAAAGATGACATGTAATGTAGCGCTTTGAGTGGTTGGTAAAAGGAGCTATATAAGTACAGTATGTGAGTAGAGTCATTGACCGTTTACTTCTACTATACAGTATGTGTCGCTCTTGTTTTTCATCATGTAATCATAATGTGTTGCATGGTGATGGCACAATATTGTTGAAGAATCTTTTCCAATCCAAAAATAAATCACTAATCAAATGTGTCTCTTTCTTTGACAGGAGGGATATTTGAGTCCATTGAAAGTGGCCCATCAGGTGCTGAGGAACTAGCCTTTAAATTTGCTTTAAACACAATCAACAGGAACAGAACCCTACTGCCAAACACCACGCTCACCTACGACATCCAAAGGATAAACATCTATGACAGCTTTGAAGCCTCCAGGAAAGGTATTTATATGTTCTTTTCTGGCATTTTCTGGCATACTCTCAGCTGTGTGTGTGTGTGTGCCAGTGAATGTGTATGTATGCACATATGCTAGGCCATAGCTGCTTTGCATTGTTAATATATTTCTCATTTGAGGCTTGTGAGCTGCAGTGGCTCAGATTGTGACAATTATAATCAGGCGAGGGAGAAATGGCTGAGCACTTCAAATGTAAACACAGGGAATTGATTGGTTCCAGGTAATGACTCAGCGGCAGTAATTCAAAGACCTGTTTGGCCCCCAGAGACAGCCAATAAAGTGCTATAATCTATCAGTTTTGTGTGTGCATCAGGCTGACATTTCAAGTCTCTTATCAATTACAGGCCATTATATCCTGTCTCAGTGATTTAGCCAGCTGCCTTAAACAGGTGATTAGAGTGCAGAGCCGAGCTAATACGGAGATGTGCAGTTGTTTTATATACCTGGATACCATTTCATGAATGCAAGCTCAGGTGGTCACACTTTTCACTCAGATGTTGTGTCTGTTAGTAGATGTTGCATCATCAATATCAATTTACAGTACACATACATTCAAACATATTCATACACCACATCATAGCAAATATATGCAGATGCCTCTTTGCAAATGTTGCTTTTTGTTTGGTGTTATTTTATAATTTCCTGATTGTCAACAAATACCAAAACAAATTCCCAAATACTTTCTGACTTCCACTTAAGGTCATTTGGCTCACACATTTCAGTTTCATTAAAATAATAATAATAATAATAATAATAATAGTAATGGCAGCAGTTATTTGTTGGATCCACATCTAGTCGAGTTATGACACAGAAACACAGTAGGGTTCAATCAACTGCACAGCCAAACTATTTCCCATTTCCCAATACAACAGAAACAGGAAAATGGTAAAAAAAAAAAAAAAAAAAAATAGCTGTGTTTTAGGTGTAAAACTAAATAGGTTGAAAGATACACATCACTACAGAAGTCCCTTACGTCCCCCATCTGGGTGGAACTCATGGAGTCCGCAGGGATGCAAAATTCAGGAGCACAATGTTAACTTTTATTTGGCCTGCCAAATGAATGTATTAATCTAGCACTGACTGTATTTAGGTGCACTGTGCTTAACATTTTTGTTATGTAGGCTGTTGAGATTGTTCTACATTTACTCAGGAGGAGTAAAGCCAACGCTTAAGTCCCTTCAATTTGTATTTTCAGCCAACAGCCAGCAGAGGGCGACTCCTCTGGTTGTATAGAAGTCTATTACAAAATGATCGTTTGTCTCTTGACTTTTAACCTTAGTAAAATCTTGCTGAATAACTTATTCTGTTTGATGCACTCAGCTCCACCTCTTCATGCCACTTCTGGTTGCAAAATCCAGGATGGCGATGTCCATAATGCTAAAGAAGACTTTACAGCCATAGTGTACAAACCAGTGACTGATGTCATGGTGACTATACGTCCACTTGTTGACTTAGATGCACATTATGTAATGTTTGAAATGTTGACATAAAAATACAAAAGCATTGTTACTGTTCAGGTGCAGGTGATTCTTCATTGCAGTATCTAACATTACCTGGCTACTACGGAATGCTCGAACCAAATTACTTTTTTTTCTTTATTTAATGAAAAATGGTCACCTAAAATAAAATATCACTTCTATAAGGGACAGAGCACAGGCAATGACTTCGGCATTTCATATTTCTCACAGGTATAGCAAAGTTTAAGTTGCATGCAAAATTTAGGCCATGCTCATTTTGACATTGACTAACATTAATCATGTTATCATGTTTTTGCCTTAATAATTATTACTGTGATGCCACCAAATAATACACTGTCAGACTGAGAACCCATAGCTTAATGCATACTGCATATCTCAGTATTTCCTGTGTTAGCAGTGTTGCTTGAAATGTTCCCATATTTCCATATTATTGTAAAATAGATTGCCTGTACCTGAAGTTATACCTTAAAGACAAGTAAATTTCCCAGGATTCTTGAAAGAGTTTGCTTCTACTACAAGAAATCTCCAAGTCTCTTTTTCAGGAATCCCACATACACAGGTGGTACTAATGGGATGATTTGCCGTTAAGTCTAGATGATCTAGTTACCACAGAGCCTTATGTACCAGCTACCATCCTATCACGTAAACTGAATGCCTTTTCTGCCAACAACAGCAAAGTGTAGCTTGGTTGTTTCCAGTTAATTTAGGTTAACAAATCAACAAAGACAGAAACTAAACCAAAATAGTTCAGGACGCAGAGTGATCAATCATCGGCCGTCATGGTTTCAACAGTTAGACTGGGCGGTATTAAGTAAGACGCACCTTCTAAACAACCAATCACCACAACAAATGACTGTGACAGTGTTCTAGTGAGTATTTATAGCTGAACAGTGGATGTGGGATTGAGGCAGGATAAACTACAGAGTGTGCATTCATAGTAATGAAGAAACACGTCACCCTGTGGAACAGAGAGGCTCACTGATGAACAATGGAGCTCTATGGTGCAGGACGTTGTACGGCCCTTGGTCCACAGCTGGCTCTTTAGCTGTCCTTAACCAGAGTTCAATGACAAATTAGGAGTCAAATATGAATTAGTGTGCATTATGCACCTAATACAGCTGAGCATTACTTTTATTTTGAAGGCGTCTCTTATTTTTTTAATTTACCTGGGCGTTTGCGTCTTCACTGCAGCAAGACATAATGTCATGTAGGAAAACCATAAAAGGATTTGAACAAAAGTTTAGACATCAAAACAATGTGTTTCAGGATTACAATTACCCAAAACACTTTTTGTCTGAAGTTAATTTAATGGTCTTTCAAATCCTACAAAAAATGGTCAGATTAAGAATTTTTCAGTGCTGACATAATGTTGGTCTATTTTCTATGCCTGTTTCACACTGCTTCTTATGTAGAAATCAAATTAATATTGAGCAGAACTGAGATCAGTATATTGGCTCTCCACAACAGTTTCGGTTTCTCATGTGACCCCTTGGAGTTAATAAATGAAGATGATGAAGATATACTGTACATTATCAGACTGCATGCATTTATTTGTAGGATTCATACATCGCTGGTTTGGCTCTGCTGGGATGGGATTTGTTGACAATCTTTTAAAAAAACAATGCAACCAAGAATCAGTGTAAAGCTGAATGTTTCATGACAGAAATAATTCACAGAAGCTTTGTTTACATCAGTTTCCCCTGTAGTTTAGTGGACATCATGGTACCGGTCGTCACGATCATATGCTGTGTCACAGTAGAAGGAAGCTAACTTGTCAAATATGCCCCTCTCTAGCCTGTGACCAGCTTTCTCTGGGGGTGGCAGCCATCTTCGGCCCCTCTCACAGCTCCTCGGCCAATGCGGTCCAGTCCATTTGCAATGCCCTGGGGGTGCCACACATTCAGACCAAGTGGAAGCACCAAGTTTCAGACAACAGAGACGTGTTCTATGTCAGCCTCTACCCAGACTTCTCTTCACTCAGCCGGGCCATCCTGGACCTGGTCCACTTCTTCAAGTGGAAGACGGTCACTGTGGTTTATGATGACAGCACCGGTAAGACCACTGCTACTTATTTCATTCCATCTGCTCACTCCTGACTTATCCAGCACTTATCAGCAGCTTTTCATCCCTGAGCCATTTTCATATTGCACATGTTGGAATATTTGATAAATCTCTGTGTATGTAAATGTTTTTAGTGCTCAGGTGACTACGGTTCTACTCAAATGTTTTATTTTTATCTTCTTTCTGTACTGTTTTATATCATTACTTAATGCTACCATTAACACACTGACTGACCTCTGGCCTATTATTTTAAAATGTAAGAATGACTTCCCAACAGCAATCAGGGAGAAGGTGAAATCTCAGCAGTAAATCATTCCAAATCTAGCAATTGAACATCACAGCACTGTCTCTACAATTCTCTACACAGGGGTGGTATCCTTGGTTATTCCATATTTTGCAAGATACTCGTTAGACAGAGGTGCTGTAGCAGCTCATAATGAAATACCTGCTTACTGACACCTGCCTTCATTTTAAAAATGATCAGGATATTTTTCTTTTTTAGAGTAGGGAACCCTTCAAACATTTCAGTAATGATGCAGTGACATATTTAGTATTAACACAATGCTTATTGTGGGTATGTAGTATGAATTATATAAGCTGCACTGATATCAACACACTAGGACCTCTTTAGTGTCTGATTGAGACACATATGCTCATTTTTAATTTTTACATTTAAGCTATGTTACAGGTGTACTTATTTTTGTTGCCTAAACCTAATCATTGTGGTTTCAATGTTACTCCTTGAGGTATCTTGACACAGACAGTTTGCACGTGGTTATCACATGGTTAATGTTGTTACACGTGGCTGACATTACTGTTTCACAACATCATCCATGTTCGTCACATGCTAACCTTCTTCTTGGTGAGTGAAGATGACATCACATTATTTATTTGGAACCACTCAAAGGATATGGTAGGATAGTGGCTATTGAGTGGTTTGTTGCTTGAATATACTGGAACAATTAATAACAATTATTATTATTTTTTTACAGTTATTTGCTGTGATAAGAGTCACCCAGCATATTAAACTCAGCATCATTCCTGTAAAGGTTCTCATTTTCTCAGGTCACAGGACACTGTAGTCTTGAATTAATCAAAGACTCCACTTGTGTGTAAAATTAGTATTCTAAGGGTTGCTACGCTTTAAGAAGACAAGAAGAGTGCTTTTATTACACTATGCATGAATTTATGATTTGTAATAATTATCTTTTTTTATGTAATAGGTCAATTCATTATCTGTTACTGCATTATGAGGTCATGGTTTTCTTACATGAGAAACCTCTCTTGAACCAGCGTGGCTAAAGGTAGACTTGTCTAAGGCCACAAGCTTCACTGAAAATCTTTTTCCACACATTTCTAGTCCATTTTTGTAATTACATGCATTTAACAGCAGGCTAAGGATTCACAGGATTTGTCTTCTGTGTTTCTAATATTGTCATGGGGTTGGTGAACACCAGTGTTTCATCCATGTGCTTGTGTCGTCTAAAGTACAAATGTTCATTTCAAGATGAAAAATAGATTAAATAAAGAAATAGATGTGATATAAATCTGAAACCAGGCAGTTTGACAGTTGTTTACCATTGTACTGTAGATGTTCCATAGGTCATGGTAGTCATAGAGCTTGTGGAGGTTTCTTGTTACTAAGGGAAGCAGACCTTGTTCAAACCTCGCTATTATTTCAGTCCATGTCACCAGCAGGCTGGGTACATGTACCATATGCCAGGGGTCAGGGTGCGTGCCAGCCTGAAGACAGACTGCCAGGCCTCCCAGAGCTCCATCCAACGGACACAGTGGGGCCGTTTGGCCTGGACCACTTTACTGCAGTGTGTATTCACTGTGTAACATCCAGGCCAGCTAAACCCTGTTTTTGGAGTCATCATGTGCTGCTTCATAGACAAACCAAATTATCAATAAATCTGCAAATACTGTGGTAATGTAGAATAGTACACTACCCCATGAACTACCCCATGTTCTTGTGTCATCGGCGGCTGGAGGTCAACAGGAGGTTCACTGTGGCTGCTCTGATGTTCATGTGTTGCCGATCGAGGCTTCCTGAGCAGTTTAGGAGCTTCCACAGTCACCAAATATCCACTTCTATAGTCTGCAACTGGAGGAGATGCAGTGCATCACTGAAGCCTGACAACCAAGTACAGTGAAGCAGAGTGGGTGATTGTGGATAAATGATTGTTTAAAACAAAGAGACAAAATGGTGTTGTTTCAAGTTGTGCTGTTGAAACTACTGAAGGTGTTTCAGAAACACAAAATGAAACCTGATTCACACAGATTAAAAATGAATGATGTTTAATCATTATTTATCTAAATTAATTCAAAACAGCCAACAATCATTAATCGTTTGACACCCCTGGTTATTATACATCCATGGTATGTATGTACTGTATGTTTTGTCCTCTGTGACCCTTTCCATCCCCCATACTTACATACAAGAATGCATGCACATGACAGCAATGCACAAAGCCTGTTCATGAGTGCTGAGTTCAATGCAGTTGTGTTGCATGACATTATAACTTTTTGTCATGTCAAATGTCCTCCAGCACTGTCGCCTCACAGCAAGAAGGAACTTTTAGGTTTCAATCCCGACCCGGGGCCTTTCTGTGTGGAGTTTACATGTTCTCCTCATGTCTGTGTGGGTTCTCTCTGGTACTCCGGCTTCCTCCCACCATCCAAAAACATGCATGGGAATTAGGTTAATTGTTTGATTTAAATTGACCATAGGTGTCAATGTGAGTGTGAGTGGTTGTCTGTCTGTCCTGTGATGAACTGGAGACTTGTCCAGGGTGTACCCTGTCTTTCACCCTAAGACAGCTGGGATAGACTCCAGCCCCCCAAAGACCCTATGAGAGGATAAGAGGGAGAAAATGGATGGATGGAAATGTCCTACAGTTTCAGGGTCCTGGTAGCATTCATGGTGGCACAGTGTCACACTGTCATGACTTGGACACTAGAGGCCTTCACTCATGTGAACCATGTGTGCTTTTCCTACAGTGAAGAGTGACCTCAGTTTGCTCAGTGGTAGCTACAGCCCTGAACATATATGATGTACAGAACAAAGTAGCCAGCAGTACACTTTAGCTTTAGACTCTTTGAACAGGACCACCGTCCATAATAATTTGCTGTGTAATCTTTTCATCGGACAGATGACTTTTCATGGCCATTTTCCTTGTGTTATGAAGGCTGAACATGTTGTGCTTGCTGTGCACATACACAAAGGAACCTAACAGGCATTCTAGACTCATTCTGAAATCTCAAGAAAACCTTTGACTGTAAAAAAAAAAGACATGCAGTTGAGCCCTCTTGGCTCAGTCTGATCCACTGTGTTTGTTTCCCATTTCCAGAGCAATGGCTATGCATGAACACCACACTCCTTTCAGCACACACAGAACAGAGTGCACCGTGAGGAGATATTCAATTAATCTGACAAAAGCTTATCGGATTAGAAATCACAGACTTCACCTTTAAGTGCATTTTGCCAATAAAATTGTGCTTTCTAAAGTCACATCCAAAGATTTTCTTTTCCATTTTCAAACTAAGCATCATTTGAGGACATTTATCAGAGTTCCCACAGCTCCCTCTGAAACACTGAAGCATTTATAGACCATTTCACAGTTGTACACTTAAACAGCTGACAGAGAGTAAACATGGACCTAAGCTGTTGCCTTGCAATGTGATTCTGTTAAAACCATCTGTACAAGTTTTCACATTATGCATGATGTGATGTACTACTCCCTATCACAGTAAACATACTGGTTAGCATTTAGGCACACTTTTGAATTCAAGACTTTTATATTGTATTTCTTCCTCAACAGCACATGTGTACCAATACAGTAATTGGCTGAAATGTATTGATTTAACAATTCAGTGGTTCTGAATGGTAAGTGGAATTCACCCTTACCCCCTTGCCAGCAGATTCAAAGAAATTACTGGAAAATTAACCTCCAAGCTTAAAGAATGTGTACACATTTTAACTTGTAACTTATAAGAATGTGTGTGTGTGTGCAGCTTCAGGGAGGAATTGATTGTCACTGATCCTGCCACCTTAGTTAATTAAGTGGACATTGTGGTTCACTATGGGGTTAATAGTGGCTTGATTTTCTGTCTTGGTGATCGGAAATGAGATCCTGACTTGACCCGCGAACAGCTTTACCTCCTCATTGTCGTCGCTTACATAGATGACCTGATAGAGTGGACAGATAGCATTGATGGTGGACTCTATTCTTGCCTTATTTCTGTACAAGAGGCTCATTGCCTGACGCACTGAGCAGCGCCAGTGCAGCAGAACGTTTATATCATCATATAATTCTCATGTGTTCTCCCTCTGACCTCCCACCTGCTGCTTGAAATCGTGTCTGCTTTTTGGGAATGGGATTTAAAAGGGGTAGGAAACAACCTCTTTCTTTGTGCTGTTTCTCCACCATGCAGGGAGCAAACAAGCAAATCAATAACCATAATGGGACTCCTCTAACGGCTCAACTTTATAATGGCAAAACTGAGATGGCAGCAGCATGTGTTATAGCTCTCCCAGCCAGCCATAACATCCATACAACTACCTGGATCACTGCCGCCACCACTACTGCTGCCGCTGCATGGTTTGATTAGGCCATAAGGGAGAACAGGCTCGTATACAATAAAACACTGACTTCTCTCTGCTGCTCACAGAATGGAGTCCATCCATACCTCCATTTGTCAGTACCCAACAATGCGGTCTTGGATTTCAGCTTCTCAAATGAGAGGATTTGATAACCTTGAATAGACATAGAAATAGAAATAAAGACAAGGTTTTAGACTGTTGGTTGAACAAAACAAACAAAAGGACATCACAAGGGAAAATGCATTTTTTTTGGTCACAATTTAGAGCATTTTATTTTGTTACTAAATCAGCACTTCATGCAGGTCAGAGCTGCAGATTGAGGACAATCTTGAAGAGATCATCTTCTTTTTCAGCTGATTTCAGTAATTTTAGACTGGCTACTACAACAAAATCAATAAGAATATATATATATATATATATACGTATATATATACGTATATATATACATATATATACGTATATATATATATGTATATATATACATATATACGTATATATATGTATATATGTATATATATATATATATATATATATATATATATATATATATATATATATATATATATATATATATATATATATATCACCAGTCAAGTTCTTTGGAGCTAAAGGACCTGCACCAAACCAAGAAAATCAACACTTACATGAAACATATTTTAGAAAAACTTATAATAAACCTATTGTTGTCTATACAGAGTGTATTGACGATCCCCCTTCATTTTATTTCAGATGGCATTATAGACCATTACCTTAATGGTATTGCTTAATGGTTTCTGAAATGACTCCTGATAACGTTTTGTTTTTGTTTTGTTTTTTCTTGTTCTTGACAGATAATGGAATATCTCATTATGATCTGATACTGTATTTTGGGATTATAGTTTCTTGACATTAAAATATAAACAGGAGAATCATGCTCAAGGTGTTGCTACTCTAAAAGCCTTACTGGTAGTGGGACTATTTCCACAGGAAACAAAATGTACGGCAACCAGTACATATATTGTGTAAGCTAAGCTAAGCTAAGTCTGTAGTGACTTGGGCTGGGAATCGGAGGGTCGCCAGTTCAAGTCCAGGTTGGACCAAAATGTGGAGAGTGGACTGGTAGCTGGAGAGGTGCCAGTTCCTCCTCCTGGGCACTGCTGAGGTGCCCTTGAGCAAGGCACCGAACCCCCAACTGCTCGGGGCGCCTGGATAAGGGGCAGCCCCCTCACTCTGACACCTCTCCTCTAATGCATGTGTTTGTTTCATAACTTGTGTGTGTAATGTGCAACTGAAAAATATACTAACAGAGTGAAAAAAAAAAAAAGTAATTTCCCTCATTGAGGGATCAATAAAGGAATTCTTCTTCTTCTTCTTCTAAGCTGACACTTTGTCCTCAGAGTGCAACTAAAGAAAATGATCCAAGACAAAAAACAGGATTAATCTTCAGGGGAGCATGAATGTGTTCAGTAAACTGAATAGTACTAATTAGGTTTTGCTATGTCTTGTGGATATAAAGTGGAAACTTTGGCCTGGTGGTTGGGCTCATGGAAGGATCTTGGGTCAAGCCGATCTTTAGTAACACTGCTAGAAGTGCAGAGACTCAGAAACAATATCAGCCTACTCAACCCCTTTCTGTTTATAGCCTGGTTTCTATGGCAGCAGCATCCTGAGGCTGTCCTTGAGGCGGCGTAGGAGAGAAAAGAGACGCTGCATTACCCCAGCCAATCACGTTGCCATTCAGTGTGACTCAGCCCAGTCATTTGACATTTTTCTGCAGTGTTTTACTTCTCACCGTTTTTTGGCCTTGGAAACCTCTTGTGAAGCTCTAACAGTGAGGTATTTTTTGCTGCATGCTTTCATCAGTTAAATGATAATTTATGAATCCATACCCCTCTGCTTTCTACATGTGGTGGGAGTTGTGGTGCTTTAAGAAAGGTCAGCCTGACAGCATGTTCACTACATGTAATATGGACGACTACATGGTGAAATTCCAAAGTGGTCATTTGAGAGAGGCATGAAAATGATTAAAAGTCATGTCTGACAAGCTGAGTTGGTATTTAGAATATGTGCACATCCTGGTGGGATGTTGGAATAAAAAGACTGGAAGCAGCAGCAGGGACAACAGTGAGAGTGTAGTGGTAAGGTAATTACCAACAATAATACTTGTAGTTGTATGGTAGCATAAGTAGTAGGAGAAAAAGCATCACTACTAGGAGTATGACCAATGGCAATATGAGTAAGGCAGACAGTTTAATAAAGCGTTATTTGTATGTTAATATGTTAGTTATAACTATTTTTTTTACCAGGCCAATAACATAGAGTAATAACCAGAATAATGTACTAAGTTATTAAGTTATTGGTCAAAATATTACGTTATCGGTTCAGGACTTGTATTATGTTATTGACACTTATTTTAATCATTAATGTTTTTCCTGAATCTAACCAAATAACCTGTTGCAATTACCATTTAATGCAGCAAAGCCCTTCTCATTTGATTCACACAGAATATATCAGATAATCATGTGGCAGATTACTAATAGTATACCAGCCTTAGCTAAATGAACCTAACCAATGAGAAGCAACAGTAGATTACCACAAAAGTAATTTCAGATTTCAATTTCAGATGTAGCTCAACATTACTGATTTCTCTCACCTGATCACACTCTATGGCAAGTGACAGTGGAAACGTAAAATGAGAAACCCATCGCATCATAGTTGTAAGTATGATATGATTATGGTGCCCTGAAGGAATAAGTGCCATGGCTGTAGACAACAGATTGAATTGGAGGAACTGTTGAATTTTCATTAAAAGAAGTTTCACAATAATCGTAAAAATGGCAAAATAGAATGAAGTGGATGTAATTAGTGACTGAAAGCATTATTTTTTAACATGACCAAATTTATCCAGACACCATGGGAGAAAACAGCAACAACAGCAATTTGCAAATTATTGCTTGATAAATGATAATTAAATTTATAAATCAGGAAATAAAGCCTATGTGCATGCATATTCTTGCAAAGAATATATATATATATATATATATATATATATATATATATATATATATATATATATATATATATATATATATATATATATATATATATATATATATATATACGTATATATATGTCTATATATATACGTATATATATATATATATACACATATATATATATATTATGCCAATGGGAGTCCTCTCAGTGTACTTCAGAGTCAGTCCCAGGACCCCTCCAGTAATCTGTTTCAATTTAATGTGTGTGTGTGTGTGTGTGTGTGTGTGTGTGTGTGTGTGTGTGTCCACACCAGCAGTTCCAGTCCCATCATACGCTCGACTGCCACTCAACAGCCTGTTTAGTGAAGGGCTCAGTGACTCTTCACTACTCACCATGCTAATCCCACCTCTGCTGTGCTGGATTCCTCATGGCAGCTACAATGTCGTCCATGATCTGGTCCCATATTATTAGGTTATGATTTTGTTATCTTGAGGGAGTTTAAGAAATCTGCCTTTTTTCAGCTGTTTCAAATTAGAAGTGTATTTGTGTTAGAAAAGCACGAAACTCACATTTCCTTGCTTTAAAATTCAGGTACTTCTCCAGATCTACTGTGGGACATCTTCCCACACACGGGTTTCTGCTTTCTTGAAAACACAAGTAGATCATCCAGGCAAACAAAAGTAATCCAAATTAGCTTTTCAACAAGGACAACATTTTTTTAGATTACAGCTGCATCTGTTAGCCCAAAAGCAAATATCATACATGTCTGAGGTGATTCACTGAGGAAGCAGGTCGACTGATCAGTCCTAAGATCAGAAGTGACGAGGCCAAAATTTCCACTGAATGCCGTCAATGTTCGTCATTCGCCATCCGTCAATACCCACCAGATCCGTCTGTCACAGCTCCGCCACACAGCTGGAATCACAAGGACTAAAGAGCTCATGGATAATGTTAGGTTATTATAATATTATTCTGGACCTTCACAATCAGCATCTCCTCATCCATGGTGTTAAAATGGTTAAACTTTGTGTAAAACACTGCAAACATGGATTATATCATTTTAAAAATAAACAGGATGCCCCACACAAGAAGCTCTGTCTATTTGTTCGGCAGGCCTTGACACGTCGGCACCGTTCCACATTCAGTGGAAACTGACACATTGATTTGAAAATGGGTCTGACGAAATGTTGGCCTCGTTCTGCAAACAATGGCGGTGGAGGTGACCAAAACTCAACGACAGATGACAGAGGTGTGACCTAAAAGATTACTTTTTTTGTATGTACAACCCATCAGTGCCACTCCCATGGCTGGTGAGCCTGGCTTGAACACACCTTGCTGCAGTTAATGTGTTCCTGTTTGTGCCTTTATTGAATAAAGGTGCAAAAATGGATGAGGGTGGAGGAAGCAGTTTGGTGTGGCTGACAGGAGGGCGTCACAAGGGGAGTGATTAGAACAGGACTAGGCTATTATGGCGTGACCACATCAACCCCAAAACTCCAAACCAGAACTACCACACAATACCATGGAAAAACATCCAATACATTTATAAACTATTTTAAAATGTTGCTTCTTGCCATTCATTTTTCTTCATTTTCATTTCTTTCCATTTCCATGGGTTAAGAAACAGTTGTCAGCTTCATATCTACATTGTAACCTATGACCCTGGTCATCACACATCAGTTAGTCACCATAGCCTCATCTACATGTCTGCCATTACTGTAAAAACGCCTAAAGACACTTCAGCCAGACTGATGATCCAAAACAATACTGTTTGTCATGATTTGAAACATAAATGGATAATTCTACATCTCATATCTCCATACATTATTTATGTTAATAGGTATGGATTGTCATATTTAGGCTTTGAACAGTGATCACTTTGGGTGTCCACTTAACGTAGGTCATAATTAAGACTTAAAATAAAAAAAAAAAATTAGAACATTGTATATTTCCAGGTGAATTTGTGAAGTAAAAGTGTAACGTCATCATTTTAAAGTATGTTGGAAGATGACAGCGGTTATGTGCTGGGATTTCAGAGTCTGCAGAAACACTATATTGCCAAAAGTATTCACTCACTCATCCAAATAATCAGAATCAGGTATTCCAATCACTTCCATGGCCACAGGTGTATAAAATCAAGCACCTAGGAATGCAGACTGCTTTTACAAACATTTGTGAAAGAATGGGTCGCTCTCAGGAGCTCAGTGAATTCCAGTGTGCAACTGTGATAGGATGCCACCTGTGCAACAAATCCAGTCGTGACATTTCCTCGCTCCTAAATATTCCACAGTCAACTGTCAGCTGTATTATAAGAACGTGGAAGTGTTTGGGAACGACAGCAACTCAGCCATGAAGTGGTAGACCACGTAAACTGATGGAGCGGGGTCAGTGGATGCTGAGGCACATAGTGTGAAAAGATCACCAACTTTCTGCAGAGTCAATCACTAAAGACCTCCAAACTTCATGTGGCCTTCAGATTAGCTCAAGAACAGTGCACAGAGAGCTTCATGGAATGGGTTTCCATGGCCGAGCAGCTGCATCCAAGCCATACATCACCAAGTGCAATGCAAAGCGTCGGATGCAGTGGTGTAAAGCACACCGCCACTGGACTCTAGAGCAGTGGAGACACGTTCTCTGGAGTGATGAATCACGCTTCTCCATCTGACAATCTGATGGATGAGTCTGGGTTTGGTGGTTGCCAGGAGAACGATACTTGTCGGACTGTATTGTACCAAGTGTAAAGTTTGGTGGAGGGGGGATTATGGTGTGGGGTTGTTTTTCAGGAGCTGGGCTTGGCCCCTTAGTTCCAGTGAAAGGAACTCTGAATGCTTCAGCATACCAAGACATTTTGGACAATTCCATGCTCCCAACTTTGTGGAACAGTTTGGAGCTGGCCCCTTCCCCTTCCAACATGACTGTGCACCAGTACACAAATCAAGGTCTATAAAGACATGGATGACAGAGTCTGGTGTGGATGAACTTGACTGGCCTGCACAGAGTCCTGACCTCAAGCCGACAGAACACCTTTGGGATGAATTAGAGCAGAGACTGAGAGCCAGGCCTTCTCATCCAACATCAGTGTGTGACCTCACAAATACAGTTCTTGAAGAATGGTCAAAAATTCCCATAAACACACTCCTAAACCTTGTGGACAGCCTTCCCAGAAGAGTTGAAGCTGTTATAGCTGCAAAGGGTGGACCGACGTCATATTGAACCCTATGGATTAGGAATGGGATGTCACTTAAGTTCATATGCGAGTCAAGACAGGTGAGTGAATACTTTTGACAATATAGTGTATCAGACAAACATTCTCATGGTGGGAACGGTTCAGTTTTTTTTTTTTTGTGCTTCGTCCCATTTCAGATGCATCGATTTGTCTTTGGACTACATATAGTATATGTTAAAAAAACAGTTTTCCATTCCCAAATTAATTACGTTGAACCCATGTGGCAAGAATAGATACAGTATGTGAAGGCTAGAGTTAATTGCAGAACAATAGACTAGTGGTTCAGGCAACGGACTCATTTCAGCACAAATGATTTAGAGGAAAGAGAACTATGTGTAGCTAATAACAAAGACCATTTTTACTGTTGTGACTGGCCCACATTTACAGCCGGAGGTTTATTTATAGCAACACACGATCTGCTTCCACACTGCTGAACGACTGCTTGAACCTTTGACTGTGTGCCGATTTTAATCTTTCTCCCAAGTGTTACATGCATTTAATTCACCATAAATAACACAGCCGATGTGGTGAGGGTCACATTAACCTTGACCCCAGGAGTCTGCAGCCCAGTGACTGATCAGACATTACTCCCATCATGCAGCGCTGACTGGGGGAATGACTATAACGTCTCTGCCACCGACAATGATTAAGCAGCCCAGTAGGAGGAAGTCTTCTTCCTTGTCGCGATGCACTCGGAGGGGAGTTGGGGATGGAACGCTTGAGGGGCCGTTTCCTTACAAGGATATTTATCACAGGCAGGCCGATCTGTTTTACGCTCAGGAGACTCCCAGACGGCCCCCTAATAAACGCTTAGAGAGGATGAAATATTCATGCGGAGTTAAATATGGATCCTAGAGCAGTCGCTGCACATTAAAGACCGTCAATACTGATCAGCGCTGACACCCCTCTTTTCCCCCACTCCAGTGTTTCTCCCCTCTAGATTTCTTGGCTGTGATTTTGGAAAAGTATGAAGGCAGATTTAGCCATGCAGAATGGAAGAAGAGGTGTGTTTGGAGGAAGAGGGAGAGCTAGCTGAGCTCCAACATGTGTTTATGATGAGAAGTGCAGAAGTCAGATGTGTCGGGCTGCTTTTGTCGATGTTAACTAACTAACTGTAAAACAGCGATTGCTGCAGCAGTGGAAGCTGTTTTTCTCCTAAGATAGCTCACGCAACATCAAGCGCTCATATGAGATTGGATTTGAGTCAAATATTACACACAAACAGACACACTTTAGCTGTTTCACACACTCATATACATGCAAATGAAGTCAGGTAAAGTTATTCTGCTTGCTCTAGGTCTAGGAGAACCTCTACTCATGCTACATGGGCACATCAAGAATTTGTCAGGCATAGTGGCCACCCCTGTGGGATCATGGTGGAGACTAAATGGATCGGTATGAGTCCATCTGTCCATGCATCTCTCCATCTGTCATGTACAGTAAATCAGATGCAACTCATTGCCTTTTGTCGAAGACTTAACAAAGAACTGATACGAGTCCTTTTTCAAAATTCTCTAAATTCACTGGCCTACCATGGAGCGGATCTTTCAAGTGGTAAGGCTCAGCTCCAAGTGTTGGTGGTGTCGCCATTTAAACAGACTTGCAAGTCATTTTTGATCATTTTAATTTTAGTCATCAGATTCATGTGACTTGAACCTATGCCTCTGGCCCTTTGCCCAGATTCAGAGATATTTCTTCATGCAGCACAGAAAGATGGCTTAAATGAAGGGTGCCAAGAGTAAGAAGCTGGTTGTGTAAGTTAATAGTGAAATAAGAGCAGACCCTGGCTTATTATGAACAGAGACTTCATTTCCTCTGTATTGTTTCTGCCAATTACACATTTAGGCTACGTTCAGACTGCAGCCTTACCTGACCCAAATTTCCTGTATCCGATCTTTTAATTACAGTCTGAATGACACAGGTCCGATTTTTTTCAAATGCGAAGCAGGCCACTTGGATATGTGGTTCTAAAACCGATACATATATGATCTTTTGACATGCGACTTCAGTCTGAACAGCCAGGTCGTATTCATCCGACTTACACGTCATCAACAAGTGACAAACGTCACAGCGCTGAAGTAGGCAGAAGCGGAAAGAAAAACAACAACCATGATGGATGATAATGCGGAGAGTAGTCAATGGAGGGAAAGAGAGGTTTCTGAGTTAATTCACATCTGGGAGATAGCTCTATTCAGGCCAAACTGGAGGGGTCTTATCGGAACAGGGTAGTTTTTGTAATAATTTCATTTCACGTCCATGTTTACTTCCATAAACACTGAGCATGCTCGCTACGTGTGACATCATTGTGTCATCCAGTGCACATGCGGGACACTCTTGGGGCATTTAATGTTCACACTGGAAATCACATACAAATAACATTGGAAATGTGAACGACCTCGCAAAACAATCGGATTTCACGAAAAAATTGAATTGGGCATTAAGCCCTGCAGTCTGAACGTGGCCTTAAAGACAATATCAGCTTCAGGCAAAAATATAAGGAATTAAATCTGAGCCAAAATAAAAACGTAAATGTCATGTTAAGCATATGATAACAACTGAGCAAACACAAATGATTGACCAGATTTGAAAAATGAGCAGCAATGAACAATGTGTCAATGAAAAACAAATTTATTTTTCAACAATGGAACAATTTTGTCTTATATAGTAGAAATAGTAGATGGACAGTATATGTGAAATAGAAAGCTGGGAACCTGAACAGTAAGTTGAAATGCACCTTAAGTTGTTCGATTCATAAATTCAAAAATTGAATTGTCTTAAGGTGACACAGCATTTTTTGGGTTGATACGTTTGATGCTGAATTTAACCATTCTTTTTACTTGAGAACTGAGAACAAATGATTAATAAAAAAACAAATTAAGACACTAATAACTTGAGGAACACCATTTAAAAATCCATGCTGTGATTTGGTATCAAAAACTGTTGTCGTGGAGCATTTCTTTTTTTTTTCAACAATTTCTTTATTGAATTTAGTTTTTTAACAAAAAAAAAAAACCAAACCCAACAACAAAAAACAAAAGCACATACACAGTATGAATAAGATATATAGCTTCAAAATATTTTAGACATAAACAGAAAGTGCAGTCGTGGAGCATTTCTGCAAGATTTATTGTACATATCTCTGTGATTGGAAGATGAGCCCTTCTGTTCAGGAAACTGGGTAGAAACCCTCTTATTGTGAATATAAACAGGATTAGCCATCCTTTGAAGGTCTCTAGTTTGTGGTTATATAGTCTCAAAAAATGCCCTCTCTTTATAAAATGGCTAATATGGAGACTAGCACCATTAAATGTACAAGTATCACTTTTTCTGTCAAGGTCAATTTATGCATTTCCAAGAATGTTGATAGACCCCAGCATGCAGAAATATTCAAATACACCCTTTTAGAAAATGTGAAAACATTTATAATACATGCATAAACCTGTATATTTTGCCCAAAATGTATGCATGTAATTATCATAAAATGGGCATGTCTGTACAGGAGAGAGTCATCATTCACATATCTTGAGGTCAGAGGTCAAGAGACATTTGAATTTGAAAATGGTGATGGCAGTTTTGTCTGTTACAGCTGCTGAAAGGCAGCAAAGGCAGCGGACAGGTTCAAAAGGAAGTAAAATAAGACAATTACTATGACAAGCATTTTTCATATTTTCATAATTATTTTTGTTTTCTATCATGCTGTCGTTGTCTTGTGCCAAACATGGGAGGTATATATCAGTCTTTAGAATCTTTAACTCCAGCGACAGGGTGATATTTCCACCTCCTATACATTATACATTATATATTATACATGATACATTATACATAATAGTGTCTCTGAGCTGTTGTCACCCACAGCTGAGGAGTGACTTTGTCATGAGATGGTTCAAAGGAACACTACCAACATCTCACAGGTCAACACTCTGGGGATATCCTCATCAGTGTGCGACCGACTGTTTGATTTAATGAAAAGCAGCGACTAGCTGCTGAAACTCCAGCAGACTGCAGGCTGGTTTCCCACAGTGCAGTGCACTCATCTGGAAGCAGGAAGTAAACAAATAATGCCACAGGCCAGACAGCTGGGGACGGTGGGCTGCAGGCAGAGACACAGGACTGCTGCGCCAGTTTAGACCCATGCCTGTCTGCAGTGGTGTTTAAATAGCATCTGGTCCAGGCAGAGTGATAAATTTAGTTTGATTAATTACCTGTGATCACTTCTAGTTTTTAAATTAGAGTCAGTGCACAATAGCAATAACTCGGCCCATTTCTTTATCGCTTTATGATAATTATTTACTTCTGCATCTGTGAGCACTGCATGATATTATGTAAAGCAGAGTAAGTTAGAGGTAATGAGCAGTGGAGGATTTTCAAATTGATGCTACTTGAGCAAAACAAACTCAAAATAAAAATAAATCAATAAAAAAATCACTCCACAATACATTATTAATTAGAATTATATTCCCATCTGGTATTTTCCTACTGGTTTACTCTATATGAACGAGATATCAGAATAAAGACAATCTCTTTTCCTTTTGGAGGCTCGTCTTTGTGGATGTTCTGTGTTCTGCTGCACTGGCATGTTCCTACAGCCTGACATATCAAGCCTGGTCAGCAGCCTGTAATCTGCATTCTGAGCCATTTAACATCAAGTCAATCAAATCTGTCAGTCAGAACAGAACAAGCTCTTTTGATTTACATTACAACACTTTCCCACTCAAGTCACATTGTGACTACAACATGTCACATGTCCTCTACAGTACGTTTGCTCTATAGTATAAGTATTTTACTTTTAGGCAGCCGACTTCAGTTTAGTTTATTTGCACAAATGTGAAAAATTTCAATATTCAAGATCAAGAAGTCAAGATTCAAGAGTGTTTATTGTCAATTTGCACGCATGTCGAAAGAGGAGATGTTAATATTTACAGTAGAAATGTAATATTTGCATCAGAACTTTAACATTTACAGCAAAATGTGATTTTGCAGCACAACTTTGACATGTACAGCAGGAATGTAAACTTTGCAGAGAATGTGTGGAAAAGGGGTAGATAAAGTGCATAAAAAGGAGTAGATAAAGAACATATACAGTACAAAATACAGTTGAATTTCTCTGTGAGATGAATAAAGTATTTATCTATCGATCTATCTACTTTCTAGTAGATAGACATCTAGTGCAGAGGAAATAAGAAGCCACTGAAGCCTTATCAAAGAATATCCCCATCAAAACATCTATATATCACAATAATAAATAATAACAATAAAAAGGAAACCTGGAGAATGAAAGAAGAAAGTTAAAAAGGAAAAAAGAAAGACAAGGAAAAAAATCAAGACAAAACAAAAAACGGTAGCAAGCAAAAATGATCAAAATCAACATCCAATTACATTGGCACTCTACAAAAAATTACAAGAAATAGCTGGGGATGGTGGACGTTCATCCAGTCATCCACAGGTCTGCTCAGTAAACAGTGGAAAACAATTTTGAATTGAAAAAGCAAAAATGTGCAAAAACCATCCACCTGGTGGCACAGACATTTAACAAACTCTACTGAGAGAAAGCAGCCTTTCATCATCATGCTATTTCAATAACAGCAATGAATGGAAAAAAAAGCCTGCATAAAACAGAAAACAAGAAGTGCATTCATCAGGAATTCCATTCTCAACAAACCTTCAAAACGCAGTCATACATATGTAGAAATTATTGATCTCTTGCTGAGAAGAGAAAGACTCATTTCAGATTAGAGTTGCTTAGGATGTTTATGGTTCTCTTGAGGCCCCAGTCAACTTCTGCAGCATGTTGACTTCACAGATATCCTCCACACATCAGTGAGTGGCCTATAGAGGAAGAGAGTGATCAATAGTGAGCGCAAAATCAATGGCATCTATGATGAATGATGACTGTCAGGTAATGTACAGTATTGATGCGTGGCTTTGTTCTGTTTGTATTTGGATATTATTAGAGGGACAAAAGGGAAAGTGAAATATAAAGACTCTAATGTTTAAGGTGGTAGAGGGGAGAGAGGAGAGGGCTCCACAGAGAAATGGATTTCTTTAGAAATGAACAGAAATATATCCCTGCAGCTTTCTCATCCTCTCTCTAATTACAACTAAAACTGCCAGAGGAATCACGAGTAGCTGTTACCTCAATTACTGTTTAAATGTATGTACATATATTTGAAATTTCCTTTTAGGAGATTCATTGCCCTCATGGGAGAAGGACTGTAGCAGTTTCCAAACAGCCATGACTCTGGAGGCAAAACAAAAGTTTTAAATGTTTTTTTTTTTCTTTGTTCTTTTCCCTACAGGTCTGATTCGATTGCAAGAACTTATAAAGGCGCCGTCCAGGTACAACATCCGGTTAAAGATCCGGCAGCTGCCTGCAGAGACCAAGGATGCTAAGCCGCTGTTAAAAGAGATGAAGAGGGGGAAGGAGTTCCACATCATCTTTGACTGTGGCCACGAAATGGCTGCTGGGATCCTGAAGCAGGTGTGTGTGTGTGTAGCTCTACACACCTCTTAGATCTGTTAACATCCTTGTGAAGGTTGAAATCCACCATGAGGCAGTGAAGGTCTGAATAGAAGCACAGGTAAAGATGACAGCTGCTTCACTGTGATGCTTGAAAGTGCAGCTTCATAGCCTGGGCCCACCCATACTTCCAACCAAGTCAGTCTGGCCAGGTTACCAATCTCTTCAATTTCAGACTCCCCCAGGAATGGGGACCAATGAAAATCTAATATTTCCCATGGCTCCATTGACAATTTATTGTCACACATTTGGTACCAACACTTCCTACATGATATTATCTCCACAATTATATGGAATATGTATTAGTCCTCAGGGTTCAACCATAAAAATATTTTCACTTATAATGTTACAAATATCCACTCCACTGCTTCATTTAGTAGTTGTTTGATTATGAAGAATTATCGTACAAGAAAATGTTAATAGTCAGATCCTGATGTTACAAGTTACTTTCTTCTGTTCCTGTCAACGATAAACTACACAGTCATCCCAAATTACTTAAATATCAATATTTTACTCTTTGAGTGCCATTGACATATCTATATGTCATTTAAAATTCAACGTTTGACGTAGCATAAAGAGACAGTATACACCACAGAGATCAAAACAGGAAGTGGAGACGATCGAGAGTAGAGAGCAAAACAGAATGTGGAGAAAAAGTGGTGATTTTGGTGAAAGTGTCTACTCTACCTCTGATAAAACAAGAATGGAACAAGGTAAAAACAAACATGATGAAATAGAGAGTCTCCTCTTTCATTCAGTCTTTTCAGAGACATAGTACAAAATATTCTGTGGGTCATGAAATATGACTCAAAATGACAAAAACACTGGAACAAGACACTTCCTGTTTTATAAAATGGCTGGCACTCAAAGAGCTAAATACAAGAACAGTTTCCAGAACGTACTGTAAATGTGTGGTATCGGAAGTATCAATATTTCAGAATCACGCTGCACAGCACTAGCCTGAAGTTGCTTTAGTTTATACAGCATTTAGCCTGTGACAGCAGTCACACTGGCAGCTGCTGGTAGCTACACATAAAAATGGCTGCTGTTCTGACCATCCTGCTAAACTGATCTGAAAGAGAATTATAGTTCCATTGGTTCGAGCCATGTCTTTTATTAAATATCAAGGTAGAAACTGTGTTTATGTTTTAACCATGAATTGCAGCTATTGCAGCGAAGCTAACATGCAGTGCTAAAGCAGGCAAACAGTGTGTCTTTTATAGTGAAGCCATTCCTATTTTTTATATTTACATCACTTCTTCCTTCTCTCAATCACAAATACTTTTAGTTGCCTCATCCTAATGATACATTTATTATAAGTTATAAGTTATTTACCAAAACCATGACGTTAATCTCATTTTAATGATACCATAGCATGGATGTCAGATTCCTGAAAACTGGCATCATGAATCGTCAGACGTGATGTGTACATGTGAAACCCCCATTGATTATGTTAAATCGTCAGAGATATACAGCTCTGGAAAAAAATTAAGAGACCACTGCAAAATGATTAGTTTTGTTGGTTTTACTATTTATAGGTCTACATTTGAGTAAAAATGAAGATTTTTATTTCATTCTATAAAGTGCAGACAACATTTCCCTCAAATTTGAGATTAAAATATTGCCTTTTTAGAGCATTTATTGGTAGAAAATGACAACTGGTCAAAATAACAAAAAATGCAGTGTTTTCAGATCTCAAATAATGCAAAGAAAACATTCATATTCATTTTTAAACACAACACTAATATTTTAACTTAGGAAGAGTGTAGAAATCATTATTGGTGGGATAATCTCAAACCTTAATCACAGCAGTGATTTTTATAATCTTCCTCATAAAATAAGCTTTTGTTCAGGTGATCACCTGATCAGTGTCTCATTAAGTAGAAGGAGAAGGCTTATGTTGGAATTGAACAAACACTAGAATGGACTGGCTGCCATAGATCTAGAGATGTTTACATTTGTGACAGTGGTCTCTTGTTTTTTTTCCAGAGCTGTAAATGCTCCATGTGCAGTCTATGATGGAAGACTGGAAAGTCTTAAGTTGCTAATTATAATACAATCAGTAATCAAAGCTCCTCAGGATAATTTTTCGACCAATTATATCTAAATTAGACCTAACATGAGTGAGGAACTCTTGGACAAACAATGAAAAACAGAAGTCATATTCTATGATAATAGCAAATTTACAGTGAGATCACAGGAGAACAATGTTTCATATGTCAAGATAATTATACGATTGATTTTGGAATTTTACATTACACAGTACAACATGAACGTTTCTACATTTCTGCATAGTGACTGGCCATCCTCACATTTCACTGACTACCCAATGGGGTTACAACTTAGTGTATATGTACGGAATATGGCTATTCAAAAGACGTGTGTGTGCTGAGCATCAGTTGCACTGTAGCTTGTGTAGAGTGACGAACTGTATGATGTGAGAAAAAGCTTGCAGCTTGTAAGTTAGCAAGATGTTAGCTCTATTTTCACAATCCCACACAATGACTTTGCCGTGAAGCCAAAAAATGTCATTTGTCATAAAAGGGAACTTTGCAATTAACAAGCATTCATATTTCTTCTGCTTGCAGGATTTATCAAATATTTAAGACAACATGATTCACCCCAGCGCTCTGTCACATTCCCACTGACTTTAATCAATGCATGAGTGGTAGATTGCTGAGGAAGGTCAAGGACTAGACTTTCATTAATAATGTGAGAGAAGCCCTGCTAATGGGTCATAATGAAAGACTTCACTGTCCTGCTCTGATATTGTCATTACACACCAAGAAATCAGAGATCGAATGTACTTTTCATCAGCTACCAGGCTTTCGCCCCAAAATGTAGAAACAACAAGATGAGGAGAATTTATATAAGTTCAATTTGTGTCAGTGTCTGGTAAAGAGATGTGTGGCACTAGACTAGCAGGGGAAACCATGCTGTGCATTTATGCTTTACACAACCATAAAAAAAGACCTTTGAGCATCAGTAACTAAGTGACTGTTTGTGCTCGGTCTCTCAAACTTTGATTCTATAACAAACTCCCTTTGACATAACCCACACTCACACATTACTGTATGTCAGTTAATTCACAATTTAACCCACTACTGCATGAGTTGTAAAACTTATAGATAGATAAGACATTCAATACAGGCCAAACTTTTGGAGGCAACTTAAAGTTTCTGTTCACAAAGCCTTAAAAACAGCATGAGTTATGATCAGACTTTACCTTCATTGATATGCACCATTTTCCTCAATCCACCTTCAGGTACAGTGTACTTTGATGTTGCCAGAGCATTGCTGAATAAATGTCAATAAAAGAAAAGAAGGCCTTAGTTTTAGGGTTGAGAAGATTTGCAAGAGTCAACTTAAGTGCAAAAACAACATATTGCTTTGGCTTTTGAGAGTCTGCACACAAAAACCCCAATAAATCTCAACTGTGTTCAAATCTCTGACAAACTACAGCAGAAATGAAATGGCAAGAAAGCATCAGATTTACTTTTTATATAATAATCATGTTTGTTTTGTTGCAAAGTATACCAATGAAACTGTGATTTTTTTTTGTACAAATTCAGTCTTGCTTCTAAACTTATGGCCTGTAGTGTCGATGAGGTAATTTGATGACACTGTCTAATTCATGCAAGAACTCAATTGAAGAAATTTAAATTTAAAATGACAAAAAATACTTACTTTATAATTGCTTTTATAAATTAAAAGTTGTGTGTCTTTGTGTACATGTGCTGGCCTTAGGGCTGAATCCCTGTCCCAGTTGTGCCTGGTTTGCAGACTCTGTGGGCCCAAACTGACTTTTGAATCTACTGGTACCATTATCCCCAGCTCAAGCATCCATTACAGGTTTCTGTTTGAGCATTTGGGTTTGAACAGACACTTTAGGTTGTGTCAAACCATTTTATCTACAACATAACAAGTGCTGGGCAAAAATGCCATATAATCCATATTGTTCCTCGAAAAGCAAATAGGAGTGTAGAATATTGAGGTCATCAACACTCCCTGGTCTTCCCCACTGAAAGGAAGCAAAATAGGAGTGATAGTCAGAAGAAAACAGAACTTTTTGATGTGGAGGACATGTTTTTTTCTAAAACTATTTTAACAGACCTGCTGCTATAAAAATAAGCGGACAAGCATTCTGACAACCTGCGTCATTGTTAGAGGCTTCTTATTTTTAAGTTCAGGTAGTTCAGGTAGTCAGATTCATGTAAGCTGGTATGACCCCAAATACGTAGATGTGATTGGCTCTAAAGAGTCAAATTCAACGATCAGTCTTAGAGTTGAATGGATGGGAAAATGTGGTTACAATGGGAGCTACATAAATGTCTGTTACATACAACTGAACAGAATGTAAGTTGTCCCAGTTGTTTTCCATTAAGTCACATAGAAAATATATATAACAATAAAAGCAATGACAGATTTCCATTATACTGAAGGGCTGGTTCTCGCAGGGTCTCAGGGTTTCCCACTTGGTGCCAGCAACCATTATCCCTTCCTGGATGTTTAATCATCCTTTCCACACAGTCCTAATCTGTGATTCATATTGGTTTAGTGAGTCTCAGCACAGTCTGACTTTGACACCACCATTTTGTGCCTTACATCTGGAATCTGGTAGCACACAGCCAGCACACACACACACTAGCAGTGTGGATGATGATAGAGCAATGTGAAAAAAGGGTTCCACTTCAGATTTCAGAATTTCATCTCAGAGGTTCATTTTACAGACAGATTGGTAATGGTACAAATGAGTCTATGTTCCTCACTTTGTAAGATGGCTGTTGCAGACAGATGACAAAAGTGTGACTGAACGTGAGTGAGTCATGTAAATGTGCAGCCATCTGATCAACTTAAAATGGAAAAAGGAGCTTGTTTACACATAAATAAAGAGTCACCCTCTGTGCTTAGATCCAGCTCTGGTGTTAAACTTGCGAAACAAATACTTGCCCATCATATTTTGCTGTTGTGGTAAAAGCAAAGATGCTGACAGATCACTTCCATGTGAAGAACAAAGGTTAAAATATTGTCACCATATGAGCACAGTCTATGGTTAATACATTGCTCCAGTCACTCACAAGCATTTGCCCACTTTTGAAAAAAAAAACAAAAAACAAAAAAACACCTGGCCACCCAATCAGTATAGCAGCACAGGAGTGGCAGGACCCTCTTGGTAGACCACTGCCAGAGTGTATGGGTAGTGGGTGGTGTCCCATGGATGTATGTTCTGTCACTACACCACATCAACCCAACTACACTGATCCAGACCGGTATCAGGATGAGACACCACAGTCCACCTCCATCTTGATAACCTTGGCCACCACAGCTGATCTGGGTAAAGTCATGGTTTCACCCACTGGTCAAGACGACAATAGACACTATGCAGGGGGGGACGGGTACCAAACAACTGATACACACCCCATCCCACTAACCAGTCCTGGGTCGGTCAGATCCTGACAAGGAGCCTGACATGTCAGATAGACCTTGAGCCTGACATAGTCTCACAATGACTTACTGACAACGTCCAATTTGTGTAGAGTGTGAGTGGACTGTAGTGGGGAGGTTTTGTCCCCCTGCCTATGGAGATCCACTCACTAAGCCATCCTGCCAGTGATTAACATCACATACAAATACATGAACAGGACATAGCACATGGGATTTTCCCTGTCTCCCACACGGATAGAGAAAAAAAAGGCATTAAGTCGTATTTTATAGGGGCTAGGAATATGTTCATGAAGTCTGGTGTCCTACATGAAAGTTGAGCGTGACACACCCATTGACCACAGCAACCTCCACAAGCTTACTTTCCCAACATAAAGGAGGTACTACACCCCACAATGGCACTGTACGTAAACTGCTTTGTGTAGAATTGTCAAATATTGACAACATTTCTATGATAATGGGCTATATTAACATATCCATCTGCGTGCTGAAATAACTGGCACATTTCAGTGACGCTATACACACCAGTGTATTACAGTGCACTTTTCCTGGTCGACACAGCCAATAAAGTGTGTTCAAAACAGAGCCATAATACACACCATGCTTAAATTTCCACACATTCAAATCAACATAAGTGTCACACCTCACTAGCTGTTCATTTTAATGCTGTAAACACCATCTTCCAACAGTATCCACGATGACTGGACCTCATTATCGTAGGATGGCTTCCTTACGTATGTTTCCCAGATGATCTCTGTTTAGATATTATCCTCACTATTTCACTACATATGCCAAGTGATGAGGCTGAGCTCTGTCTTTAGCTTTATTTAGCTGTTTTTCTTTTTTGTTTCTTATCTCTGAGCCTGTGGCTGCAGCAGTGTAGCAGGATATATATATATATATATATATATATATATATATATATATATATATATATATATATATATATATATATATATGCCTTTTCACATTACATGGTACCACAGCCAGTAATACTGCCACACATCTCTCTGTGTGCAAAATATGACCAAATATTGTATCTGCTTCCCTATTCATTTCTAAATCTCTCCCTCTTCCGATCTCTCTCCCTGCCTCCTTCTGTCATTCTGTTTCTTAGGCTCTCGCCATGGGGATGATGACAGAGTATTATCACTATATCTTCACCACACTGGTAAGTCGAGAAAAAGGCTGTGCTGCACAGTCGCTTTGTCATCAGGTCTCACTCAGAGCTCCATATCCCCATGAAGATTTGTTGCATCCCACAGAAAAAGATGACGCCACTATTCAATCTTCATTTTCTCACCTATTCATTGTATATCTATTACCATGGATCACTCTTTTTTTTCCCTTAAATGCATTTTCCAGAGCCAAAGAAAATAATAGCACTCCGTCACATCAGGATAACTGCTCTTTAATTTTTCACTTTTTACCACCTTCTTTCTGGTCTTCTTCCTTTTCTTTAAGTTACTATTTAGGAATGTTTAATTGGTGATGACAGTCTCCATTTAATATTGATGACCTCCACAAGTAAATGAGACAAGGTCAGTGTTGGATTTAGCGGCATCTAGTGGTGTGATTGCAGAGTGCAGCCGACTGAGTTCCTCTCCTCCTGAGTGCTAAATGTAGTAATATAACACAACTTTAGGAGCCACAGAAATCCATTGGAGGTTCATATTACTGCAGTTCCACAAACCTGTGAGAAAACTATGGTGGTTTTCAGGTAATGCAAAAACTCTTTCGAGCCCCACCATGTTTCTACGACCCTGTGGAAACATGGTGGGGCTCTGGAGCAGACTAGCAGACTGAAGAGGAGGACAAAACACAACAATACTTTGAATAATATATTTCAGGTGATTATACACTAATAAAACATAATTATGCATATTATAGTCATTTTTTTCAAATAGATCCTCCAAAATGTGACACACTGTTCCTTTAATGCTTGTCATTGATAAATTGAATTATGATCTCAGTCTATTTAGCATGTCAAGCCATTTCAGTGAGAGAGCATGCATAATACCAGGTCCTGGCTCACCTTAATCGAACAGGACCAAAATTAATGTTATTAATTGCATCTGTGTTTACCCTTTAATGCTTGTGTGGTGTTTGGGTCAAATCTGACTGATTTACAACTTCATAACATCATAAAAATAATAATATCCTTCACACTGCCTATTTGAACATATACTATTGGTGATGACCATTTTCATTGAATTTGTAACAGCTGTGGTGTTATGGTGTCATGTAAGTCCTCTTCCTACATGGGTCTGTTGACTTATCAGATTTAAAAACACAGGAAGAGATGCAGGACCTGTGTCCCGAGACAATAAAACAAGACTGACATGCTACAAATGTAATGACTGTTTGCAGGGCACACTCCAAAATGATTGTACTCTCACACAAACACACACACACTGCCCTAGTATGTTATAAATATAATATAGTCCTAATGTAGGTTCTACCTCACTAATACAGGGATGTCCACATAAAATAATACAATCAAAGTATCTCACAAAGTTGAATAATCAGCAGCTATAATTGTCATAGTATTAATTATAGTAGTATAGCAGTAGTAGTAGTGTTTCTTTTCTCCATGGTGATGTTTTGAAATCTGCTCTGAAAAGTCATAATTTATTTTTTCATCTAATTCTGAAGGACTGGCCTCAGTGTGTGTAGCTCTTCTGATATTATGTGGCTGTCATAGCGACCTTGCCTTTGGTTCTCTCAAGGTCAAGTCACGTTCACTGTCCACACAATGAAATGCAAGACAACACACTTCTACACAGCACACACACTTCCCTGAGTGTACAAACTGGCTCTTAGTTCCCATGTTCCACGTTAAAGATTTGACTCAGATCAAACTCTTCATGAAGTCTCATCCCACTCTCATTACCCCTAACCTTACTGTTTTAGTGTCGAGTTCCTCTGAAAAGTGAATAAATCTGTTTTCAGCTGTCCGTGCTTTTCATCACAGCAGCAAAAAGGGATTATTTTCAGTTTGAAATGGAACATCTAAATGTGCACACTTCCTTTCTGCGTGGACCAATTTATGTGAGATGATGAAATGTCCCTGTGGTGTTTTCAGGAAGATGAGAAGTACAATACAAGCATGAATGAGGCAAGGGAGGTAGTTGTCATTTCCCACTGTTGTGTTTGGCAGACAGAGTCCGGTGGTGACAGCCTAATTTCCCCTAGCAGAGTGAACAAAGCAGCCATACTGAGGCCACATATGGCAACCATTTTCCTGCCAGATTTATAAGGGGAGGGAAACATATTTTGTCATGGATTATATTTGTTTTGATGTATCAGAAACATGATTCAAATAATGCTCGGCAGAGGGAGAAGGTCAGGATGAATGGATGGATCGGTCAAACTAACATAGGACCACAAGGCTGATTTTGGTTTGACTTATTTATAATAATAATAATAATAATTGGCTTTATTTGTCATATACATACTGTATATACATAATAGACATATATGATGATTGCATTTAACACAGGGAAGAGATGAGCTACAGCCACCCATAATGTAACAAACATGGTCACTTTAAGCCTAACCATGTTTTGTTATTTTAGTTAGCATTGATGCTCATTATTTCAGTTTAGCTTTTTGAGAACTTGTTTGTCACGTCAGTCTGGTACAACTTAAAAACTGATACTGACCTCCAGTTGATACTGTTTCATCACTTTGTTGTTTGACGCTGTGAACAAAATATACTAAGAGGCATTAAAAACACAACAAAGTCAATGTAAAATAAAATTGGATACAACTACTTTGTATACAAAAGAATGTTTTGTTTACTACCACTCGTGGCTATTGAAACTATGGAGCCACATTTTTCAGCTCAATAAATTAACGTGGCAGAGGGTACCAGTCCCTGTTTTTACATGTGTGATGTGTTAGGACATTGTTTGAAAGCTTTCAATGAGTTCTTTTGGTGATTTGAGCTCAACTGGTCAAGGCTTTAAAAACCCGGAGGAAAAATCCAAGCTGTCACAGACGGTCACCATGCCACGCTTAGCAGCAAACATGAGGGAGCAGGCCATTGGTATGCTGAGATCCAGAATGACCGAAGCGAGGGTAGCCAGGCATTTTGGCGTCCACAGATGCACTATCTCACGTCTGCAGGCACGTTATGCACAGACATAATGTGCAGGTTATGGACTGGCCGCCTTATTCCCCGGATATGAATCTGATTGAACACCTTTGGGACAATCTTGATCGCCGTGTACGGCGTCGTATTCCACTGCCGGTGACGGTTGCTGATCTCCGTACTGCACTCTTGGAAGAGTGGGAAGCGATTCCAGTGGCTGAAATCAATGCGCTCATCATGTCTATGCCACAACGATCACACAAGATACTGATATTTGGAATCCATGTTGATTATTTTTTCTATTGTTGCTTTTGTTCATTCATGTTCAGTATCATACCAAGTGAAGTCGCCCAATAAATTATGAAAATTCAAATTAATATCAAAAAAATACAATGTTGCGTTTTTAATGCCTCTTAGTGTACATTTTAGGTTTCTGCCAAGAGTAATCTTTAGTTTGAGCTTGATATTGGTGTAGGACACACTGGAATTTGAAGCTCAGTGATCAGATGTCTTATTTTTCAGGTAGCTCTATTAGTGGCAAAGGAGTTGGCTAGCCTGAATGCTAGCGGCACATTACATACATCACGACCAAACGTTAGTGATTGGGTAAAATCAGATCCAATCGTTTCAAAATTCAACATAGCTCACGTCTCCCGTCTGAAATCGGTACTATTGTATGGAGGGTCTGGCATTTTTAGCTTTCTCTCAGTAATGTTCAACCGCAGCTGTTGAGTAATGAAATCACAGTCTGCCTCTAATGTAATTCCCTTCTCTCCAGGATCTGTTTGCGCTGGACGTGGAGCCTTACCGATACAGTGGTGTGAACATGACGGGCTTCAGGATCCTCAACACTGAGAACAGCCAGGTGGCCTCCATCATCGAGAAATGGTCCATGGAGCGACTGCAGGCTCCACCCAAACCTGATTCTGGTCTACTGGACGGCTTCATGACCGTGAGTTTTCATTAAATGGCATTTCTCTGCACAGCGTGACAGAGGTAGTTTCACACTGAGTGAAAAGTCTCACACACTACTCTTTTCTTACATACTGTATCTTTTTCTAGAGAAGCTTACATTTCTGTAAATTCAGAAACAGTCTGAAGCTGTCAAAACTTGTCCAACACTTGTATATATAACAGCTTACCTTTAAGACGATGCACATTACAAATGCATCAACACACATATCGGCCAATGACATGCTATGAGCCTACCAACATGGGTTGGGCATGTACTCATGTGGCTTCAGGTCAGTCATTGTGAAAGGCATTAGGAGTGTCCAATAAGGAACATGTGAGAGACCTTAGAGGTGGTATTAAGTTTGTACAGAAGAGGCCTTGACCCAAAATGTACCTATTTGATGTGGCAAATTAATACAAACACTTACAAATAAAACCTCTCAATAACGTGTTACATGTTGTCGTGACCTGGCTCAAGCGGTCACAACAAAAAGGGAGACGACCCACCTACCAAACCTTCCCTGATGACACCTCAGGGGCATCACACATGTATTTTTATGTGCATACATAAAATGTGTCCTCTGCATTTAACCCATCCTGTAAGGAAGCAGTGGGCTGCTAAACAAAGCCTTCAGGGAGGACGTTAAGTGTGTATACTGTGGACAATAGGAGCAGGGGATGAATTCTAATCATTCACTGAAATATCAGGACTGTTTACATCATTCCTCTTAATGGAGCTCCAATGTCCAGTGATATGGCTTTTTAAAACAGATATGGACATGATACTACATGAAACAGAATAGGACAGCTTGATGCTCTACACTCACATGTTCATACACTCATGTAATTTGCTGTCCTACAAGCAAAGAGGCATAAAGGACAGTAAGTAAGCAATTTTATGTATTTGGCAAATGTACTTGAACTCATCTTTGTGTTCATTGTGCTGGTCTTAAAATGAGCTGTGGTCAGACACATTTATATCTTGAGGCAGCAGGAATCAATTACACCATTGTCCTGGTTTAAAGTTAAAGGTGGAGTATTTTCCTCTTATTTAAAGAGACCATTGTTTAGATGAGCCTACATAGTTCACATAGTTATACGCCATCTTTGTGCAGTGTTTTCATGTATATCAAGGAAAATTCAAAAGTGCAGTATCAGTGATCGCTTTTACCAGAAAGACCACCGCCAGTGACAGAAACAGCGTACAGCCTCATACACACATTTATTTCTAACAAATGTGTCGAGATGTTTTGCACTTTGTCTCCTCTTCACAACCTTCTGGGTGTGTGATTGTGGTTGTAGGTTACCTCAAATACCCCTTTATCACTGTGGTGGTTCCAGGGCTGTTTCTCCTGCTCGTGCATCGCTACCGACGTTTTGCAGTGACATAATGACGTGGATCTGACTGGGCTCCTTGCCAGTGGAATAGAGACTGGTACTAAGGTGGAATGCCAGCTAAGCACCAGCACCGAACTAGCACCAGGTTCCTGTAAGTGGAAAAGGGGTAAAAGTGTGCAGGCCCTCTCCCCTTACCCTCATGGTGGTGTTGGGAGGCTGATATTCCAAAATGTATCAGTAAAACATCTGCTATTAAAGGACATAATGCTTTAGATGATCGGTTTCTGAAACACTATCAGATGACATTGACACTGCGAGGCAGAAATGACATGGCCATCAGCCACTGCAGCTGCATGCAGTGGACATGAGGGGTGAACATGCAGGGGGAAGAACATCGAGTGTTGTTTAGTGTGGAGTTAGTAGAGATTCATGGATGTGTAAAAATGTCAGGGGATCAGATCTGGCCTGTAAAGCCAGCTGAAACACTAAAATGATGTGAGGCACATACATATGACTAGTGACATGACCAGTGCTTCTCCAATTTGTCTGCTGCTTGGCTCATCATAGACATAAAGTCACTTACAGCATAGTCCGGACATAGTAGACCTGTTCCAGTTGATGCACTATGGCATCTCAAACTGTAACTTGTCTGTCGTCCTGTGGGAGACAAATGGAAAAACCTTGATTCCCACAATTGTGAGCCTTGGGTGTGATAAGAAACATCTCTGTCACTGTGATCTGAAAACGCTCTGATCAGAGCACACTGTCTGTAATAACTGTGCCTCCACGCTGCTTTCATACCATCTCTTATCTGGGAACTTTGCCAAAAAACGTCAACCCACCAGAGACAAGGAACGGGAAGGGAGAGAGAGCAATGGAGGAGATAGGAGAAATAAGATGAGGGGGTTGGATGAAAAAGAGAAGAAGAAGGACAGTGGGTGGATGAAGGGGAGACAGAAGTGAAATCAGAGTCCTTGTGTTTTATTCCCAGATGGACTGTTGAGGTGTTAAATGTTAGGCCGATGCAGCCGCTTGGTCTGATTCCAGTTGGAAAGCACTGGTGGCGGCGGTGGGAACGTGTTGGCTGCTGATTGAAAACAGTGGCTTACCTCTGGGGAACTACAGATTCTTTTTTTTTTTTCTAAAACAGCGAGATGTTGCTGAGTCATGTTTCTGGATTGATATTGGAGAGTGGGTGTTACTCAGTTTAAGCCCCTTTTGTTGGATTTGTGGCCCAATCAATACTGTTTCCCACTTGAGACCTGAAATGTACTGTGTGTGTAATAACTGTTCCCTTTCAGAACACAAAAAGCTCTAAGTGCCTTTATTGCTACTCGCTTCCAGCACAAGCTGCTACATGGGGTCTTCCAGTCAGGTTGATGTCTTAAGTCCACATAAAGGGGAAGTAATCTGTGAAAATAAAAAAAAAGAGTTTCATCCTCTTTGTGTTTATAGTCACGTCTTTTTCTCCATTACCTGCTATAGAGTCATCATGCAAGCAAAGCTGGTTATTTTTGGATCAATGACAGCTGAAGATTTATGTGTGTGAGGAGTGCGCTGTGACCCTGCTCATCAGTGAATTAATGGCATATGAGTTTGAAGGTGGGGATTGATTAATTAGACAAATAGCAATCAGTCAGCAGCTAATGCATATTGACATGGTGAAAGGTTCCGTAAACGTTTGATTAACGGCTTAATTTGTGTGCTTTATTTACGGTTTCTTGTGCTTAAGTAGTGAACTGCTGATGAGCTGTAACTCATGAACTCGCAGATCATGACAGATTGCACTGAGAGAGCAGAGACTTCTCTTTCTCACGCTGCTTCTCCATGTAGCACCAATGTTTCACATTTACTGGTTGGAATTGCAGTTTGAACATTATGGCTGATTGCAGAGTAATAACAAAGCATTTGGAGATACATTGTTTGAATTTACAACAAACAATTATAAGTAGCTACTTCTTGGCAGCTGGTGAACACCCCTGAAACAGCATTTAGTTGTACAGTTAATACCATATGCAACCAAAGAATTAATCTATCCTTTTAAGGATGAACAACACAACTCAACTGACTGGAAATGTAACGTCTTAGTCTAAAAGCTTGGTCAGACTACCCTTTCAACTATTGTCTGCAAAGATATTGTGAAGTAAACTGAGTCTCTCTCATTCTGTAGGTGTTGCTATCATAGCGTCTTGGTGCACAACCACCACCATTAGCATATAGAGCTCCAGTAGTTGACGTCACACAAGCACAGCATGCAACTGTCAAAACCAAAACACCGCCATATTGGCAGGAAGGCGCTCCATTCAAACTACTTCCAGGGATCTTTTCGCTTGTAGTTAAACACCTGTCAACATTTCTGAAAGATATGATGGATTTGCTGTTGTGCCCTGGGATGTCAGAACAGCTGAGGACGAGCAAAGAGAAGATGATTTTACTGGATTACCAAAGATCCTGAACGAAGATGGATAACTGCCATAAAATGAGCAAGAAGCAAACATAAGAAAGCAGAGTGGTGGGAACCAGCAGCGATCACTTTATATCAGGCACAGAATCCAGCGTTCCCTAAATTTTATATCTGATTTATTTTATACGCTTTTATTATGATTCGGAACGGTTGTATTTTCATTAAATGCATGTTAGACCAAGTTGCTTGCATTGCTTCCCGTGGCTCACACAGCAACAAGCAAACACAACGTAAAAATGTTTGTCTGCAGAGTCGTTTCAGTCTTCCTTCAGATAAAACTCAGTGCACAGTATGTCTACTAGTGTGCGGTTTGCATGTCTGTTCTTGTGATTACAGCAGTAAACAGAGAATTGTGCAATTTTTAGTAATATGATTCACAAGAGAAGTGATTTTGAAACATCTACAACTTCTAAACCTTTTCAAGATTCGTGAAAAGTATACTAGGGGCATGATAAGGGTCAGAGATATTTAGTCTCTCTATTTTACTTGTGCATATAGTCATATCTTGTGATTTAAAACTCTGATGGCATGAATTCACTGCTGGCACCACTCATTTTGAAGAGGAGTTTCCTGACAATATGGAGGCGTAAACAGTCACGTGATGTCTGGAGTTCTATTGAATGTTTGTCATGGAGAGCCATTATTTACTTATTCTGTATCTTAATTTGTGTGCTCCCATACTTACACTTGCAAAATGCACAGCACTCTTGCGTCTTGTACTAAAAATGGTCAAAACGTTGAGTATGGAGTGCTTCACTTCCATCAGGGAAGGAGGGGAGCCACCAACCTATTTCAAACAAAAAAAAATGGCAGATGGGGAAGCTGATGTGGTTACGATGGAATTTAACGAATACAGTTTTTGTTTTTGTTGTCTTTTTCCTCTCTAGCTCTGGCTTGTTTTGCATACTGTTCCTACCATTGACAGCTTCCACTTTAGGAGCTGCTGTTCCAGTGACATAAAAAAGTTAGCACATGTGATGTTGTGTCCACTGAGTCCCTGTATCATGTCCAGGATAACTCTCCTGTGCCTGAAGGGGCACAGGCATCAGCTGCTCATCAACAGTGACATTAGGCCCAGGGTTGTAAAGCAGTGGGAGGTGGTGCTCCCACTTGTCCCACACTGTCCTTGTGGCTAGCTTGTCTCTCTGCCACCAGGCTGGTCTGTCATCTCAGTCATCAAGGCAGGTAATCCTGGAAATAATGTGGACATTTTCTAGAGATATTGTTGCACAGAAAGTTCCCTGCCAGTTTCTGCATCCCACAGATAATCTGTGGATTCCCCTTTGGATCAAAAAAAAAAAAAAAAAAAAAACACACAGCAAGGATAAGAATCCCAAAATATACATGCAAATGGGCTTGGTGCATGTCCTTCCACCTCTCTCCAAAAACAAAAACAAAAAAAAAGTCTTCCTTCCAAATTAGTGCAATCCAGAATGATTTTCTGCATGTGAGTAACTGCCATCCCTGTCAGCCCTGGTTGCATCCTCACTTTTGCAGCCATGCAGGGTGGCTCATACCTTGGACAAGAATTGAATTTCACCATTTTTTGAAATCCATATTCCTCTAGTAGTTGCCTGTTGATGGGCCTGTCCTGTGGCTGGCTGATGGTCAATGTGATCCATCCATCCATCCATTATCTACCTCTTATCCTCACATAGGGTCAGGGGGGCTGGAGCCTATCCCAGCTGTCTTAGGGTGAAAGGCAGGGTACACCCTGGACAAGTCTCCACCTCATCACAGGACACATAGAGACAGACAACCACTCACACTCACATTCACACCTACAGTCAATTTAAATTAACCAATTAACCTAATCCCCATGCATGTTTTTGGATGGTGGGAGGAAGCCGGAGTACCAGAGAGAACCCACACAGACATGAGGAGAACATGCAAACTCCACACAGAAAGGCCCCAGGCCGGGAATCAAACCTGGTACCTTCTTGCTGTGAGGCGACAGTGCTAACCACTACACCACCATCAACATGATCTTTTCTTCACATAATTGGCAGAAAAGTGATCTTCATAGTCTGGTAACTCTTCATTATGTTCATTGTCTTCTGCCGCTTCTTTCTTTTCTAATATCATTTCCAGTGTCCACAGAGAATCTTTTTGCTTTCTGGATCCATTGCGATGAGGAGCCACAAAGGTAGCGCTATTTAGTTGTTGTGTCCCACCCCAGATTTGCAGCTGGGGTAAAGTGGGAGAAAATATGGAATGGTTCCTGAAAGACAGAGGTCAAATGTGTGAGAAATAGGGGAGGAGACAGGTGCTGATGCTTGAAATGGAACAGTGTTGCAATCTTGTGCGGGAATAAAGACAAACCTATGATGTTCACACTATTATACACAATCATAGCTGGGTCCAGTGAACCCTAACTCCGCATGTGTAATACAAATATGTAGGGGGGTGTACAGTGTGCCCTCAATGGAAAAGTGTTCTTTCGTATGATCTTCACAGAAAATGAGCCAAAACTACTGGGTTTGAGGTTAGCAAAATTATAAACCATATTTTTCTTTTAGTCAACATTGAAAATGGGTCCCACAGACCTGGACACCCTCCTGAAAAAGCCCAGTCTGAGCCGATAGGCTGGAGAGGAAAATATGGTGCTTCTTTGCAAAGGTAGTTCTCAAATTGTTAATTCTAACGAGGCTGCATGTGACATAGGCATGTCAAGTTTGTAGTTTTATGTTCTAATGATAATGATAATGCTAAAACAGAGCTGAATATACTGTAAAACACTTGACAGGACTGTGTAGAGAAAACAATAAGATTAAAAGTATCCAGTCAAATTCACTTCAAAGAAGGTACACATAAATTGACTGAATATCACAATGAAATCACTCTTACTGTATGGAGGAAACATGACTCGACTTTGGGGAAAATGAAAGGCACCAAGAAGGTTAAAGTAACAATGTAAAAACTAGAAATCTCAAAGAACAAATGATTCACTAAACAATAAACAAACAAAAATACACAGAAATACTTAAAAATTCTTTAACATTTGACCCTGGGCTCATGACTTAGAACAAGACAACATGAAGAGAAGACTGAAACTGAATAACTAAACTTGACCGAGGTGGAAACATGACAATATGAACATTTCTGGGACTCTGTTGAGGTTTCAACTGAAATGTATGTGACACTACAGTAAGAAGCAGTGGAGCAGGCGTCCTGCTTTGTGCAGAACTGCACAGCATTGTCAGCCCTTTTTCCATCCACGCAATTGAGACAATGTCCTGCATTTTCAATGTCAAATATCAAACCACTAAAGGATCTGGCTTATCTTTACCCACTAGTTTTGAAGAAAGCAGAAATGCTGTCATCACACTGTCTAATGCTGATGTCAGTCAAACTGTGCAATGCAATGCAGTTGCCATTAATTGTGCGAGTTGCGTGTGCACCCGCGATTTTATATATATATATATATATATAAATATATATATATATATATATATATATATATATAAATATATAGAAACATCTCGATCTGTGGACACATTCCTCCTGAAACAAAGAGAGAATTAGCAAACAGAAAAGGTCACAGCAGCTGAACTAATGAATGTTTACCACACTGTGCAGTGTTCAAAAACATACAGATATAATAAGAAATAAGCAGTTGATGATTCCAGACTCAGACTTTCATTCTGTAGATGTAAGCAAACTATTTCATGAAGAAATGTGACTTATGCTTCCTTTGATAACTTGTTTTTTTATGGAAGTGTTGGAAAAATCCATTCAAACCACATACATTGGTTAAGTCATTTGTATTCAAAATAAAAGCTCAATTCACAACCGGCAATAGTTTTCATTGTATTGGAGTGTTTATTTTTTCGGCTTAGATGGATTTATCAAACTCTAAACTACCCCGGCGTCATGGTAACATGTCCCACATTGTCCCACATGTGGCTTTTTGGCATCTGGTCACCCTACCCTAACCCAGCAGCCAATCCAGCTGCAGAATTTCTCCTTGCAGCCCCAAACTGCACACCCTATGACAGTAATAAAATAAACCCATGATGTTTGGTCCATGGTCCAAGACGTGTGACAAATCAGATATCCCTTTATGCTGCCTTCCTTTAGTGTGGCAGCAGAGAAAACCTGCCCTGAGTCGTGGCTTAACATGCACGACGAGAGTGACCTGACAAGCTCCACGCTCTCATTACCATAATGTCTCTCCCTGTTAATTGCTTAAGCTGCTGGCTGATTCAGTGTGTGCCCTGCTCAATTGAAACAGGTTAAAATAAACACTTTGGCATGACTGTTATTTCAGCATTCATCTTTTTGTCATAAGTTGGAAAGCAGTTTGACCTTTATGTCATCAAGGTCATCTCTTAGTTTGTTGCAGCTCCAAAACACAGTTGGTATTCAAAGCCACAGCATTGCCACAGAATCATTTCTTGTTCCCATATTACCATAAATATGCTATACCTGTGGGTATATTTAAATGGGGCAGCGATGGAAAGCTATTTCCTTTTTGACAGATATCATTTAAAGTCGGATCCAAACAGAGGTATAAAAAAATGTCAGCCAGACATCAGACGTATTCCAGAATTCATATTATCTGAGCATCGCTCAAACGGGCATATGGTGGACACCGTGAAAGGAGAGGATGAGTCACATGACAAATATGTTATTAAATAGCAGGAGGCTCAGCTGAAGGCTTACCAGCCAAAAATGTGTTCGCACTTTGCTTACATTTGCATATACATGTTTTAAATGTATTAATTAATTTTGAACACCTTTCCTATTTTCCAATATATTTACCTTATATTTTTCTTTTTCTAGTTACAACTATTTTTATCAGTTTCTTTTAATGCTGAAACATTCACTTATTCATCTAAGTGAATAAGAATTGCCCTCACACAGCTATGCATTTTATTAAAAGATACGAGTTGATTAATCATAGCCCAGATATGTTACACAGGGGTCCTATATTCCTACATGCAACCATACTCTCTCTATATATATTATGTATTGTTAGCTAGGGCTGAATGATATGGAGAAAGACAATATCTCTCTCTCATATAATTAATTTTATATATTGCCCAGTTTAGAAAAAGTAATCATGAAAAAATAAGTGTAATCTTTTAATGACATTCTGAGTAGTATCAGCATCAGTACCCTCTTTATCATTTTAGCAAGAGCGATATTTTAATATCTCATGTGGTGTTGACTTGATGGGCTCATTAAAATGCACACATTGATCCATTTCTGATGTATAGAAGGTGCTGGAAAATGAGCACACTGTTAACGATCATACATCATGATAATGTTTAGTTTTTATAATATAAAGATGATTTAACATTATAAGCATTAATTCGACCAATTCTCTACATGCTTGGCACTGTGCTGTCAGTTCCTCTTTTTCCTGTTAGTCCTAATGAGGAGATCAATAGTTGATGAAGAGGAGAGGAGTGAAGTGGAATTTTTTTTTTTTGTTCTCTGTCTGTTCCTGTTCCAACCTGTCAGTCACACTGTCTTGCTAGAGACCTCCCTGAGTGGCAGGACATGCTGGGAAACATGGCTTAGACTGGTTTAAGAGACAAGAGGCAGTGGGGGTGCAGGCTGGTCTGAGGTTGGGAGAGTCTGTGGGTGCTGACCCCAGACAGAGTTCAGGTCTGGATCAGTGGGGGCTGTCAAAGCACACAGCAGTGTAGAAACAGCCAGCACAGGGCAGGGACCTGCCTGTTTGAGACCCAGATCATGCTCCACTCTATGGCCTCACACTTTTCCTAGACACAGAGCTTTTGCTTTGCATTATGGGATGCCCTGATGAGCCTGGTGTCTGGCTTTGAAAGGCTTCCAAAGCCTTTGTCTGCAGTTGGAGCTGTTTGAAGGAGTTCTCATTGGGAGGAGGCTAATATTTGGTTATTCCACATTTTGGTTGTGGCTCCAAACTTGGTGCTGGGATAATGCCATTGGAACGTGCCCTTCTCCGCCTCTTAGATGAGGCTTCTCTCAGCTTAGTTTATTCCATCTGCTTCTCTATGTGCATCAAGCCATCTCTCTGTCTCCCCTCTCCGGCTCACAAACTTGGATCTGGCCCTGGTACTGTCCAAATGTTGGGGAAGGAATTTGGCTGTGATGTGTCACTGGGACATGATTTCAGCAGCTAGCGTGACTTCTACAGAGGCTGGTGGTGCTTGGCAGTGCTGGGAACGATGAGCAGCAGTGACTCCGGGGCCACAGAGTTCACCCAGAGAGTCATTTAGTGTCTGCAGGGGTTTCTGTGAGCCCAGAGTACTGCAGGCGACAAGTCACTCTCTGCAATGCTGATTCGAGGGACTTTATTCAGAATAATGTGATCTGCTTCTCCATTTCGGCAGTTTGTATCGAAGCATGTCAGGGTTTCAGAAGTGGGCTGCAGGTTAAAGAGCATTCAAATGGGACAGCTCACCTCTTTAGTTTTGGCAGGCCTGTTGGAGTGGCTACTCTGCCTTTGTAGCTGTTGTGACAGGTGACATTTTAATTCTGTGCATTAGAATGCCACACAGAATACTAGAGAGGTGTTGGGAAAGTGCTCGACTCGCCAATGAGAAGCAGCTGCAGTATTTTCCCTCCAAGTTTGTGTTAAAGACAGTCACTGGGGGCGACTCTGAGGCTGATGTGATTTCCACGCTCAAAGAAGTGACATCCTTGATGTCTTTAGTCTCATTAAAGGTAAAAATTAATTTTCAGTTGATGTTGAGTGGACTGGAATGGCAACATAAGTTTAAAGGAAAGGTGTGTGTCATTTAGGGGGATCTATTGGAAGAAACTGGTATACCCTATGATATTCAGTATGTTTCCGGAATTGCATAATCACTTCAAAATAAGATTTGTTGTGCTTTTGTTTCTTTAGAGTGAGCTCTTTATATCTACATGAGGAGTAGATGGCCATCATGTCACTAAACACTGGCCCTAGATGGGGACATTCATGTTTTTGTGCCGGCCCCCATGTTTACTCATACATACTCCTGCACATTTGGCATACAGGAAGAGTTTCCTTTTGTTGCAATCTGCAATCTCACCATTACATGCCACCACATCTGCTGCACCTTTAAAAAGTAAAACAGTGTGGAGTGAAGAGTTACACTGGAAAATGGGCACTA
This sequence comes from Synanceia verrucosa, assembly GCA_029721515.1. Taxonomy (NCBI): domain Eukaryota; kingdom Metazoa; phylum Chordata; class Actinopteri; order Perciformes; family Synanceiidae; genus Synanceia; species Synanceia verrucosa. Next base: position 1,316,597 of record CM056557.1, on the reverse strand, counting down.
AAGGTTTTATTAGTGGTTTGTAAATTACTTTATCGACAATTTCTTAAACCTGTAGCTACTTTAGGATTACCAGATTTTCAAAAAATAACATGCATTTTCTCTTTTTGACCATTTATATTCTTGGAAGATTTTGGCATGTTTACATGAAACCCTTTTCGAACAACAACATGGAAACTAAGTAATGGCTTCATCAGTAACAATAATAATTAATCATTTGTTGTTCATAAAACATGTTGAGAAAGTAGGGTGGCCATACGTCCTGATTTAGGCAGTCTGGAATTTAAATACCTTGTCTGGCAGCCTCAAGCCGGACGCTTATTTGTCCTCCTTTTTGAACTTGTTCTTGAATGCAACGCTGCATAGGGTGGAAGACTGGTTATAAAAATGATTGGATAAAAGCAGTGTCACTCATTTCTCTGATTTCTCATTGGTTGAAAATGTAAACAAGCCGTCCTCTTTTCCCATGTGCTAGCTATGCCAGCATCTCATCACGTTAACAGAATGTTAACATGCCGAAGACGGACCTCATTCAATGCCGAATGGTCAAAAGAGCACAAGTTTGTCAGCAAAAGTAGCAAAGACGATTTGCATGCGTATTGCACACTTTGTCGCTGTGATGTGGACGTTAGCACACAACGAAAGACGGCCACTGAAAGGCATGCTAGCACAGAGAAACAGAGGCACCTCCTCCCTCCGCTTGATTTTTCGGGAAGCAACGTCGCCACAAGGTATCCACTGCAGAACTTTGTAAAGTTTATCCTGCAGTCAAGCATCAGCAGTCATCACCAGAGTGTAGACTGTGGAATTAAAGAGAGATCTTCAGTGACTCATCTAGTACTCCAGATTGGTATGTTGCGATTTTTCTTTCCTCACTAAATGCCACAAAGTGTTCTCCTTTTTGGGGTTGTGGAAATGGACACCCTTTGAGAAAGTGAGATAATGTATTTTCGAATTACCAAATATAAAGGATAAGACCACAACTAATTCACTTACATTACCTTAGGCCGACAAGATATGCTTGCATAAATGTGCTACCTCACTTATTTCTGCTATATAAAGTGTTAACAAATGATGCATTGACCATTAATCAAGCCATTAGTTACCTCTCTACAATGGTTGCCATATTATATATAACTCATACAAAGAAAGACATCTTCTCTGTAGTTTCACCATGATACACAGATGCAAAATATGTCTGACAATGTTTAACATGCACCAGCCTCTTCGTTAGGAACACCTGTTCAACTGCTCCTTAATGCAAACATCTAATTAGACAATTTACATGGCAGCAACCCGTTGCATTTAGTCATGCAGAGGTGGTCAAGTCAACCTGCTGAAGTTTAAACGGAGCATCAGAATGGAGGATTTAAGTGATTTTGAATGTCAGGCCAAAATGCCTTGTTGATGTCAGAGGTCAGTGGAAAATGACCACACTGGTACACTGGCTGGACATGACAGAAATACAGTAGTCAAATAAGCACTAGCTACAGCCAAAGTCTACAGAAGAGCATCTCTTATCAATACAGTATTTAGCCGAGAAAAAAAATATATTTTAAAAGAACCTATATCCTAAATGAGGAAGTTAAGACCAAAAAATAACACACTGACCGCTGCTTTTACCTCAAAAAAAAAAAAAAAAAAATTCTCTTTCTTCACAAACACTACCATGAACCAAATGACTACATGAACGAACCAGCTGGTTAAATACACTTGCACTAAAGTTAGCTCTATATTGTGCTGCTCTTGGCTTTTAATAGAGTATCTGTAGGGTAAATGGTTTCTAATGGCTGCTGGACTCTTCTTTTAACCCCTCCTTCAGAGCAGTGATGAGCGCGACACACCATACTGTCTATAATGAACTGATTCCAGCTTGGTCATCATTATGAGCCATCATTAAATCCATTACCCATAGTGCAATGTCCCTGTATGTGTGCTGCATCAGCCTGACCGACCTGCATGCAGTGGAGCAGAGGTGACGGTGGTGGAGAGGGTGAAGGAGTGGTGGAGAGGGTGTTGTGATTGTTAGACAGAGAAATACATTTGAGAAATACTGTTGTTCACAGAGTATATTTGTGCCGGCTCGCACACTAGATTCAGACTAACCTTCGGTCCACATGGTCTTCAGAGCCTTGGAAGGTGATGAAGGCTGCTGGGCTATGCGGCACCATGTCTGCTCCTGCTTCAGGTCACTGTTGCAGTCGTTTCTTTTGTTTCACTCACATTCACATTCCAGCACACTCGCCACGCTTAAGCCTCCAGCTAATTCGAAACTCGTCTCATCGCACAGCGCACACACCGTCCTGATCCTGCCCAGGCTGACAAAGTTTGCAGACGTTTCGAGGGTCCTTACAGCAGATTCCTTTCTCTGCTCATTATCTGCTGGGAAAAACTCATCAGATTCACTTGAGTGTTAAGACTATTAGTCCTCCTGACAGTGTGTCTTAGTCATGGGACAGTGGGTTCTGCTACTAAAGCAATATGGCAGAGCTGTGCTCATAGTCATGTCTACAGTCCATTCAAGGCATGGCCATTAGTGTGCCTGGCAGAGGAGGAGTCCTTTTAATTAGCAAAGCTCAGCTTAAAGACTTAAACTCATTTGTGTTGCTTTAAGCAAGATCAAAAACAACAGTCTGGGTGTTTTTCTTTGTCTCTCATTTCACACAGTGAAAAAGAAAGACAGATTCAGTGGAAATATAAACATACACATGGCCACAATTCATCAGGCTGTGATACGCCACCTGTATAGCATAGTGTTATCACAGTCTTACTGTTCATTGAAGGGATGCTGCTGGAAACACTATGGATTCAGTTCTCCATGATTGTGAATTAAGGGTCATCAAACAAGACATTTTTCTTAATCATGATCAATCACAGCATTTCAACAGTTAACTCTTTGAGTGCCACTGATGGATATATACATCATTTAAAAGCCAACGCTTGAGTGCCATTGAACACGTCAAAGAGTTTTTTCGGTGCCTGACACAAGGAGGGTGCTCTCACACACCCTGGAAGTGATTTTTGGGCTTCTGGGATATGTAGTTGGAACGTAAAGAGATGGTAGATCAAAGCCACAGAGACTGAAGCAGGAACTGGGATCAGAGAGCAGATAAATTGGAATCAGTACTAGAAAAAAAATGGTGTTTTTGGTGAAACCGGCCTTTACTCTACTTCAGATAAAACAAGAATGGAACAAGGTAAAAACAAACTGTTTTTTCATGATGAAATAGAGAGTCTCTTCTTTCATTTGAGCTATTCAGTGTTTTCAGAGACATAGTACAAAATATTCTGTGGGTCTAGAAAGCAAAAACACTGGCATAAGGTACTTTTGGTTTTATAAAAGGGCCGTCAAACAATACATTTTTCTTAATCGTGATTAATCACAGAATTTCCATAGTTCATCATATTTAATCAAATATTTTTATTGCATGTTTTAATTGAAATTTTGTTGCATTTCACAGCAGGTTTTTAGTTCATCTTATCAATGATTGTCTGATCAATGACGTCAGGTGTCAGCCAGCCAACCAGAGATGGTCTCTCTTGATGTTGACTGGTCTGCAGTCAGCTGACATCATTTAACTTCTTCATTTAGTTTCATCCTCAGCTCTGTGGACACTTCACTCCATAATAGTGCTTTGGAGTACTTTGGTGATATGTAAATTCTGTTACACAAGTTGCATATTATGTTTGATATCTTGACTGAGTTTTTTTTTTTTTTAATAAAAAAACAACCATTCAATAAGAGTATTACTGTTGTTCTTCTCCATGATTGTAGCAGAAGCAGGAAGCTGCGAGTTAGGATGTGTCAAAGTGAATAAATAGCAGCACACAAATGTGATGAAACATCAAAAACAGTCAACTTGTATCATAAATGATCCAATAAGTGTGTTATTGTGCTTTTAGTTGTACAATATGAGTAGTGTAGTAGTAGTGTAGTATGTGTGGTATGTGTACATCTAATTTTAACATGTTGTGACACCTGGACCCCAGGGAGCCACTGGTGTAAAGGTTGTGTATACACAACAGTCAATGAATTTATCAGAGGAGCAAGACTAAAGTTTCCTGACTAGCCCCCATTAAGTCGTCATAAGGTCACGGTCACCACTACACCAGTTGTGGTGCTTTACCAGGGAACAGACCAACATGTGTGGATGAGTCAGTCTCAGGCCTGAAGATGTTCAAGCATACTTAACCACAAAGCTCAAACCCAAGCCTTCAGGGCTGCTGCTTTCTTACCTTATAGCCAAAAGACATGTTCCTTTTGACACTATTCATCTCTTCACTGAGCGCCTCTTATCAGAGGGCTCCCTCACACGTTTACTGAGGCAGATAAATAGTTGCTTCGTCAGTGTCGAGCCTCAGGGACTGTTGCTGGACCTTGTGGACCTGGATTCAGAATAAACAAGGTCACTGTGAAGTATTATTATGATCTGCCTTCACCACTTCTAATTCTCAGTTTTTATCAAGTACGCTGCTTCATTGCCTGTTGAATAATACACCGCCTGACATCTGTGTTGAGCTCTCTGGTGATGCAGCCCTCACTGACAGTGGAGGCATGGATAGCTGGACTGGTCCCATGTGAAAGTGGATGTTTTTCACTTTTGAAGCTTTACATTAAAATCTGTTACGCTATTGGTGACAAACAGTCAATAATCTGCAGAGAATGAAACGTAAAGTGCGGTGTAGCTTGGCCCTCGCCAGTACGGGTTTTCAGACTTAATTTCCATATGATTATCACTCTACCAACTTGCATTACCCTCACATGGGATACATATTTTAATAAAATTCAAATGCACAAGATAAGGAAACAGTAATGTTACAGTTATGGATTGAGGTGATTTTCCCATCTGTAGATATGTAGTGTATAGAAAAGAGATATTATATATTTGAATCTTTTTTTTTTAATAAAATGCTATTTGCAGGATACAGTCGTGTACAGACAGTCGCTAGCATCTCCATGTTAAGCCACACATAGGAGTGTGAGGAATCCATCAAAAATGATGTCAGCTGAGTAGGCGGCCCTTAATTTGTCCCATATCTGGGACTGGGAAAGGAGAAACGTCTATTGACACAGGCTGACCTGCTCATTCAGTCATTGGTTTGGGTCTTTTTGAAACCACATAATTCAACACTGCAGCCATAGACATAGTCAGCTGAATAAGAATTTGAACTGTGTAGTATTACACACTGGGTTGATGTGGATGGGAGGCAAAAACAAGTCATGCTCTTGTATTGCATGTCCATTAACATGACACTATTTACACTTCAGGTTGAGCCGGACAATTCAGTTGTTTTCATTAAAACCATAAAAGACTGAATGTATTGGCAACTGCCTCCATATTTTGTCCTCCATAGCTCCTGTGAACACCTAGGGATCAAGTAAGGAGATAAACTCTGTGTTAGTCGTCCTGCCTTTGTTGGCACTGCCTGCACCAACAGGAATTGGTGAGCCTCAGCACTTAACAGAAGAAAAATGTGTCCTCTTTTAGTGACACAGTTCCTTCTGATCAGTACATTTATTTTACAAGAAATGTTTGACAGCAGGTGGTGTCGTGGTTAGCACTGTCGCCTCACAGCAAGAAGGTACTGGGTTCAAATCCCGGGGCCTTTCTGTGTGGAGTTTGCATGTTCTCCTCATGTCTGTGTGGGTTCTCTCTGGTACTCCGGCTTTCTCCCACCATCCAAAAACATTCATGGGGATTAGGTTAATTGGTTAGTTTAAATTGACTGTAGGTGTGAATGTGAGTGTGAGTGGTTGTCTGTCTCTATGTGTCCTGTGATGAACTGGAGACTTGTCCAGGGTGTACCCTGTCTTTCACCCTAAGACAGCTGGGATAGTAGGGATACTCCAGCCCCCCAAAGACCCTATGAGAGGATAAGAGGGAGAAAATGGATGGATGGAAATGTCCTACAGTTTCAGGGTCCTGGTAGCATTCATGGTGGCACAGTGTCACATTGTCATGACTGACTTGGACACTAGAAGCCTTCACTCATGTGAACCATGTGTGCTTTTCCTACAGTGAAGAGTGACCTCAGTTTGCTCAGTGGTAGCTACAGCCCTGAACATATATGATGTAACATATGATGCTCTGGTACAGAACCCTGTCTTTCACCCTAAGACAGCTGGGATAGGCTCCAGCCCCCCACGACTCTATGAGAGGATAAGCGGGAGAAAATCGATGGATGTTTGACAGCTAATAAAGAAATCTCAGTGAATTCCATTGCATTACTTTTCTCATTTCTAAAAGCTGATTTAGATTTGAGTTATAACTAGGGCTGTATATACAGTTAAGCCCGAAATTATTCATACCCTGAGCAGGGCCCTCAGTATTGCTGCTTGCAACATTGTTGGAGCTTGTGTTCGTATAGTTGAGAACTCTTGTTTGGAAGTGCAGAACATCTACCAATGATATGCACATCCTTAAATTCCTCCTTCTTGCTGCACGGTATGTATGCTTGTTTATTACATTGCTACTGAAGTTGGGTCCCCAGCAATACATCCACCAAGTGCGAAGGTTGTGAAAGAAAGGCTCTCAAGATGTATGTATGTTATCAACACAGAGTGACAGACAGATGGACATTCTTTGCTTTTTAATTGGTTTGAAGATATCTGCTGACAAATACATAGTTTTTTTTTTAAAGAAGAAAACAGCTGGTCACAACGGGATGATAAAGTGTATTTTTTGGGGACTATGTCTATCACAGTCACTGCTTCCAATGCTTAGAATGAGTTAAATGCAGAGGTCTGAAACCGTATATACAGATATAGTATATATGACAAATGTAATCCAGTTTATTGGTCTTAGTCTGGGAAATGAAACCCCGAGTTGAAGTGAACATAGATGAGGCAGGTCAGGAAAAATTGTGATAGGAAAAGAGTCAGTGCATTCTTTTCCTCCACTACCATAAAGTACAGAGAGAGTGTGGGGTGTCACTTAGCTTTTCTTAAAGGATAAATGGAGCTGCTAGCTCATTCAAGTAGGAGAAAGTATCTGTGTGCTTGATTCAACAGAAATATGACAAAAAAAACCACAATCACAACAATCTGGGATGTTTTGTAATCAGCTCATCCTATTTTAAAGTGATAATGCTTGATGCTTTTCTCATGAGTTTAGCCATTAGCTCAGGCTGTAAATGAATGAGTTCATCTGGAGACAGGACTGTTTCTGGGTGGCAGCAGAAGTGGAAATGAAGTGATGATGGGTGTTTTCTGAGTATGAGGGTTCTCTCTCTCCGGTCGTCTTGTCAAATTGCTAATGGAGACATCCCACTGAGGGGCGCTGCAAGTGTTTTGCAGCAAGAGACATGAGCACACATTCCAAAACCAAATGTCCCATTGTAAACATGAGGTGGGAAACTGCCCATGAGGTAACCTGAGGACCTGCATGGGGCCATGATGAGGCAGAGGACAGACTGGAAGGATGGCTGCAACAACTGCAAAGAGAGAGGAGTGGAACATTTGGGCGTGCAGAGTTTGAGAGGTGGGGGGTGTTTGGACAAAAACAAAAGACAGAAGTAAAGAGACGCAGGAGGGGAAGACAGCAGCGAATGAAACAGCAGAGCGCAGAGTGAGAGCAGCAATGACATTAAATCTGTGGCTGAAAACAGATGATTTCCCATTTAACACTCCATTGAGTTCTCCGTTATCCTGGGTCCTGCCTGGCACTGTGACGGCGCCACTGCTTTCCTTCTGTTTCACAATAACAACCCCTCAAACCATCCACACACACACACACACACACACACACACACACACACACACACAGTGTCTTCACAGCCCTCCCATTGTTCATCTACTGTACTGCTCAATATCCCCACCACGGACGCTTCCAGGACATTATTAGACAGCCTGCAGGATACTGAGCAGGGGGTGGAAATGGGGTTTTGGGGGTGGGGGTGGATGGTGTCCAAATAACAACAATCTACCACCCACGCTCCTCACTGTAGCTCCAGTAATGGACCACAATGTACTCAATGGGAGGCATTGTCAACAGATGTTTTTTTTTTTTTTTTTTTTTTCAAAGTGGTGAGGATGATCTGATTTTTACACACAAACAGCATCAGAGACACATGAAGGGAGGACGAATTCAAACACTGCAGATGTTCAAAGACTGGACTGTACCAAAGAGAACTTTGAGGGATGATCTGCGATTCGTTGAGCCACCATTCACTTGTCTGTACTTGTATCCTTTGACTTGTACATCTGTTGCTAAATCATACTCCAAAGATACACTCAGGGGAGCTCTCATCTCAGTGAGTATGGGTATGTGAATGAGTCTATGGGTACTCATCCATGCAGTTGTTTGCATGTAGCATAAATGTGTTTTTATCACCTATTCTAAAATAGTGTGTTAGAATATTCGCAATGCTGAGTTTCCTAAGCAGTCTTTGAATTGTAGAAACTGGGTAAAACTGGAAAGGTGAAATCTCTTGTGGATCCAAAGAGTCCAGCTGTATTCTTGTGTGATGATGGTAGTCTCCATAGTAACCATTTCATGTAGTGAGAGCATTTTGTGAAACTTGACGGTAGTGAATAAAATGAGCTGTTGTGACCTATAGGATCACAGCTTGGTGAGGGAGATGGGCGGCAGGGAGGTGATGTGTTTTTTTTTTTTTTACTAATTTATTACTAAATTTGTTACTAATTATGCACAAAAAGTTATGATTATTTTTCACGATAATTTATCGTGCTTAATTAATTTGTGATGATTGTACTCTAAGTGTTTAAGTTACTGACATGGACAACATCCAAAAGCTGCTAAAAACCTGAGGGAGAGGTTGTGTGGGATGAGGAGGAGAAAGGATATACAGTAGATGAAGGCAGCAGGCCAGATAGAGAGATGCTAGGAGATGGTTGGGTGCTGACACCAGTTGTGGGCGTCGGTAATGAGACGCAGTGGCAGTCTTGGCCTGCTTTGGGAGTGTTTGCCAAACAAAGAGTGTTAACTCAATTATAGGCCAGATTTCCCCCAGGACGGACAGAAAAGTGAAATTATCCCTGCTTGTTAAACCTGCCACTTAATTTCACTCAAATTATTACTTATGATCCCAGGGACCCCTAAGCTAATTGTTTCTCTCTCTCTGCCTTCACCTCCCTCCTTCTGCCGTCTGCTTTAGTCTGCAGTGACAAGAAGAAGCTGCTCCATCAGCTCTGGTAAATGGCTTCATCAGGGAGAAGCTGTGAGCTCCCTCTGCTTTGGAGACTGCTGCTGTAGTCATCTGAGCAACATGTCACCTTGTAAAATTAGCTCTGGAAGCACATTATGTTGGTGACAAATCAAAATAATACACAGAATATTTAATACTATATAGCATTTTACAGCCTGTTGCAGCAGCTCCTGCTCACAGTTTCTCCATCAGTAAACCATGGATCTCTCCTGGCATTAAACATCTCCTCTTCTTCTCCAGGCTTTAGTGAGACAAAAAAAAAACAAAAAAAAACTTTGATTGTTTCATGGTGGTGACACACGTCACCCCTGCACAGCAGGTTGTTATGTTGTGAATGAATGCAGCTGAAGGACAGGCTTCATCCTGTCCTCTCTGCTCAAACTGATCTCAGTCCATCACACACTGACGCAGACAGAGATGAACGGAGACAGACTTGTGCCTTTTAGTTTAATTCTACTCCTTTATTTTGTTGCACTATTTTCTTATAATAAGATGATACAAAGTGTAAGAGTTGATAATGTTTAAAAAATGTAATGAAGCTTATAATGTAATAACTGGTTGATAATGTATAGTTGAGCACATTACATAATAACTTTTTGCGTATAATCTAACAATTTATTACAGTTTGCATCAGTTATTACATTATGAAGCAAGCACAATATTTTTATTCCATTATAAGTTGACTCAACAATATAATAATAATAATAATAATCAAATATTGATTCATGGGGTAACTGCTTCAATGTAGAGCGCAGCAAAGAGTGCATAAATGAAAGAACTCTTTTAATGGGTTTTATTGTAATTATTTTTATATATAATTATAACGCAGTGCTCAATGTTCATACATAAATGCATGTGTATGCATGAATCAAAACAATATGAAACAATATCACATTACAGATGGAAAAAAAATAAAAAAAAAAACAATTGAAATGTTAAGTATTTCCTGATTGACACAAAATAGATTGATTCTGAACATTTAAGTTGACATGTTTTAACAGTCTTTTTGAAATGATAAAAGCTAAGTCCCGTATTGATTTCACAATAATAATTAAAAGGCTGTACATGTCACATTGTCATCACTTTGCGAGTAAGCACAAAGAGACAATAATGATTAAGAAATGCCCATTATCCCTCAGCAAAGTAATTAAGGAGCAACGCTTTAATGATTAAATAAGTCGTATAAAACCTCACACTCAGGACTGATAGTCTTCCAGTGGTGCAGAACAACCTTTAGATGAGGCTGAGGCAGAAAAGCCGTCCTGCTGTCCACAGCTGCTTTATACTGTGATGAAGCTGCAGCACCTGAAGGCAGCAGACCGACATGATGAATCCAGAGCCTCTGACGCACAGTAACCCACCATAGTATACTGACATGTTTTTAATTGATTACATAATGAAATAAAACACATATCAGATAATGAGCAAAATGCAGAATATCAGCATTAGTCAACCAATCAACCAATCAGCAAGTTATTGACTTATTGCCTAATTTGTCAATAATTGACTTTCTGTGGAAAGCTGTTACACATAATTATGTCTTATTACACATATGGGTCTGGGATGGAGAGGAATGGTCATTCGTGTATGAACACTGAGCCTTGAATTATAATAAAAACTATTAAAATTGATCTTCTATGTAAGCTGCACTCTACATTGAAGCAATTATCCCATCAAGCAATAAATTGTTGAGTCATCCTATAATGTAATAATGTAATGACTGACCCAAATTGTAATTATTTGTTACATTATGCATGAAAAGTTAATTAGTTACTAAGGATTTTGTGACATTATCAACTACCTATTACATTTTTTTTATTACATTATGCGTCATTGTTACATTATCAGTTTCTGAATCCACCCTCAGTAAGTTTACTAATTCAGTAAGTACGGTTCAGAGGAAAATTTAATTCTGTGTGGATAGATTTATTTTCCTTTACTGCTGACAATGGCTGATGATTAGCAACAAAGTGGGCTACATTTAATTTTATAATTTTCCACAAATATGTGGAGCGTCCCAACACTTATCCTCGTCATCATAAGAGTTTGGTGTCTTCCTTTGTGATAAAAGCTTAAAATAGAAACTAAATTAGCATCAGTCTTTTTTTTTCTTCTTAGTATGACTGTTCTTTATGATCATAAATACAACAAACTAGAGTTTTTGTACATGCAGTATAAGACTTAATGAAAATGTATAAGCTGTATTATTTTTTACAGCTCCTTTAAAATGTTTTTTTTTTTGGGAGGAAGAGGAGGCTCTATTGATAGTAAAAGATGCAGATCTCTGGTCTATACATTGTTTTTTGGGAAATTCTTCCATAATATATTTTTAATTTATTTTATTTTTGCCGGGTCATCATTGTAAATGAGAAGCTGTTGAGAGAACTGATCTTACCTGGTAAAATAAAAGTCAAATGAAAAATAAAAAAAACTACACTTTTAGGAAAGCAAAGACAACTAATGCTTTGATTAAAACAAAATATATGATGAGTGAAATTAGAGTGGATGTTCCCTATGATGTCATCACGTCCCCCATCACTTCCTGACCTGGCTGGAGACACACAGATGAACACTTCCTATCCTTCTCACTTCCTCACCGGGTTCACTGGGTTCTGTGCTATTCATGCAGCACTGAGCCGGTGGACGGCACACATGACGGACAACGAGCAATCATTCAGCTCGGCTCTAATTAAAAGGCTCTCTAATTACATGCGGAGGAAGAGGATATAGCTTAGTGTGATGAAACGCAGCTTTGACATTGAAAGAAAGACTCATCCTGATGAAACGCTGCCATGACACTGAAAGAGCGGCCCGTCCTGAATGTCACCCACAGCTACGCCTTCCCTTATAAATCACCATTTCAAGGACCGCAAATGAAGGAGCGTGTTGGTTAGATTTTCACAAGCATAGTCACACATCCATATATCCACCTGCACTCTCACTGTGCACACACACTTCATTACATGCACACACACAGTGATCTGACCTAGATCACTGGAACACATGCCTTCATACGCCTGCAGAAATTTCATAGAGCACAATATTCCTAACATGCCCCTTCGGCTGAGTCTTCAATCTTCCTACCCCGAGGAAATCTTAAGCAGAGGATTAGCTTCTCCAATTTGTGAATTGAAACTTGCATCATTGTTCGTATTTAATCAACAATAAAAAAATGCTCGAGGAGGGGAGAGCTTCACATTGTCATGGTGAGCTTTACAGTCAAAACGATTCAGAAATAGTGCCATATCAGTAGCTGTAGTAATCACACAGAAGGGAACGAATGAGGACTCTTCTGAATAGAGGATAATTAAGAAAAAAAATCTATTAGGCGTCGCTAATGAATTTAACGAGTGAGTGATCTGTTCCTCTGAGGTGAAGATGCAGTCCAAGAAGAGATAATAACAGAAATCTGCAACGTTGCCTCGCTGCTGGATCGTAGGCTGATGTGACTGCAAGAGCTCTGCTGCTATTGCTCATCAGTGTTTGTGCTACACTCCTGCTGAAATATGCACTGTTTTATAGTCCTCTGTACATTATACGCTTTATGATTTGACATAAAATTAGGAGTATTTTGGAGTTAATTTGAACTCCGTGAGTGCCAGCCATTTTGTAAATCAAAAAGTGCCTTGTTCCAGCGTTTTTGTCCATTTTGAGTCATATTTTTAGACCCACAGAATATTTTGGACTGTCTCTGAAAACACTGAATGAAAGAAGAGACTCTCTATTTCATCAAGAAAAAAAATGTTTGTTTTTACCTTGTTCCATTCTTGTTTTATCAGAGGTAGAGTAGAGGACACTTTCACCAAAATCACCACTTTTTGTCCAGATTCTGGTTGTTTTGCTCTCTAATCTTGAAATATGACTTGACAAATATGTCTTGAAATATGACTCAAAATGGCTAGAAAAAGCTGGCACAGGGCACATAAAACGGCTGGCACTCAGTGAGTTAAAGTTCTTGTTTGTCAGCCTGTCCTCAGTTTCGGTGTCCATCATCATGAAGGTATTAATGCTTGTCTTTTGGTCTCACATTTGGTAGATGAGCCATGAAAAACACTGGAGAAGTGTTGATGCATTGATGTGGCAGATGTTTGACAGACCTCAGTGCAGCTTTGTGTCAGAGCCTCTAACTATTGATGCTTCATCTTGTTCAGCACTAATCTGTTTGGGCATGTGACTCTTGTTTGCTGTTTTCACCAGCGTGTCGTAAACCTCTGTGAGTTTCAGTCTGTTTGTCTCGATCCCTGTCAAGGGTTCTCATACAGTGCTCTTCCCCAGCCTTGCTTTGTGTGCTAATGGAGTGTAGTGATCCTTTAGATGTCACCTCTATCACTCTCTTTGGCAGCAAGCAGTCATCTTTAGGACTTATTTCCTGCCACCATTTTAGGGGCGCGTACGCTGATGGGATGTGGAGAGACACATTTTGTCATTACAAAGGAAAGCCAGCCATATAATGATTCGGTTTTACACAGTTGATTTCCTCTCCTATTGAGGCACATTATTGTGTCTCAATAGGAGAGGAAATTCTGTGGCACAAATGGTGAGCCTCTTTTTCTCTATTGTAAGTTCCTGCTCCTTTTGGCTCGACATTTTATCTCCCAGGCGCAAAATTGTTTTTAATTGAACGGAGCCTTTTAATATATGAAGGGAGTGGTCACTGGAGCCAAATGTTGAAGGGAAAAGTGGTTGCCATGGGAAAGATTTTGGAGAAAACATTTGATTTCTGTGAAGTGAAAGAGTATAAAAGCCATCTGGATTCATAGCCGCAGGCAGAGTAGCAGAAATAAACAAGAGCCTGGAGGCAGGCCGCTCTGCTCCATCTCACAGTCTGCTGCTTTATTTCCAAAAGGTTCCATGTTTGCTTTGCAACTCAATGGTGTATCAAGGCTTCCACTGATATGGGGCAATAGCTATATTATGTGGTTAGAAACTGCCACTCTCTGAGTAGGATCACTTTCTACCAGTACAATTCCTTAGTGCAGTGCAGCAGGCACAAGTCACTAGAACAGAATACAGCTTTTGTCTTCGAACTACATTAAATCATCAAAGCATGTCGAGCAAGATGTTGAAAATCTTCAGCAGTGATCTCCATCCATGCTGGATCCACAGCATTAAAGCTCCTTTGAATTCCTCTCTATTGCGTTGCCTTGAAACCAAATCATTGTCATGATACTGTAGTAACACTGTGCACATGTTGTCACAGGAATATCATTTTTTTTTGTTGTTGAAAGCAAGCCAGCAAGCAATTCTGTGGTGCGCTCTATTCAAAGGCAGAAACAATGGGCCTCACACGAGAACATTTCCTACATCTTCAACCTGTTCTGTGAGCAGAGGTGTCGGGTAGTGAGGACGGGCTCAGGCACACACCATTATGAAGGGCCATAGTTACTGACTGCTGAGTTTATGTGTGAAAGGCATGACTGCTCACCCAGCCTGCACATGTGCACAGCAGTCAGTTTTAAAAGATATAAGATTTTGTGCTTAAACTAGCTACCATATATCATATTGATGAAATATCATTGGATAGCATCAACATACATATTACCCGGTAATCCTACCAATGAGAAATGTCTTTGAATATAGGTGCATTTCTGGGGTGGCAATCTGCATCACTCACCATGGCCTGTTATACGTATATCCATCACATTGTAGGGTGCTGTCTATATGCATGCCTCTGTTCATGATGTTTGGTCACCTAATGCTCAGCACAAGCATGTTCATGTCAGCCTGGTGAAAACCTCATATTCATGATGAGGTGTGTGTTCATCTGCTTAATCTACATCGCTTAAATTACCATATAAGGCTGGAGGGTGTTCCACTCCATCTGTGAGCAGCTTAATTTACAAAAATATGACCCAGATTAAAATAAGAATGTCACAGTGGAAAGCTGAAAGTCCTGGTTTTGGTTATCAGTCTGGAAAACCAGGAGCTATTCGAGAATATCACTGTAAAACTGCAACAAGTAGCTATGGACAATAAGAGGCAGCCTTGCCATTAACCAAGACTCATTAAAGCAAAAAATGTCCAGTTGTTATGCTCATTAGCCCACTGTGGCCTCATGTTCTGTTCGCTGGTAATACTGCAGACCAGTCTGGCCCCTGTAGCAGTTTAATACTGCTTTGAGCTGAGGCATCCTGCTCCACATGCCATCTCTCCCTTATCCTCTGACCTCTGTCATCAGTGAAGCATTTGGGCTGACTGGATTTTCCAGACACTGTGTGGTAAAATCCCATGAGGCAGTGAGCATCATACTGCATTCAGAGTGCCATGAATCAGTGTCTGGCACACTGACACTGAACCCAACAGCTCCACACAGCTGCTTTGTATCTGCAGGAGGGCATACAGAGTAAAGTGTCCACAGTGAGTACAGTGGTGTGGTCACTCTCTTAATATGTAAACTTGTCCAATAAGCAGACTCCATTCATTTAAGCAACAATTAGTGGCATTAGTCCTGTCTCATTAACTGGAGAGACTCCTCAGGGATACAGATGCGGTTTCCTCAACACGTTGCCATTGCTATTGACATTGGAAATGTATTGGTAGAAAACAGCAGTAAACAGCAGTAATAGTGCTGACAATGACAACAAGCTCTCTTAGTTTTTCTTCAAACCTTACTTACCTACTGATACACACACCCCACCATCTATAAGCTATAGTGCATCTTTCTGGTGCAAAGCATTGCTTTTCAAGTATTAAGTAACACCAACATTTAGAAGGGAAGTAGGTTTGTGTAGGGTAGTCATGGATATACAGATATTTGAAATAGTGTTATCTGAGCGCTACATGATAAGATTAATATGTCACTCAAGTCTTGGACATTTCATATGAAGCGTCAGGCAGCTGAGAGTGGAAGCTCTTCCTAACTGTGACGGTAAAAAGTCACTAATTAACACCTCATATTTTGTTTGCTTTATCTGTACAAAAAAACAAGCAGTAAACAAAGGTTTAGGTGCAAGAGTATTATTTTGAACAGGACCAATAACCTCCTGGAGTCTCTGCTGGTCGCCTGGCAACTGGGGTCGCCTATTAAATAGTTAAAAGCTGTTAAACGGCGAATGATTGTTTTTACCCTTTGTTATTTGTACAGATGGAACAAACATTAATTACTGAGCTTTGGAGGTGCTGTTGACATGAGAGTGGTGTCAGTCAGTGTACGTACAGTGGATTAGTTAGTCAGACTGGCAAAAGGCAACATGTCGACTCAAGCAGCTCTTCATCAAGCAAATGGCCAACATGGGTTTGTATATATATATATATATATATATATATATATATATATATATATATATATATATATATATATATATTTATTGATCATTTCACAACAGTTCATCTCATCAATGAGTGTCTGAGCAATGATGTCATATGACAACCAGCCAATCAGAGTTGGTCTCTTAGACCAGAGTCTTCATGATGTTGACTGGCCTGCAGTCAGCTGACACCATTTAACAAGAGTTGTAGTTAACCTCTTCATTTAGTTTCATGCTCAGCTCTGTGGACATTTGATCACTGATAAACAGTAACTTTAGCCTGTTAGCTGTCAGCTGTCTCAGTAGCTCCACTGGCGTTTTTAGCTCTTAGCTGCGAGCTAAGGTTGAAGTCTTGACTGAGCCATCTGGGAGGTTCTTTCAAAATAAAACTAACCATTCAGAAGTGTATTGCTGTCGTTTTTCTCCATGAATGCAGCAGGAAACAGGGAGAACAAAATAGATATTAAAACAATGAATGATATTAAAATAATTAACATGCTGTGCTTTGGCTTTAATTGGGATGAACAATGAAAAACCAAATAATTTGGTCTTTCAGCATATAGTTATGACATCACAGAAAGTTCTGTATGCCAGTGAATGTGAAATAATTAAATGTTATCTCTATTGCACATAGGACACAAACCCTGGACTCTGGACTTCTGCTTTTTTCTGAAGGCAGGTATTTTTTGTGCAAATTGTGTAGTGTAAAAGTCTGTAACATGAAACACATAATTCTAATAATAGAGCTATCATTCATTTTTTTTTTTTAATTTGTTTCTAAATTGACAACCATGCTAATTATGGTGCTGCCTGGCTTGACCAGGACATCGTTAAAGCATTAAAGGTTATCGTATTAAAAATGACCACATTTTTATGGGTAAAATGAGTGTATGCAGCCATGCCCCAGATATCTGCTTATCTAGTTTACATATTTACTTTATTGTTCTTTTTCATGATCAGACCCTAAAATAAACAGAGGCAGGGAAGAACAGAGCTGTTCCTTCTCTCTGCCATTAAAGAGATGACAGTGACAGTGAGAGTGAGAGAAGAAAGAGTGTGTCACTTATTCCCTCCATTAGCTTCATTAGTGCGGGAGGATGAGGCAGATTAAGACCGCAGCGGGTTGGATGATGATGCGATTTGGCAGGGTTATCTGTTATTTCAGGCCCGGCCATTTTGGCGCCTCTGTTTGGGCTGGGTTATAATGTGATGTGATGCCTGGGCCCTCCGGGGGCCGCACTGCTGTTGCTACCAGCCGCTCTGATTAAAATGTGCTCTCACCAGCCAGCCTCAGTCTGGATGCCCTCACGCTCCCCTCTCATTTCCATCCAGCACCGTGTAGCTTTCACTTCCCATCCCACATGATGTTTCAGTGCCGTGCCACAGATTTTAAGAGATAAATTTAGACACTTCACAGGCCTACACCTGTACTGTATCCACACATGAAGTAAAAAGTAGAAACAAATACTCTAATACCCTGCTTCTCCTGTAAAAGTATATAAGTAATAGCTGTAAAATGCACACAGTCATATATTACATGATTTGTTGTACGTCTGTAAGGCTGGAAGAGCTGGGAGCACAAACTTTGAGTTTGGTCACATCTGAATTCCACCCACCATTACAAGGAATTACAGAGGACATGACCCAGATGTCCTCATTGGATGGTCCAGCTCTGATCACATGGATGGTGTTGGTGGCAGTGAGGTACTGTAACAGTAAATGGACACTAACAGTATCTCCTTTGCTCCTGTTATAATGACCATTGCTTCATCACTTGAACGCAAACATAAGTTGAGACAGAGCCAGGCTAGCTTTTGTCCCAGAGGCTGATTTCACATGGAGTGTGACAGAATGAAGCTGTCTAGATCTGTACTACCTGAACTAGGACTGATTTGCATACTTGTGGGGTAACTGCTGAATCTTTTGTTTTTATGATATTATTATTGGTATCAGTGCTCTTGTTTCAAAGAAAGCAAATAAGTGTGTGTTTTTTTTTAGACTTTGCATCTAAACAATAGCCATCTCATATTTATTTTCAACCTTTAAAGGCTATGATAGAGACATTACTTCTGGTGCTAATGCGAAAATGAAGACCTCATTTCCCATAAATCCTTTGGGCTCATAAAATCAGTGAAAGGTGCTCCAACCTTAAAAAGGTTTTAACCTCATCTCATTTGTATCCTGTCCATCATGTTGCTTGCTGCCTTTGTTTTGAGTTAGTAATCAAAGTTGTTATTTAGTAGAATATTGTTGTGTTGTTGCATTTCAGTATTAAATATAGCCCAATATCACAAATTACAGATTTGCCTCAGGAGGTTTGCACTTTCAGGTTATTTTGATTTTGTTGCTGCACTTGAAAGAGAAGTTAAGGAAAATTATTATTTTATATAACAGGTTATTTCTCAAATGATGAGCTAAGCCTTGTATTTGATCACTAATGAAGTGCAAAAAATGAGTTTGAGTTTATGTCTCCTTTGCAATTAGGTATTTTCTGTTAGAACATGATCAAATCTGTTGTATGCATTAAATCAATAAGGTATTATTTAATTTAAAGGAAGTTGTTTTTTCAGTTTTGTAATTTATTAGTGTTAATTTGAGCTGCAGGAGCTGTCAGGCAGTGTGGTGCTGAGCATAGTGATACTAGCCTGGCTATTGCGACAAGGATCCAAATCCAGGTTGATCTTCTGTCATTTTTTCCCACTTAAGTTAGCTAGTCGTCCCATCAGAAGATCCTTAAGGAGTTAGCTACACTTGCTAGTCAGTGGACAACTTTCAGCTGGATGGGTGTTTGTGTCCTGTGTGGGAGTTGAGTGATATTAACTGACAGTGTTACATCACATGATACTCTGTCTCTGTGTTACATTGTAACCATACTTATTTTGGCATCAACCATGGCATTTTTTAAACAAATGTGCTTTTATTGCCTAAACATAACAACCAATGTTTCACAACTTCAAGCTCATGTAACATCAGGGTTCGAGTTATAATCTGAGCTTTGTGAGGGTCTCTAAAATTACTAATGTTATGAGCCAGGGCACCGCCAGATTTAGGGCCTCATGAACAGAAATGTTACTGTTTTACATAAAACTATGCATTTTAATGATATTTTTGAAAAGTGAGCTAGCTTATAAACTATAGACAAAGCTAGGATTAGCTAACAGGCTAATGTTCCAGAACTTTCCATCGCATGAACCACTAACAGACCCTCCTTACCTATGAAAGAACTGGGTGACAAACTGTCGACCCTTCACTTCTTTCTCCTGTCTGAGCTTTTTATCTTTTCTTTTATTCCTCCATGACTCTTGAGTCATCCTGTCGTCTCCTCCTCCACTCTGTCTGTGAAAAGTTAACTCTCTGCAGGCTGTCTGATGGAGCAGCTGGACTGAACCATTTTACATAAATAGAGAGGGGGGATGTTGAAGAACATTTCTAAAACAAACTTTTTACTAGTGCTTTTGGAAACCATCTTTATTTCATTGACATTTATCACATAAGTATAAATAGTACTCATTACTGTACATTGAAAAATGCATTTGTGATTAAAATAATGAATGTTGGTCTAGAGACCCCCACAGATGTAGGATTTTACTGTCTTTATGGGAGCTCAGACCCTCCTTGTGGGAGCTCAGCTCCCATTGACTCCCATGTAATTCAAACAGTGTGTAACATCCATCTTAACATGAACCACGTTGCAACACTGACCATGATACAATAGCAACAACAGCAGTAGATTCAATAGCAGTCACTTGTTCAGGTGGTCAGATATGTTGCGTTGTCACAGCCCTCATCATCTGGTACCAAGGTCCCTCTTTAGTTCTGTCAGATACACAATGGCCATATTTCACAGAAGGCAATGGGTGAGTGATTTTTTTTTTCTGTGCTTCACTTTCTCCCCTGCTCCTCTCTCTCTCTCTGGTGCTGCTATCAGAGTGACAGTTTGACTGAGATCAGTTTGAGCCACACACAGTGAGCACAGAGGACAGGGTGAAGCCTGTCCTTCATTCACAGTATGACAAAGCAGCTCCTTCCTGCAGGGCTGCTTCAGAGCGTAGCCAGCGGGAAACAATCACAACAGTTTTAAATTTATTTGCTGCTGCTTTATTCTAACACCACTCTCTCCATTCACTCTATACCTCGCTCAACCATCTCTGTCCTTCTACCTCAAGGAGCCATATTTTACCTTTAACTGATGCTTTTATCATAAGCTTGGTAATGCCTACTGGTCAACATACTGTATTTTGAGCTGTAATTAAATTTCAAACACAGTTTGTTGTCTGACAACAGAAACAATATTATGAGTTAATGTGTCAGCTGCATTAAAGCAGTGTAACCACAGAACAGAAGACAGGTCTTTCCCTCAAATTATGCTGCAAATAAGTATAGCCCAGCCAAGTTTTGTGATTTGCTGTAGTTTTACTTACTTAATGTCAAACGGTGAAGCTAAAAAGATTCGGTAACCCCACACCTTTTTGCTGATGTGCTTAGGTGTTGAGTTGCTGTTGCATTTTGTTGAAATCCAGTATAAAACAATACAGACCTTGATGACACACAGCAGATGTTATTTTTTATGTGACATCACCAAAGCTGTAATGTCATCATTAGTCATTTTCTATCAGTCCAACAGCAATGTGCAACACAATTTAAACTCTGACCTGCAGGCTATACTTTAAAGATCCTATATTATACACTTATTCGGCAATATTATATAGGTCTGAGATGTGCAACAATATTGTATTCAAAGTGTATTACCCCAAACTCAGTCCTGGTCCTGAATTGCAGCCAGTTAAAAATCACCGTATTGAGCTCTACTGAGAACAGACTGTTTCTGTGTCTGTACCTTTAAATGTTCATGAACTGTGTCTGACCACGCCCCCTCTCTGGAGACAGGAAGTGTCTCTCTCTCTCTCTCTCTCTCTCTCTCTCTCTCTCTCCCCTTACCGGGTGCTTCTGTTTACTTCTAGATGTGTACTGGCACTGGCTACAGAGGCTACAGTTAACAGCAGTCAGAGTCACCCAAATTACAAATAAGTGTATAACATTAGCTTCAAATGAGCCTTGTGCTCTCTGAGCTTATGTTGAATGTCTCCTGATATTAATTAGCTCTGCAGCAATCGCAGCTCCGTTAGCTGCAGTGCTCTGTCTGTAAACATGTCCTTGTAGTGATAGCACTGCAGCTAACGGAGCTAGCTAACTAAGCTAGCTAACATGACAAGTATACCACAAGGGAAATAAAGTACTGGGAAGATCTGGACTGTATAAAATACATTATTCTATGATGGAGCTCAGTTAGCTGCAGTGCTAAACGAGCTCCGGAGGACTGCTTTGTAAACACAGGCCCATACAGATTATGCTTGGCTACACAGCTGAAGCTGAAGGGGTGGCTGACTCAAAGGCAGTGTTCTCTACTGGAGGGTGGGGCATTTCACCGTTCTACGTTAGCAGGCGAAAAATGTTCAAATCGAACAAGCAGGGGAAGAAGGTGACAGACTTTTTTCACTCCTGGGGCCTCGTTCACAGGCTATGGGGACACATACTACTGTTAGAACACCTTTATAAAGTGATTTTTTTCATAATAGGTGACCTTTAAAAGTGCCACAGCTCTTTTATGCATATTGCATCTATTTCTCATGTAGGTGTTTAGAAGTGAGAGTTCTGTTATTGTGAAACTATGAATTTTTACACCTTAGCTGTGAAATTTAACACGATTTCCACACTCCAAATATCATTCCTCCAACATATCGACCAAACGTTTTTTTTTTTTTTTTTTTTTTTCAGAGAAAGAACTGCACATACTACAGTTCAAAGATGATTCAGCCGAAATCAGCAGCAGCCCGTGCAGTTTTTATGCCCTTGAATGGAATTGCATTGCTGGGCAAAAGCTTAGGTCCATGTTTACTTCCTGTCAGAACATATCGTGCTGGTAACTGGTAACACACTGGAACAAATTAAGAATGTTGATGTTTACACCTGGGAAATGGACTATAGGTGCACTGGAGACAGACACAGGTCTATAGTCTTTATTAGGACTACACTGTTAATAAGACTGATGGTGTTTATTAGGTCTATAGTGTTTATTAGGTCTATAGTGTTTATTAAGTCTATAGTGTTTATTAAGTCTATAGTGTTTATCAGGTCTATAGTGTTTATTAAGTCTATAGTGTTTATTAAGTCTATAGTGTTTATCAGGTCTATAGTGTTTATTAAGTCTATAGTGTTTATTAAGTCTATAGTGTTTATCAGGTCTATAGTGTTTATTAAGTCTATAGTGTTTATTAAGTCTATAGTGTTTATCAGGTCTATAGTGTTTATTAAGTATGTAGTGTTTATCAGGTCTATAGTGTTTATTAGGTCTATGGTGTTTATCAGGTCTACGGTGTTTATCAGGTCTATAGTGTTTATTAAGTCTATAGTGTTTATCAGGTCTATAGTGTTTATTAAGTCTATAGTGTTTTTTAAGTCTATAGTGTTTATCAGGTCTATAGTGTTTATTAAGTATGTAGTGTTTATCAGGTCTATAGTGTTTATCAGGTCTATAGTGTTTATTAGGTCTATAGTGTTTATTAAGTCTATAGTGTTTATCAGGTCTACGGTGTTTATCAGGTCTATAGTGTTTATTAAGTCTATAGTGTTTATCAGGTCTATAGTGTTTATTAAGTCTATAGTGTTTATCAGGTCTACAGTGTTTATTAAGTCTATAGTGTTTATCAGGTCTATAGTGTTTATTAAGTATGTAGTGTTTATCAGGTCTATAGTGTTTATCAGGTCTATAGTGTTTATTAAGTCTATAGTGTTTATCAGGTCTATAGTGTTTATTAAGTATGTAGTGTTTATCAGGTCTATAGTGTTTATCAGGTCTATAGTGTTTATTAAGTATGTAGTGTTTATCAGGTCTATAGTGTTTATTAAGTATGTAGTGTTTATCAGGTCTATAGTGTTTATTAGGTCTATGGTGTTTATCAGGTCTATAGTGTTTATCAGGTCTATAGTGTTTATCAGGTCTATTGTGTTTATCAGGTCTACAGTGTTTATCAGGTCTATAGTGTTTATTAGGTCTATGGTGTTTATCAGGTCTACGGTGTTTATCAGGTCTATAGTGTTTATTAAGTCTATAGTGTTTATCAGGTCTATAGTGTTTATTAAGTCTATAGTGTTTATCAGGTCTATGGTGTTTATTAAGTCTATAGTGTTTATTAAGTCTATAGTGTTTTTTAAGTCTATAGTGTTTATCAGGTCTATAGTGTTTATTAAGTATGTAGTGTTTATCAGGTCTATAGTGTTTATCAGGTCTATAGTGTTTATTAGGTCTATGGTGTTTATCAGGTCTACGGTGTTTATCAGGTCTATAGTGTTTATCAGGTCTACGGTGTTTATCAGGTCTATAGTGTTTATTAGGTCTATGGTGTTTATCAGGTCTACAGTGTTTATCAGGTCTATAGTGTTTATCAGGTCTATAGTGTTTATCAGGTCTATAGTGTTTATTAGGTCTATGGTGTTTATCAGGTCTACAGTGTTTATCAGGTCTATAGTGTTTATCAGGTCTATAGTGTTTATTAAGTCTATAGTGTTTATCAGGTCTATAGTGTTTATTAGGTATGTAGTGTTTATCAGGTCTACGGTGTTTATCAGGTCTATAGTGTTTATTAAGTCTATAGTGTTTATTAAGTCTATAGTGTTTATCAGGTCTATAGTGTTTATTAAGTATGTAGTGTTTATCAGGTCTATAGTGTTTATCAGGTCTATAGTGTTTATTAGGTCTATGGTGTTTATCAGGTCTACGGTGTTTATCAGGTCTATAGTGTTTATCAGGTCTACGGTGTTTATCAGGTCTATAGTGTTTATTAGGTCTATGGTGTTTATCAGGTCTACAGTGTTTATCAGGTCTATAGTGTTTATTAGGTCTATAGTGTTTATCAGGTCTATAGTGTTTATCAGGTCTATAGTGTTTATTAGGTCTATAGTGTTTATCAGGTCTACAGTGTTTATCAGGTCTATAGTGTTTATCAGGTCTATAGTGTTTATTAGGTCTATAGTGTTTATCAGGTCTATAGTGTTTATCAGGTCTATAGTGTTTATTAGGTCTATGGTGTTTATCAGGTCTACAGTGTTTATCAGGTCTATAGTGTTTATCAGGTCTATAGTGTTTATTAAGTCTATAGTGTTTATCAGGTCTATAGTGTTTATTAGGTCTATGGTGTTTATCAGGTCTACGGTGTTTATCAGGTCTATAGTGTTTATTAAGTCTATAGTGTTTATCAGGTCTACGGTGTTTATTAGGTCTACAGTGTTGAACTGCTCGATTTTTAGCTCCTGACACCAGTGAATATGCTCTGGATAGAATAATTTGTGACATGTCAGTGGCGCTTGTGTGAACAGTGCTGAGAATAGCAAGAATAGCTGATGGCAGTGAGTGACCTAGTCATGACTAAGGCCTCTGAAAGATTCTAAAAGAGTACAGAACATGCTCAATTTTTAATCCCTTCAAGTAGCAAAGAGGAGGGGCCTGAGTAGCCACCGAGCAGGGAGGGATGGTGCTGATCTGCTTTGGGCAGTCAGTCTGGTGTTAAACCTCCTTCCTCCCTCCCACACACACACACACACACACACACACACACACACACACACTCCTATGCCTGCTTCGCCTGCTTGGACCTCAGTGCACTCTCATCTCTCAAGGTGTTTATGTTTCAATCAAAAGAGCCAGGGTAGCGTGACAACAGTTTTCTGCATCTCCAGCTGCAGCCACCACCCATCACCGCTTTAGGAATCAGCTGTTAAAAAACACACACCTCAACAATCCCTTTCCTGCCGTTTTCTGTGCTATTACTGACCTCCACACTGGAACTGGACTGTTGGTGCTTTCTAAGAGGAACTTTAAAATAAATCCTTCACTGTCCCCCATGGCAAGAGTCTACAGAAAGAGGGGCTGGGATTGACTTCTGTGTTTGCTCCTTTTGTTTGAACATCTGTCACATAAAATATAACTGATACAATGGGCTGCAAAGCATCTCGTCTGTGTGTTCCTGTGTTATTACCTCCACCAAGGAGGTTATGTTTTCACCAGGGTTTGTTTATTTGTTTGTTGTTTTGCAAAAAAACTCAAAAAGTTATGGACGGATTTTGATGAAATTTTCAGGATTGAAAATCCAGAAGTGGCCTAACTTAAAACGGATTAACAAAACGGATTTTCGTGGTGATTGGATCTGATTCGATGGCACCACCAAAAATTAATCGGTTTTAACTTAAGCCACTTCCAGCCAATCTTGAAAATTTCGTAAAACAAGCCCTGGTGAAAACAACCTCCTTGGCAGCGGAGGTCTGTGCTCTCTGAATGCTTTTCTAGTACTAGAGTTAGATCAACACAACAGTCAATATTATTCATACATCCTCGGCTATATACACAAGGAGTCTCCTACCAGCTTCTAAAATTTAATAAGGGGTGCCACAAGACTCAGGTTTAGGGCTGCTGTTGTTTTGCTGTAGAGAGGTCAACTCTTTATACCTCACTAGTTTGAGCAGTTGGCACAGATGAGTGAATACCCAAAACACATCTGAAGGAGGAAGACTAATATCTGCCAATATTATACACACCAAGATGACATGTTAAGAGTTGGTAGACAATGGCTTTGGGGTTAAAATTACCACTTTTTTAAGCAGACTTTTATTATTATAGTTATGATGACTAAACTCTTAGTTTAGGAATGATTCTGGTCATGGTTGAAAGCAAACAATGTTGACTGTTATATGTTCCACAGAATAGAAAAGAATAGAATTACTTTAGTGATGCCAACCTGGGAAATTATGTTGCAGCAACAGCAGCATCACAGTATTATAAAACAATAAAAAACAGAAAGAACTATTATTATTTACAGTATCAAGTTCTGTATAAGACAGAACAGCAGTATTAACATGCTGGTAGAGAGTACTGGTGAAAACATGCTAGCAGTGGATAGTTTAAAGGTATACTACCTGGTGGTGAACCTTCCTGCTGTACCAGGCTGTGCTCCCTGCAGAGTGCATTCACAAAGAGAACCCAGCGTCAGGGAACAATAACCCCAGCCTCGGTCCAGTGAAAAGCTATTTCTTGCCCTTTTGTTTCCATAGCAATGCTGATGAGGTAGTTGGTTAGTACAGTACAGGGGTGGGGGGTTGGGGGCATTTGAAAAATTCATAAAACCGTTGAAATCAATCTGACTTTAGGAGATTTAGTAATCTCTCTCGCACTCTCTCTGTGAGATGAGCAGGAGAGGGGTGGTGGTGGTGGTGGTGGAGGTGGGGGGTGCAACAATGAGGTGGAAAAACAGACAGCGTCAGGGGTAATGCTCATATTGGCTGACACAAGGGAAAAGCAGCTTTTAAAGCATTTAGTTTTAATTTCATTCAGGAGTGACATAATTGATTTTAATGAGATGTTTATGGAGTGAAGTGCCGGTGTTGCTAAATCATTTGCGACTGCCTGACGGGTACTTGTGCGGCTTGCACCAGGGAGAAAAAGAGCGACACACAAACCTCTGCTGCTAGACCTCCTGCAGCAAGCCTCCACTCTTCCTCACTCCCACACACAAGTGAGTGCTTCTTTTAATTAAGAGCATATTTAATTCATGAATTTCTGTCTTAACTTCAACACCACATTGGCTGAAATGTGTTTTAACTACAATGTCTGTTAGTCAGTTCGTCATGAGCTGAGGCTATGCCAGCCCAGACCCAGCCATTTGGGTGAGAAGTTTTCTTATACGAGCCGACAAATCCCACTGACTTGTCCCATTCAAAGAATCTGAGCTGTGACTGACAGGGTGTCACATTGTTATTATGAGGTCCCAATGAGGCCTATGTGCTTTATAGCGTAGAGAATGGATAGCAGTGTGAACATCACAGAGCTGCAGCTCCTGCCTTCAGCAAAAAGAGGAGGACTAGCAGCTCGCAGTCACACCCAGCACACAAAGAGGCCAGTGTAGAACTGAAGTAGGTTTGTGGTGGCTGCTATCTGTTATTAGTATTAGGGCCACTGCTACCACAGTGTTTTTGTTGTTTATAATCTCACAAATGTATGCGTATTTTCTCAGAATGTTCGTCCTCCCCATCCCGGATTTGTGTTTACTGTCAGTGTCCTTGACAAGGGACCTCATGCAGTCATGCTAATGATGACTGCTGTCTGTCATGTAGAGGGTCAAGCTAAACCTTAAGGGATGGTCAGACTGGTGTTCACATCCTGTCTCCTACCAATAAAGACTCCTCAAAGATTGAGTCATTTAAACATGAAGGTCAGCCCAGCTTAATTGAGCCTTGTTATGGAATTTTCTAAGTTTAGGAGTTCTTGGGGTCATTGCTGGACCCTGAGGTCGGGCAGGGTAACAGTATTAAATCTTTGGGTAGCAGACACAGTCTTCCTCAGAATGCAAGGCTGATATGGGTTTCTTCAGGAAAATAGACTCCTGTTAGACTGTCTGTGTGTTAACCTGACAATAAACACTCCTTTAAAAGCTCCTGGGCACACATCTTCTTTCCTGGCCATTGATTGATAAATTTCTCCACGACAAGCCTGATTGAACCACCTCTAGCAATGGCAGTTGTTACTTATGGGTTGTTACATTTTTGGCAAAATGATTCAAAGAGGAAATATTAATTGGTTTTCAGTCAATAGCAGTGTTATACTGTAACCTAGGTAATATTTTACATCCCCCCCATTTTGGAATCTGTCGTTTTCTCCATTTCCTCAAAATTCAGCAACATGCCTGAATTCCCTACATGTAAAAGTGTGACACAAGTTGACTTTATTTAAACATTTTATGTTTTTCTATTTGTCAACAAAAATGTCACCCATGTGCTGACCCAAACCATCAATGCTCAACTACAAAATGCATTTTCTGCTGAAAATCCATGGGAATGCTGAATAGCTGAAGTTCCACTGCCAATGATAAATAACTGACACTAATCAGCTAATGCTGGCTGGATTGTACGAAGAAGGTGAAATAGTATGAACAGTGATGTGAGTATAATTTCATGAATATCATTGAATAATCCCAATAATAATAATAATAATAATAATAACAATAATAATAATCCCAATACTGAATGTGAAAGGTTTTATGAAAAGCTGAAGCTACACTGCTAATGCTGACTTTAATCTGTATGACTGAAGTGAGATAGTATGAATAAAAAGTTGGAAATGTACGATTGAGTATAATTTGTATAAATATCATTGGAAAAAAAAAGGATGGTAAATATTTTAAGCTTAAAACGGAATGATGTGAGCTGATATACAGTTACCTTCTGGGGTTTTTGTTGTGGGAAAAAAGCTTGATTGTTGTTGACATTAAATATGAGTTTGGTGCTTTTATTATAAAAAATAACTATAATTCTGATCTTCCTGTTAAGAAACAGGTACTCTCACTAAGGAGCTGAAGTTGAGGCTATGCTGCTAATGCTTAATAGGGGAAGCTATGCTGTTGATGCTAAATAGCTGAAGCTACACTGCTAAAGCGAAATATCTAAAACTACACTGCATTTCCTAAATTGTAGAAGCTAGACTGCTAATATGAAATAGCGGATGCTACACTGCTAATGCTAATGTATGAATGAGTATCATTTGCATGAATTTGCAGAATATGACAAACGGACAGCTCCATCTATGTGTGTGTGTGTGTGTGTGTGTGAGAGAGAGAGAGAGAGAGAGAGAGAGAGAGATCAGTGATGTCATCCACCTGTGTGCGAACCTGCAGGTGTAATTGTCGTCATGGAAACCTTTGATGTTCCCTATGGGAGAGTGCTTCTCTTCAGGATTTAACCTGAGTTGGACATGTCATTAATGCACAGGGCTTTGATTTTTGGATGAGAGCAAGAAGAAAACTCTGAGGACTCTGAGGTGCGTTTTCATCACTCTAGTCCATTTAGAAAGCACTTTGCTGCAGTTTTTCAAAGAGAGACTCTTTGCTCTGTCCGGATTTCTCTCTCAAAGTTAACTATGATGAGGTGTCTAGGACTTGTTGTCACATTGAGGGCCTTGTAGAAAAAACTATCCTCCTTGATACCAGAAGCACATCGCTATGACCAGTAGGCTGCAACATTTTCAATGCTTTGGTGAAAAATGATGTCTGAGGAGTAGATGTTGTGGGTGCATTAGCTTTTTTAAATTATTTTTTTTCCAAGAATTTTGAGGTGCTCTTCACTCTAGGTGTGTAGATACGCAGTGCACACAGATTTTGGCAATTCACTATGCTCTGAAGAATGGGAAATATTGAGAAAAATATAAAAACAGAGACACTACAGAATATTTGCAAGATTTTAACATTGGAATGAAGTCTGTCACTGAAAGTATGCTGAAACAATAGCATTTCAAAGTGTAAGTAAGTTTTAGAGGATTTGAAGATTTTCCAAAAATATGAAAGGTTGAAACATGAAACGTCTCAGCAATCATGTCCTGAAAGAGGTGAATGTTTTGTAAGGTGAATGGATGAAAGGAGATGAAAGATGAAGAAGTTGAATAGACCTTAGGATAATCATACTAGGAATGATGACTCAGCATTCTCACAATAACAATACTCTGAATGCTGAATCGGCATTGCCACTATTAAAAACAATATTTTATCGCATATCTTTCCTTGTCCTTTAAGTTATATTTCATGAGATTTTAGAATAAAATAAACATTGTTGTCATTGGGGTCAAACAATGAAAGGCAGTGAAAGGTATGAGATTTTCAAGTTATACATATGATTCCTATTGATTTTGATGTTATTGACTTTGATCAGTCCTCTAAATGTCCCCTCTTACCTGGAAAATATAAAACTTTAATAGAATAGAATAAAATATTTTGCTATAATCTCCCATTGGGGAAATCCACTTGTTATAGCAGCATGAACAAGTTAGTATATACATTACTGTATATATTTATCAATATATACAATAATGAGCAAATTCACAAGAAATCAACCAAGTACATTTTTGCTCTCCAGAGTGTGAATTACCATTATTATTTTCAGAAACTCAGCGAACTTTCTTTATTTCAATCAAATAAAAATAACTCCCTTCATAACATAGAATTTCCTCTTGTGTAGTTTTGTGCTCTGTTGGGTGTTCTTGGTGTGAGGTACATACACAAGCTCCTTCACAACCAGTAGCTTTAGTTATTTGTAAAATGACTGTGAAGTCAGTCAACTTGGGTCATATCCATCCCATCAGTAATAGTTGACCCCCATTTCTGCAAACCGATACTGCACAACCCCCAACACAGACACTTAACAGCCTCCAGGTGACACCCACGCAGCAATAAATTCACACTCCCTTTGCTTCAACACCTTCTTCTAACACAGATTATTAATACCTCACACTCCTGCGAGCACTCACTGAAACCAGTCTGAATTTGTAGAAGGCGAGCTTGTTGACGGTGATTGATTTTGAAACATCTCTGGACATCTCCCGTGCAAGTGGATCCAGCTACACACACACACACACACACACACACACACACATTAAGTAGCCACTGGAGTGTCCTCACCATGCTATTACAGTCAAACTGGAAGCTAAGGCCGCAGCCTTTGGATGCTCAATCAGGGCTAAAATGGGGGAAATGACAGGTTTGGGAGTGATTTCTTCCTGCAGGACAATGCTTTCCCA
Source organism: Synanceia verrucosa (assembly GCA_029721515.1). Classification (NCBI taxonomy): domain Eukaryota; kingdom Metazoa; phylum Chordata; class Actinopteri; order Perciformes; family Synanceiidae; genus Synanceia; species Synanceia verrucosa. Next base: position 1,285,577 of record CM056557.1, on the reverse strand, counting down.
AGCACCTTAGGGCACAATTTCCATGCAGCTACTGTGGAGAGCTGTTTTGATTGCTTTTCAATCAAGCGAGACAAACACTAATTAGATTTTTCTTTTTTGAGGAGCTGCAGAATTATAGGCTTCTTTCATGAAGCGTGGATGACTGGCATTTCTCTGATAACTTCAGCGTCACTCCTCTTTTTGCACTGTTTACTGTCAAGACTACATATATATATATATATATATATATATATATATATATATATATATATATATATATATATATATATATCTGTAGAGAGAGAGACAGAGAGACAGACAGAGAAGTCAGGGAAAAGGGTTCTGCACATATCAAGCCTTTGTTGTTGTTTGACTTTACTTGATCAGTCTCTAGTTGCTGTACAACAAAAGAACAATATTGACACAATATCTTAATTGGCACAGACAGAAATGCCTGTACTTTTCACATTTCGTCTTTATTTACTATCGGCGCTTTTTCTTTCCACATCCACCCTCATAACGGAGAACTGAAAACTCTCACTCTGCAGCACAGGAACATGTATCCTGTAAAGAACTCCTGATTTTTTTTTAGATGTATTCATAGCATCATAGATTCAACCACACATGCAGCTGTAGTCATCTCCACAGCCACAGCTTCACCCAGCACAGTCAGACAGGGCAGCTGTTGCCAGCTTGCTTGTTGTGCTTGCAGCCAGTGAAAGATCATGTGAAGTGTCACATTATCCCTCTTTTGTGTAGTAGACTGGACCCACACACATCTGTTTCTGTGGATCAGGAAGAATGCACAATGTGTTGTTAGGAAATAGTTTAAAAAAAATCCCACCATGACCCTTTGTGACCTCCACACTGTTGCACTCTTCAATGCACATATATTTAACTGCATACTATACAGATAATGGTACATATATACATATCATTTAATTTGCTGGACTAAGTTTAAAAAAGAAAATGAATAATGGACTATGGGTCAAAAGAAAGCTGAACAAAGTTAATAACAATGCAACAACTACAGGTGTGTAAAACTCTAAGTGACCTGTATGACCTGAGTTGTTCTTGTGACTGACAGAAGTACTCCAACTTCCACTGTGGTGGACAAACTGAAAACCATACTAGCCATTGGCAGGTGATACACAAATAACACAATAACTTGCCCGACATTACTTACAAACTACTCGAAACACGTTGCCAGAGACGTGCTGGCAGGTCATGAAGCAGAACTCCATTCAAAAAATCAAGGAAAATAACAACACAGTCATAACTAATGATCAAACATGCTGATAAAATTAGATTAAGCATCTTTTCTGAATCTGTCCAAGTTTTTCCTGTAATTCAGCAAAGAAATAATCCACCTAAGAGCATCGTTAAAATATTAATTTGTAATGTGATATGGATGAAAAGGAAAAGAGAAAGAATCATTCTTTTCATGAACACAGTGCTTGTGAGAGTGCATCATATATATACTGTGTATATATATATATATATTCTCACTCTCACTCACTCTCTTTTTCCATCTATCGTTAAATCTATCGTTCAGTGATCAACATTCTGCAGAGACATTGAACTTGTCTTTTTGATGTGAAGCTTTTTTTGTTCTTTGCCATCACTATATTGATATTTGTCTGATTCTGACTCCACGCTGCTGTGTGCTCTGCTGTATTCCATGTTAATAACACCGTGTTTCTCCCCCTCCTTCCTCTGTCTCGGCTTGCAGACGGACGCTGCACTGATGTACGATGCCGTGCACGTGGTGGCCGTGGCTGTGCAGCAGTCTCAGCAGATCACTGTCAGCTCATTACAGTGCAACCGACACAAGCCCTGGCGCTTCGGGAACCGCTTCATGGCCCTCATCAAAGAGGTAGATGCTTCTCTACCTGCTCCCCATTCTGTCTCCCCCCTCAGCGAACACAGCACCTTCACACAGAAACACATGCTCATAGAGACGGAATGCAAATAAGGCACAGGCAGTCAAGGAAGAGAAAATGAATAAATAGAAATGATTTATCTTTCTATTTATTTATATGGAAATGTTTTTTTCAGTGTGTGTACATACAAACTCCCCCAAGGAGTGTAGCCATCTTGATCCTGCTCTCTGAATTTCAACATTAATCACCCATGCGGAAACAGAAACACAACATTATCTAAATTTTTGGTAATTGCCCCACAGTTCGCTGCATTTGTGAAGCTGGCACGGTTAATCCCAAGTTTTCTGCCTGTGGAAGGATGGGGATTAAGCAACCTATATTTAGGGCTTTCTAACCCTCGTTGCTTTGCAGGGATCATGACTGCAAATAATTAAAATATATGGTGAGGGTTTGTATGCAAATGAGAATCACAACCATTTGGATGTATTTAAACTAAACTCTATGCATATGTAGTCTTTTCTCCCTGACCCTTCCCTCATCCCTCTCTTCTTTCCATCTTCTCTCAATCTGCTCTTTCTGTCCTCTTGACTTGAAGCTCTCTGTCCCCATAGTCACTCAAGAGGCTAGCTTTCATAAGATGTTTTGTGCTAATCCAGAAAGAATCACTGCAGTTTTCCTGATCTTCACTGTACAGACAGTCTTGTGTGATGTATCCCTGCATGTAATAAATCTAAATTTGGTGTGATTGTATCTGCACTGCAGTGAGAATATCCATGCAGCATGTAGAAGAAATGCTGCCTGCTTTCAAAATAGCTAGAAGAGCTCAAGATGAGAGGTTATTTAAGTTGATTTATTTATATCATAATTTGAAACAAACAAAACTACTACTAATAATAATTGTAAATAGTTAACGTGTTTGTGGTGGCTTTTTTCTCTAAACTCTGCTCCATCACCAGAGCTGCTAGTACAGCGCTCACCTCTCAGGTCTACAGCTGGTCTACAGCTAGCCTACAGCAGGTCTACAGCAGGCCTACAGCTAGCCTATAGTAGACCTACAGCTGGCTTACAACAAGTCTACAGCTAGCCTACAGTAAGCCTACAGCAGGTCTACAGCTGGCCTACAGCAGGTCTACAGCTGGTCTACAGCTGGTCTACAGCAGGCCTACAGCAGGTCTACAGCTGGTCTACAGCTGGTCTACAGCAGGTCTACAGCTGGTCTACAGCTGGTCTACAGCTGGCCTATAGTAGGTCTACAGCTGGCCTATAGTAGGCCTACAGCAGGTCTACAGCAGGCCTACAGCTAGCCTATAGTAGACCTACAGCTGGCTTACAACAAGTCTACAGCTAGCCTACAGTAAGCCTACAGCAGGTCTACAGCTGGCCTACAGCAGGTCTACAGCTGGTCTACAGCAGGTCTACAGCAGGTCTACAGCTGGTCTACAGCTGGTCTACAGCAGGTCTACAGCTGGTCTACAGCTGGCCTATAGTAGGTCTACAGCTGGCCTATAGTAGGCCTACAGCAGGTCTACAGCAGGCCTACAGCTAGCCTATAGTAGACCTACAGCTGGCTTACAACAAGTCTACAGCTAGCCTACAGTAAGCCTACAGCAGGTCTACAGCTGGTCTACAGCAGGCCTACAGCAGGTCTACAGCTGGTCTACAGCAGGTCTACAGCTGGCCTGCTATAGGCCAGCTGTAGACCTGCTGTAGGCCTACAGCAGGTCTACAGCTGGCCTATAGCAGGCCTACAGCAAGTCTACAGCAGGTCTACAGCTAGCTCATGGTAGGTCTACAGTTGGCTTATAGCAAGTCTACAGCTGGTCTACAGCAGGTCTACAGCAGGTCTACAGCAGGCCTATAGCGGACCTACAGCTGGTCTAATGCGGACCTACAACAGGTCTATAGCAGGCCTATCATAGGCCGTACTCGTGTCATACTCTTTTCTGGCAACCTGCCTGAAAATGTGCTACGCTAACAAGCCTGCTGTTGGGACACCATTATGCTGGCAACTCTGTGCCTCATACAGGCTGCCATTATGGAAGGGATGGTGATAGGAGCTGGGCTTGTTAATCAAATGAAAGATAATTATGAATATCAATAAGATTTACATTAACAAATTATCAATATATCTGTGTCTCCAATATATCTGTAAACTGTCAATTTGGAACTCTGATTTAAAATATAATTAAAAATCACTATATAAAGAGGTAGTGAAGGTAGAATAATATTCTTGTTTTTAATACAGCAGAGGTTGGTGTTATTCACTCTGATGCAGCTTTGAAAGAGGTCAGCATATTGAAAATTTGATCAGAACAAAGGAGCAACAGATGAGCTGGAAGTTTTCCCTTCTTCTGCTGTATAACTCTGTTCTGAGGTCAGTTCAGACTTTATGTGTCAAGGATGTATCGACCATCCTGGGAAACATTTAGTGTGATGCAGATTCTAACATCACTGACTGAGAGTAAATATGACCAGACAGAACTATGCAATGCTTGATATAATGATTTTAGCTATAGTTATAAATTTAATTATTAATAAAATTTCCAAATTAATACTTTAGTGTGGGCGGCACTGTCACCTCACAGCAAGAAGGTACCAGGTTCGATTCCTGGCCCAGGGCCTTTCTGTGTGGAGTTTGCATGTTCTCCTCATGTCTGTGTGGGTTCTCTCTGGTACTCCGGCTTCCTCCCACCATCCAAAAACATGCATGGGGATTAGGTTAATTGATTAATTTAAATTGACTGTAGGTGTGAATGTGAGTGTGAGTGGTTGTCTGTCTCTATGTGTCCTGTGATGAACTGGAGACTTGTCCAGGGTGTACTCTGTCTTTCACCCTAAGACAGCTGGGATAGACTCCAGCCCCCACGACTCTATGAGGATAATCGGTAGAAAATGGATGGATGGATGGATGGATGGATTAGTGTAAGACTGCATTGGATTTTGTTTTCACTCCTCACTTTTTCTACGTCTAAAATTATTTCTTTTGCTACCTACAGTGTAACAGAGGCCAATGTGAAACTTAAATCATCAGAGCAAATGAAACGCTGAGTCATTTGAAGTAGTCACAAGTATAGTATGTTCTTGTTTCACTGGGTAACTTTGGAACACCTCCATGGATCTTTTGAGGTCAGTCGCCCCTTTGCCGGCTGAAGTGCAGTCCTCACCCTCAGTGCCTCTATTTTAGAATTTTAAGCTCGGCCAAAACCTCCTTAAAAGCCTCTGCCTTCAAGTCTTTAACATTTGAACCACAGGGTCGCTGAGCTTGTGTGTATTGAACAGTTGGCACTCTGCTGTTGGTAGCAGGAAACAAAAAGTCACCACAGAGGTTTGGACTTTTGTCTGAATCAGGTCAGCCCGTTAGTAAGTTAAGGTCACTCTGTGCCTCTGATGAAATGGCAAGCATGTTTTTTCTGGTTCTATACAAAGGTAGCTGTGGTGGGAGGCTTAGCTCAGTGAGTAGAGTGGTCATCTGTGAACCTCAGAGTTATGGGTTCGATCCTGCGCTCCTTGTGTCCTTTAGCGAGTCCTTGACTACCTTGTATAACAGCCCACTGCTGCCTTATGGGATCAGTTAAATGAAGAGAACATACGGTATTTCATATACATACTTGTATGGCAACAAAGGCTGTTTAGTATCTCTAATGCTATGTTTAATCAAGCTGTGAATTAGCTTTTTGAAGTTTGTCCTACTCAAAAAATGTTTCGAATCTGAATGTGAAAACAGAAAACATAAGTAGTCATCTGGTGTCAAATGGAGGAATGAGTAAATCAACATGTGCAAGCAGAAAAGTTAGACTGGGCATTCTTTTTAACTGTCATTTAAGAACCAATAGTGTTAAGCTGATGTACCAATTCAATCAAAAACAATACTAACCACCCAAAAAACTACTAATAGCACTGGGAGCAATACCTTGAAATAAAATAGATGAAACAAATAGACTGAAGATATAGTTGGTTCATTAAAGTTGCTTTCTGTTTTTATCAAAATGAGGTTTGTTATGTGCTTTTGTTCTTAAGACAATCTTTGCTTGTTAGTGGTGTGGCAGAGGTCATAATACATTAAGAATCTCCCTTTGAAGGCCATGAATATGCAAACAAATATAGTATCATGGAAATCAGTCTGGTAGTTGCAGAGATAGCATTCTCTAAATGTGAAGGAAAAGGAAAGGTCAAGAGGTCATCAAAATATCTGATTTATCCGCTGAGGTTATTTAATGTCCAGCTACAGAGTCATTTGTTCTTCAGATAATGTGTACAGGGTTACATTTGTCCCGAGGATGACGGTCAAGGCTGGGTTACAAACCATGCAAAGTAGGCAACTGAGAAGTCCAAGGGTCCTGAAAGCTCCAGGCTTGCTTCTGCAAATAGATTTAAGAAGTTGAAGAGTATGAAGCACTCGACCCCAATATCAGCTAGTATGATAGAAGCTTTAAGGTTTGTTCTGCTTCATTGTCTGTCCTGAAGACAGCCTCCTTCCATTATTTCAGTTTAGGGCCTAAATGCCAACATCCTTGTGCCAGATCAACTCACCAGATTATACTGTATATAATGGACAGAGAGTGAGAGAAAATTTGGGTCAATGGGAGACAAGGGGCTCATTTTTGTCCTGGAGCCCAGGCCTGATTCAGAATGGAGAGTTCATCCTCTGAATAGCAAGAATGTGCTGAGTAAGTTCCATCGCAATCCACCCAAGATGTTTTAATATGGCTTGTATACAATTTTAAATCTTGACATGGATGACACAATGTTAGGACACCAACAACTGCAGGAATACTCCTCTGGCATCATCCATCCATCCATCCATCGGTCAGGTCGCAGGGGCAGCAGCTTAAGCGGGGAAGCCCAGACTTCCCTTTTGCCAGCTACTTCATCCAGCTCTTCCAGAGGGATCCTGAGCCCCGTCTCGATGACCGAGCTTCCCACCCTATCTCTAAGGGAGAGCTTGGACACCCTGCGGAAGAAACTCATTTCAGCTGCTTGTATCCGTGATATTGTTCTTAGGTGAGGGTAGGAATGTAGATCGACTGCTCGAGAGCTTTGTCTTTAAGCTCAGCTCCTTCACCACGACGGATCTGTACAGCATCCGCACCACTGCAGAAACTGCAGTGATCTGTCCTCTGGAACCATGAATATCAAAACCAGACTGCCAGGAAATATAGGACAGTAGTTCTGTTAGCTTATCTAAACAGCCGACAAATATACCAATCCAGTCCTTGGCACTAGTAGTTCATAATGATCTCCACTGAAGGATCCACTAACTGATATCAATGAAGTCAGGAACTGAATCAAGAGAGTATGACATGTGTTCTTGCACAGTTGACTAAACTGAGTGAATGGCTTCCAGATCTGTGACTCCCACTCATCTGACTAAAGATAGGCCCTGAAGTCATTGACTTCTAGTCGGAGCAGCACTGTGATGATTTTCTGTACTTAAGAAACAGCCTTTCCTGCTCTGAACCTCTTTCATGCTATATTGTATCCCATCACACCCCGAAATATCTGTAAGGATTGCATAATCGCCCTCCCACTGTTACAAATGCAGCCTCCGAGTCTGTTTAGGGAACACTGTACAAATAGAAAGAGTGTGACAGAGGTAGAAATAGAAAAAGTGTGTGCTTTGCCTCAAACACTGACATCAGAAAGTGGAGATGTAGGCTTGCTGATGGTGATTGAACGTCTCGTCTGATATTCTGTCTGCCTGCCTCTCTTTAGGCCCACTGGGATGGCCTGACTGGGAGAATCACTTTCAACCGGACCAATGGCTTAAGGACAGACTTTGACCTCGACGTCATCAGCCTGAAGGAAGAGGGCCTTGAGAAGGTACGGCAACTTTAGTGTGCGCTTGTACACTTATATGATGTTTTCTATACACGCCTTGTGCCTGTTTGGTCTGACTGGTGCATGTTTTCTGTGATCTGTGTGAATGTATCATATACATCCACCTGGTGAGAGACAAAGCATGGAAACCCAAGGTGTCAATGTAGCAGTGATTCAGACAAAATCAAAACTGCCGCAAATGCCCTTCAACACACATACACACAGTATCTGCAGTCCATTAATGGAGGGTTTTCCAGTACAACACAGTTGCCAGAAAAAGATGTTGACATGTTGAATGTCAGCATTTCTGAACCATAAATATGTTTCATATCAGCTTTTAATCATTCTTTCAGAAACACAAAGCCACATAATTATTGTTGTTGTGCAATGATTAGTTAGGTTTAGGCAGCCCATCTACTAGGTAAAAACATCACGGTTTATGTTCAAATAAGAATGTAATGTAACGTACTACTGTGACTAATTCACAGCCGCCTTTACATAACATTACATAACAAGTGTAAAGTGTTGACTTTGGTTTCACACTGGACACCAACTGTGATCCCTGGATGAAAGTGCTGTTTGATGTGTCCACTACCTGTCCTGTCTGCACATAGGGCCGGATCTACTAAAGGTTTCAGTATATAAAAAAATTTACAAACTGATTTAATAACAGTGTGCACGAAGGATTGCGTCCATCAAAGGTGCAAAATAGCGCGTCTGCATCCAGTTACTACGTTTGCCACAAAGTGATTTATCAAACCTGAAAGCAATAAAGTTTTGACAATAGAAACTGTGTCTGAGACACATCTCAAAGGGAGGTGCAGACAGTCTGTATATGTGATTGTGCACACATGGCTGCAGATATTGTTGCAAGAAGAGACATTGAAATGGTGAGAGAAGATGCAGAGTGTGCATTTTTCATCCTGGTGTGAACATTTTGGAAACATTCATTGAAACATATCTCCTATCCAGCCTTTCTCTTTAGCTGCTGGAGGAACTCAGAGCAGATCTGGAACAACTAGAAGGAGTCAGTCAATACCTGTAGTGACTAAACTCCTTACAAGTTTACATTTTTAGCATCAGGGTCATTCCAGTGTACAGTAGCTTTTACAGCTGGGATCTCCCAGTCCTGTGTTTTTGACATGTCCTGTCTGAAGTCCTAAATGCCATGTCTGCTGGATGGCCAGTTTATTAGGTTTCCACACACTCTGGACTCCTTGAATGAGACCAAACAGCTTCTTTGCTGTAGCTCATTTCAGTGTTTACTGGCTTCATGTACCAACACCTCTTATTTTTATAGGGTCCAATCTCTCCAAAATCACCATGCTGTAAACCATGAAACATGCAAAACCCTCATTTAAACAGGCATGTCTCCAACACGTTTGTGCCTTTTGTCATTTATGCAGTCACTCTTAGTAAATCACCCTGCAGTTCAACCCCACACACAAAATTTGAGATTGAATACGCAAATTAGTACATGCAAATCAGGATCGGAGAAGATCTGGCCCTCAGTGTGCTCTCTCTCTCTCTCATGTTGTATTATCATACCACATAACCTTTATACCATGAAACTCTGCTGAACATGTCTGTGGTTTGCAGCAGTGGAGTCAGGGAACTCATTGCCAGCTTTAACACTGGCAACATTGGCAGTGAATGGCAAACAGCATATCTAAGCTTTCTGTGGATATACAAACAGAATGAACTAAAAATAGCAATTATTTTTACAAAGAATTGATTTTACCAGGCAATCATGTATTTGAAGACAGCTGGAGTAAAGGAGTACTGGCTAGCAGTGGCAGTAGTTAGTAGTCACCAATAGTTTTTTTTTTTTGTTGTTGTTGGTTAGTTATCTGACTCTTGTGAAGCCAGACCAGTGTCTTCTTTAATTATATAAAGGTCTTTGGATTAACATGAAATTAGTGCATACAGCTCAAGGATCAGTTGTTCTGTGACCTCACAGTGACCCAGCATGAAGATATGCACCCAACTCTGAAAAAGGAAACAATAATAAAAAATAAATGAACTGAAATAATGGAGACTGACAATATCATTATCAAGTGAAAGCAGAGCCTTCACAGTCTGGAATATATACATTGCTAAGTAGAGTGTCTCATGAGATCCAGTATAGCTCACAAGATAAGGTGAGATGCTTTAGCACCACATTTTACTCACTTAACATACTGCCAAGTCAGCTGCAGACACCAACAGTAAAAAAAACACAGTTTGCTTATGAAAATGACTTTTTCATAGTTTTATTTAGTACACAGCAGCTGTCCCAAAAACCACAAACTAATATTTAGAAATGTTGTGTGTTTGAAACCAGTGAGTTGAGATGAGTTTCCAGTGTCAGAGTGCACAACACCATCACCATGACAATCTGTTTACACGTGTTTCACTGGCTGTGTATTTAGCTGTTGGTTTGCAGTCAATTTTATGGAGATTTTGATGCCTAATTTGCATTTTGACAAACATCACAGAAACATAATTTTGATGTCTGCAATGAGGACACGTTTCAACAATTATGTAGTGCATTCAAACTTCATCAGCTCACAGTAGAGTATGGGTAGGAGAATTAGACCTACCTGATGCTGTTTTATACAATGCTTGCATGTCCATGAGTTATTCATGGCTGTAATCATTAGTGCAGTGTTTTTTACCTGGGGGTCGCAGCCCCACTTAGGGTTGCCTGGAATTTATAGTAATCAATAAAACTGAAAAAATACCAATAAAAATATTTTGTAATGATTGAATGATTGACCACACTCTTTCCCTAATAAAAATCAATGTCAAAGAAAATGCAGGACAATTCTGAGAGAGCATATCTTGATTATGACTACGCTTCACCCCGCTTAGGCTTGACTCTTATTTCCTCGACTTGGACATGCCAGAGTTTTCACTGTGGTTCTGTTTCTCTTTCAAATGTTTAAGACGCTGCAGCTCTTTCATAATTCATTGTTTGAGTTATTATTTGTTCAGTATGAATTTGCAGCTTTGTAAATACAAGCTAGACTGTACATATCCTGACCAGGGAAAATAAAATTCTCACTTTGTGTAGTAATCTCAACCTGACTTTTCTGCCTCTACCCATAAATAATATACACTATATAACCTAAATGTTGTCTAAAAATAATGTTTATTTGCAACTATTACATGATCAAAAACAAATTAATCTGAGTTAAACATGTCTGCAGTGGTTGTCTGTCTCTATGCGTCCTGTCATGAACTGGAGACTTGTCCAGGGTGTACCCTGTCTTTCACCCTAAGAGGGCTGGGATAGGATCCAACCCCCCCAAAGACCCTATAAGGATAAGCGGTGGAAAATGGATGGATGGATGGATGGATGGATGGATGATGTCTCCGGTTTGATTGGGGTTATGAGCCAAAAAAAGGTTGGGAACCACTGCCTCAGTGTGACATAGCATCTTAAGGCTTCACTTAACTGCTGTAGGTTTTCCTACTGAGCCCTGTAGGGATACTTCCTGTTTGTTCCAGCCTTGATCCGTTTCAATGCAAAGGAGATATTGCTTTTTTTTATGAATTAGACCACTAGAAAGTTGGGGTTTTTTTTGCAGGCCAGGTTTATTAAACTAAAATGACAAGTGATAGCCAACAGTACAGAGCCAATAACATATGTCCAGTGATCTTTTATTTCTCTTATTTTACTTTGAAAGAAAATGCAGTATGAACCAGGAAGGTCAGTTGGACTACTGGGCCGATGAGTTTGAAGGCTTATCAAATACAGAAACACTGCACAAATAAATGCCGTCCATTTACCTTTCATCAAAATTAGCATTATGTGCTGTTGAATTTACAAAGTAATCCCACAGGAATGTGAACTTTGATTGTCCATTGTGAAAGCTCTTTGAATTGATGATCTGGTAGACTGACATTAGCATACAGTGCTAAAGTCAGTCTACATTCTTCAAGCAACGCAGTCTCATGAAATATTCGTATGATATCATATGAAAAGTAAGGCACAAATTTTCGTGCATATCTTATGAATGACCGGCAACATGACCGATCAGTGCATGCGCGAGCTCCAAAGAGAACCCAGAAGTGACAGCCTTAAAAATGCCAGACATTCCTTTCACTGTCAGCTGAAACCGTAACATTACAATACGCATTGAAATAAGCCTGATAACACTTCCAGTGATGGTTAGGTTTAGGGATAGCATTACAGGGTTAGGCTTATGGAAATAAAATGCATATTTCCCGCTAGAAATGTGATCAAAACGTAACGAATGTTCGCTGAGAATGTAAGGAATGTCCAACATGTTTTCACAGACGGAGAAGCCTGCATCGAACGTCACATCGAATTACGTGGGTTATCTACGAATTTTAGTGCAATATTTTTCATACTGATTTGTATGAATATTTCATGAGACCAGGTTGCTTTAAGAGATCCAGCAAGGAGAAAAATGTACACTGTATATATACAGTACAGATACAGGAGTGCAGACTCCCACTTTATTTTACTTTTATCTTGTTTAGAATGCTCTGCTGCAGATCAGCATGGGCTGTAACTTCAAAAGATACCCATTCGATCTGTCTTTAATGTCAGTCACAATGCATCATGGCATGTCATGGCATATGTGTCGGTATGTGTACTCAAATGAATAGGTGCATCTTTGATGAACATCTCTCCCTAGGAATAATGTCTCCAGTGCTCGGCAGTCAATTTAAGATTCATGAGATTATCAGCGGGGAGAAAACCTGCTAATACAAATGATACTTTTGAATGCAGCCGCAAACACTTCACACTTCAGCATCCTCACCGGTGCTCGCCTCTCGGCAGCTGACCTCTGGTCTGTGTGGGCCTGCACCTCCATGAATAATTTATGCTATTAATAAAAAACCCTTCAGAAGCCCTCCAGCCTCATGAAACCTGAATTAAAGAGTTGATTTACAATTATAAAGCCTATCTCTGGCCCTCATGCAGAGCATCAGAAGACCCCTGAGGAGTGTACGGCTGGTGTGGCTTGTTGAGTGTTTCTGGTCCCTGTGCTCAGACTGCTGGGGTTGGGTGGGGTGCTGACGATGAGGCTTGGGTGTGGAGAGCTGAGAAAGGACAAGAGGAGTCTTGAGGCACAATGTGATAGCTTCACCATACTCTTCTTCCTCCTTGCTTCCCCAGGATGCTCCCCTCCTTCCTTCAGCCCTCCACCGTGTTGTACTCCACAAACTCTCCAACAGGCCACAGGGCCAATCCAGATCTTGGATCATCTCTAACATTAATCCCAATGGGAGTATGGAAGAAAGTGCCCTCTAACAGTACTGAGGGTTCACACGGCTGTCAACTGTGTCCTCAGGGTGCTGCACATGATCCTCTGTACATCCACAATAAAAGGGGGGGGGGGGGGGAATCTGTATATGTCTGTACTGTACATGTGTAACCAATTTAGAGCATTTAAAAAATGAACAAAATGGTCTTTTCTGCTGTCAAGATGCCTGTAAGCATCTCTATCAGCCCAGTCTCCCTCTCAGTTACATTCACAATAGAAAAAGCATGCATAGTTGGTGGTGGATGGTTGTGTGATGCATGATGACTTGAAAAGGCCACAGTTTTGTTGTGTCTGGTTGTCTCTGCAGATCTGTGCAGAGAAATGTGAGAAAAGCTTAACCTTTATGTTGTCCAGAGTGACCCAGTCACTGTGTTTATCTGCTGAGAAAAACAAAAACAAAAACAAAATTACATTTTTTTTACAACTTTCAATCACTTAAGTGTGATCTAAACATTGTTTGTATTTCCCATCATGTCTATTTTTTATTTGTATTATTTCTCTATTGTTGTTGGTTACATACCAATGGCTCAAAGCATGTACACTCATAGCAATAATAAAAAAGATGTATTCTTTAATTTTGGTAAATGTGATATGACCCTGCATGTCAAATAAATGCTGATTGGTTGATCTAAGATGTTCACCCAGAACATATACAAGTATAAAAAAAAAAAGTGCCATGTCAAATATCTCCAAATGTTCCGGATGTTAGTGTTAGTGTTTGATTTTTTTTTTTTTTTTTTTTTTTGTATGGCAAATTTCATCACAGACATACACAAAACAGTATCCAACTGTGACTCGTGCTAGGACTAAGTGCTGTGGTATATTGTAATTATTTTTTTTTTTTTTTTTTTTTTTTTTTTTTTACAGATTGGTACCTGGGATCCCCCAAGTGGCTTGAACATGACAGAGAACCAGAAGGGAAAGACGACTAATGTCTCTGACTCCTTATCCAACCGCTCCCTGATTGTCTCCACCATACTGGTACTTCAATTAATCTATTTGCTTGTTTTCAGAACTGCTTTTCTTTTTTTTTTCACAGGAAATCTGCAACATTCAAACAGTTTCTGCTCACTGCATTTTGGGCTGACAATGTGCAAATGAAATGCTGCAGCTTTAAATGTCTGTTTATAACCAAATCAAATTGTAATGGTGCTTTATGTGGAACCAATTATAGACTGCTAGAACAGCTCTCAGCCATGACAGACTCCCTACAAAGATTTTGTAAGCTTTTACTCTTAAAAAATCCCTCATTGCTTTGCCTGGGCTGCCCTTTCTAGGGATACTATTGAAGTAGAGTAACCCAAAGCACTGAAACTCCCAGATTGCCAGTTGACTTCACCACTGTGGGGGACTCCAATTTGGTGGGACTGAGGCTAAGGCAGGAGAAACTGACTGATTGATTGTCCAATAAGACTTCATGGTTTACAGCTCTGCCTCTTAGCAACAAATTCATCATATTGTGCTGTTGTCTCTCTTGCCACTGGTGCCAAAATCCAGCAAATTCAGAGAATGGGGAAAAGCAGTAAAAGTTGTTTCTGAAGAGAAATACTTTCTCCTGGTGGTACTGAGCACTATATTGAATAAATACTTATTAATTTAGCTACTATAGAGGTAGATCATGTACTTTCACGTCACATATATGTGTGTGTAACATTTAAGGGGTGAACACATGTATCAGAGCAGCAGCATCATCTCCTTCACTTTAACTGGACTCTTTCTTCCTCACTGAGTTCACTACTCCTCATCATTTTGAACAGGAGTGATGAATTCAAACTGAATTCACCTTTTTAGACCCAAATTTGATCCAGAACACTGGAATTCACAGAGAAGACAGAAATGAATCCAGAATAACAAACAACCACTAAAACACATTTTTCTGTTCAGGAAGGACAGCAAATAACTGCAATTTAACATCTCAGTCAAATAATAATAACAATGTTTTTTGGTAAAAGAATTAATTTTAAAAATGAATTGATTGCAGCAATATTTATATTGTATCGTTAAAGATATTTTTAAAGAAAAAAAAATATTTTTATGGTATTATTTTGAGACTGCACACAGGATAAATGTCACTGTGGTTGTGATCTACAACCTCACCACTAGCCAAACACTATAGACAGCACCTTAAAGACCTTTTTTTACAGTGCTTTCAACCATACAACTCCAAGTTAATAGAGATTTCTCTGTTGACACTCAGGACGTTTACATGCACATCTAAGCCGAGCTATTAGCAATAACCGAACTAAGGATTTAACTGGAGTTTCCAAGAAATCTGAATGGACATGCGTGCAAGAGAATCTACACGCCCTTTCGTGTTGACATTCTTCTGGGTCTTCTGCTACATCCCACTTCTGTGGTCTCATCACTACCAAAAGTAGTACCCAGGCCAGGCAATAGTCTGGCTAACCGTGGTTTGCATGTACATGCCGGAAAAGCTAGACTTAGAACCGCATTATCTGGCACAAATAGTCCGATAATAAAAAAATCCAGTTCGTTTCGACTACGGTCTGACTCCTACTAAGGTGTATATATGGCTTTTAAAACTTAAAACAACATTAGTTGAATTAAGGCAAGAAGTCGAATTTCTCTAAGTGCATGTAAATGTACTGACTGAGCTCAGTTTCATCTGTAGCACCTTCAGGACTTCTTGTCTATGTTGGCTCAAAGGTTTGAACCTCTGACGTCCCATGTGCCCACCTGGTTAAGCTAATTCTAAGCTGTTTAGCATTAACCATGAAGATATAAATAAAATGTTATATGTTTGTTGATATGGACATGTAATATATCACTAGATCTTTTTCATTCTTCACAGTTCAACCATTCACTTCATTTTACAGAAACCATGAGCACTAAAGCTCAATTCTGTCAGATTAGCTGGCGTGGTATAGAAATCCAGAAATTGTTCAAGTATATGATCATTATTTTAGGTATGAAAGAAGGACAGAGGGAGAGGGGGTTCTACTGGTCAGATCTGAATCCTGGAAAGCTGCATTGAGAACACAGCCTTGGTACATGAAGGGTCCCTAATGTATGACATATGGCATGACAGGTAGTTTCTTAAAGCTTTACGGTTTATGTCTCTCCTCAGACAGAACAGGAATCAGCATCAAAATGAGAGTAGAATTAGAAAAAAGGTACACAAATTTATCCTGAAATTAAAAACTCTCTGGCTCCCATAAGGTTAGAATTAGATGTTTGAAACTGCATACAAGTGTGGTTGTAAAAGGTATCCACAGTGATTTGCATAATTCTGGCATAAAGCATGTCATAGTTATTGTTCCTAAAGTACGACTAATTTATTAATTACTAATTAATTCATTATTGCTGACCTGGTTATGTTTAGGTCAGCTTTCAGTCTCACAAACTAGACCAAACACGAACGTACGTTTCACAGCTGAATTAACCCACTGGACAAAAAAAAAACCTTTGAGTCTCTTTTGACCCCAGTATGTTAGCCATCAATCCAGCACTGCTGCCACTATCTGGCTGCTTCACAGTGACAAAAAGTCTCCAGAAAGCCTGTGCACACAGCTTTTGTCAACAAGAAATACTACCATGTCACTCCTCAAGCAACAGATGGAGAAGGAGGCGCATTTTGTTCATTTGTGAGTTGGTAGGTGTATTCTAGAATGTGGATGGGGCCAGACTACAGTCTTTATGCTAAGCTAAGCTAATCACCTCCCAGTTTGATCAGTTCCAGCATTATACTGTTAATACCAATGTTAATTTCTTACTTCAATATTACTTCACAAAGATATCACAAAATGTACAACTTATTGTTAGTTCACACAGTATTAACAACCACAAAACATGATAACAATACAACCTTACTGCTTAAGTTTTCTTGTCACTGAAGAATTACACCACACCTTGTGCATGTGTGAACACCATACATGCCTGTACTATGGTCAGAAGGCACAGACAGTGCCATGTGAGAACCATGACAGTAAACTCGTAGAAGCAAGCCAAATTGAAGCCATTTATGATGCTGTTATTGAGGAGGCAAGCGTAAAAATAACAATATCAAGTAAATTGTGGGTTGTCATTATTTATCGTGGGCCCTCTTTCCTTCCGCGCATGCTGTGAAGTGATTGGATTGCAGTTATTAGCAAAGACTCTACGGCTGTAATTGCCATATCAGGACTGAGTCATGGAGAGATGTGTGATGGCTGTGAGCGGTGAGGAAAAGGAGGGAGGGCTGACAATAATTGGGTTTGTTACATTTGATTGATGCACACTTTCATCCAGCTTCTCATCATTTTCTCAGGGATTATGTACTATAAAACATGATGTAATTACTGTTGAGATCTTGGCCTATCAACAGTTTATCTACTTTGGAAATCACTCCTGTAATGTTGCGGTGGAAATGAAGTACCTTTAGGCTAATGGCTGGAGCTGTAGATAATATACTGTGTAATGTCTTAGAGAGAGCAAGGAGCAAGCATGCTTCCACTTCCACAGAATCAACCCACAACTGCTGCAGAAGAGCAGAGCTCCATGCAGACTGCTCCAAAGGACAGAATAATGTTCCATGTTATTACAGTACACTCTATTTTATGTTTTTATATATAGCTAACTATTCAGTTAGAATGTAAAAAAAGCCAAATGAAAGAAAACGAAACAGCATTTGCATAATCACAGGCATAATATACAGTATGTAATATTTGAAGATTTCCAGTCAAACTCACTAATGTTATGCTTGCTTTCCAAACTAAACAACTAAATTCATTGTTTGCTATTGCCAAGATGAGCCACATGCTGTCTGATCAGTAGGCTATATACCAGACATGGGCCCATTGGGATTTTTAACCCGCCCCATCGAACTTGTCCAAATTATATTATTATATTCTATTAGATTATATTTAGGGTTGCTGTCAAGTTAACACAATCCATGGCGGCATGCGGGATTATAAGTCTAATTGGACAAACTGCCCAAAATGCATAACAACTAAATAACATTAAAGCAGGTCATGAAGCAGAACTCCATTCAAAAAATCAAAGAAACTAACAATGTAGTCATAACTAACGGTCAAACATGCTGATAAAATTAGATTAACCACCTTTTCTAAATCTCTCCACACTTCTCCTGTAATTCAGCAAACAAATAATCCAACAAAGAGCGCCAAATTTGCCGCTCTCGTGGTTATTTGTGTTCAACAGGATGACTCATCAGTGTGACTTTGTGTGTGTGTGTGCGCGTGCATGTTTGTGTGTGTGTTTGGAGTAATGAAGGTTTTGAACAACAAAACAATGGAGCTCCATGGCACAGAGGAGGGAAACATAGCAGGTTTTGTTACTTGTTAATGGACAGAGTCATTGTTGATTTGTTGACAATGCACCTTTTACTGTATCAAAGATATGACACTCTACTACAACAACTACAACCACTTTTTAAGGCTCATGGCATTCTCTGCTTTGTAATATTGACAGAGCTCACTTCAAAGTACTTGAGCCAAAAACATTTGCAGATATGTCCGAAAGCTTGACTTGTTACTGGAACAAAATTCATTCTGTAACATTTATTTACATCCACTGTGCAATCTACCAATCAGCTGTGAGGATTTCTGACACAGGACAAAACTGTGGCCTTTTCCTGGACTTAAAGCATCTGAAAGCAAAAAAAGACACAGTAAACCTGGTGCTTAACAACCCCTGGTCTCAGGTCAGCTCTCTTTTCCATTCAGCTGACAGTATTAAGGGCAGCTGCTCTTAGATGAGACATGAGGAAATGCAAACAAGTTGTGAGCAGAGCCCACAGACAGATGTGAAGAAATAATTAAAAGACACAATAATCACAACATGATACTGACAAATAAATACCGTACAGACTCATTAAACTAAACGCTAGCTGTACCAAGCAGATGTTGTTGGTGTAACATATCCTCTCTATTAACATTACCTGCTTCATGTATCTCACTTTTATATAAAAATGTTAATTTCAATTCAAAAACAAAGGTCTGAATTTAATAGATCTAAGAGCACCTTGATGATTAGCTTTGTTCTCCACTACAGCCCCACTTCATGGAAGGGAATCAATAACACGACAATGAATGTTTCAAGATTCCTCAGTATCATTTGTTTTTTTGCAGAGGGACGGAGCGCTTGGAGAGGTGTGGATGTGGTGGAGCTTTAATTAGGTTTGCTTCACAGAGATACTCAGCTTCTCCTTCATTCTCTCTCTTTAATTAAAGGTCTGCAGGAGGCAGGAGGGACTGTATGTGTGTGTTTGCATTCAGAGCAGCAAATTCTATAACCCTACCATATTTACAAATGTGAAGGGCGTATACTTTTTTAAATGCTTTATTAAACACTGAAAATTGGTACAAAACTTCTATTATAAGATTTTTTTTCAATAAAAAATAACCCCATAATTGTAAACTATTTAAAAACACAATGTACAGTAAAAATTATTCTGAAAAAAAAATCTGAAATTAAGGTCTACTTTCTAGCTCTTCTGGACTTTTCTACCACATTTCACAGTTGCAGATTGAATTAGTGGAAAACAAGTCAAATGATCGAAAACAATATCAAGCTGCAATTTTTTTGTTATACAATTGTACAACAAAATTGTTAAGCTTCTCCCTTTTCAGTGCACAATAATAAAATAAGTACAAAAATGAGAAATAAGTATGAAAAATAAGTATATAAATCTCAGGATAAAAATTCAAAAATAACCGTAAAAATAAGTATTAAAATGTATTATATACAAATAGGTATATGAGTATGAATTTACAACGAGATAAATACTGAAACTGAAAGTCAAGGCACTCAAGTTAATATTACATATTTATCAGCTTTAAGTTGAGTCACTGACAGTGGGGTGTATTATGAAATAATTTTTAATGCCTGAAAACAAAATCTATGCTGCTTTTTTGATTTCTGTGGAGCTTGAAAGCATCAGCTGTGCAGCTGGAGGGACTGTTGGGGAGGGGATGTTATTTTGTATAACCGGAAAACAAAAATACCTAAAATGTGATATACAGTAGCAGAGGATGCTGATGATGTTTGCTGCACAGAGGAAAGTAATTACAGTCAAATACAATAATACACAGACAGACAGCAGTGATGACCTTTTTATAAATGTATGTCATTTAGCTCATGTATTATGTACTGTATGCACCTTTATTGGTCATGTGACAGATTATCAGTTATGTTTTATGCATTATGCAGATTATGTGTTGATAGACTTAATAGGGATGAAAGTGTGTGCATAGAACCACACTGGTTCAACCAAACCATCCCATTAACATTTCTTTTGTGTCACAGTGTCTCTTTTGAAGCTGTAATTCAGAAATGACAGACACTGCTGAATTTCTGTCGGTCTCTGTTGGCCTTAATTAAACCACATAATTTCAATGTTTGGAGCAGAGGATGCTCAGGAGCTGACTAATAATCAGATATGGGTCAGTTCAGCAGAAATCATATTGCTAGTTATCGACTTTTTAAGTCTCCTAATTCACAAGAGAAAGCTGCAGCACTATTTCATGTGAGGAGTGAGAAGGAACATTTCTGTTATGTTGTGGCTACTTATCCAACAAATAGAGAGAGCCCTCAATGTGCGATTTGCAGTTCACAGATGGAAAATAAGAGCTTTTATGTCCAGAGAGAAACACAGGTATTGCTGACTGAGCCAGTGAGAGGTGCTTTTTGTTAATGTGCCCGGCGACGGTTTATGATAATTACAGTCTTTCACAGTTGACAGAAGGTGAGAGTTCACAAGCTGCTAATGGGCTCACAATAGCGTCTTTGTGCTCCACATGAAAGATAACAGTTGTTCCACAGGTTAACATGGCAGTAAATAGACACTGGGAGGAGGAACTTACGTCTCAGCCTTTCTGCATAAAAGCTATGAGGTATATGAGGCATGTACAAGCTATACAGTATATGTAAATATTTGTTAATGTTTAAAATATTATTTCTTATCTTTAAATGAATTGCTTATTTTTGACATTGCCATTTTTTTCAATCCAATTTGCACTATTTTTTTGTCTTTGCACCACAAATTTGCACTGCCTTTTAATTTTATGTCAATTTTCACAGGTTATATCCACATTACAAATAGTAAAAAATAAAATTTATTTCATTAGCAATTAAAAATTCATTTTCTTCCTTTTTATGTCGTACATATGTCGTAAATATTTATTACTATTATTGTTACTCATTCTATTATTTCATTGTTGTTGTTTATTTTTCTATACTGCTGTGGCGGGTGAATTTCCCCCAATGGGGGATAAATTAAAAAAAAATATTCCATTCTATAAAACATATAGTAACTTTGCACAGATATTTGTAAAAGGTTTTGTAAATGGATATTATGAAGTTTCAACTGGTGATTATAATGTTAATGAATATGCTGTAAAGCATCTATAAACAATATTTATATAGATGGTTGAAACTTTGTCAATGGTTAACAAATGATTTCTGGTCCATCTTTCACTGTAATATGTAGAGATTTCATGAGGGTTATAAATTATTTGCCAATCACTAACACATATGTGTATATATCATATACTGTGTATATGATAATCTGCTAAAATTATTATTTTATATTACACAAATTAATAATAAAAAGGTAGCATTAGCAATAATGACTCAACAATTGAACTATCAATTTACTATTTACAGTATAAATTATGGTTTTTATAACGGTTTCCAAATAAGTATCAGTCTTACAGGGAACAGTTTAGGGTTAGGCAACAAAGCTTCATAGTTAGGAAGTAACTGTGGTAAAGTTACAAACCAGAAGTGATCTGAAAAATGGAAGTTCTGCATCAAAAACTACCTTGTTAGGTCCAGATGATTGGGGTTTAGGTTAAAATAACTCTGGAGGTGATAGGATGTATCGAGTAATAAATAAATGGACAGTGACCTCACAGAACACAAACATCAGTCCCCAGCCTGATGTTGTTTGACCCACCCATTTACCTCGACTGCTATTTAAACACCCTCCTTCACATTCTGTGGATTACACAGGAATTTTATTTCATGAAAAATATATGATTTACTGTCTGTTGCTTTTCATACTTCTAGCCACAAACTGCAGCAAGTTGTTGTACTGTGATGTTTCCTGACAAACCTGTTGAATTTAGGATCTGTATTTTATAACAGCAAATAACCCAGAGGTCAGGAAGGGGGCCAGTTCTGTCCATCAGTAGTGTCTTTCACGGTCAGTGGCTGTCTTGTTAGTTGACCGGCAACAGTTTTCAATAGAAATTCAACGGAGTCAACACAACTGTGGTCAGTCAGTTAGTAGTAAAATGGCTGTAGATAGATGCAAAAATATTGTGTTTAAACTACTGTGTATTTCAACTTGGTTTAATTTATTGCATTTCCATGGTGACATAGGGTGAAGGTGGGCCACGCTTATAGAGAGAGTGTTTTCATACTGGATAAGAGACTGTTGTTGAGTTGGGCTCATGGGGAGCGACAGAATCGGAGGAGGAGAGGAGAAAATACAGCCAGACACACAGTTTGGTGCCATGAACCTTTGAAAAATCTAAAACGTCTATGCAGTGTTCTATAGCAACAGCTACAAACTGCATGTGAGAGGCTTTTAACTTCCATGTCCACACTGAAGGCTAATTGAGTCTCAAGTTGTACTTTAGCTGTAAAGTAGCAAAAAAAAAAAAATCTGTTACGTTACAACATAAGAGATTTCATTTAAAAAAAAAAAAAAAAAAAAAAAAAAAACTCTTCCTTCCCCGGACTCCCTTTGACTCTAATATTGGCAGTTGTCCTTCTGCACACAGTATCCTAAGTGCCTAGAAAACTACCTGTATGGATCCAAAACACTGGCACACTCATCACCTCTGAAGCAGTTACCATGGCAATGGGAAGAAAGAAAAGCTCCTATCATGGCTTGTTGCAGTGATTGTGAAGAGGCGAAAAAACATGTAATATGCACATTGTCACCTGCTCAACACACTGCGGTCCCAACAGTAGCTGGACATGTCATACTGTATATTTAAATGGTAGATGGGTCTTATATAACAAACAGCAGCAGAGAGGTTAGGGAGGTATGTGTGCTCTTATGTTCACTTTAAATGACTGTACAAACCATTACTAGTGTGTTTGGTGTTTGTACTGTATGTCTGGTATTGATCCATATGTGGACAGTGCTGCTCTTTCATCAACATTACATCAGTATCCTTGCAGACCTGCAGTTGCAGAGGTGTAAGGTAGCAGCACAGAAAATATAACATGCATATACATAGGGATGGTTGCAGTATGGTCAATACTGTAGCTGCGAATTTGAACAGATTTCCTGTTTTTGTTTTGGAGTGGGATGTGAATATTTCCTTATGGATACAATTTTGACATTATGTGTTATATCAGGTATTTCACAAATGAAGAGTGAGCTGTGGAAGCATCAAATTCATAACTGCAGGTCTTTTTCAATACAGCATGATGTTCATTTAGTAAATTATGGAGTCAAACAGACCATAAAGCAGGTGGTGCTTTAGGATGGGGCTACCTGCTGACTGACCACAGTGTTTTCAGCTAAAATGTCTAAAATTGTCTCATTCTTTATTTGATTGAGTTCCATCCCATCGTGTCTGGTTCCAGAAGAAACCAAGATGGCAATGCCAAAATGCCAAAGTCATTATTTGGGTATTTGATGTCACATGAATTTCAGGTTTGTTTGTGTGTAAAAAAAAGAAAATACAAATGTTTATTCAGCAAGAGAAAAATAAACACAGTGGAGCATAAAGATGTTCTAATTCGTTTCTCCTGACTGCCAGAGCGGTCAGCCGAAACTCACAGAACCACAGTTACATGTGTAACCATCAAGTTCACATTTTGTTCATTTTGAACAATTAGATGTATGAAGAAAGCTGTCAAGTTACCTGTTTTGGCTCCTACTTATCCTCACAATACCGTGCAGAGGAGTCAGTATCCTCAACATCTGTCTGCTATCACTGCAAGGCAAATGCATGATATACTGCAGAAACAATCTGTTCATGAAAAAAAACAAACTGTTTATGCAAACATCTCATAGCCTGCCTACTGTTAAAACTCCAGCCAGTGAAATGCATCAAAGTTGTTAGCAATCTTTAATGTTTTAGCTTTTTTTCTTCCAATCATGACACAGTTATATTATAAACAACACCTGCCTGCTGATGTATTTTTGGATTTATTTGTCTGAAAGAGTCGAGGGAGTCGTAGAATTGAGGGACGAGTGGCGAGAACAAGCGTCTCAGGCTAACAAAGACAGATGGTGCATGGAGCCAAGGCAGAGAGGGGAGGAAGCTGGAGGAGGAGGAGGAGACAGGAGATAGGAGGAAAGAAAGGAGAAGGACATGGTGGAGGAGATGCTCAGTAGGCGGGGGTATGAAAGAAGACAGCAGTAATCTCCCCAGCTGTTTGTGTGGAAAGAGGGGATGTGCCAGCTCATGCTCTCACTTTTTGTGTCCATCTATCAGCATTGCTTATCTTAATGACAAAGCATGTGGCGTCCTGAAAGCTGGGGCTGGGCCCAAAGCCAGCCTGCTGAGCCTGAGAGGAGCACCGAGTCATTGATATGAGGGATTATCTCTTATTGTGGTCATGCCTCACTTTGCAGCCACCCTTCCTCACATCACAGGACTTAGACTCCTGGCAAACACACACACACATGAACAGAGCAGCTTCACACATGCGTTTACTCGTCAAGCCAGTGTGAGATGGGCTCAAAGCCTATCTCACACATCAGACATCCTCTCAGATAGGCCTTATCAGTAGGTAAAAGATGCCAAGTACGACAGAGACTCATCCCTCCTCCGCTATTTCACCTGACAGGAAGAGCCATATGTGATGTTCAAGAAGTCTGACAAGCCGCTTTATGGGAACGACCGCTTCGAGGGCTACTGCATAGACCTGCTGAGGGAGCTGGCCAACATCCTGGGCTTCACTTACGAGGTTCGCCTGGTGGAAGATGGGAGATATGGTGCCCAGGATGAGAACACAGGCCAGTGGAATGGCATGGTCAAGGAGCTAATGGACCATGTGAGTCTATTATCAGGAACCACTGCATGAACACAGGTGTTTGTCACATTTAGGAGAATTACAAAAATAGATGCGTAGAATGAATAACAGAACGAGCCTAAGTAGTAAGTAATGTCAAGTAATGTCACATTAAGATGTTGAACAAACAATACTGAAAGATGAATAGATCATGACAAGTTCATTTGTTCCTTGAGAATGTTCTTTTGTTGTATTTATACATGCCAAGTATTTTGCTTTTATTTCTTTAATTTTATTTTAGCATTAGCTTCATGACTTGTAAATGAGTGTTAACTGTCATACTGTATGCACATCTATTACTGCCCAAATGTTTGGTAATGACCAAAAATAAGACGAGGAGGAGTGTTTCACAGAATCATACTGAGGGGAAGGAAATTACTGAAAAAAGAAATAAGAGGGAGGTAACAACTAGCACATTTTGAGAGACCAGTGATGCATGGATTCTGTCATGACATGTTTCCCCTACAGAGCTTATTAAAACACACACTAGCACAAACAATCTGCTCACACTGTACATCATTACTCCAGACAAAATCCCAGTTAGGATAAAGTGCAGGGATAGAAAAATAGCAGGCGCCGTACGGTCAATAGTCAATATGTGACCCAAGAGGGGTCAAGTCTCCCTTAACTGCTTCTGCTCTTGATCAGTGCAGCGATTGGCCGTCGTGACAGATAGTCAGGTCCTGCCATGGGTGAAGAGCCCAATCCCCTGCGAGATGATGTTCAGCATGGGTTTGCCCCACTTCTTCCACATTGTACACAGGGCTTGACTTAGACAGATGGTGATTGCAGCAGACAGGCCATCAGAAGACTGGGGAGCGTCGACTCACACAGAAGAGGTTCATGTTGAATTGGACTGAACAAGTTGGAAACATCCTGTCAAAGGAATTTAGTAAAATTATCCTGTCTGTAATGCTCAAAGAACAGTAAAGGCATCATGACGTGTCTACATTGTGTAGGGCTGTGTTAGGATGAGTTCGGAGGCGCCTGGTATCAGCAAGACTTTTTTTTTGTATCACAGCTGTGAACACGAAGCTCAGTCAATTCATTCTCAAGTGATATATGGCAACCTTCATGAGACAAAATGGATATATCTTTGAGAAATGAACCACTTGATCTTACTGTGGATGTTTAGCATTTATAGTCACAAAGCAGCCCAAGATTTATTAACTGTCACGCTTTTCAACCCAGATATGGCAGCATGGCTTTCCAAGGCAGGCTCTATGCATCCATCCTCTATATCTCTGAAGCACACGGCTCATATATAAGCAATGCGTGTGCTTTCCAGAGAGGGGATTATGCTATATTAAAAATAACTCTATAGAAACATCATGTTAATGCTCAGTGTGTGGTGCAAACAGCTGCATGTGTTCAGAGCAGAAAGCAAACCTTTTCACACTGCAGGATCTTCAAAAGATGAACCAGAATGAACCTAAGCTGTAGGAAGTGTCACGGGTTTGGCTTTGGATTGCACTGTTCTTTGGCCTGGTTTGTGATGAGCTCCCAAACTAAATCAAGGTATTACATGGGAGTTGATACCTGATATAAGTAGCGGCTCCTTTTAGTGGTTAGGATAACTACAGAATACAGTAGCGGCCATCACTGTATGACTGCCAGCATGCCAATTCTTGAAAAAAGACATTTTAGGAAGGAAATAAGCCAAGAAATACATGATTGGATGCTCATTTCACAGTGCACTGGGTGTACCATTTTTCAAGTGAATGCTGCCTAACAAAGTGCCAAAGCATCATGTGTCACAATCAAAGTACACTGGTCTTATGCATATTTATACTAGTTATACTAGTCTAATCATATTAGCTGGACCACAGAAAGAATGTAAAAATAATAGCACTCATTTCTTCCAACAGTCCAGCCACTGCACATCAGACTAGTGTGTACTGAATTCTCATTTGGAAGAGTACCTCTTCTATATCTCTCCCTGCATCCCACTATATAAAGTATAATACTTTGCTCCCAATCATCCCAACAAAAGGAGAAAGTAGGTAAAGAAAACGAATGCCTTGATTTAAGCTCCAGGGGAAAGGGTGAGTTTAGCAGTGGGAGTATATTTGATGGGTAGAAAGAGAAAGAGGGCTTTAAATTTCTTGCTAAGTGCCTTGGGACAGACTCTGTAGTGTGTAAAGACCCTGTTTTCTTAATTTGATTGCCTCTAAATGCTTCCTGTGCCTGTGACTTATAGTCTATCTCTCTTCCCTTTTATGTTTGCTGTTGACAGAGAGCTGATCTGGCAGTGGCTCCCCTCGCCATCACATATGTTCGCGAGAAGGTTATTGACTTCTCCAAGCCCTTCATGACGCTGGGTATAAGTATACTGTACCGCAAGCCCAACGGGACCAACCCTGGGGTCTTCTCCTTCCTCAACCCCCTCTCGCCCGATATCTGGATGTATATTCTGCTGGCTTACTTGGGTGTCAGTTGTGTGCTGTTTGTCATAGCCAGGTAACATGTCACCTCCTGTGATCACAGCCTCACACGCAGGCAGGAACATACTTATTTGCCACGTCCATCTGGCAATAGGCCAATCTCTGAGCGTCTGACTAGCTAATAGTGCAAGGAGATTTAGACACATTGACACACAGATAGACAAGTTGTCGGCCAAGAAGCTGTTAGAGGGTTGTATGTATACATCCGAGAGAGTGGCAGAAAGGTTGTGCAATCGTATGGACGTGTGTGTGTGTGTGTGTGTGTGTGTGTGTGAACACTGCTGCTCCTCTCCCACCTCTCCCTCACTGTTCCCTGTGTCTCTGAGTTTGTACTCTGTCTTCTTTTCTCTCGTTTCCTTCACCTTGCTTCAAGCGCAACTGTGACTCAGAGATATCCATCACTTTTTTCTGCTTGTTTTGATTCACGGTCCCCATTTACTTGAAAAACTAACGTCAGCATCACACGGAGCTGGTTTATTTGAGCCTCTCTGGATCAGACATTTTGTCACATCTGATGCTAGTCCTTCTAACCTTTGCTAAGGATGACAAATGCATCTGTATTCTAGCATGACTAACCTTATCTGGTAGACAAAGCAGCAGAGAATATGTTAAAACAGCCACTGCATCCTGCCTCATCTATGTTAGCAGATGGGACATTGGCCAAACTAAAGTTAAATTTAAAGTTAAATTCACATTTTCCCAAAGATGGTGTTTTGTGGTGGTTTTATGTATGCTGATGTATGTACAAGTGTTCATATAAAATGGCCTTTTCACACAATAATTCAACATATTGTGCCATGAAATTATTCAGCACACTATAATATATATATATATATATAAATATATATATATATATATATATATATATTTATTAGCATTCTATATATATATATTTTTAGCATTCTATAGTATGTAAATAGCAGCAGAGAATATGTTAAGATATAGCCACTGCTTTGCTATGTGTACAAAGTATACAGAATGGATCGCCCCCTTGTGGCTGGCTGCAGTATAAGTCATAAATCCCACATCTCATTTTAGCAGACGGGACATTGCCCAAACTAAAGAGTTACCAGTTAAATTAACATTTTCCCAAATATGGTTTCTGTCATTTTAGGTAACCTTTAATCAAGCTGATGTATGTTCAAGTGTTCATTTTTCTGGTTTGGCTTTAATTGGTTTTATACAGTTATAAAAAGGGTGAGATGTCATTTTACAGCTGTGATTGGCAGCTGAGTGAAGTAGTCACAGCCAGAGGCTCAGGAAGTACGAGAGGGAGATAAACGTGATTTTCAAAACTATACAGTCACTGATACATGTTGCTACCTAGCTTAGCAACATTCTAGCCTCAGTCCGAGCACTGTGAAACCATTGTGTGTGTTCATATAAACATGCAGAGGATGTTTCTGAAACACTATTCATTTGAAAATACATGCATTTATAGAGATATTATGGTTGTTGTATGTTTCCAGCCAAAAAGATACGGTGTTGCTAACTTTAGCTCAGTGCAGTAACTAGGTGGCTCTCAGGCTAACTAGCTGAGTCAGGCAGGTAGAGCCTTGACACTGTGACTCCAGCACAGCTATCACTAATGGACAGATTCTGTCTCAAGATGGCAACACCCATATCCCATACTGGCTTAATTTTTGTTCAGTGGGAGGAAGTGAAGACATCTTACTTTCCATCTTACTTTTTCACCTCTGCACCAAAGTTCTTTCATAAGTGGGGCTATGACCTGCAATTTCAGGTCTCTCTCTGCAGCTAATCGGTGCCACCCAAGCTCAAATGGCATTTCACTTCAGAGGAGAGAAGTGAACTCAAGGAGGGAGTGCTGCAAAGTCTAAATGCATTATTCAAAATATGTTTGTCATGAAGAATTGTGAAGAAAGACAAGGTTTTAGAAGTCCTTTGGCATTGCATAAATGGTGTTGGTGATGGAAAGTCAATGAAGGTAACATGATATAGTTAGAGTGCTGCTATGATTTATGGTAGGAAGCCATGATAGAAATGCATCTTATATTATGCTAATTGTGCTTTAGATACAAATGTTACATTAATAAACAAAACTGTTTTCATCAAGTTTTGGTCAGTTTTGGTGTTGTGGTATCACAACACTTAATGTGACATAACCATACTGTAAGCTAGAGCAGCAGGACACAAGCACAGTTTAAATACTGTAGATCATGTAGCGATATGATACAGCTTGTTATTGAACAACCAGCTGGTTTTACATTTAGTATCTGAACTAGGCCATTGTTTTGTGACGGCACGCTCCTTTGATCTAGTGGCTCTTCCTTGTGGCTGCCATTTGAAGCATGGTGAAGAAAAAAAGAGAAAAGTTAGTGTTAACTCTAAAACTTTTGGGAAACACTGGCTCTTTTGCAGCCGTGACCCTACAGTTTTACCGTTAACACAAGTTTACCAATGTTACTGGCGATATGATCACTTGAGAGAATAAAAAGCGGCAACTGTCATCTAAGTTGGCTCAGAATATGCACATCATATCATAATAAGTAAGTGTTTGGGTAAGTGTATGACTCCCCCCTCACTTTATTCCTTCTTTTCTCCTGTATACACAAATGCATGGTGGGCTACTGTTGCATGTTTTTGCTCAGAGTGTAGCGTATGAATTGTGAAATGAGAAGTCTGAAAGGCAGATTGTGCTGTGAACTGAAAATGTGGAGATTACATCCCTCCACCATGACAGAATTATGGTGGCATGTAGCCTGAAAATTTGATTAGTCAAACCATTGTGTTATAGCTTGATAGGCCCTGGTTCCCTCTCCATTACAGGACAAACCAAATCACGTCAGAATGTTTAATTCTAGATCAATAATAGGATTTGATGTTTTTATATGTACTATCTGGTGAAAAGAAAAACTCTCCTTGGTATGTAGCCATGGAGATTTCATGTCTTCAACACAATGGATGGATAGATGGAACTAAGTTTATGTCGTTTTCCGTGTTGTTCTAGATAACCCAGACTGAACCGTCAAAAGTATTCTTTAAAGCTGCCAACTATAGAGAAGCATTCTCCATTTCAACTAGAAAAAAATCTGTGAAAGTCCAGGGAAGAAGTGCTTTATTAACTCATTGAGTGCCAGGCGTTTTTTAAAACTGAAAATGCTTTGTGTCAGTGTTTTTGACCGTGTTGAGTATGGTGTCCATTTCCACAACCCCAAAAAGGAGGACACTTTGCAGCATTTAATGAGGAAAAAAAATCACACTCTGGTGATGACTGCTGATGCTTGACTGCAGGGTAAACTTTACAAAGTTCTGCAGTGGATACCTTGTGGCGACGTTGCTTCCCGAAAAAACAAGCAGAGGGAGGAGGTGCCTGTGGCCCCTCTGTTTCTCTGTGCTAGCATGCCTTTCAGTGGCCGTCTTTCGTTGTGTGCTAACGTCCACATCACAGCGACAAAGTGTGCAAAATTGTCTTTGCTACTTTTGCTGACAAACATGTGCTCTTTTGACCATTCGGCATTGAATGAGGTCCGTCTTTTCGGCATGTTAACATTCTGTTAACGTGATGAGATGCTGGCATAGCTAGCACATGGGAAAAGAGGACGGCTTGTTTACATTTTTAACCAATGAGAAAGCAGAGAATTGAGTGACATTTAGCCAATGATTTTTCTAATCAGTCTTACACCGTCGGACAATGTGCAGCTTTGTGTCCAAATGCAACTCCAAAAAGGAGGACAAATAAGCGTCTGGCTTGAGGCTGCGCAACACGCTGGACAAGGCATTTAAATTCCAGACGGTCCGGCCTGAATCGGGACATATGGCCACCCTAATGTTTAGTCATATTTCTAGACCCACAGAATATTTTGTACTATGACTCTGAAAACACTGAACAGCTCAAATGAAAGAAGAGACTCTTCTTTTCATAATGAAAAAAATGTTTGTTTTTACCTTGTTCCATTCTTGTTTTATCAGAGGTAGAGTAGAGGACACTTTCACCAAAATCACCACTTTTTGTCCAGATTCTGTTTGTTTTGCTCTCTAATCTCGATCGTCTACACTTCCTGTTTTGATCTCAGTGGTGTATACCGTCTCTTTATGTCTTGACTACAAATCCCAGAAGCCCCAAAATTACTTACAGACTGTGTGAGAGTGCCCTGTTGTGTCTGCTGCTGAAAAACACTGATATACATCTATGGTACATAAGTGTTGGCTTTTAATGATGTACAAACACATCTATGGCACTCAAAGAGTTAATCACCATGGGATGAGCTAAGTGTGATAACTTAATGTGATATTATTTGATTTACGAAGAGAAACAAACTGAAAGACTTTATTGGTTTGTTACCCATGTTTTAGTACAATATAAACAAATGTACATCAATATAAACAAAGTGTAATAATATAACACATAGTAATATAACAAGACACAGAACTCCTGTTAATGTACATCTGACTGAGATAATTAAATGCAAATGCAGACATTTCTTAAGTTTGAAAAAGTCTATACCAAGGTTATCATCATTTTGGATTTTTCATTATAGTTTAGTTTTACTTTTTTTACTTTTTTTCCCTCAAATTTAGTTTCAGTTAGTTTTTAGAGTGGGTTTGCTAGTTTTTGTTAGTTTTATTTTTTTCTAAATTTAGTTTTACTTTAGATTTAAGTCATTTTCATGTTTTAGTGCAGGATTCAAAAAGAATAAAATAATAAAACTGAGAAATACAAATGACTCTAAACAAGAAGTGACCAGAAGTGATGGATCGTGAGGTGCCACACGGTGTTCGAGTGAAATAAATCAATTTCATATCTGACAAAGACAAAAACGAATGGATTTTTATCTATAATTTCAATATTTTTTAGTTTTGTAGTTATATTTTTTCTTTTAAATATAGATTTTATTTATTTCAGTTAATGCAAATGTTTTCCCAATTCTGTTTAGTTTTATCTTAAATTTTATTTTCAATTTCATTCATTTTCAATAACGATAATAACCTTGGTCTGTACTTACCTTTAATATATTATTAATGTCTCATCAACTAATCACCAGAACTAAACAACAAAATATGAGATTTTTTTTCTCATCACAATGACCAACAGTGGTATGTACTGTTCTGATGCACTTTGTGAGTAAAGTAGGCTTCTTCTCACTTCAACATGTAATAGTCATTTTTCAGCATTTGCATTAAATCAACAGCTGCCATCATTTTTTCTTAATGCCAGCTCTGCTTGTTCTATACGCCCATTAAATCCTTGTTGGTCCCATGTCTTTCCCTTAGTCCTTCCATGGTGGGAGAATATGCTTCTTTCACTTTCTGTTCACAGACATAATTTGTATGTTAAGAAGTCAAACTCATTTCACCAAGGTTTGTGAGACAAAACTGTCCAGTGCACAAAATTAACAGCCGACACCAAAAACACAAGCTCACTTTTATATACTGTTTATGTGTGTGTGTGTAAACATTGCACATTTTATCAATGTGTGCTAGTGTTTGTGTTGTTCTGTATGGCTGCCTGTTTGTATGAGTGAGACTGGCGTACACAGTGCTAGAGTCAGAGCAGCTTCTCTTTGCCATAGATAGGCCTATTACACATGGGTACACTGCTAAAACCACATGATTACTCTGTTGTTCTGCCAGCTGCCCTGATGTCTCCTGTCACTGCTGTCAGTGTTACCAGTTGTTATTGCTTATTTGCATCAATAGCACTGCTGATGCTTCTACTGCAGGTGATGAAACAGCTGGAAAAAAAATCTCAATAGTACATGACACCTCTGCTAAGGCCTGTGCATTACCACCTTGTACACTCCAGGGAATCACATTCCCTACATTGCACACATCAAGCAAATTTTCCAAAGATAAGCAAGAAGCAGAGGTAAAGCTAAGAGATAGAAATCAATTAGAAAGTAATCTTGACTCGTGATATGAAACCAAACATCGTCAGTATGTGCCCATATCAAAGGCAAAACCTCATCATGTGGTTAAAGTTCCCCTCTGAATCCCATGCAGACCTGTCAGCAGAATGTTCTGGGTGTACGCTCATCAGTTTTATGCCTCCATACAGCCACAGCCATGGCTGGAGGCATTATGTTTTCAGGTTGTCTGTGCATCCATCTGCCCATGTGAACAAGATATATCAGTAACACCCAGCACAAACGTGTGCTAGAACTCAAAAGATGAGTTATCTCACACCATGCTTTTGCTGAAAGTTAAAAATTCATATGCTAATTAGCACATAAATGTATCACAGGATTAAATGATGAAGTGATGGCATTAGTGCTGGGTACCAAACTTTGATACTTTCATAGCATCAACCAAGAAGATCCATTCCTATCAGGTATCAAAAAATGACTCATCTCTTGGTGCCAAATTCTGATACCCAAATGTCTGTGAGCCATGCTGTTAGGTGTCTCTCGGGACGGGGGGGACATGTCCCCTTCAGATACATAGAGACACCAATCCATTACCCCACTTTCGCAGCATAAGGAGACAAACATCACTGGTAAAACAGAGCATTAATGTCATTGTAGCACCACTGGGAGCCCAGAGTCTGTGTGTTTAGACTCCTGGTGCATTCAAGTTGAACACAAATGTTGGAATTTTCAAGAATTTTCAGTCAGAATTTAAATCAGAACCCCCATGAAGTTGGATCTCCAACTCGGAAAGTCGGATTAATGTCACCAACCTGACATATAATCCATGTTATCTGCTACTGATTTAAACAGTAGCTGCATGTTTTGTTGTATGTCTGTAAGACTGGAAGAGCTGGGAGCACTAAACTTTGATGTTAAGATGATCTGAGCTCCAAAATCTGACTTTCAGTGAACACACCATAAGGCAAACTCTCACTCCCTCTCTTATTGAGGTGCCGGAAAATGTATCGTTCTGCAACCGCTATCAAAACAAATGTACCGAAATTGGCATTGTTTAAAAAAAAATAAATAAAAAATAAAGCAATACCCAGCCCGAGCTTTACTGGTTGGTGGAGCTATTCAGTATAAAACTGAGGCAGTAATTCGAGTTTGGAGTATTGAGTCTGAATAAGTAAAATGAGTTTTATAGTTATTATTACTTTGGACCTATTTTGAAGTTGCAACTAAATGCATAACAATAAATAAGTGTCATGTGTGAAGCTGCATTATATTGCATTATACACTCAGTACCAGAATGTACAGTGAACCACAATTGATAAAGCCACACTAGTGGGACACCAGTGTTGGTTCATTATCGATGAACATTTTCCAGGGCGTACCATCATGTTTTATGTTTGTCAGTGTGATCTGCCTACCTTCCAGAAAGCCATTTATTTCCGTTACTTTCTGGACAGAACATAAATTGTCATACAGAGACATGAAAACTGCTTAAGCATGGCAATTTTTGACAAGGAGCATCATGTCTCTTTTGCAGATTTCCTCCATTCAAGTCTCTTCTGATTAATATTAATGCAAACTAGCCGCTGAAGTGGAAAAACAATACAAAGAAAAGCAAACCAAGGCAATGCAAGTTTATTTCATACACAGATGAAGTGCAGGAACAAGAAGCACAGACATATCTACCTAATGGTTAAACTGAAGCAGCAGCATTCTTAATGAAGTCTTTTGTGGTGACCGTTACAACAGTCACACTTGCTGGAAATAAAAGGAGAAAAAATCTAAAACACAACAGTCAGCAGTAACGTAAGGCACTTGTCTGATCCTTAATTGCACACTAGGTGCAGACATACTATATAAGGTGTATCATTGTGTGACAGAGCCACAGGACCATTCTGCCTCTGTTGCTTCATCTCCCCTGACATTGGCGTTATCGTGCGTACCATCGCTGGTGGTTTCTGCTGGGCGACCCTACCCCCTGTAGAAAGATAAAAGCCTCACATTGTTTCTGCGCCGCTGGTGAATTCCTCGCTTTTATCTCTGCACTGACCTTGCTCAAAGTTTCTCCCTCTGCAGCACAGATGATCTCAGATAATGTAAGGGCAGCGTAATTGGATCAAAGTGACAGCAAACGGGCCGAACCCTGCTACAGTGAGAGACAGGTTAAGCTGTGCTGTCATCTGTAAACAGAATTGGTTTAGCATTCTCTGACCCAACCAGCAGCAGCAGTCCTGCCAGCCACGCCCCTCATCCACCACAGCGCTGACAACTTCGCTCATCCGTGTTCGTGCTGAGCGGTAATTGGCTTTTCAGAACATGATTGGAGGAAACACAGTGGAAGACCTTTGCGCAAGTCACACTGTCACATGCCATGGCAAGGTCGCAGTTCAGCTGAACTCAATTTGGCATTGCAAATTGACAAGCAAGCAAATCTTGGGTGAATTGAGTGAGCGGACGGATTGATTTAAGGCCAAGGATTCTCTTAAAGCAGAAATAAGGGGAACATTCAGAGGTCCTTGAGCTACACTACACAATATCCTCCTGAGTGTTGCAGGGGTGAAAAGAAACACCACCGTGGAC
The DNA here is from genome assembly GCA_029721515.1 of Synanceia verrucosa. Lineage (NCBI taxonomy): Eukaryota > Metazoa > Chordata > Actinopteri > Perciformes > Synanceiidae > Synanceia > Synanceia verrucosa. The sequence continues at coordinate 1,249,764 of CM056557.1, read as the reverse complement.
TACATTATAATGGTACAGCTCATCAATCAATGACACGGGACAGTTATGATGCTGTCATTTTATCAATACTGCCATACGTCTTCATACAGAGTTGCGTGTTGCAGTATTAAACTCAGTACTACTGCATTGGAACCAGAGGACAATCAAAACTGTGACACACGTGGCGTTGCAGCAGTTTTATCTGCATTAGCCTCCATGCAGATGTTACATCCACCCGAGGTTATCATTTCTGACTTGCAGCGCAGTAAGACTACATTATGCATTGCAATTTGATTAGTCAAACCCTTGTGTCTGTTAAACAGCTTGAGTCAAGATAGGGCCCAGTTCCCACTCCACTCCAGCACAAACCAAATCAAGTCAGAATGCTTAATTGTAGACCAATCAACCTTTACTAATGTAATGTCACTTTTATTTGATATGAATAAATGAGAAATCTTTCTGCTTGAGGAGTGTGTCGAGTGCGGGGGAGCACTGGGGGCCGGCATAGGCATGATGGGAATGAACTGCTTGATCTGCTGAATATTAATGCTCCTCTAAGATTATAAGGATTATTAGTTCTTTTCTCGCCTGACAATGGAGTTATTTTCAGACCCCATCGATTAAATTACTGAGAGAACTGCCTTTGATATGAGCACTCCCACACAAGAAGCCACCTTTGGAATATGAGTAGTGTTAAATCGAGCCAATCTCCAAGTAATGTATGTTATTAAAATTTAAACATATACAAGAGAGATTCTGATGAGCAGCCATTTTTGCGGCTTTATTTTGACTAATGAATTAATGAGTAAAGAAATTCCAGTAATGGTTTGAGGGGTGTACATGAAGACAAAGTGTCCTCAGGAATGATTCACAGTCTCATCTCTGGACTAAGTAACCTCTGTTTTCTCTCTCCTGTCTCCACAGGTAGGACAACTTATACATTTACATGTGTCTTTATGCAACTGTAGTAAATGTGTGTGTGTGTGTTCTCTGCTAATTGTCGCAGGTTTAGTCCCTACGAGTGGTATAACCCCCACCCATGCAACCCTGACTCGGATGTAGTGGAAAACAATTTCACCCTGCTAAATAGTTTCTGGTTTGGAGTTGGAGCTCTCATGCAGCAAGGTAGACGCCTCTGCCTGCCCCCCTTTTTCTAGCACAAGTCCCACTTTTTGCTGGGGGTCAACCTTGCTCTTTGACAGGGCCCATGACCATGCATGGGGGCCTCTGTGCATGATGCTAAATGCTTCACCGGTAGACTCCAGCAGGATGGACTGAATGAGATTTGAATGGTGTGATTAGCGATTAGTGGATGAGGTTGGAGTGCCTGCATGCTACCCCTCCCCCCTTACCCCACCTATCCACAGCCATCTGAACAGGTGAGTGTACCCACCTGCAATACCTGAAATGGATCAAATGGGTGAGATGGAAGAGAACTGAAACAGTTTCCCTGCCTGTATGGTTTAGTTTACTTTTACCAAATCAGTGCCATATCTTCTCAACGAGTTGGTCTCTCAAGACTGAGGGAAAAAAACAACCAAAGCTTAACAGAAAATGGAATGTTAGCACTTTAACAGTTATTATATATAGTGTATACTCTGTAATGCATTTCACACTGGGAGATATGTTGCATTATTAAATTGCATATAGCATGTCTTCTGAAGGAATGGATAATGCAACATATTTACAACAGTGAAGTGATTTATATATATATATATATATATATATATATATATATATATATATATATATATATATATATATATATATATGTATTGCCTGTCACATCTGAACTGACCAATTAGCTACTATAGTCTATAAAATAAATAAATTATCCTCCTTACTTACCTTAGTGGTATACTGTGGTTCAGATTTTAGTCAAAGACAAAGTCAGCTTTATTGTCAATACTGCAGTATGTCCAGGACAGAAATTATGGTTTGCTCAAGCCTTGGCGCATGAAGTACAAAAGTAAAATAAAATGAGTGCAATCAAACTAGAGAACTAGAGGATCAACTAAGACATGGTAATAAACAGACAAGGCACATACAGTCAATGTCATTTTATTTTGGTTTTTAAATATATGGTTCCTGTATTGCTGCCTCCACTCTAACACAGGAGAAAGGAATTTCATTTGTGGTGCTCACAGTACACCACCGAATTATTATGAGAAATTCATCTGAATTTGTTCAGAAAAAAAAAAAAAAAAAATCAAGATAACATAAATTCTCAGCTAAAGTTTAACATAAATAAAACGGAAGTGCCCCTTACTGCAGTTCAGAAAGTCAGTCCCCAAAGAGCTCCATGATAAAATGCCCAAATTTTTAGTAGATATAAAACTGTTCATAGCCTGGTTCAAAAGAAACAGAAACTATAAGAACTCAGACGGCTACACAGGGCTGCATATATCTCCTTCTCCTTCGTATAACCTGCCATGTTAGTCTTAGCTTGATTGGTATTTTCAAGCGAGGCTTTATTTATTCATTTATTTTTATTGGTGTGTCTTTCAAGACAGCAATGTTCTAGGTAGTCTTGATAATCCACAGAACACTACTGAAAGTCAAGAGGCAGATTTCAAAAAATTACATAAAAGCAAAATGATCTGCATGACAAGATACGTACATCCCACTATAGTGACATATTATGGCATCTATTTACTGATAACTTGTCCCTGTTTGCTGGTTGCATGCTTCCTTATACTGCTTGCCTTCTAATAACACCACATTAACTTTCTTGTAGATTTTATTTGAGTACATTTGAGTTATTTGAGATCAAAAATATGACTGTTTTGACTGTAAACAAAAAAAATACCACAAATAATTTAGGAAAAATAAAATGTGTTTGTCCAAATGTCGTACGTTTTTAGTTTCCAGACGTAGTCTAGTTTGTTAGGGTCGACCTGTTGAGAAGATGTGGCTGTGGACTACAGTGTGTGCATGGCACTGTGCCGGTCTGCACTGTAGAGAGGCTCCCCTGCCCGGCGTCCTGCCCCGCCCCCCAGAAAACTGTGGGATGTGCTGTTTGGTCATGACGTTACCTTGAGTACATGACAGTCAGCCCCAACCAGGCTCTGTTTGGGTCGACTCGCCTCTCTGAGTGGGTTGCCCCTCTTTTCTGTTCTGGTTTCTGAGGTGAAACAGGAAAAGACGCTTGGAGCTGGTAACATGTTCCACTTTTAAACCAACTTGCATCTGATAGCAGAACAAGCAGAATCCCTTGCTAACTGATGAATCTATGTTTGTGATAATGCCTGCCACCTTGATTTATGTTCTTGGTTATGATTTCATGAATGGGCAAAGTGGGTGGTGCTCTGCATTGGGGACTTTGATACTGTGGCCGAACCAGGTCTAATAAGGAGTTAAACTGACATTTCATAAGAATGTACCACTGGTTGACTTATCTTTAAAGTGATAGACACTTATAAATAACAAATATAGCCTTTAGGTGCTCCATCTATCTTCAGCTAATGCAATTCTTCACCTATAAATAACTAATAATAAAGTAATCATAAAGTGGCATCATGGTGCTACAAAAGATACAAAAGATTAAGTATAGTGACATTGCTCAGAAAACACATTCATTCCAATAATTAAACCACACACTTTTATTTTCATGGTGTTGGAAAGATAGTGTGAGTCCAAACAAATTTCCCTATACAGAAAATAAGTGTATAGTATTTTACTATATTGTATATAACAGGGGTTTGAATTGCGGTCCACAATGGGTTCTAAAATTTTGACAGAGGGGCCGCTATATATAGCTCTAATAAGCGCTGTGCCTACGTAAAGAGCATCTCTTTCCACTTTTCCTTCCGTACATTTCATGTTACAAATAAACTTTAACGATGCTCTTTGGTGGATTATTTGTTTGCTGAATTATAGGAGAAGCTTGGACAGATTCGGAAAAGATGGTTAATCTGATTTTATCAGCATGTTTGATCGTTAGTTATGACTGCGTTGTTACTTTCCTTGATTTTTTTGAATGGAGTTCTGCTTTAATCTTCTTTAGTTCGCATTTCGGGCAGTTTGTCCAGTTCGACTTAACTTTGCACATGCCACCGCAGATCGTGTTAATGCTGTGACAGCCTTAAATATATTATAATTGAATTTAATAATAATTTGGACAAGTTCGGTGGGCTGGATTAAACAGCCCAACAGGTCGTAGTTTGGTGTAGCATCGAGGGAGGAACCCTTGGATTGTATGCACCTCCTCTGGCCCACTGTTCCCTCTCCATTGCAGTATCAATAGCAGTGGGCTTGAGCTCCAGTTGGCTGTCATGTCTTTCTCTGCATGCTGCCTTTACTAGACAGCTCACTCGGGGGACTGCAAGAAAGAGAGAAAGTTTGATGAAAAGTGAGTCTCTTACAAAGGGAGTGGAGCACAGAGTTCTTAACCTCCTATCTCTCTGACTCTTTATCAGCTCTCCCTCTGAGTAAATGTGCAAAATCCCATCTTTCAATTGCTTAAGCCGCTTGAGGAGAATAGTCCTGATATAACCGAGGCCCACCTTCTTTCACCCGGACAACACTCCCTCACTCCCACTCCACCCACACATTTATGCTCCTTCATGCTCTGCATACATCCAGCATAAAACGTCACTGGAAGACGGAGCGATTTAGTGCACTCTACTGTAAGAGATCAAAAAGTGTGAAAGAAAGTGATTCTGTGCTAAGCTAAGCAACTCAGTGTAGATAGTGGAAGGGCTGACCAGACCAGCGTTTATGGCAGCAGCATCTCTCAATGAAGTGAATTAATTTCACATGGTCACTTCCATCATTGCAGTCACTCAGGGATGAGTTAAATCTGCAAATTTTTATCTAGAGTTTACTGTTTGACCACTTTAACATGCAATTTGCTATGGACCAAACTAAATTGACAGGGTTGATCTGATGATCAGTCTGAAATAGGGGAAGGTGCAATTGAATTTCATAAAACCCTGTTAAACAACTGTACACTGCACAGGTAGTACTGATAATGAATTGTTGTTTGTTCTAGTGTATAATTTAATGCTTAGTCATGGCTGTACCAGCTACTAACAGGACACCACTGCATGCTAAATATCTGTAAATGAACAAGAAAGTATACAGGCCCTAACTGAATCCATGTTAACAAACAGATGCAGCCAGAAACCAAACAGCTCATATGACTGAGACCAGCCTCCAAGAAACCTAGCAAAGACAGTAAAGACTAAATACCAGTGACCAGGTCCAACCATGAGGCTGCCCACTCTGCCCACTGTGTGTATATGAGTGTTTGATACAGGCAGCAGATGCAGAGGCCTAGCCTGGCCCGGCCTGGCCTAACCTGGCCTGGTCTGGTCTGGCCTGGGTGCTGCCCCCTCCCCAGCCCAAAGCTGTACCAGGCCTCACCACCCTCCTCTGCTCCTCTCGTTCAGGATCTGAGCTCATGCCGAAAGCCCTCTCCACCAGAATTGTAGGAGGAATCTGGTGGTTTTTCACGCTAATCATCATCTCCTCCTACACTGCAAACCTGGCGGCTTTCCTCACCGTGGAGAGGATGGAGTCGCCCATAGACTCTGCGGATGACCTGGCCAAGCAGACGAAGATAGAGTACGGCGTAGTGGAGGATGGCTCCACCATGACATTCTTCAAGGTTAGTCAAAGCTGGATGTGTTTAACCAACTGACAGCTGTCTTTTCGAGTGTATTTTGTCACTGGTATAGATTCACAAGTGTGTAAGAAAAATGGAAAGGAAGGCCAAATCTGAAGATGATGTGGTCTAGTCTGATTAAAGATGCTGTAAAAGCTCATTTAGAGAAAGAATATAGTTTTCAGAGTAATAATCGTTTCATCTTTTCCTTGCTATGGCAGCGAGTCTCGCTGAGGTTTTGCAGATATTGGATCAGATGTAACAATTGCAGGTTACCTTCTAAATACCTTGCAGTTCACTGTCTGTGGATGGACAAAGTCACCGATATGATGCAGATGTGTGTGTCAGTAGCATTGTTGGGCAGTAACAGTATCTTTTGACACTCAATTTTGACACTATCTAATACTCTAACAGTTTCATTTTTAAATAAATAAACACAGTTACCGTTATAATATGGTGCATTTGTCCGTTACTTGGTAAATGATTTCATGACTGATGAATTCAGATTGTTTTCATTCATGCTCTCAGATGTCACTATGGACAGGGAGGACATGTCCCCTTCAGATTCATAGTAACGTAAACAGTAGCTACATGTTTTGTTGTATGTCTGTAAGGCAGGAAGAGATGGGAGAACTAAACTATGAGGTTAAGATGATCAGAGCTCCAAGTTCTGACTTCCAGTGAACACACCATAAGACAATCTCTCACTCCCCAGGGTCCTAAAGAGAAACTAAAAAGTTAACATTAACAGTAACACATTACTTTTTTGTGTAAGTAATCAACAAATTGAGATACTAGTTAACTAGTTACTACTTTTCAGTGACTAGCACAGCACTGGACAGCAGAAGGGGTATGGGAAGGGAGTGAAATATTTTGCACCCAGTCATCGTGTTTATAGTCATGAGTAGGGGTGTTAAAAAATATTGATATGGCAATATATCGCAATACTTTGTCTTCTGGTATCGTATTGATTTTTAATTTATTAATATCAATATTTTCCAACCCCAACATAATCATATTTTGGCCTGATTTTAAATCCAGAACGACTTCCGCTCCTCCGCTCCAGTAGATGTTGCTGTACCGCTACTGCGCTACACGGCTTTTGTGGTGAGTGAGGCAGTGAAGAAGTCGACAGTAAACAAGCAGAAGAGAGCAGTGAGCTGTGAGCTCACCGGCATCCGCAAAAAAAACAAAGCCGACGTTTGGAGGCACTTTGGCTTTCAAACGAAAGAAGGAACTAATAAGCGGGACAAGGAGTACGGAGTTTGCAAACGATACACTGAGATAATAGCACAGCCGCCGCTGAACGGACTCTCCTCTCGCTCCCTCTCAAGACAAACACCGGCACAGACACATTACCACACTCAGAGAGCGGTGCAAAAAAGTTAAAAGCAGTTTCAGAACATGTAAGAATGTAATAATCATACTCTCAGATGCTATTGGGCACAGGGGGACATGTCCGTTGAGATTTATCCGTCACACAACTTTCCCAGCATAAGGCGACAAACATCGCCGGTAAAACAGAGAATTTACTGCAGTAGTATGGAGAGCCTGGCGTCTACATGACTCAGCTCATGGTGTGTTCAATGTACACGAATGTTGGAATGTACATGTCAGAATTTAAATCATAATGAAGATGGAAAGTCGGATTTATCTCACCAACCAGACATAAAATTCATGCTAACTGCTACTTACGTAAACAGTAGCAACATGTGTTGTAAGGCTGTAAGGCGGGAAGAGCTGGGAGCACTAAACTTTGAGCTTATGTTGATTAGAGCTCCAAGTTCCAACTTACAGTGAACCCACCATAAGACAAACTCTCACTCCCTAGTGTACTAAAGAGGAACTGGCAGCAGCCTGTGACTGTTGAATATCATCAGTCTATCATGATAAAGCCCACCCATACGGAAAAAAAAACAGAAAAAAACATGTAAAAAATTACAATACATTATATATATATATATATATATATATATATATATATATATTTTTTTTTTTTTTGTCAGCACCTCTCCCATCATAAAACACCACAGTATGGCAGGTCTCAACTTTTTCAACTTTTTTTCGAAGCTATCATTCTTTATTAGAATTTCTTATTATGAGCCAGAGAGGAAAGTGCTGCACCTTTTGTGAACTGAGGGGGAAAACGGATGATAGACAGGATGACATAGGATGGGTGGGAAAGGGCTACAAACATGCAGTGTTATTAGAAATAAGGAATGTGAGATGCATTATTCCTAACAACCAATCTCCCCAAAATAAGAAGAAGACAGAAAAGATAATAACAATAATAATAATGATAACGACAATAATAAGTAAGTAAATAAAGCTGGGCACTAAGGGGCGAAGGTGAGATGTAAGAATGCATAAAAAGCATGAATTTGGTGTGAAGCCCAAAGAGTGATTTCACCTATTCTGGCGGGTCCCATCAGTACTCAACAATGGGACAAGACAGGCATTCGTACACCCTGAACCAACATGCATGAGTGACTGGCACCGAAGCCTAGAGCAGCTAAGACGACTGAGCAGGGGCCCGCTGGCCAAGCGTCCGTCCCGCCCAGAGAGCTAACCAGGACCACAGAGAAACACACGATTCCAGGGACCAAGAGAAGGCACAGCCAGACTGTGACACAAACTAACGTCACCTAACCTGCATGTTTTTGGACTGCCAACTCCATCCTGGTGATCAAACCAGGATGCTAACCACCAAGATCAAATATTGCTGTACCTTTTTACCTTCATGTTCTGCCTACTGAGGCTCTGCTTTGGAATCCCATCAATGTTGGCTCATATAGAATACCTGCAGCATGTGTTAATACAGATTCATCTTCCCTGCAGTACATCTCTTTGCTCAGACTTCTCGCCGCTGTTTTTTTTTTTCATTTGATTTTGTTTTTCCTTCTCTTACCATAGCACTCGGACAGCTTTCAGATTTATCTTTTTTTTCACACCTTGTTTTCATCCATCTGCACAATAGCCACACATGCATTTGCAGGTACTGTTCACACACAGGGACGTGGCTGTGATTAATATGTTTGTGTTTGTATCGCCTTCACACCGAAACACACTCACACCAATTCATTAGAAGACTGCTGTGCTGATAGCTGCATAGCTTCTTTATCATTTCACCACCCAAATGAATGGAAACAACAGTTGGTGTAAGAAGCAACATATGTGCTTTTTAATCATCGTACCTCTGAAGTCCCTTTGCAGCCATCATTTACAGCCTCAGGGTCAGAAACTCTTAGACCAAGTCATCTGTGCATTATGGTTAGGTTAGTATAATTAGGTTTATACCGATGCTCATTCTAATTTTTCTCTGTTGCTTATATGTCACTTTTGAAAATGTGCAAAACAGCATGCTCCAAACTTTCTGCAAAACAAAAACCAAAGATAGCAACCCCCCCCAAAAAGCAGCCTTCCTTTTCAACACAGAATATCACACATTCACATGTTTAATTGTGATAAAAATAAAACTACTAAAAAAACAACGAAATGTTTTTGGCAGAGTGGTAACTACTCAGTGTCTTCCATTTATCTCATCCACATCACACCTTCCAGGCCAAACACCTCAGATCAAGAATTCCACTTTAGCACAGAAGAGTCACTGCTTAAATCGACACTAATGTTAAATGTTAACATCCAATGTTTGACTGATATCCACTAATAAACTCCATCAATGCCCCTCATTGTTCACTGTGGCTGCTCTGATGTTCATGTGTTGCCAGTGGTGAACAGTAACAGAGTACATTTACTTGAGTACTGTACTTCACTACATTTTTTGAGTATCGGTACTTTACTTTGTTTTTATTTAGATACTTATGAATTTCACTCCACTACATTTGAAAGACAAATATTGTACTTTCGACTCCACTACATTTCTAGGAAGCTCTTCGTTACTCGTTCATTTTAGGCTCAGCAAAGCTTTTACATCCTTAGTAACACACTATGGACGGGGGGACATGTCCCCTTAAGATTCATAGAGACACTGATCCATCCCCCCACTTTCCTAACATAAGGTGTCAACATCGCCACTAAAACAGACGATTAATGTCATTGCAGCAGCATTGAGAACCCGTTTGTGTTCGGTGCATTCACTTGTACGCGAATGACAGATTTTTCATACTCCAAGTCAGAATTTAAATCAGAACCTTCCGTGAAGTCAGATCTCCACCTCAGAAAGTCAGATTAATCTCATCAACCAGACATAGAATCCATGCTATCTGCTACTGATGTAAACAGTAGCTACGTTTTGTTGTATATCTATAAGGCTGGAAGAGCTGGGAGCACTATACATTGATCTGTGCTCCAAGTTCTGACTTCCAGTGAACACACCATAAACTCTCACTCCCCAGGGTCCTAAAGAGGAACTGGTAGTAGCCTGAGCCTGTTGATCACCATCAGACCATTGTCTGGTACAGTATATCTACCATGATAAATTTAAATGTCAGGAGATACATAAAATGCATTTCCAATAAAGTTTGGCAAGACCTGTTGTTATTTTTATGTTGAGGCAGTGGGGGTGTTGTTGGCAGCTGCTGAATGTAACTAATAAAGTAGCTTGTAATCTAAACTAGTTTCTTTTAAAATCAAGTAATCAGTAATCAGATTACTTTTTCAACATTGTTGGCCACATGCTGTACTCCACTGTAGAATGGAACCATCCACCTGGCGCTCACACCTGGGATGGATTTGGAAATGTGTAGCAAGCTCTTTCACTTTCATTCAAACAAAACTCAGCAATGGAGATGTCAGGAGAAAGTCAAGCTGAGAAACCAGCACATGTATGGTCATATCTAAGCTCCATGTTTGAGATTTTGAAAATGAGAAATGATTCTGATAATTTCAAATCTTTTGTGTTCACTGTGTACAAACTACATTTCTCCATTCAAGAACTCACAATCCAACCTGAGAAAACAATACAGCAGTGTACTGATGTTAGATAATGTACTTTGTACTTTTGAATACTTAAGTATTTTGAAAAATAGGTACTTTAGTACTTCAACTTGAGTAAAATTTTGACCAAGCAACTTTTAGTTGTAGCTGAGTAAGATTTGACCACGAGTATCAAGTCTTTGACTCAAGTACTGGAGTTGAGTACTTTGTCCACCACTGCATGTTGTTGATCGAGGCTTCCTGAGCAGTTTACGAGCGTAAACGCTCACCAAATATCCACTTCTATAGTCTCCAACTGGAGGAGACGCAGAGCATCATTCAACCCTGATGCACAAGTGGAGCAGATAGACGAACGATGGGTGATTGATTGTGGATAAATGATTGTTTAAAGCATTTTTCCTGCTTCTTTTTACTTAGATTTGAGGACAAAACATTTTTTGATACCTTATATATCCCAGAAGCCATGATGAAGAGAAGATCAGTGTTATTCACTTCAGCTGTCAGTGGTCAGAATGTTATACGGTGTAGACAGATAGATGGATGGATGGATGGATGTCCAGTTTCAGTATTAATCAGTCCGGGCAGATGCAGGGGGCATTTGTCCACCACAGAGAAAACATATTCTGTCCACAGCTCCTGTCTGAGGCATTTCCTGTAAAACACCCAGTCGTCATGATAGACGTGTTCGATTATCATCACTCTTACTCAATTAAGTGGAACACATTCACAGTTGATGCATGCATTTACGCAGTAAAACACAAGTCTAATGGTGGCTAATTATACAAATGTCTGCACAGGATAGTCTCTGAAGGATTGAGGTGTGTCACTCTTCCTGGCAGGGACATTCCCTATGGACTGTAGCTACAATAACACTGAATAATTTAGCAAGTAAACACACAGCTTTGCTGCATCTTGCATGTTAGCTAATAAAATCAAATCTTATTAAAGCATTACTCGTATTTCATTTCATTGTGTATATAGTGTGGTGATGGTAAAGACAATAGCCCTTTACAGGCGGTGGCACTGAGTCTTGTCATGTCTCCAGGGCTATTCAAGCCTGAGCTGCTTTGCATTGGCCCGAAGACAAATGGGAGAAAACCTCCAGTGTTTTCAGATGAGGATTACTGCTTGATAACTGAGAAGAGAGAGAGGCTGGATATTGAAGTGAGGAGGGGGAAGAAAAGCTATATACATAAACAAACGTATATATTTTTTTTATTTCACCTTGCTCCAGCTCATGGCTGTATGATGCAACTTCTTCATGATTGCATGAATAAATTCAGAAGAAAACAGCAGCTTACTGTGCATATTTATAATGATGAAATGCAAGTGAGCCTCTTTTCACAGCACAAGTGAAAGCTCATTCATATTCTGCATTGTTGATATGCTATATGTCCCTGTCAAAAACACTGCAGACTACATGATATCAACCTTATTAAAAAAAAGAAAACAGTCACAGAGTACCCCACTACTCACAGTCCTAAATGTAATAGTGACATCTTTGCTTAACCATTGCTCATACAAATGGCTAGGAAGGGTAACATGGCAGCTATATTATGATATATCATGACAAAGAGTTCTCTTGACTCCAGTGGCCTCCACAGTCACCAGATCTCAGTCCAATAGAAACTTTGGGATGTGGTGGAACAGAGTGGCATTGTTGATGTGCAGCAACTGTGTGATGTTTCCAGCTCCTTGTTGAATCAAGTACTAGCTAGTAGCTAGTAAAAACCTATAGTACTCTGCTTTGGTACTCACATAAGAGGAGATAAATGCACAGTTAACTCTTTGAGTGTCATTGAGCTATTTGTACGTCACTGAAAATCCAACACTTGGGTGCCATAAACGTATATATGTCAAAGTGGTTTTTCAGCAGCAGGCACAAAAGAGCGCACTCACACAGCCTGTGAGTAATGTTAGGGCTTCTGGGATTTGTTGTCAAGACATAAAGAGACGGAAGAGCAGGAAGTGGAGACGATCAAGATTAGAGAGAAAAACAAGCAGAATCTGGACAAAAAGTGGTGATTTTGGTGAAAGTGTCCTCTACTCTACCTCTGATAAAACAAGAATGGAACAAGGTAAAAACAAACATTTTTTTTCATGATGAAATAGAGAGTCTCTTCTTTCATTTAGCTATTCAGTGTTTTCAGAGTCATAGTACAAAATATTTTGTTGGTCTTGAAAGATGACTCAAAGTCATGTAAAGTCAAGTTACAGTCCAATATCACAAATTATGAATTTGCCCCATTGGGCTTCACAATCTGTACAGGATATGACACCCTCTGTCCATTACAAATGACCCTCACATCGACTAAGGAAAAACTCCCCAAAAAAAACCTTTTTACAGGGAAAAAGAAACAAAAGAAACCTTAGGAAGAGCAACAGAGGAGGGATCCCTCTTCCAGGATGGACAGACGTGCAATAGAAGCCATGTGTACAGAATAACAACAATGAAAACACATTACCACTACATATAAAATTGTATGGAAATGTCCAACTCAATATAACAACAGCTAATATACAGTGTGTATATATAGAATTGTATAAGAGTGTCCAAGGAGATGAAGAGCATCATCAAGCTATCAGCAAAGGATGAGAAGCACATCTTCCTCTCCACCACGCCAACCAGAAGAAGCCTGGGCAGCACGTCCTCCTCTCCACCACACCAACCAGAAGAAGCCTGGGCAGCACATCCTCCTCTCCACCACACCAACCACAAGAAGCCTGGGCAGCACGTCCTCCTCTCCACCACGCCAACCAGAAGAAGCCTGTGCGGCACGTCTTCCACTCCACCACACCAAACAGGAGAAGCCTCCGCAAGATGACCTCATCACCACCACGTCACTCAGCACCAGAAGATGAAGCCTGACTGGTCTGCACAACCACTACTCCACCAGGTAGACTGAATCCATGGATACCTGTGAGATGAGAACTCACAGGGACTACGAGGCACAAAACTAATCTGCAGCATGTGTTAAAGGGAGGAAGAGTAAACACATCCTCTTCTCCACTACTCTAACAGATACAACCTGAGCAGCATCGCCTCTTCTCCATCTCACCACCATCACGACAGACCAAAATGGGCAAAAACACTGGAACAAGGCACTTTCAGTTTTATGAAAAGGCTGGCACTCAGTGAGTTAACATCAAAGCCACTTGGCTTGGTTAAGCTAGATAATCATGTGCATACTACAGCTGTAGCACATTCAAAATGGTTTATAATAAAAAAAAATACACCAACGTTCTACATTCCTAAATGAACCCTAATCTGTAAGTAAACTAATTTAACCAGTTGGGAGACAAAGAATTTTTAATAAATGCTGAATTAATCCCCAAAGAGAAATTCAATTTTTTACCCACTTCAAACAAAACAAATGTATTTAATTGAGCGATTTCTTAACATTACATAAATGTGAATGCTATTTATCCCAAATTGAAAAAGAAAAATGATCCAAGCAACATGATTCAATCCATAATAATTAGTACCCAGAAAAAATGGTAGCATTGTATGTTTCTGCAAGCTATGGATACCTTGAATGCAGATGCATTTCATATCTTACTGTCTTACTGTATGTCACACTTGCAGAATTTCATAATGTCACAGGATTAATATTGTGAAATGATTGGTTCGGTTTAGCCAACAAAACTATTTGGTTAAAGTGTAAAAATGTAACATACGAACCATACCAATGCAAGTAGGGCACATAAATAACTGCATTTATTGTGACACAACAGTGTTATATAAAAAGCACAAGGTCAACATTTACTTTTGTTTGTTTGTTGGACTCTGCCCCCACACCTTCCACCTGTCCACAGAGGACCTTCTTGCTTGTTATACTCACACTAGATATACTGTATGTCTACAGCTAAATGTGCTGAAGGCCAGCGCGTTGGTTGGGTGGTATACGCCTCTGCGCCACACGTGTGTGGGTGCTAATAGCTCAGAGCTATTTGCTTGGCATTGCAGTTAGGGGTGCATTTCACCTGGTGGTGTAGCTGTGATTTCCCTTGAATGTAAAGACACAATGCACTATACGGTTACCCCGGTTACTGTTGTCAACTATTTTCAATATTTTCTTTATTTGTACATTTTATATATGCTATTTACGAATATGCTGCTATGAATGCATAACTGGTTTTCCATCATCATCGTTTTCATATCATAAACAGTAGATGTGAAATAGCAAGGGGATGCTTTAGAAAAACAAATTTGCTGTTTGTGCTGACAAAAAACATGCACCACTGCCCATTGGCATTGGTCTGGATTCTTTTGATTGGAGCCTTGTGAAAAAATATACAAGGCACTCTGTAAAAGCAGTGGGGCTCTCTTGACCAGGACCAACAGAGTGTGTTGTTGATGGCAATTCAAGGCTACACTCACACACACATTATGTAGACTCACTCTGCTTTCTGAAAATAGAATGCTCAGAAACACATAATCACATCTACAGGATATACACAGCTGTACATGCACATGACTGCTCCATGGTTAGGAAGAAGTGCACAGTACAGTAAAACACATAGCAGAACCATATTTAATCACGTAAACCAGGAAAAAAGCGAAGTTTTCCTTTCATCAGTAAACATCTGCAGTACAAGCAAAACTTTCTCTGTGATTTACCAATAAACTGTAAGCATTATAACATATTGAACCAAAGGCTTACTTGGTACAAACGCTGCTTACTTGGTTATCAAAGAGCATTCATGATTCACGTTAAATGTGATATTAATTGGTGGCAAGTTGCCGCTGACTCCAGACATGGCATCACTGCTTAATGCAATGAGATGGAGCTGAGGCAGGCTGAATGAAGGCACCTAGCTTGAAGGTACCGACTTGTCTTTTTGGGACGGTACGAGAGGAGGTAAAACTGTATTTCAGACAGTGAGTGAAAAGAGGACAAAAGTAACACAAAGTTTTCTAATAGAAACCCAAAAATGGGGTGGGCTGGGGGTGGGGCGGTTGGGGCGGGTTGGCCCTCTTGTCTCTGGCCTCCTGGGCTTGTTCGTGGCGCTGTGGGGGCATCTGGCTGTGCCTCCTCTTGATCCCTGGGTTTGCGTGTTTCTCTGTGGCCCTGGTCAGCTCTCTGTGTGATGCCTCCTGGGTGTTCCTGGTGGGACGGACGCTCGGCCAGCGGGCCCCTGCTCAGTCGTCTTAGCTGCTCTAGGCTTCGGTGCCAGTCACTCATGCATGCTGGATCAGGGTGTACGAATGCCTGTCTTGTCCCATTGTTGAGTACTGATGGGACCCACCAAAATAGGTGAAATCACTCTTTGGGCTTCACACTAAATTCATGCTTTTTATGCATTCTTACATCTCACCTTCGCACCTTAGTGCCCAACTTTATTTACTTACTTATTATTGTCATTATCATTATTATTATTATTATTATTATCTTTTCTGTCTTCTTCTTATTTTGGGGAGATTGGTTGCTAGGTATAATGCATCTCACATTCCTGATTTCTAATAACACTGCATGTTTGTACCCCTTTCCCATCCATCCTATGTCATCCTGTCTATCATCCGTTTTCCCCCTCAATTCACAAAAGGTGCAGCACTTTCCTCTCTGGCTCATAATAAGAAATTGTAATAAAGAATGATAGCTTAGTTTCCAGAGAGGACTGGGGCCAGTCACACACATGCACAAAATATCATACTTTTCTGCAAGATTAAAATAAGCACCAATCCCATAAAAAGTTGACACCTGCCATACTGTGGTGTTTTACGATGGGAAGAGGTGCTGACAAAAAAAAAAAAAAAGAAACCCAAAAATAAGCATAAAATGTCTTTTATACTACAGAACCCTGACCAAACCCTGGTAGTGATGCCATGGTAACAACCTGGTAATAATAATAATAATAATAATAATAATAATAACAATAATAAGAGAGAGAGCCTTTTACAAATCCAAGGATGCTTAACATGTTAGTAAGGGAGGGAAGGTATCATCCAAAAGACTGAAAGACTGAAGGCTTTGAAGAAGTGGCGGCCGTTGGTCTTTCAAAGAGCTCATTGTCAGTTTACATCGTAAAATTCAATGAAATGATCTAACAAAACAATATTAAATTCGAACAAGGAAATGTTTAAATTATGTTAAACTGAAACAAGGACATACTATGAGTGAGTTTTGTGTAAGAAATTTCACAGAGCAAATACCAACAAATGGGTTGCAGTTTGTCTTTCAGCTTCACTTGCAAAATCCACGATGGGACTGAGCTGAGCTGTCAACTAACGGTGTACAGTATATCTCAAAATACCTGTTAATCAAAATGGGATTCAGCCTTTCGAATGATCCTCCAATCATCACGTGGATGCTCAGTGAAAAAAACTGTTCCATGCAGTCCCATTGAAGTGAATGGACACTCAGCTTCTATGGGCAAATGCACTGAAAACAGCACTATGGGAATGTATAAGAAGTTAACAACTCAGTCAATTTGTGATAAGTAGCTGATACTGAATGAACTCCTCTTCAAGAAGAACGTGTTCTAACGCATTCATAGTCAATGAAATGTTAACACAACCATACATATTTAACCATTTAATTTTTGACATTTTAAGGGAAGTTGAGCTTCCCTTCCAGCCTTAAAATCACCTCTGCTTTGAAAATCAGGTGGTGGTTGAGATGTTTTTTTTGAAAATGTACAGAGAGGCAGCGGATATCAGGAGAGCGAGAGTTCCAAAGGGTTGGGGCACTAACACTGAAAGCTTGGTCTATAGGTGGAGGGGGTGACTTACCCTACCAGGGGCCAGATGTATCATTGTAGATACACAGTTTTTTACACGCTTTTTTGCAATTTTGTGCGTACAAGCTTTTCTCCACCATATTTGGGATATATCAAACCAAAACCTATCGGGAAAAAGAGTATATATTTACGACCACTTTGATCATGGCGTATCGTTTACACCCTAATTTACACGCTTTTTGGGGATGGTGGGAAACGCATGTACAGAGTTGGAGAATTGCAATCTGTGAGGGAGAGATGAGGCTCTCGTACATACATACATACATACAAAAAACGATTCACAGATCATTGACTCTATCAGACCCAATTAACAACAATAACCATAATAATACATCTTATTTGTTAAGGCTTTTACAGATGCTCATAGGCACTTCACAGTGGTAAAAATTACAAATACATCAAATATTGTTCCATATGGATTCATCTTCCTCATTTGATCTTTGCTGCTTCAAATGTTACTGTAATGATCCTCACTCACTAAATACATCTCACCATCAAACCAAATGCCAATAATTGATGTTCACTGTCATCAAGATGTGCACACCTGTGTTCTACAAGCATATAAATATCGCACTGAGTCCACCTGTGCGTAACGGAACAGGATGGATCCAGCAAATCTCGGGCTGTTGGATGAGCTTGCATGCGCTATTACGCACAACGATGGAGATGGTGCGGGAAGGATCAGGAGAGAGTGGATGTTCCGGGACCAACAAGATCTGCTGGCCCATGATGATGACTGTCTAATCCGCCAGTTTAGACTCCCTAGTAAAAAAAGATAGCACAGTGAATGATATGGTGAAGGTGGTGGAATTGCACATTAATAGATGAGAAACAAAAAATATATCAGGATATTGCACATTACATATGTATATTATGAGACATAAGTATGATAATGACATCCCACATGATTACTTATATATATTGATTATTATATAAACACGTTATTATATATTATTTATATATTTATATATTGTTATTGCACAAGATAAGATGGAGTCTGACAGCAGCAGATGGGAAGGAGCGGCGGTCTCCTTCACACAGCGAGGGTGGAGCAGCCGCTCACTGAAGGAGCTGCCCAGTGCTGCCAAAGTGTCCTGCAAGGGGTGGGAGGTGTGTCCAACAGGGATTATAGATTAGCCACCATTCTCCTGTCTCTCACTACCTCAACTGAGTCCAGGGGACATCCCAGTACAGAGCTGGCCTTCCTCATCAGTCTGTCCAGTCTTTTCTTGTCCCTGGATGTGAGTCTGCTCGTCCAGCAGACCACTGCATAAAAGATGACTGATGGCACCACAGAGTCATAGAAGGTCCTCAGGAGTGACCCCTGCACCCCAAAGGACCTCAAGCTCCTGATCAGGAAGAGTCAGCTCTGACCCTTCTTTAAACGGTAATTTTTTCTCCCATCTAGTGGTTAAATTTGACTTTGCATGCATTGCAACATGGTTGGAACTACGGTAAGCAGAATGGGTCAAGGCAAGGCCAGCCATAGACGGGCATGGGGCACTCTCAGGCGGCCACTCACCGTGGATCCCCAGCCCGGAGCTCCATCATTTTATGGCCCTTTTACGCTTTTTTGCCAATGAGGATTCGACACAGCAAAGTATGGTCTTGTATTATGACCAAAAGTGCAGTGCAGGTTTTAGTTTAGTGCTGGGTAAGTAAAACTGGCGTCTCCACCTTGCTTCTCTGTGAAAAGTGAATCGCAAAACGTGGAAATGCATTTTGTCCTATGGGTACTAGCAGGTAGTGCTTTATGTCCCTCTCTGCAGTTTGTAGTTTTTGATAGACTGGAAAGACATGGAAGCCTCCGTATGAGCGACCCGCTCTATGTAAAGACAGATAACTGATTCTTCGCCCAGAAGGATAAGTCAGATTGCTGGCATAAGTTATTTTACACCAATGAGGATCTATTTATGAATGAAAATGTTGATTTGAGAATCATTAGAGAACTTCTGCAGGTGACAGCTTTTAGAGTTATGGATGAAGTCTACTGTGTAGACTGTGAACAGGAAAGGTGCCAGAACTGTCCCCTGCGGGGCCCCAGTGCTGCAGAGAAGTGTGCTGGACACACAATCCTGTTTTCTCACATACTGTGGTCACTCTGTGAGGTAGTCCATAATCCAAGTAGTGAGGTTGTGGTCCACCTCAGTACGGTCAAGCTTGCCCCCAGCAGTGTAGCCTGGATGGTGTTGAACACACTGGAGAAGTCGAAGAACATGATCCTCACAGTGCTTCCAGTCTTTTCCAGGTGACTGAGGGAGGACTGTAGCAGGTAGATGACAGCGTCCTCCACCCCGATGCCAGGTTGACAGATGAACTGCAGCGGATCCATAAACGGGCTCACCAGCGGGTGCGGGTGGCTGAGGACCAGTCTCACCAAGGTCTTGATGAGGTGAGACGTCAGCGCCACCGGCCTGTAGCCGTTGAGTTCCTTGGGGTGTGGAGTCTTTGGAACCAGGACCAGACAAGATGTTTTCCACAGCTGTGGCACTCAGACTCAGGTTGAACAGGTGCTGAACAATCCCACAGAGTTGTTCAGCACAGGACTTGAGGAGCCTGGGGGAGACCTCATCTGGACCTGCTGCTTTCCTCATCTTCAACTTCCTCAGTTGGTTCTTCACCTGGATTGAGGTGAAGGACAAGTTGGAGGAGGTGGGGGGTAGGATGTCAGAATGTGCAGAGGAGAGGGGAGGAGTTAGGGCAGGAAGTGGTGTAGAGGTGATGACTGGAGATGAGCTGAGGGTGGAAGAGGTGCAGACAGTAGGTGGTGCAGACAAGGGGGTCCTCACCAGACTCCACAGATGTTGTTTTGCTGCAGCTGAACCTCCATCTTCTTCCTGTAGCTCAGTTTCCTCTCTCTGATCTTCCTCCTGAGCTGTTTCTGTACAGACCTCAACTCCTCCCTGTTGCCTGATACAAAGACTCTCTTCTTGTCCTTCAGGAGAGCCTTAATATCAGGAGTAATCCAAGGTTTGTTGTTGGAGAAGCACCGTACAGTCCTGGTGGGTACAGTGCTCTCCACACAGAAGTTGATGTAGTCTGTCAGGCAGTGTGTGAGCTGCTCAACGTCCTCCCCATGGTCATTACTGAATACATCCCACAGCGTTGTGTTGAAGCAGTCCTTCAGAGCCTCCACAGCTTCATCGGACCATCTCTTCACTGTGCGAGTGACAGCTGGCTGCCTGTGTACAAGGGGTTTATACACAGGCAGGATATGCACCAGGTTGTGGTCAGATCTGCCTAGGGGAGGGAGAGGCTGGGAGCTGTATGCCTCCTTAGTGTTGGCATAACAGAGGTCCAGTGTTTTATTGTCTTTGGTGTGGCAGGAAACATACTGGGTGAAGGTGGGCAGAGTGGAGGATGGAGAGACATGGTTGAAGTCTCCAGAGATGAGAAGGAGGGCATTAGGGTGTTGTGTGTGCAGCCTGCTCACTGCTGAGAGCAGGACATCGCAGGCCTCATCAGCGTTAGCAGAGGGAGGGATGTATGCAGGTAGAAGGGCCTCATGCTAACGGCTAACAGTTTCCCATGATGATCGAGGGGAGGACAGGATTGGAATGTCTCCTCCTGACGCAGTGCACAAGACCAGCACTGCTTCCCCGTCTCTTCCTTCTCACCTCGCGGGGGACATCAGGTCTCTCCTGGGGTAGCAGCACTGTCATGCTATGGAGTGCTAACAGCTGGTCCCTGGTGTAAACAATGGAGCCATTGGAACATGTGGGATCTCCGGATATGGTTGAAATCAAAGCCAGAATCAGGGTAAAAAACAGTATAAGTTGAGAGAGTGTCATGTCCATTTTATAATAAATAAGTAAAGGATAAAAAGTACAAAACAAGAATGTTAAATAAGGGGAAAAAGCTCAACGGTGAGCAGGAGCTGCTGAAAGGCTGCCACTTGTGTGGTGCCGGAAGTAGAGTGAGTTCTGAATCCTGATTGTAGGGTTTCAAAAAGCTCATAGTTGGACATATGCTGGAGGAGTTAAGCGGCAACTGCTCTTTCTAAGACTTTGCAAAGGAAAGGAAGGTTGGAGGTTGGCCTGAAGTTGTTGAAGGCTTTTTCAGGATGGGGGTGGCAGAAACTGTTTTGAAACTAGAGTGGACAGTACCAGAGACAAGGGAGGCAGTCACGGCCAAAAACATCCTTCTGCTTTATGGTCTGTTTGGCTCTAAGTGGAACCATAATTTCAACATCATGCTGTATTGAAGAAGACTAGAAACTAGAGACCGAGACCATAAACTCATGTTTACAATGTTTACTGAGGGAATAAATGAAGAGAGAAGTAGCATCATTTTCTCATGAACTACTATACAACCAGAGGAGTTGCCCCCTGATGTTTTTGCCTGACGAATGCTTCTCCCAGACAGGAGGAGGATGTGACAGCTGTCAGATTAGTGCTTTACAAGAATGTAGAACCCATTTCTTTCATTTTAACACAAAACACACCCCTTCAGTTATAAAAGTGTATTCAAAACAAGACACAACCCTCTCAAAAGGGCTGTCATAGCATTCCTCCTGCACCCCTCTGTCCCTCTCACTGGTGAAAAATCCTAGATAATAAATGTTCTCCTCATCCAGAATTCATATAACATAGTTGATGGCAGAGAATGTGAGATTGCCTCATACTTAACTCTCTGAGTGCCATTGACGTATTTTGCAGTCAAAGCCTTTTGTCGGCAGCAGGTCACCGTTCGCAGTCTCATACAGCCTGTGAGTAATTTTGGGGCTTCTGGGAGATGTAGTTGGAGCATAAGGAGCATAAGGAGATTAGGAGTTATATGCCATGGAGCAGGAAGTGGAGACGATCGCGTTTAGAGAGCAAAACTGACAGAGTGTGGACAAAAAGTGATGTTGAGTGTGGGAGTGGCCTCTACTCTACCCAGACCTGTCGCCAGACATCAGGGGAGCATATGAAATGCATGGGAGGGTACTTTGGACCAGTGCTGGTGACTGTGACGTGGCTGAACCCAGGGCGACAGCCGGTGAATACCCAGAGCTTACCTGTGAGGCTAAATTCCCGTGGAGGCTACACACATGTGCGCCCAGGTGCGCCGCCGCCTCTTTCCCCTCCACCTCTCCCCTCCTCAGCTCCGCCTAGAAGCTGCTGATGGAGAAAGCCCCGGACATCTTCTGAACTATCTCCCTTTTCCTGTTAAGTAAAAACTCACGGCGTCCATTCTTTTCATCTGGATCTCCCTACGGACACTCATCTATGGCCAGACAGGCAACAGGCTCCCCAACCCCTCAAGCACCAACAAAGCGTCGCTGGTCTCCATCGGGTCATCCATTCCCTCTCCTGCCGGCCTGTGTGCACCCTGACATGAACACTGCAGGAGCTCCCCTGCTTTCAGTAGCATCTTGGGCACTGCACAGACTCAAACTGCCGGGCTAGCTCAAACACAGCTCTCTCTCATAGTGACGGGTGTGACTCTACCTCTGATAAAACAAGACAGTTTTTTTCATGATGAAATAGAGTCTCTTCTTTCAGTTGAGCTATTCAGGGTTTACAAAAACATAGTACAAAATATTCTGTGGGTCTAGAAATATGATTCAAAATGTGCAAAAAACACTGGCACAGGGTACTTTCTGTTTTAAAAAAAGGGCTGGCACTCAGCTAAATGAAGTCAGTACAAGGCCAATACATTGAGGCCAAACTAATTGAAAGTTATGAGCAGCCACTTTATTATGATAACTTTATTTATAATGTGAGTTTAATGGTAGACTGATCAATAAAAACATGAGCATTACATATTATTTATTAACATTCCCCACAACACCACAGACTAATAACCTGACTATACATTTGATATACTAACTCAAAAAATAGTCTCTAAATAACTTTGGAAATGTTAACTAGTGTACTCTCTTTTTGATGAATATCATAAAGTAAATATAGCCTTGCATCTCTCACAATATTAACATGTTAAATGAGTCTGCTGTTGGATTTTACAGAACTGGGATGATTACTCTGCACTTTTGTTTCCTGTTCCCCAAGGTCCTGGAGTGCAGCTTTAGTTAGATTTGTTATTTTGGTGACTCTGCACTGTTGGCCCAGAAAATGGGCTCCTTAGCTGCTGTAAACTGTTACATGATGTTTCAGCTTGCTGACCCAAACCCACTCCTCTCCTATACCTGCGTGGCTCAGAGAAGTGAAGTAAACAGAACAATTGATGTATGGTTTTCATAGCTGCTTTTTAGAAGAGTGGAAGGGTCCTGCAGGGGATTTCTTTTTCTCTTTCTGGGTTTCTCTCTTTGGCTTTGTCTTGGGAATTAAATGTATGTTTTCTGCCTAAAACAGAAACTGAACAGAATGCTGTGTCAGGAACTTATTCTCTGAATACTTTTTATGCCTTATAAACTGTTCTAATTGATCAGTGGCAAGGACATAAAGACATTAATATAGGGTGGAAAATACTAAGAAACCAAGAGAAAGTTGCTCACAATTACAAAAAAAGGGAATAAAGATCACATGATACGTTGTGTGGTAAAGAGGCAAAGTGGAGCAAATAAACAATGTATAAATGTCTTAAAATCAATCAATCAAGTTAGCAAATATACAGCAATGGACCAAGTGGTGTAATAAACATAAAATAAGTATTGCACGTAAGTGAAAATTGGTGATATTACACATTAACAAATTTTAACAAAGTATTGCACATGTTGATTATGAGTTACAGCACTTTGTGTCCGTTTGGTGTAATTTACTGGGAGCAAGGCTGAGGCTGCCCAATAATGGAGTGGGCTCTGTTGTAGCAATGGACCGATACGATAACCGATAACTTTCATCTTTCAAAGGCCGACATCGATACGATAACTGATAACATACCTGGATAGACTAATGAGCAAAAGTGGACCTAAGATATATATTGACATCAATACTATTAACAAAACCCAAAACAGTTTTGACTCTTTAAATGAAGGTAATTAGTTTTTCAAATATAAAACTATTAGCAAGCTTTTCAAACTTAAAGCTATCAAACAAAACTATTGATTTTTCACATGAACATCTATTGAAATAAGGTGCGTTATTGATATAAAAAAATGAAGTCCTCTAGAACTGAAATACTCTGCACCACAAAGTGCATTCATTCCACAGAGTAGATATATCTATATAAACAGAAACAGGAAAAATACAACAAACGCAAAATAACAAAATATAAGAGCTTCAGTACTTCAGACAGTGACTAGGACACGTGTTCCGACCTGACGTTGGTCTATATTCTCAACACTTCTCTTCCCTTTACATGGCTTATTTACGGCTGTCTTTATGTTGCTACCGTCCTCTGCGGCACTGGCGTATGAGGACGCGTATCTGTCCTAGCGATGGTTATGTTTCAGGTGACTCTTCAGCTTTAAAGTATTAAAGCTCGTACTGTCTTCCCTCCCCCAGAACTTCCTTGGAACATTTATTACAAATAGCCAGCAAACTATCTTCCTCTGAAACTGTGAAAAAATCCTACACCACCGATGCCATGTTCTCTGTTTACAAACGTATGCACGCTGCACTACATTCACGTGGTGTAGGAAGTTACCCGTTCCCGGTTTGCAAGTAATTTTGCCAGCCTTTTTATGCTCATATTTCTGTGGTTTATGTGTTAAATACTGACCCTTAAGACGTTGATATTAAGTCAAGGTTGCAACTACCAAAATTATGACAGAGTTGTTTTCTGACATGAGAGAGTATTCTGAATGGTTCTTTCCAGTCAGAGATTAGTTTTTCTGATTGTACAGACGCTGCTTGAACGCAGCACTCACTGCAGGCCATTCAAGTCTCATGTAGGAGTGAGAGCGCTTGGTTAAAAAGACGACCCACACCGCAGTGTTACCAAGAACATATATTATCAGAATTATTGGATTATTTTATGATATCGGACTTATCGAATTATGTCATAATTTCCTGATATCGGGCCGGTAATTATCTGACCGATAGTTATCATGCAACCCTAATTTAAAGATTCATAGTCCCACACTATGTTGTTATTTTTTCAACGCTAAGGAATCACTTTTTCAAGGCACATCAGTAAATACATTCACATTAGCATAGCAATTGCTATGTTAACAGCTAACACAAACACTGGCAAGCTAACTTGGTGAGCGATGGGCCTCCATAATTCACATGAACTGTGATATTAAAGGGTCATTGTCCCATAGACTTCAATATGAACAGACTTCTTTTTGAAAGCACCAATATAATATAAATAATAAAACCAGGGGGTGCCCTGCTGTTAGTCTATGGTTCAAAATGCTAAAAAAAACATATATAACAATAACATACAACAAAGGTGTTACATATGTAACACACATAATAGCAAAATAACCATTATCCCAGCATGTTGTGTTACATGTGTTAGCGGTTGCAACAGAAAGCAGTGCTGGGATTTGTGCCAGGTGAATTTGTGTTGTCCTCTCTTCTGTACCAAACACCTCAGGAGAACCGACTTTAAATTCTTGAGGTTTCCAGACGACACGTCAGTGTGATCCTGAGACAGTGACAAGTCTGCATACAGATGGGAGGTTGAACAGTTGGCCCACTGGTGTGGTCAGAACAATCTGAACATTTTTATAACAGTGGCGATGACTGGATTTAAGGATCATCTACACTGGCCCTCACCCCATCACCATTCATAACAGAATTACTGCCTGCTGTGCAAACCTTCCAGTTTTCTGGTAACAATCATCTCAGTGGGTTTCCAACATAGACACAGGAAACAATCAGGAAAAAGAGCAGCTTTGGTAGTTCAAAGTCAAGTAGTCGTAGTAGACTTTGTATAGTCCAATATCACCAATTCCAAATTTGCCTCAGAGGGCTTTACAATCTGTACAGGATATGACACCCTCTGTCCTTTGACAGACAACTACTGGGCACTCACATTGACTAAGGAAGAATTCCCCAAAAAACCCTTTTAACAGGGAAAAAGAAACGGAAGAAACCTCATGAAGAGTGAAAGAGGAGGGATCCCTCTTCAGGATGGACAGATGTGCAATAGATGTCGTGTCCTGAGTATTAACACCCAAAAACACATTTACAATCCATATGACAACAGTTAATACATGTAATCTGAAACTGTATGGAAAGAAAATGGCAAAGGGGATGAAGAGCAGCAGCCAGCTGTCGACAATAGATTCCCTGTGGGGCCAATGATCACGCCGGCGTGATCAGATTTTTTATTGAAAATATTTGTATATGGTATTACTTTATTAAAATTTTACATTTACATCTTCATATTAGCAACCTATATTTAGTTTTTCAAGTTCCAAATCAGTTGATTGAGCATGTTTGTGGTTTTATTGTAATAAATACAATAAATACATAATAAATAAATGAATACATTTTTTTATTCAATTCGATTTTTATTATTTTTTGGCCCAATATGTTAATGAAGTAGGTTATAGTGAAATAATAACTATCTCTTCATATAGATGAAGTTGTGCTGAAAAAAATACCAAGCATGGACATGTTAAACATTTTTATGTGGTATATAGAGACAAAATCAAAAGTATTAAAAAACAACCAAAATAGGCTCAGGACCCAAAGGGTTAAAGGTTAAATGGATTTATTGTTGGGGGATTTAACAAAGGCTTTCTGTCAAAATTCCCAAAAGCAAAACCACCAAAACTAAGAAAAAGAACTAAGGAAATGCTGCTCAGCAAAACAAAGAAATATAACCAAAAAGGGACTCTAAACTAGAGCTATAACCCAACCAAAAGCCCAAACTAACTAAAAACCAAAGAGCAAGAGTGAGCAACACCTCACAGACTACATAGATCCACAGCAGGGCAGATTGCAATCTACTTGCAACAATAACGGAGTGGCAGCAAATTAGTAATAGGCAAGTAACAGAGTTGGCAACCAAATTCAAGTCAACAGATAACACATATAGGAGCGAATTACAACGTGGCACACTGCTAATCAGTCATGCCTGGACTGATGAGCAGGAGTCCGGAGGGCACACCTCTTCAGCCAGAGATCCAATCCTCTTGTCGGTATCGCATAGCTTAGTTTACATGGTGGAAGTATGTAAGAGGCATCAAGCACATCCACGGCCATAGGTGGCCGTAACAACAGGGATATCGGGGCAGAAAACTAGTTAGTCACATTTAACAACTGATAGCTGTAAATAAAATACATAGATCTGACCAAGTAATAGAAGTGAAATGCTGAGCTGATAATGGTGCTTTCAGGCACCAGTGAGGGGAACTTCATGGCTGAAAGCTACACTGTAATTTTTCCACAGCAATAATCGGATTTGCCTCCTCTATGATGAGTCTTGCCACAGTTATCTTGAAAAATCATTCATCAATCACGTTACTGATTACTCCTGACATTTTAAGTTGAACTTAAAAACAATTTCCTGAATTTTCTTGAGCTGACACAAACTCAAAACAGTGACTGTATTTCCAGCTAGAAAACTTGCATCTCTCTCCTCCCTTCATTGTTTTTAACGTTTGTGTCACTGGCTGCTTGCTACGTATTACACCTGAGTGCTGAAAACATGACTTATTGCATATGTGACGTCACTCCTCGAGACAAAAGAAGAAAGCAAATATATTGTTTCACAAAGGAAAATGACATAGAAATGAAATAGTAACACACAGTGACATGGCTGAGTCACTTTAATCTGATTACTGGTTTGGAAATAGTAATATGTAAGATTATTCATTCATGAAGAAAGTGGTCATATCAGAGTATCGCTCTGTGATTAAGGTTTGGTGAAATTTGGAAAACTAAAACCCCTTGTTAATGTTAGGGAGAGTTCTGGGCTTGGTTGAGAAAATGAAGTTGCCTGTTGGTGAGAGACATGATGCAGTACAAAGTCCCTGAACCAAACAATGTGTCACTTCCGCTTTCAAGTATGTAAAAAAAAAAAAAAAAATCATTAGGGTAAACCTTTCTAGTGAGGGCCGTCTCACCAACAGGAATGGAAGCTCCGTCAACAGAACAAATATTCAAACATTATCTTTTTTCACTCTGGGATGCATGAATATTGGCTGTGAGTTAATTTCTCATTCAGTAAGGTGTTGGTCAGTGGAAATACCCAGTAGTTGTCAATATACATTACTCTGGAGAAAAAAATGGGAGAGATGTACAGACTGATATTAACGTTTGACAATTCATAATTCATAAATACATACACATCAGTATGTTTTCTTATTATTTGAGTAACTGAGCAGAGTGGATGTTTTAAAGAGCTTTTTCCTCTCATCCAGGAGGAGGAGGACAGGCCTGTCTTCTCTCAACCTTGTCTGTCAGCTTTTACTGGTTAGCTTTGCCTAATACACAGGGGAGAAAATGTAATTACTGTTTGGATTGGATTATGTTCTCTGGCAACCATTATTCAATTCAGGAGTGTGCCATTCTCAAGGATTCAAGGCTTCATTATTGTAATGTACAATACAGGATTGCACAGTGAAGTTTAATGTATTAGTTGATGTCTCAATATATGCATAAACTAAAATATTAAAAACGTAGATTTTAAAGGAATATAAATAACAACAACAGGATGTTACTGGGGTGGGTGTTATCTGAAAGTGTCACATTGTCCACTTAATGTGGGAATGTGGAATCATACTGATGAAAGATGAACAGACCGAAAGATTGTGTTATTCCAACTTGGTATTGGCTTATTTAATTCCCTTAATTTCCTGTTTCTGAGCTGTCTTTATCATACTGCAAATATGTGATGAGGATTTCAGGTTCTCTGGACTTGACTGATGTATAGCAGATAGTTGCTGTTCCTTTGCCTCCTGTTTTCTAAAATCAACGATCACCTTCTTGATTTTGCGGCTGTTAAGCTTGGGCTGCTCCATGAAAGTCGATGAGTCAAACCATGGCCAGTGACCCCCCTCAGTCAACTTGACATTTTTTTAAGAGGCTACATCTATGAAGAACTTTGTGCTCTTGTAAACAAATCAATCATAAACATACCGGTTGTACATCTCACATACTCTCATCAGCCTCTTCATTAGGTACAACTGTTCCACTGCTCATTAATGCAAATATCTAATCAGCCAGTCACATGGCAGCAACTCATTGCATTTAAGACATGTAGACATGGTCACGACAATGAGCATCAAAATGAGCATCAGAATGGAGAGGAAAGAGGATTTCGTCTGGACTCCAATGGCCTCCACAGTCACCAGATCTCAGTCCAATAGAACATTTGCAATGTGGAGGAACAGAGATTCTCATCACAGATGTGCCGCTATGGTCCAAAATCTGTGAGGAATGTTTCCAGCTCCTTGTTGAATCTAGTACAAGCTAGTACCTTGTAATATCAAAGTGTACCTCATTAAATGGCTATGCTTTTCTAGTATAGTAAAAACCTGTAGTACTCTGGCTATAGTTTCTGTGACACATATTTGGCACAGCAGAGGAGATAAATGAACAGTTAACTAATTTGTGAGCCATTGTGTACATACATCAGTGTTTTTTGGTGGCTGGCGCAAGAGGGCACTCTCACACACCCTTTGAGTAATTTTGGGACTTCTAGGATACGTAGTCAGAACATAAAGAGATAGTATACACCACAGAGATCAAAGCAGGAAGTGGATACGATTCCGATCAGAGAGCAAAACAAACCAAAAAGTGGTGATTTTGGTGAAACTAGCGTCTGCTCTACATCAGAAAAATGTATCAGGTTTTGGGTGGTATTTCAGACAGCCTTTGGGCACATTGATAGGAACTGGTTAATTTATCCACACTGCCCTCTGAAATATATCAACACCTACAAGATGGGCTGGAACAAAATTCGGTGATGAAATATAGTTACTTTAGTCAACCCTCAATCCTTCCTTCAGCACCAACACAAGGTCCAAAATGTTTTGTTACACATTTAAATGTCCCAACATCTTGGCACAGATAGTCATGTTCTCCATAGAATAATCCTCTGACTTTCCACATTTTCATTTTGTCCGGTAGGATTTGTCCAAATACCTACACAACTTATTTGTTTCTTTGGACTTGTTGCACTGTTTTATGCAAATGTATACATGCTAATTCACCAAAGTAAAATGGAGAACATGGTTAAGATTGTACCTGGAGCTGTCCAGGGTTCTGGTTATTTATGTCAGATTTATCATTCAAAACACAGAGATGGCCATGAAATATGGTTAGCTTTATATGATAAGTCAACCACCCCCAACAGCTGACTGACAGCTCATAACACTGAAGGACTGGACACCATATCAAATGTGTCTTAGGGTTAAAATTTACATGACTCAAATCAGTAAATACACAGAAAATATTCCCTCAAGCAGTAATAGAGGAGATTATTCACTCACCATGCTAATGTTTGATTCTGACTGGTTCTTTTCACACCATCACTCCAAGACTCACTGCAGCCAAACACACAGCTGGAGGCCTTTCAGCTTTTAGCAACAGAGTTTAACCCATAACCCTTTTATAAATACAGAAAACTGAAATAGGCATGTCAAAAATTAGCAGGCTATAGATAATTTTAGGACAGCATGGTGGTGTAGTGGTTATCACTGTCGCCTCACAGCAAGACGGTACCGAGTTCGAATCCCGGGCCTTTCTGTGTGGAGTTTGCATGTTCTCCCCGTGTCTGTGTGGGTTCTCTCTGGTACTCCGGCTTCCTCCCGACATCCAAAAACATGCATGGGGATTAGGTTAATTGGTTAATTTAAACTGACCATAGGTGGGAATGTGAGTGTGAATGGTTGTCTGTCTCTATGTGCCCTGCGATGAGGGGGCGACTTGTTCAGGGTGTACCCTGGCTTTCACCCTAAGACAGCTGGGATAGGCTCCAGCCCCACCCCCCCCCCCGACCCTATGAGGATAAGAGGTAGAAAATGGATGGATGGATGGAGATAATTTCAGAGGATCAGACAACAGAGCATTTTTTAAGTTACTGCAAGAATATTCAGATTCAGATTGACGAAACAAAAATATTTTACACAATCTGCAATTCTAAGGATAGGTTTACTTTAGACTTCAACAGCTGTTCATCACATGAAACCACCGGCTCTGTTTCCCTGTGTGGAGGCTCTGGGAACCCCTTTCTCAGCTCTCTGCCTGACTTGGAGTGTAGGTGGTTATCTGGCTCTCCATGTATTCACAGCCACTGCTCTCGCCTTATCAGCAGTCTGAAGCTTGCATGCTCAATCGCCTGATTTGTCAAGGGTGACTCCGAAAGATTCTGATAGGCACTCTGCAAATCACCCAGTTGATCTAAAATATCGACCAGCCACAAAAAGTCATTACACACAATAATGGCGGGCAGGACCTTGAAGATGTGACTTAATTAGGTTTCAAATGGCTTCAAAAATGCCTTCAAATCTGCTCCCCTGGAGAGTAATGTGCTCTTAGATTTTTCTCCATGATTACAGGTGTAGAAAGTGAGGCACACTGCTCCTGACAACGTCACTGCGTTGATCCTAACTATAGGTGATAGCAGATGTGCATGTAGAGAATCACTCTCCTGCTTCTACTTAACATGCTCATCTGATTCAGCCTATATTCTCCTCACAAGCAATAAGGCCTGAGGCAGACAGAAAGCACTGTAGCTGCAAGAAAAGTGGTGCTGAAGCATATGTTTTCCAAATACAATCCAGAATATAATTGAATGCAAAGGGTTCATCAGACCTTGATAGGGCTGTGTGTATTGGCAGTTTTTAATTGAATGCTCTGTCTGTCAGTTTCAGAACATTATGACTGCTAAGACTAATGTGAATCTTCATTAACCTCCAACCTAGACCATCACATTCATCAAAACACAGCATAGCTTTTACAATGAATAAATGTGTTCTGTGTCTTAGTAGTAATTCCTTTCCATCCTGTCTCCCCTCAGAAAACCAAGATCTCCACATACGATAAGATGTGGGAGTTCATGAGCAGTCGGAGGCACTCAGTGATGGTGAAGAACATTGAGGAAGGCATTCACCGCGTGCTCACCTCGGACTACGCATTCCTCATGGAGTCCACCACCATTGAGTTTGTCACCCAGCGCAACTGCAACCTCACCCAGGTCGGAGGTCTCATTGACTCCAAAGCCTACGGGGTTGGCACTCCAATGGGTATGTACACTACAATTCTAAAACACCGCATCCGAAACTCACAGCACTTTCTCATACCATCCCATTAAATACCTCTGACACAGATTTTTATTTTACCTGCCTGCATCTTGTTGCACTTTACACTATGTCACCACACTCCTGGGACACTTTCTTGGAGAGTTTATTATTGCTGTGGATGAGTTTACATTTTATTTAATGGAATGGCAATTGCGTTCACTACCATCGCCTTAAGGGTGCATTATACCATGGTAAAAAACGCTGGCAGCCATGACAAAGCCTCTGTATTTAACACCCTGGGAATGACGAATGACGGACTGCAGCTCTTAAGTCTATAACAGAACCTACAGATTCAAAACGACAGGTTGCAAAGTTAGTGAAAAGTGAAATCAGAAATTCATAACATTACAAAGTATTTGTTGCAATGTTTAGTGATACATTGTAGGTGTGCTGTGTATTTACAGTATGATGTGATTAGTTTGCATTGTATAAGCCATGTGTTGCCATTAGTGGTGTGACGATACATAATCTTCGGTTCTCGAGACAAGACAATATTTTCAATATTGCTTTACTTTGTCACTAAAATGACAACTATATGACTGGGCACACAGTCATTTGACACTATCTCTTTTATTAAACAGGGTTTATTTAACTCTACCTCATATAATTCATGAAAAATACATAATAATTTTTTTTTTTTTTCAAAGTCAGTGTTGTAGATTCAGCAGCATGAGGTGAGATGTGACTGAGCTGAATGTGGTGATAGTACAGCATATACACTGGGAACACTTTGCATTTTTTGTTCTGGTGTTGCACTTTGTAGAGGGTCCCTGGGCTGTCTCCGCAACAGCCAGTGCTCATTAGGAGCAATGTTTTTCTGTGGCGCACCAGTGCCGTATTGTTTCGCTAAAAATATGGCTGTAGCTCATCTTATGCCTCAACCATCATAGCAGAAATGCATCGTTTGTATCAATCATTCTGTATTTGACATATTGATCCCAGAAGTTTGAACATGCCAATATCTTTCTAACTTTACTGAAATGCTGCAGTGGCTTTCCTTTGTGTCCATCTTTGTGTCAGTTTCTGGCAGACGAGACGTAGCAAAGGCTCATTACTGCCACCCACAGGTCACAAATAGAATGGATAGCTCAAAGTCTGATTTCTTTGCTCCTGTGCTCCAAGACATAAACCAGAAATATTGTTATGATTTAATCTTGTAAGAACTTGTGATACTAGATCTCACAGATCACACCCCTAGATGCCATGTGTTTGTGCGTAATATACTTGTGAATGTTTCAAGCTTAAAAACATTAGTGCACTGAATGCAACATTCATCCATAATTCTTGCACAATTTTCCAAAATATTTATCTCAAAGAACTGTATTATTTAATGTTATAAAGCTCATTGTAACACAAAGAAGATGCTTCTCCCCCTTCTTTGGCCCATGCTCCACTGAGTTTCATTAAAATTTGGGCCAGAATTTTTTTTCCATAGTCCTGACAAACAGACAATCAAACTTTCATGTCAGACATAACTATGTAAGAATATGAATATTGTCTCTGTTTACATTATAGTTAGTACCAAATTCCATTCCTTTCAGGAAACTGCTTTTGGTTGCTTTTGAAACTTTTCCAGAATTACAAATTACCAATGAGTCTGTTCGATCAGAGGTTTATTTAATCAATTATTGATGTTTGTAAAACATCCCTAAGCATCACCCATGTGGAGGAATACTGAGCAGGGAGAATCCTGGAGCCATCTCCAGCAGGCAGAAGAACAGTGTTACATAAATAGAGGGATGAATAAGGAGGGTGGCACATTACATTGTGTGTTTAGAGGTACAACATTTGATTACGGGGCTCAGCCGCAGATTGCCATAATCCTGTCATAAATGCAGGGAGAAGAAAATCTCTGGTTACATTCCCGCAGAATTATAACTGTCTGACAACTTTTCATGATGACCATGCAAAGGGCTTAATCACAGATTTATTCACAGAGAGGCTTTGTCAAACAGTTCCTCCTGTGCAGTGATTACAATGGATGCCAGTCTAATGAATCTAGAGCTAGACAGGACTGGCTACATGAAGGATGTTTTATTTAATACCTACCTGGAACACATTAAAAACACTAGAAAAGCACTCAGAGAGTGCAGATCTCCACCAAGGCAGCATTCTGAGAGAGTGTATACTCCTGCAAGCCCACAACGCCTAAGAGTGAATATGTTGATCTTGATGCACCTTGAACCCCACATTTAACATTGCATTCACATTAATATCATGTACATTTCATTTATTTTTCTCTATTTCATATTTTGTCACATTTGAATTTGAATTTCAAAAAAGCCCAAAATACCAGTAAAACTTTGCAAATACAATTTTTATATTTGACCTTGTTGACCATGACCTTTTACTGATCATGACCAAACGGAATCAGTGACTTCTGGATTCCTATATTAGTTTATATACCACATTAGGCGACGATTGGCTGAAAATTGTACACTCTGGAGCGTTCAGAAATATGTGAAATCTCCCATACATTACTGTGGTGTCACCTTTCATTTCACATTGATCACCTTAAATCGGATCCGATCACCACCAAAAATTAATCGCTTTTAAGTTAGGCCACTTCTGACCAATTTTGAAAATTTCATCAAAACCCGTCCATAACTTTTTGAGTTATTTTGCAAACCAACATATAAATAAACCCTGGTGAAAACATAACCTCCTTGGCGAAGGTAATAATATTATTAGATAAATAAAATGTAGTTTTACTTTGTGAATGTGACTTGTAGAAACAGACATAAAAACACAGTGCAAATTTGCTGTGCAAAATAATAGTATAGTAATTGTATGTATTGTAATAGTAGTACAGTCCCTGACAAAAGACTTGTCACATAAGGACATAGTAACTTGAAATGGCATATAACTTTACTTCTAATAAATCAATTGTGACAATAATGGTTCATTTTAATGTCAAGGGCTTCCACATTGATAACTGAGTGTAAAACAAAAATGTCAATAAGTGTCCTGATGTTCACAGCTTGGTAAAGCCCATAACATCTGTTTTTGCAAGGACAAAAGTCTTGTTCTGTCTTTAAATGATTCAACCAATCACAGAACCCAAACACACCAGACCTTCATGTGAAGTATAACTTGATCTCTGACAACATGCCAAAGATCCAACCACAGACCAAAGTGCTGATCATCAGGAGCCTGAAGACCAAGTCTGCTGCTGAGGCGGCAGACATCTTTCATGTAACCAACTCCAGCTTCCTCCCACCATCCAAAAACATGCCTGCGACCCTATGAGGATAAGTGGTAGAAAATGGATGGATGGAAGAAATTAAATTAAAAGCAATATTCGGATAAATAGCATGTATTTCATTATTTAGACTATGGATATGACTTATAAATTATGAAATGTAAAAATAAACAAAATAAAAACTTGAAAATTGTTTTTGCCAATTAGTTGCACTATTGCCTTGTTATTGCTGTATTGTGATGAGATCTGAGAGAAATGACAATGCCAGTGATGCTGGTGTTGCAGAGTCTTATTGCTCATACTTTAAAGATACAGCTAAAGTTATTTAGTTTGTTTTTGTTACAACCAACAAATGACTAAAAAAAAGACTTAACCAACTAAAACTAACAATATGTTATGATATACGTATGTTGGCTCTCAATACTGTCTAGCATCACCCTGCATGTGGCTCTCAGCTACAAGCTCGTTGGTTCCTACTGAAGACAGATATCTTTAAAACAGCTCACAGTCACAGTTGGAGTCTTTAAACTGCTGGCCACTGTAGTGTTTATCAAGCACTACTCAAACAGAAGGAAATAGTCCATTAGTCTGGGACTATTTTCAGCAGCAATTAAGTACAGTGTGTGTTCATAGTAAGGAAAGACTATGACATTCAGTGACACAGTGTGACTTACTGACGTGTTTTCAACAACAATAAAGCTCTACAGCATAGAGGAAGAAGAGATCAGGGTGTGGTGGATCATCCTATAGTCTGCCTGTTGTTTGTATGCTTTATGTTGACCTTTAATATCCAGTGCTAGCCCTTTTATTTAACTTTACATTGTCAAATTCCTTTTAACCACCACTGTCTGTCATTGAAGCTACACTGTGTTTACAGTGAGAACTCTTGTATGGCTGCAACATTCCATCACATAGACTCCACACACTAGAATAAAAATGGTTACATTGATAGAAATGATCTATAATCTGCAACAACCAAATATCAGCATCAGAAATCTCTATATGTGGAGAATAGATGATATCCAGCAGCTGTATTGTCCTGACAAATCAGGGAAATGTCCTCTGGGACTGTGAGTGTTGGCAAGGTCGTTTGCTGCTGTTTGTGTATGCTCTGCTGGTCAGCCGCAGAAGGTAATTTGAGTGACTGTTTTGCTGTGTGTGAAAACAGTGGAGGTAGGCTATATTTGCTTTGGGTGATTGCATTTCTTGACTGATGTGCTCCTTTTTGCTGTGGCACCTGTGTGTGTGTGTGTGTGTGTGTGTGTGTGTGTGTGTGTGTGTGTGTGTGTGTGTGTTTAGGTGTGTGTGAATGCATTGGCTTTTTTGTGACTTTATGCATGCCTGGCTGGCTGTATACATCTATTCATATTATACATGTGCATGCCTGTATGTCACTGGAAGAAAGGAAGGAAGCTTAAGAGGGTGAGGGGAATGAAGGGGAAGTGAGTGCTCGCCTGCAGCAGCTTGTGCACCACACAGATTGTCCATGCTGAAGAAAGGAGGGGTGTTCGCATCATTACTCCCCGGTGGCCCATTCACAGGCAGTCAGAACAAGGTATTTAAATTGCTAATCCTACCCTTTTAGTACCCTTTACCATATGCAGCCTGTATTCCCATGTAGCCGGGCCATTTAGCATATATCTCATTGACTCAAACGGAGAGTAGGTGTCGGCCTGCATTAGAACCGATCGAGCCATAGCACTCAGCAGTGGGCCTCTTGGCAGCAGCACAGTTCACATCCCAGCTGTTCGTCATAGCTCATTCTAATGGTGTGTTGAGTACATGGCACCTCTGCTGGCAACTTCTGTTGGTTCTCAGGACAACGTTTAAGCATATGAAGGGCTGTAGTCGAACAAAGATGGATCCTGTGTGTGTCAGATGTACACCAGCTATTTTTTTAGTAGTTCTTTTCTACGATGGTTTGGTTTGTTGAAGGTTTTATGGACTACCTTTTAGATGCACAAAACATCCTTCATGTTATGATTTACAATCTTAGTTTATGGCATGTTGCCATCACAGAAACACCTCCAGGAGCTTTGGGTCCATTTTAGTAAAGAAACTTTATGTGTCTTAAGTGAGGCTGTGGCTTATTACTGCAGTGTCCTTGAGCAAGACACTGAACCCCAAGGTGCTCCCAATGATTGGGCCAGTGCCTTG
Source organism: Synanceia verrucosa (assembly GCA_029721515.1). Lineage (NCBI taxonomy): Eukaryota > Metazoa > Chordata > Actinopteri > Perciformes > Synanceiidae > Synanceia > Synanceia verrucosa. The sequence continues at coordinate 1,212,090 of CM056557.1, read as the reverse complement.
CATGGTAGCCTGCAGCCATTGGTGGAATGAGTACACTGAGTACATTTTCTGTATCACACACCTAAAATCACACAGGGACCCTTGAGTCAGTTTAGGTGTCCGTGACAGTGCAGTAATTCTAAATAACCAAATGACACAAAGGCAACAGAATACAAACATGAAATAATTGTGATGATAGTTAATCGCTCTATTACGCTACCAGTATCACTTTGATATCCCAACAATAACACTGGTGTCATGGTTTAGGTTATGGATCAGATCTTAAAAGGTAGTAACTATAACCTTTAGAGATGCCCTGATCACATTTTTGCCTTGCTGCAGGTGCACACTGCAGATGGTTGATTAGCCTTACTGGCTAAATTTAAATGTTGTTATCGATTATAGGCATCTATATAGTGATTTGTGGAAAATAACACTTCAAATAATTCACCAATAAAAGATTGTGGTTGTATTTGTCTTGGCCTTTATATTTCTAGAGATATATTTTAAGTTTTATGTTTTACAGTATGATGCTTGTGCTGTGTAATTAATCTGTGGTTCACATGCAGGTGAACCATGGGGGTGGATCCATATGGATCACAGATCATCCGTATGTGATCCATTGAAATCCCATATATTGGTCAGATTGCCATGCAATATGCTGTAAATATTTACGGCCCCAGATGATGATATCGGTAGAAGAAGCCAGTGGTTTCCACCCTATATGCATGGGGATTGGCGAGGTCCAGTAACAAATCTAGATCTATCCATTCATTTAAATTTCTGCATCATATTTTTGTCAAGCTGTCTGCATATACAGTACATATCTGGAGAAAAAAACAGGGTATGCAAACTTATGGTCATGTTGTGGTATGGAAATGAGAAAGTGATATCAAGTCATCTCTAATTATAACTGAACAAAAACAAAACTGTCCTAGCAGCAGCAGCAGGTCTGTCTGCTGAATCCTGCCCTCCATCGTCTAAGATTAGTTTTCTTCTTTTGCTCTCTTCATGCTTGTGTGTTTGTGTTTGTTTTGACGCACACACACACACACACACTGTGTTTTTATGTGTGTATTTTTCATTAAACACTGTCACTTCCTGTCCTCCCATCACACGTTATATTTGTCCAGTTTGTACAGGCAGCCATGTCTCTGCACTCTGCATTATTCATCATCCTTCTTTTCTCTGTGTCTCTCTCCCTGATGAGTATCAATCTTCATTTAGCTTCATTAGGCTGCATTAATCAAACAGGGCAGGGGGAAGTGCCTGCGCTGTCCTCCCAGCTGTCTCCGCTGCTGCCTGCTGGGCTGCTCAGCTTTGCCACATAAACAGGAGGAGTCCTGAATGTTTTCCTCTGAGATAGAAAATCTCTAGCACCAAGACCAGCAGAGACTTTCCCCACCTGAAACCCTAACCCTGAAACCCCACTACTTTCATCAGCACCCAGAGAAAGAGAGGATATTAGACGGAGAGTGCACACAGAATAGAGATGCTGCTGGGCACTGCATTTCAAAACACCCAAACCTAGACAGTATAGCATCTCTGTTCATGGGAAACCGGTGGAAATGACAGAGAAATAACAAAGAGGAGAGGAGAAACTGTAGAGTTTAAATTATTACTCATTATAAACACTTAAGGGACCACTAAGTAATGTATTTACTGTATTTAATCATAAAATGTCCATGTTATTTCATTAGAGTTAAATGAAATGTGCTGAATGGGAAAACTACCTTCTCTGACAGTATGTTTTTTCCATGACTCTTTTCCTATTTTGCCGCTGTAATCTTGTCCACTACCCATTTCAACATCTCGTTACCATGTATGAAACAAATTGCTATGCAAACACAGCCTTCTGCAGCCATGGAAGCAAGCAGACAAAGTGGATCAACAGAGATAACGTTAGCGTTAGATCCCACCCGACTTGAAAAGCCCCGGCACATCTCTCTGTGGTCTGTGTCAAATCAAAAGTGCTGTGAGTGCTGCCCCACTTCAAGGATTGCTTATATACTGAGTAGGATCTGTACAGGGTATCTTTTAAATAAAGTATGAAATTACAGTGAAAAAAATGCAGCTGCCTAAAGCTGGTGTAGCACCCTTGGTCTTTTACCCACAACAGAGATACTAACCCTAGTTTCCACTGAATGTAGACAACAATGTCCATCACTGTCTGTCATCCGATGTCCAACAATACCCACCAGATCTGTGTGTCGCAGCTCCGCCGGACAGCTGGAATTGTGAGGACTGACAAGATAATAGATAATATTATTTCATTAGAATTATTCTTGACCTCCACAATCAGCATGTCTGTGTCCATGGTGTTATAACAGTTAAAAATCATCTAAAAAAAACTTTACTTGGTCTCTTCCGGCCAATTATAAAATCTGCTGAACACAGATTGTTTTATTTCGAAAATAAACCAGATGTCTTGTACGATCTGCTCCAACAAAAATAGAAGCTCTGTCTATTTTTTTGGAGAGCTAAAATGTCAAATGTCCAGAATGAATGTCCAGATTAGAGTTTCCACACTAAAAATTTGCCGTCCTCCTCTCGTTCAAGATCATGTTTCAAGAGCGGCTCAGTTGTTATCCTTGCATTTGCAGGCCGGCTTAGGAAGAGTCCTCACAGTGATTCAAGTGACTCACGGCAAATGTCACCCCAGATAACATGAGAGTGTTACAGCGCTGCACTTTGGAATTATGTGCAATTACCCCACTACATGACATAAATGGTTTAAGTAGCACTGTATTACATCTGGGTTACTCTAGGGTAATGCTTGACATGGTGTGTGTGTGTGTGAAGTCATTGTTTAACTGATGAAGGAACAAATAATTAACTGATCAGCCAAATAACTGAAATTAAGAAGATAATGACCTATTTTTATTATTAAAATTTGAAATCAAATTATATTGAACCTTTCTTTTATTATAACACTATGTAAGGACACAAAGTTTAATTTGTTTAATTTACAGTTGACACAGTAATATTAAAATTCCTGTTTTTTTTTATATATATCTATATATATACATGCATGGGGATTAGGTTAATTGGCTAATTTAAACTGACCGTAGGTGTGAATGTGAGTGGTTGTCTGTCTCTATGTGTCCTGTGATGAACTGGACACTTGTCCAGGGTGTACCCTGCCTTTCACCCTAAGACAGCTGGGATAGACTCCAGCCCCCCCACGACCCTATGAGAGGATAATATATATATATATATATATATTTTCCAACTTATATACTTCCATATATTCCAACTTATATACTTCCAACGCAACACTCCCATGGTTTATGCATATTGTACCAAATTCAAGTGACATGCTAACAACACGTATCAGATATAAAGTTTTAATTTGAATGCAGTGTAATAGCTCTCTTGCCCATTGCAGACAGACATGGTGCTGGAGTCAATAGCAGACCACAGCGGGGATGTCGGCTGTGCAACCCGGCCTCACTCAAGTGGTTGCGTACTGTTTGGTCGCTGATTCTGTTCTGATGTCGTCCTCTGGTCTGTGTTGCAGTCACTGTAGCTGGCAGGAAACGGTTTCTCAGATGTTGAAGACAAATATGGCGGTCCTGCCGAGGGGTGGTGACACGTGGCCTGGGAGCTCGTGGTTGCTCGTTAGTGCGCCCTGTCTCATTGTACCAGTTCGGTAAACGTTAAATGGTCGACACATGAACACCCAACGCCCTGGCAACACTTCTCTGTGCCATTCCAGCTGTCAGCATACCAATGGTCCTTTCTCTCTGAATTTGTGTGGTCGTGCCATGGACGAACGTTTCACCAGGAAAATGCAAATGAGTACTAAAGATCGCCATTGGTACAGCTACTTATTGACCAGATTTTGAAAGGATTGGTGATTAAGATCTGCTCAGTTTTATCAGTGGTGACAAATTCTGAGGATGTGCAGTCAAGTGGAACAACATGTGGGCACACAACAAACAAAAGCAAATCCTTTGAGAGTTCATGTTATATTTTCATAACTCAAATTCATTGTTTGTATTTATGGATTTATGTGCCCAAAATTTCTCAATCATGGGAGTGTTGCGTTGGAAGTTTTGGTCATAGTTTATATATATATATACATATATATATATATATATATATATATATATATACACTATATTGCCAAAAGTATTCGCTCACCTGCCTTGACTCGCATATGAACTTAAGTGACATCCCATTCCTAATCCATAGGGTTCAATATGGCGTCGGTCCACCCTTTGCAGCTATAACAGCTTCAACTCTTCTGGGAAGGCTGTCCACAAGGTTTAGGAGTGTGTTTATGGGAATTTTTGACCATTCTTACAGAAGCGTATTTGTGAGGTCACACACTGATGTTGGACGAGAAGGCCTGGCTCTCAGTCTCTGCTCTAATTCATCCCAAAGGTGTTCTATCAGGTTGAGGTCAGGACTCCACACCAGACTGTCATCCATGTCTTTATGGACCTTGCTTTGTGCACTGGTGCACAGTCATGTTGGAAGAGGAAGGGGCCAGCTCCAAACTGTTCCCACAAAGTTGGGAGCATGGAATTGTCCAAAATGTCTTGGTATGCTGAAGCATTCAGAGTTCCTTTCACTGGAACTAAGGGGCCAAGCCCAGCTCCTGAAAAACAACCCCACACCATAATCCCCCCTCCACCAATCTTTACACTTGGTACAATGCAGTCCGACAAGTATCATTCTCCTGGCAACCACCAAACCCAGACTCATCCATCAGATTGCCAGATGGAGAAGCGTGATTCATCACTCCAGAGAACATGTCTCCACTGCTCAAGAGCCCAGTGGCGGCGTACTTTACACCACTGCATCCGACGCTTTGCATTGCACTTGGTGATGTATGGCTTTGATGCAGCTGCTCAGCCATGGAAACCCATTCTATGAAACTCTCTGTGCACTGTTCTTGAGCTAATCTGAAGGCCAAATGAAGTTTGGAGGTCTGTAGTGATTGACTTTGCGGAAAGTTGGCGACCTCTTCGCACTATGCACTTCAGCATCCACTGACCCCACTCCATCAGTTTACATGGTCTACCACTTTGTGGCTGAGTTGCTGTCGTTCCCAAACACTTCCACATTCTTATAATACAGCTGACAGTTGACTGTGGAATATTTAGGAGTGAGGAAATTTCACGACTGGATTTGTTGCACAGGTGGCATCCTATCACAGTTCCATGCTGGAATTCACTGAGCTCCTGAGAGCGACCCATTTTTTCACAAATGTTTGTAAAAGCAGTCTGCATGCCTAGGTTCTTGATTTTATACACACACACACATATGTGTATATATATATATATATATACATGTATATATATATATATATATATACATGTATATATATATATATATACATGTATATATATATATATATATATATTTGTATTACAAAGAGGGCAGCTAAAAATACACATCTTGAGAGTGAAAGACATGCAGCACATTTGAATTTCTTTTTCTTTCTTTGATGAGAGACAATGCATGCGGGATGTGATGTGTGTGCTATTACAATGCTTTGATCTGGCAGTGGTAGATTACATCAACGTATGTATCATATTCTGGATCCAGCGTGGCTTGTCACTGTGCTCGACACTCCTCCCTAAATTGGGGGATTAAGCGCCTCTTTTATGGGCAAACATGCAGCTCATAAATTAACATATTGTGTTTAGTACTGTCAAGGATAACACATTTTTCCAGACTCTCACTAGATTCCCCAGTGAGATTTGATCGGTTTATTAACGCAATATTTGCTAACTGTCAAGTGGCCTCACTGTTGCAAGGTGTAAAAAAAATCAAGAAGACTTCACAGGAATCCACTCGTCACATTTTTGCTCTCTTTTTCTTCTTTCCTTTATTTTAGAAGTTTGATGCAATGTGAAGGCCGGCACGGTGGTGTAGTGGTTAGCACTGTCACCTCACAGCAAGAAGGTACCGGGTTCGAATCCCGGGCCCGGGGTCTTTCTGTGTGGAGTTTGCATGTTCTCTTCATGTCTGCGTGGGTTCTCTCTGGTACTCCGTCTTCCTTCCACCATCCAAAAACGTGCATGGAGATTAGGTTAATTGGTTAATTTAAATTGACCGTAGGTGTGAATGTGAGTGTGAGTGGTTGTCTGTCTCTATGTGTCCTGTGATGAACTGGAGACTTGTCCAGGGTGTTCCCTGTCTTTCACCCTAAGAGAGCTGGGATAGGCTCCAGCCCCCCACGACACTATGTGAGGATAAGAGGAAGAAAATGGATGGATGGGTCCAATGTGAACAACCATGCAATAAATTAATGTATTTTTATTTCAATCTAAATACAAACATTTTGTATGTTTGGTGGATACAATTGTATCCACCTTATATGATGTCAAATGCATTCGTTTTAACTTTATTTAACTACCATGAAATAATTTTAATTATATTTATCCAGCATGATTATTTGCAGTTCATCTGTTATTTATTATTTTTATTTTTATAGTTCCTAATCAGATCATTAAAATTACTTGCAAACAATGGACTACAACAATGCAACAAACAAGGCTAATTTACACTGAAGAAAGAGAGCAGAGAGCCTTGAAAGCCTTGTTCAGCGTGAAACAGTTATGGTGTTTCAGCTCAAATCACCAGATCTCAGTCACCTCTCATGCCCTGTAGTGATTCTGTGTGTGTGTATGTGTGTGTGTGTGAGATTCCAGGTCAAGTTGATTAGCAAAACATCCTCACCTGGTGCACTCAACACACGACTTAAGGTGTCCATATTCTGTGCAATTTTTGGCCCATTTTGAGCTGATTTTTCACACCTGCAACCATTTTTGGGATCGGGTCGAGTCTTGGCTTAATCATGTGTCGTATACATGGCTTAACAAGGAGAGATTAACACCTCACCACCAGCTCCTGATCAGCATCCTGGTCGCCCCTCCTCAGGGCATCTCACTGTTTCTCCACAGAGAATAGCACAAACTGCAGAGGCAGCGAGTTTCTTTATGTTTAGCATTCTAGAGCTTCTATCTACTTCTGAGTTTTACTACTTCTTCTTCTTTTTACATTGCCTTTCTGGATACAGTCGTCTGACGTGTCGTGTATGCACATACAGTGAGCAGTCAGGTCCCATCAGAGCATCGGGCCGTATAGTGTGAGCATCTATTTAACTCTGTGGAACGCTGCAAAAATCTTTGGTGTTTATGCTGCATTCGAGTTGTATTAAGAAATCAGAATTTCCGAGGTCCGAAAGGGGTTGGTATCCGCTGATGGAAAAAGCTTGTGAAGCTATTGATATTTCTTGTTCTAAGTATTGGACTGAACATGTGATACTGTCATCCTCAGGTCCATTGGCTAGTCAAACATATCAGTTACTTGTTCTTGAGTAAAAAGGCCTGTCACATTTCAGAGCTTTGAAATATCATAGCCAAACCAAGCTTCATGATGCCTAATCTAGTGATGGACAAATGAAGCTTCATGAAGCACTTGTGATATTTTTGACTCCTCCAGATGGGGCTTTTGGTTTAAAGAAAAAGGCTAGGGTAATGGACATTTACTAACTTTTTTACTTTCTCTTTAAACCATCACTAGCCTAATCTGGTTCTCTGCGTGATAATGTGCAGGATCTGATTCTGTGCAGTATGTTTTACAACTCAAATTAAAATCCTTTAACTATATTCAACTCAGTCGGTCAACAGGCATCAGATGCATTTCATGCTTCTGAGTGTTATGACACTTGCCTAAAATGTGGCAGGGCAGCACAGGTTTTGATGCCATGACTCACTGACATCACAGCAGAGGTCTTTCCATTTGTTTTGATCGGGCAAAGCAGACCCCATCAAGGGTGCCTGTTTTCTTTGATGATGTGATTTATGTCACACATTGGTTCGCCGTTCCACTCTGAAGGGCTGAAGGGCAAATATGTACTATAGAAGGCAATGAATAACTAGGACCGGAGAGTGATTCACATTCAGCTTCAGCATAGCGTGATAGTTGCTTTTGAAGCATGCTGGCCAGCCTGTTCTGGAATAAATGCTCAGATAGCAGAAACCCTTGGGCAGAGATGAAGGACAGAAGGATGATAGTGTGTGAACACTGCAGCTCAAAGCGCTGCTGATCACTGGCCCTCTTTAGGGTCTTTTGGGTCCACTACATAATACTGTTACAAAACCGGCTCTGCATACTAACAGCTAATCACGGAGGTCACTACTCCACTGGAGCTAGGCAACTGATAATGTTTTCTAATCTTAACATGTTTCCCCCCTGTTCCTGGTAGAGTTCATTCAACGTGTCATAATAACAGCCATAATAGCTGTTATTAGTTGTGTTTTTTTTTTTTGTTTTTTTTTTTTAAATAATTCAAGCTGCATTAACATCCTGATTGCACTGTGCTGGCTGTACCACAGGGAGTTTTTGGAAGAGGATTTTTTTTAAGGCAAGGCTTCACCCCCCAGGGATCTCGACATGTGACTGGTTTTGATCAGCAGGTGGAGGTGCTGGATTTTTTCACCTGAGTGGTGACAGGAAGCACAGGGGCTATAGCGTGTGTGTGTGTGTGTGTGTGTGTGTGTGTGACACGAATATTTCAAGGCTCGCTTTGGGGATGTTAACTTATTAAGCCAAGGTAACAGGCCACAGTGAAAACATTAGCACAGATTAACCATGGCAACTGATTTTAATTAGACAGCTATAGTGGTAGAGTGAGTGGAGAGATGGAGCCCCATAGATGTGTTTTAGGATTATTAGTTTAACATTGTTGGGCCCGTGGGGACAATGAAATGCTAATGCTATACACCAACTTGCACAGCGCAATAGAATGTACTGAATGCTCACTGAAATATCATGGGGTTTTGATCGAAATACACTCACAGCATATTAGTTACTCTTTAGCACGGGGCTTTCCTTTAACTGCAATATAAACCCATTCGCAGCAACAGGAAATGCCCAGATAAAGTGGAATGATGAATTTAAACTTATTTAGTGTCAGCCCTTTTATAAAACAGAAGTGTCTTGTGCCAGCGTTTTTGGCCATTTTGAGTCATATTTCATGATGCACAGAATATTTTGTACTATGTCTCTGAAAACACTGAATAGCTCAAATGAAAGAAGAGACTCTCTATTTCATCATGAAAAAAATGTTTGTTTTTACCTTGTTCCATTCTTGTTTTATCAGAGGTAGAGTAGAGGACACTTTCACCAGAGGCACTTTTTTTTTAGTAATGATTGCTCTGCTCTTTGATCTAGACGTATCCACTTACTGACTGACTTTATGTTCTGACTACATATCCCAGAAGCCCCAAAATTACTCACAGGGCAGTGCCGTATATAGAGAGAGTTGCGACAACTAAAATCATGTGCGCCATCTTTAAGACATAAGTCAGAGCATTCAGCAATGTTTCTAAATGGAATGAAGATGTTGCAACAAATCGCTCATTATCATCTTAAACTGTGAATGATAAAATGTTTCTCATCCTTTGCTAAAGTAGAAACACTTTTACAAATATGTCACGTTTAAGGTTTGGAGAAAACAGATAATTATGTCTAAATCACCCAATTAGTGGAGCCGCTTTTACCTTACCTTCTCTGATAGCAGTCACCGTGTAGCCTATGATTAAGCTACTTATTGATCCACTGACAACTTCTTGGTTATTTAGTTTAATCTATAAATATTTGTCCTAAACATCAAATTAACCCTTCCCTTAGCCTACTTAGCTGTGATGATCAGACTGTGTTTATTGTTAAATATCTGACTGATGACTCTGCCCAAGGGAAAAAAGACCAGACACACGTAGTCTGATTTTGTTTATCAATTCAAGAGTTGTTTTCTCATGAAAAAAAAAACAATCAGACATTAGCAATATAAAAAGAACTTAACAGAATAACATGCAAAAGTGCAAGTGAAAGCAATAATCTGGATTTTGAATATTACGGTAAAAATATATATGTTGTATTAGGCAAATATGAGTGTATTTGGTTACTTCTTACACTTTAGCGTATAATACATTCAAATCCTAGCAGAACACAATTATTTGTAGAATATTTAAATTAGACTCTCAGGAAGATCCTCCAAGAGGAAAAATCATATTTAAATTACAGCAGTGAAATCAGGGGAGAGCCATTAAAACAGATCTTGAATATTACGGTAAAAGTAAGTAAGAAAGTAAGCTTCCAGTTCATCCTTCTGACCTTCTGCTCCCACAATTTCCTCCTAATAAGATCCAGAGGGAAATAATGCAACCGTTTACCACGTCTGAGCTGAACACAGCAACCACAGGCTGCACAACACGGCATTTTTCATTCAAAAAGTAATGGCATTACAGAGAAATATCCATATTTCTCTCTTGTAAACTGTCACACTTGCATTGTTGATAACGATGGTTTGATTACTGTTTGTCTTAAACATGGCGTCCACAAAACATGTGACTACCTTTGAACCAATGCCATGACAGAACTGTCCTGAACGTTCTGAACACTAGTTGTTGGTACTCTCTTTAATACATCACTCTGTCACAGGGTGCAGGAGAGCGCCCCCTTCTGCCAGCCAAGCAAAAAAAAAAAAACACTTTGACACACATACTCTGTATACTCAGAGTTAAAGACGATAAAAGTCCCACTTGTAGCTGGAGGGAAGATGGATGAGTCTAACAAAAACAAGTCTTTTATCCAGAGAAAATACAAATATATGAAGCTAAATTCCAAGTAGCCTCTTAAAATCAAAAATTATACATCATTATAGGGGATAAAGTGTATCTCTGTCTGTCTGAATACACCTGTCTTCCCCCTCATGTCATGTCATATCATGTTGCTCAAGCTGACCTCATGTCTTTTGGTCCTTCAGGCTCTCCATACAGAGATAAGATCACTATTGCCATCCTGCAGCTTCAGGAGGAAGGGAAGTTGCACATGATGAAGGAGAAGTGGTGGAGAGGGAACGGCTGTCCAGAGGAGGAGAGCAAAGAGGCCAGCGCCCTCGGGGTGCAGAACATTGGAGGGATCTTCATCGTCCTGGCCGCCGGACTCGTCCTGTCTGTGTTTGTGGCCGTGGGAGAGTTCCTCTACAAGTCCAAACAGAACGCACAACTTGAAAAGGTAAGATAGAAATATCATCTCTGCTTTGACATTTTACAACAATGATAGCAGAATTGCTTACAATAACCACATATGTAATGAAAGGGAGTCTCCTGGCACATTAATAAATCTATAAATGCTATCAAAATGAAACAAACTATTGTGCTAAGTATATGTGATATATAACTTTAAGAAATCATTTGTTTGCGGAAACTCACTCTATAATACAGTGCTATATGGTATGCAGTGAGATAAGGGTTGGTTTCTTTGCATTTATTCACTTAGGCCCAATGGCGACAACGAGATAAGAAACGTGAGGAATTCTGCTGTCACCATGGATCCAAGCTAGACTTTAACCACCATCTCAAATGACCTCAAGAAAAACTCCAGAAACTGATTCTTTCTTTCTTTCTTTCTTTTTTTGTAATTTAACATGAGCTAAAACATCCCAAACTGTTTTTTTTCTGACACTCCTGAGGGCATTGGGGGACACTAAAAGCAGTTAAATAAAAGGTTTGCAGTGCTGGCAGGAATATACAGTGGGATCACAGGCTCATGTATTGCAAAGGTTTGCACTGCTGCTCTACATGTTATCAACAGCCACATCCACTAAGTCACACCTCCCTCCACTTCTGCTGTCCATCTTCATTCTGCTTATGATGTTACTATTCACTTTCTGTATCTTTGACATTTAGTTCATGGGCAGCCTTTATAGAGCAGTGCAGTAACACAACACAAGACTGCTTCCTAGCAAACATTAACACAATGACCTGCACCACCAGAGATACAATATATAGAAAACATAAAATATATGTACAGAGCTTAACAGATGTATCAGAGCAGCAGCCTCACCTCCAGCATCATTTCCTTCACTTTAACTGGACTCTTTCTTCCTCACTGAGTTCTCTACTCTTCACCATTTTGAACAGGAGTGAAGAATTCAAACTAAATTCACCTTTTTAGACCCAAATTTGATCCAGAACACTGGAATTCACTGAGAAGTCAGAAATGAATCCAGAATAACAAACAACCACTAAAACACATTTTCTGTTCAGGAATGACAGCAATTTAACATCTTTCTAAAAAATATTG